>CAXIVR010000007.1:105153146-105753146 GCA_964035755.1 Teleogryllus oceanicus
ACCGCCACTGCCACTGCCATCCGCCACTGCCTACTGCCACCGCCACCGCCACTGCCACCTGCCACCGCCACCTGCCACTGCCACCGCCACCGCCACTGCCACGCTCGCCACTGCCACCGCCACCGCCACCGCCACCGCCACCGCCACTGCCACCGCCACCGCCACCGCCACCGCCACTGCCACCGCACCGCCACTGCCACCGCCACTGCCGCCACCGCCACTCGCCACCGCCACTGCCACCGCCACCGCCACTGCCACTGCCACCTGCCACTGCCACTGCACCGCTACCGCCTGCCACGCCAGCCGCCACCGCCACCGCCACCGCCCTGCCACCGCCACGCCACCGCCACCGCCACCGCCACTGCCGACCGCCACCGCCACCGCCACCGCCACACGCCACGCCACTGCCACTGCCACCGCCACCGCCACCGCCACGCCACCGCCACGCCACCGCCACCGCCCACGCCACCGCCACCGCCACCGCCACCGCTACGCCCACCGCCACCGCCACCGCCCACCGCCACCGCCCACCGCCACCGCCACCGCTACGCCACGCCACCGCCACCGCCACCGCCACGCCGCCACCGCCACCGCCACCGCCACGCCTGCCACGCCACGCCCCTGCCACTGCCACTGCCACTACCGCCACTGGCCACCGCCACCGCCACCGCCACTGCCACCGCCACCGCCACCGCCACCGCCACTGCCACCGCACTGCCACTGCCACCGCCACCGCCACTGCACCACCGCCACTGCCACGCCACCGCCACCGCCACCATGCCACGCTCACGCCACTCGCCACTGCCACCGCCACCGCCATCCGCCACCGCCACCGCCACCGCCACCGCCACCGCCACTCGCCACCGCCACCGCCACCGCCACCGCCACCGCCACCGCCACCTGCCATGCATACACTGCCATCCATGCCACCGCCACCGCCACCGCCACCGCCACCGCCACCGCCATACCGCCACCGCCACCGCCACCGCCACCGCCACCGCCACCGCCACCGCCACCGCCACTGCCACCCCCGCCACCGCCAGCACGCCACCGCCTACTCGCCACCGCCACCGCCACCGCCACCGCCACCGCCACCGCCACTCGCCACGCCACCGCCCCGCCTGCCACCGCCCCACTCACCGCACGCCACCGCCACCGCCATCCGCCCGCCACCTGCCACTCCGCCACTCCACCGCCACCGCCACCGCACGCCACCGCCTACTGCCACAACCACTGCCACCGCCACCGCCACCGCCACCGCCACCTGCACCGCCACCGCCACCTCGCCACGCCACCGCCACCGCCACTGCCACCGCCACTCGCCACTGCCACCATACGCCACTGCCACTGCACGCCACTGCCACCGCCACTGCCACCGCCACTGCCACCGCCACCGCCACCGCCACTGCCACCGCCACCGCGCACTGCCATCGCCACTGCCACCGCCACCGCCATCGCCATCCACCGCCACCTGCCACACGCCACCGCCACCGACACTGCCACCGCCACCGCCACTGCCACCTGCCACTCGCCACCGCCACCGCCACCGCCACTGCCACCGCCACTCGCCACTGCCACCGCACGCCACCGCCACGCTACGCCACACACTGCCACCTGCCACCTGCCACCGCACTGCCACTGCCACCGCCACCGCCATCGCCACTGCCACCGCCACCGCCACCGCCACCGCCACCGCCACCGCCACTCGCCACCGCCACCGCCACCGCCACTGCCACCGCCGCCAACCGCCACCGCCCACCGCCACTCGCCTCCATCCCTCCATCTGCCTCCGCCACCGCCACCGCCACCGCCACCGCCCCGCCGCCACCGCCACCGCCTCCATCTCCGTCCATCTCCTCCACGCACGCCACCGCCACCGCCTCCGCACTCCGCTCCATCCGTCCACTCCACGCCACCTGCCACGCCTCCGCCTCCGCCATCCGCTCTACCGCCACTGCCACGCCACGCCACCGCCACCGCCACCGCCACGCCACCGCCACCGCGCACTGCCACCGCCACCGCCACTGCCACCGCACCGCCACCGCCACTCGCCACCGCCACCGCCACTGCCACCGCCCTCCGCCACCGCACGCCACCGCCATGCCACGCCATTCCCCGCCACGCCACCGCCACCGCCACCGCCACCGCTACCGCCACCGCCACCGCCACCGCCACTGCCACCGCCACCGCCTCCGCCACCGCCACCTGCCACCGCCACCGCCACCGCCGCCACCGCCACCGCCACCGCCACTGCCACCGCCCCACTGCCACCGCCACCGCCACCGCGCACCGCCTACGCCACCGCCTCCGCCTCCATCCCGCCTCCATCTGCCATCCGCCACCGCCACCGCGCCACCGCCACCGCCACCGCCACCGCCACCGCCACCTGCCACCGCCACTGCCACGCCACCGCCATCGCCACGCCACGCCACCGCACTGCCACCGCCACTGCCACTGCCACGCCACCGCCACGCCACTGCCACTGCCACCGCTCATCGCCACTGCCACTCGCCACCGCCACCGCCACCGCCCACCGCCACCGCCACCGCCACCGCCACTGCCACCGCACGCCACCGCCACCGCCACCGCCACCCCGCCACCGCCACCGCCACCGCCACTCGCCACCGCCACTGCCACTCGCCACCGCCACCGCCATCGCCACTGCCACCGCCACCGCCACCGCCACTGCTCACCTGCCTCCTGCCTCCACTCCGCCTCCATCTCCCTCCGCCACGCCACCGCCACCGCCACCGCCACCGCCGCCTCCGCCACAGCCACCGCCTCCGCCTCCATCTCGCTCCATCTCCTCCGCCAACGCCACCGCCACCGCCTCCCCTCGCCCCGCCCCTCCACTCCGCCATCTCGCCTCCGCCACGCCACTGCCACGCCACTGCCACTGCCACCGCCACCGCCACCGCCACTCGCCTACGCCCCCTACCGCCCGCCACGCACCGCCACCGCCACCAGCCACCGCCACTCGCCACCGCCGCCTGCCACAGCCACGCCTCGCCTCCATCTCGCCTCCATCTCCTCCCCAACGCCACCGCCACCGCCACCGCCACCTGCCTCCGCCACAGCCACCGCCTCCGCCTCCATCTGCCACTCCTCCGCCAACTGCCCCTGCCCGCTCTCCTTCCGCCTCCGCTCCCTCCGCCCTCCATCTCCGCCCCGCCACCGCCACTCGCCACGCCACGCCACCGCCACGCCACCGCCACTGCCACCGCCACCGCCACCATCCGCCACCGCTGCCACCGCCACTCGCCACCGCCACCTCCTGCACCACTGCCAGCCTGCCTCCTCCATCTCGCCTCCATCTGCCACTCGCCACGCCACCGCCACCGCCCCTGCCTCCGCCTCACGCCTACGCTCACCGCCTCGCATCCGCCATCGCCACCGCCACGCCGCCACCGCCACCGCCACCGCCACCGCCACCGCCACCGCCACCGCCACCGCCACCGCCACCGCCATCTGCCACGCCACTGCCTACTGCCTCCATCGCCGCTTCCATCTGCCCTCCGCCACGCCACCGCTCTCCGCCACCGCACTCTGCCTCTCCGCTCTCGCCCCGTCCGCCTCACCGCCACCGCCACCGCCACCGCCACCGCACGCCAGCCGCCACCACGCGCACCGCCACCGCCACGCCTGCCTCTCGCCTCCATCTTCCGCCAACGCCACTGCCACTCCCCCACTCGCCTGCCTCCGCTCCATCGCCGCCGCCACCGCCACCGCCACCGCCACCGCCACTGCCACCGCCACCGCCTCTGCTACTGCCACCGCCACCGCCACCGCCGCCACTGCCATCCGCCTCCGCCACCGCCTCATCGCCACCGCCACCGCCACCGCCACGCCGCCACCGCCACCGCACGCCACCGCCTCCGCCCATCCCGCCTCCTCTCCTCCTACGCCACTGCCACCGCCGCCTCCACGCCACCTGCCTCTCGCCTCCATCTCGCCTCCTCCACTCCTCCTCCGCCACGCCACGCCACTGCCACTGCCACAGCTCACCGCCTCGCCACAGCCACCGCCTCCGCCTCCATCTCCGCCTCCATCTCCCCTCCGCCAACGCCACCGCCACCGCCCCCCTCCGCCTCCGCCTCCCTCCGCCTCCATCTCCGCCTCCGCCACCGCCACCGCCACCGCCACCGCCACCGCCACCGCACACCGCCACCGCCACCGCCACCGCCACCGCCACCGCCGCCACCGCCAGCCGCCACCGCCACCGCCACCGCCACCGCCACTGCCACCGCCCTCCATCAGCCACGCCTCCGCCTCCATCTCCGCCTCCATCTCACTCCGCCACTGCCACTGCCACCGCCACCGCCCCGCTGCCACTCGCCACCGCCACCGCCCTGCCACTGCCATCCGCTCCATCTCCCCGCCACGCCACCGCCACCGCCACCGCCACCGCCTCCGCCACGCCACCGCCTCCGCCTCCATCTCCGCCTCCCACCGCCACCGCCTCCGCCTCGCTCTCCGCCTCCATTCTCCGCCACCGCCACCGCCATCTGCCCGCCATCCGCCTCACCCGCCACCGCCACCGCCCCACCGCCACCGCCACCTGCCACCGCTGCCCGCCACCGCCGCCTCCGCCGCAGCCACCGCCTCCGCCTCCATCTCCGCTCCATCTCCTGCTAACGCCACCGCCACTGCCACCTAGCCACCTGCCTGCCACGCCACCGCCCGCCTCCATCTCGCCTCCATCTCCCCCTCCGCCAACGCCACCGCCACCGCCTCCCTCCCCTGCCTCCCCTCCGCCTCCATTCTCCCCGCCACTGCCACCGCCACCGCCACCGCCACCGCCACCGCCACTCAGCTACCGCCTCGCCCGCCACCGCCTCCGCCTCACCGCCACCGCCACCGCACCGCCACCGCCGCCGCCTCGCCACTGCCACCGCCTCCCACTCCATCTCGCCTCCATCTCTGCACGCCACCGCCCTCATCCGCCATCCTCGCCACTGCCTCCCGCCACCGCCACCGCCACCGCCTCCATCTCACCGCCACCGCCACCGCCACCGCCGCCGCCACCGCCACCGCCGCCTCGCCACAGCCACCGCCTCCGCCTCCACTCCGCTCTCCATCTCCCTCCCGCCAGACTGCCACTGCCACCGCCACTGCCACGCTGCCGCCACAGCCACCGCCTCCGCCTCCATCTCCGCCTCCATCTCCTCCGCCAACGCCACCGCCGCCTCCCTCCCTCTGCCTCCTCCGCCTCCATCTCCGCCTCCCGCCACCGCCACCACCGCCACCGCCACCGCCACCGCCACCGCCACGCACCGCCACCGCCACGCACTGCCTCCGCCACAGCCACGCCACTGCCATCATGCTACTCTCTCCCTCCGCCATCGCCACCGCTCCTCCCACGCCACTGCCTGCTCCTCCGCCTCCTCTCCTCCGCTCTCGCATCCCGCCATCGCCACCGCCACCGCCACCGCCGCCACCGCCGCCACCGCCACCGCACTGCCACCGCCTGCCACTCCTGCCACTCCGCCACCGCCACTGTCCCCCCTCGCCTCCGCCTCCATCTCGCACCACCCCTCCACGCACTCGCACCGCCATCCCTACCGCCTCCGCCACCGCCACCGCCACCGCCACGCCACTGCCGCCACCGCCACCGCACTGCCCTGCCACAGCCACCGCCTCTGCCTCATCTCGCCTCCATCCCTCCGCCACCGCCACCGCCACCGCCTCCCTGCCTCCGCCTCCCTCGCCTCCATCTCTCGCCTCCGCCACCGCCACCGCCACCTGCCGCCACACGCCACCGCCACCGCCACCGCTACCGCCACCGCCACCGCCACCGCCACGCACGCCTCACGCCACCGCCCCGCCTCCCCGCCTCCATCTCCTCCGCCAACGCCACCGCCACCGCCTCCTCCGCCTCCGCTCCCTCCGCCTCCATCTCCGCCTCCGCCACCCCCCGCCACCGCCCCGCCACAGCCACCGCCTACCGTCCATCTCGCCCCGCCAGCCACTGCCTCGCCTCCATTCCGCCACGCCACGCCACCGCCACGCCACCGCCTCGCGCCACGCCACGCCTGCCACCGCTCCGCCAACTGCACCAGTCCCTCCGCCTGCCACCGCCCTCTCCGCTCACAGCCACCGCCCCGCACAGCACGCCCGCACCGCTCTCCGCCAACCGCCACCGCCACCGCCCCGCCTCCGCCGCATTCCGCCTCCGCCCCACTGCCTCCACAGCCACCGCTCCGCCCATTTACCGCACTCCATCTGCGCCACTCGCCACGCCTACCGCATCTCGCCCTCTCTCGTACAGCCACGCCTCCGCCTCCATCTCCGCTTCCATCTCCTCCGCCAACGCCACTGCCACCGCCTCCCTCCGCTCCGTCCTCCTCCGCTCTCCATCTCGCTCGCACTACGCCTAGCATGCCAGACTACCGCTATTCCGCCACTGCAGATTGCACTGCCATCCGCGCCATCATGCCTACCGCTAGCCAGTACTCGCACTGAAACTGTCCACATTTCCACTGCACGAAATTCCAAATGCATTACTACGCACCGTATCCTCCGCTTTCCGTACAGCTACCGCTCTCCGCTCTCCATTCTCGTACGAGTGCATCTCGACGCCACTGCCACTCGCCACTGACCAGCCTGATCCGCGCTACTGCACGCCACCTGCCCGCCTCCAATGCTCCGCTCCATCTCCGCCTAACCACTCAAGAGCCATCTGCCTCCTACGCACTCCGACGTTTCCGGCCTCCATCTCGCTCCATTTTATGCCAACGAGTGGGATCTCGTTCATTGTCCACTCCGCTCCTGCTTCCATCTCCTGCATTCTCTGCATAGCCACCGTTCGCACTCGCACGGGTCATTCACCTGCTACTGCCACGTGCACGCCCCGTAATCGTTCACTTCTCGCTAGCATTAACCTGTCATAGTCATCGTTGTGATCTTTTGCTCAGAAAACAGAAGGATCTTTGTGGGTGTAAGACACATCCCCCTTCCATGCTCAGAAATATGTCCATCACAATAACAATAATAATAATAATAATAATAATAATATATATTATTATCTCGGGTTCATGAACTACGCATATTGTCGATTAGGCACTATAAAGTAATCATGAAAAAATCAAGAAAAATTTAAATTAACGCCAAAATTTAAAAAAACTGATAATAACAATTTGAAAATTGAAAAAGAAAAATTATTTTTTACCTAAGAAATTGAATTAAAGTGTCAAAGCGTGATTCATTACAAACAGCATTTGGGTTTGGGACACAGTTGTAATTGTTCTTTGATGTTAAATAAATAAATAAATCGTGCGTGAAATGGGATGTGGAAAAAATATTTTTTCTTTTCTTAAATACTGCAACTATTACGCAAAATCTCGTGCATGAATTACCATGTTTATGTGAATTCATGCGCATAATCATGACATTTGACATCACCTCTCAAGCACTTAACCAAATGAATACGTCATATTGTTTAATCAAACAAAAAAAATATCACGAGGACAATAGATTTCTGATCCTCTAATCTGCAACTCAACGATGAATCGAATTTTTCTGGTCAACTATTATGTGCGAATGTCGTATTTATAGAATACAAAAAGGATTGTTGATGGGAAGATATTGTGCTAAGATATACGAATGTGATCTCACATGCTAATTCTCGATTTGACATTTCCTCTCATGCATTTTAAGGATTGAGCACGTGCCATTTTGGTTAGCCAAGCACGAAAAGATCACGAGGGCGATCGCGGGTTCGCATCACCCGTTGCGCAGAAGATAATCGATGGTCGCGTTGTGGAAAGTTGTGTATGCACATGCAAGCAAAAGCACTTACCTTCGTTCACGTTCGCAAACCTTATGTGTGCAGTTCAATCACGAACTTGTTTGCCAGCACTCTTAAATCACTTGGCAAATGTACCTCGCTTTGAAAAATAGTTCGTATTTCATCTACTTTCATTTGTATGCCTGTGTGCAAAACCAGCTTTCAAGAGATCTAGTTACAAGCGTTTTGGAGTAACAATAAAGGCATAAAAATGTAAATGTAAATATACGTTATTTTATAATAGCCTTTTCAACTCATTCGTCAATCCAACGATGCTTTTGAAAGATGATTTACTCAAGTATGATAATGCATGTTAAAAATTGCGTGACAACAAATCAACGATTTTAATAATAAACGTACGGTCCTCGAGGATCCTAATATTTCAGACCCAATGTTCAACAAATGTTCTTGTAAACAATCTATTTATCATGAAACACGTCTAATATTTATACAAATATAGGGAATACATCCTTCTTATCTCATTAAACCTTTTGAGGTTCTAGTCACGTGCATCCTTTTAGGAATTCCCTGATATGCATTAATACGTGTACAATTAAGAGTGTGTATATCACGTTTTAAAAAAAGAGCGAAAGAAAGATACGGAGTCTTCAGAGCCTCTTAAGCACGCTGCATCGAAAAATACAGTCGCTTGCCCGTAGCAAGCAAAAGCAAATCCGGTTCCTTATCTCCCCAGCAAGAACAGTCTTCTGTATTTTACATGGCAGCCCGAAAGGCGAAATTGAGATCTGAACGGGCGCGACCTCCCCGCAGGAACACTGACCCACTCCAGTGCGATATGTAGTCGCCTCTGGCCCCGATCAACTTCAGCCGCACCTTCCAAGAAATTAAGACGCGAGGAGACGAGCTAGAAAAAAGAAAACTCCCTCCAGTTCTGGGCTGGTAAAGATCCGTCCGGTTTAACAACCGATGAATAAGAAGTAAAAAGAATACGAAAAAAAAAACTTGGAGGACGAGCTGTTCCAAATTTGAAATTCCGTAGCGCTAGTGGAAGCCCGCCCGTCATGTCCTCAATTCCATCGATATTTACCATTAAATTTTAATGGTGAATAATATTAATAAAATTAGTGAGTGAAGGGCTGGCAGTCGCTGTATCCAGTGGAAGAAGAGACTTCGCCCCGGCAGTCGCGTTGGAAACACTAACCCAGCGGGCCACACCCTTCAAAAGTGGCGCCCCCGCAGCCCAGGCGCGAGTCGTTTCATGCCGCCATGTTCGGCAACATGAGGTCATTACTCAACACATATTCCAGAACAGCCTTAATGAATAGGAATTAAGTCTATAATGTGAATGTCGTTGGGCGGGGCACGTGTACGGGTAAGTGAATATCCCGCGGACGACCTTGTCCGGGGAGAGGTGTGGGTGAGGAAATGAAGACACAACAGCGGAGTTTTCTTCGACGCCTCAACGAGTCATTCAGCTTCGGGCGTGCGTCGTTGTAACGGGACACAGCCCCTGCGAAGACAAGTCTGTCGGGCGCTAATTGGTCCCACAAAGGTGTCCCAACTTCAGTACCCCGAGACGGTGGTGCGAGCGGCGACACGGCGAAACGAGGTAAAGCGGTTGAAGCTCTCCAGTTTTCAGCATACACGTGATGCCTGACGCTGGAGAAAGTATGAATTCCTTCAGTGCAAAGAGAACAGAAAAACAGACAGAGTAACCAAAAGAGAGATGGAATGAGTTCGATTTATTAGCGAAAATTAGGAGTAGCGACAGAAAAGGATACTTCACAACGGAGAAAATTTAGGAAGATCGAAAATGTTAAAGACCGCTGATACATTGATAAACATTCTATATATGTATCTCGTAATTCATAAAATGCAGCCTCATTCTTCATTAGGTTTTCCTCTGACATCTCTGTTAACGATTATCTTTAATGCTGAAATAAAAAAAACAACAACATATCATTGCAATGTTTTTTTCGACGGTTCAGACCGACGAACGGAAATTATATGTCCGAGGTTGGAGAAAAAGATTCTGCTTCATAGAGATAATAGATAATAGTTAAATAACTGACAAAGAGGTGTACCCTAGTTTTCTTATTGATGAAAATCCGCAGCAATGGCAGAAAAAAGGACCCAGTGGTAGAGTCGTCATACTTTGCGCATGCTGGATAGTAGTGAGTCCTAACACACGCATGTGTGACGGTCTATTAAGACACGTCCAACGTTTATTTTTTTAATAGAAAAAGACGCTTTATTTGCAATGCGGAGGCATGGACAAACAAAGCAAGGTACATTGGTGAAATGTAATAAATCGCAATTATTCACATTATCGGAAACGAAGATTAAAATAGACTATGGGGAGGCAACAAATAAAATTATGGCGATTTTTGACGATAAAAACATGGCACCAAGTTGTTCCGTTCAATGGGAAATAGAATTCGTAACGATAAGAAATATTATACATTGTGAGAAGACCGTCCGATGTTATAAAAAGGTGACGAACAGAACTGTATTTATCTATTAAATGAAAGGAAACCAGTATTTTTAAAATGAACCACGGAAAATATCATTAATTGGGAACATTTTGTGGAAATTGTAACAATATCGCGAGGTTTATTGAGTAACATAAATAAAAGTAGAAAAACGAAAGAACATCGTAATGAACAAGTCGTCCTTTGTTTTTAAAAACAACGTAGTCAGCAGGTATAACTTCTTGAGACGCAGTCGAGCCGAGTTACGAGGAGGATGGGTGGTGAAGCCGCGGATGATGCAAGTGTGTCGGAATTCAAACGTTGAAATGCAGCGAAAAATGGAGGATGTTCCTGTATACAACTATTGTGGATTAGGATATGGATGATGGAGATTGCGAGGTCGCAGAACTACAGCAAAGGGATTGTAACAAACATTTATAATTCTATTATTTTCAGATTATAACAAGGCCAAGAATGTCATTGAGAGAACATGGCTATGCATAAATTTATTAAGGATTAAATTAATTGTTGTTTTAATAAATTGACAAAGTGCACTTGCTTAATGATGAAAATTTCGATTGGTGAAAGAAAAGAAAATTAATTTAAATATTATTGTTAGGATATTGTGAAAAGGGTTTTACGTGTATTTTGTCTGTGGTTATTTGTTAAATTAGTACAAGTAGCAAGAAGACTCTCGCCAACATTTCAGAAAAAAAATTCAGAATAAATTCAGAATGAAGTTATTTGATTTTAATTAGAAAACATGTGTAATTATTTCTGACGGTATTATCCCAACAAAATACGACTAAATTTGAATTCATACCTCTTCCCAAGCAGTAATTTTCGATTCCCTGTGTAAGGTTGATTGGCGTACCCACGACTTCAAAGAAATTTGTTAGAATAGTGCGTCGCAACCCATGGGTAAATAATTACGTACAGGTTTATTTATTTGTGTAATTTCAGGAGGGCATATTTAGAAGGGGTTGCGGGGATATATATTTATTATAGATTTATAGAAACCATGACACATGTATCGCATGCATCAATGAAAATTGCTCATTCATTTTACGTCTGACTTGTTATTCCCTTCCTTTTTAAAACGTTCTTTGAAATCCTTCTTTGATTTGAAATTTTATTCCAATGTTATTTCAGCAGAGAAAACGATACAAACAATTGAATGAAATGTTAAAAAACACACAGATAAAAATGTATATGCTAAAATATATGGGGTTTTCTTCATTCAGAATCATTTTATAAGCAGAAAATATTCTGTCAATTTCAACACTCGCGATTGATGCCATTTTCAATGCTGAAATAAAGTATACCGTTCATATTATCTTCCTCTTCAGATGTAGAGCGCAACCTGAGTGAATTTAATTTAATGAAGGTTTTATCATCAATCTTGATTTCCAGTTTAGGAGCGCTTTGAAGTTAATTCTTTAGTTTCAATTACATCGAACAGAAATGTTTAAGCTATTACTGGACTAAGAGAAATTTTAGGCCCAAGGAAAAAAAATAATTATAATTATGATTTAAATTTTAAACTTATTTTATAATAAATTTCGAGCGCAACGTGAAAAAAAAAAAATTTGCCAAAGAATCAGAAGTCTTCTCATTAGTACTCTTTGAAAAACATTTAAAATTGTTTTCCAACTTTTTCAGGGAACATCAAAGCAAAATTTTTAAAACAGACTAGCTTAATGTAAACAAAAGAAAGTCTCGTAATGTATAATAGGTTTTCAGATACCGTGTTATTCTCTAATTCTTAATATTATTTTATTTGAGAATGTTTGTTTCACGGTTTGATTCGCTATGGTAAGAAGCATTCAAAATACACTTTTTCACTTAATATCTTCGGTTGACGACTTCCTTTTTAAATAGATTTTTCAGAATTCTTCATTGCATCAATATTAGGAAGTATTCGTGGTCAAAGTTAATACGGATATTGCATCAAGCTGCATGCATTTTACTCTAATATGATCTCTCTGTAAAAAATATAAAGAATACACTAATAGTTCTAAATTGACTCATAAATTGACAATAAAATATTCAGTTTTATGGAATATTATTCTTTGTAGCTATTACTAATATTAGAAGGAAAGAGCTACAAGGAAAACAAAGAAAAATTTTAAATTGAAGAAAAAAAGAGTGGGTGTGAAAACGTTTATTTGCTTCAGTAATTTAAATTCCTACTTAATTTTTACCGCCCAGGTACGCAATGTACTCTAAACTAGACTGGGTGCAGCATTATTCTGCATCGTAAACATAAAATTATCCGCCTATCGCAAAAACGTGAAGTATGGGAACGTTCCAACGTCGGAAAGTGCGTGTCGCGGCATCCACTCGTTAGCGATGGCTGTGTCGGCGAGAGGCGTGGCGCAGGGCGGCGGCGGGGGGAGGGGAGGCCATCTTCGCGTGTGTTGTCCCAGCGCCGCCGCCGTAGCCGTCGCCGCGCCAGCGACTGTGTGTGCTCTGCCAACTGGCGCCTGCGAACGCACACAGCTGGAACGACCGCCCCGCGGCTGGCGCCGCCCCGCCCCCCTCCTCGCGCGCCTTCCTCCGGCGACGCCATGGTGGACGCGTGTTCGCGGCCCTAGAGGATACGTTTGCATCCATGCATTGTAATTGGATTTTGGAGATACATGCGTGTCATTTATGCTCTATTGAAAACATCTAGTTTCGGCGTCAAAATAAAACTTTTAAAAACCATATATAAGCTCTTTCAAAAACCAAACAAGCTGTTTCAAAAAAAAAAGCTCTTTAATTTCTTACACTTGAATTTTCTAATTTCTTGAATGGCTGCCCGATATTCTACCCCATTAACGTATTAGAGATACTAGTAAAAAAATACATCAGTTCATATCACATTATTACAGTTCCAATATCAATAAAATGTTTCAACGTATACTTTAAGTAAAAGAAGGAAAAAGAAATAAATTATCTTCATTCTACTCCTCACTAATAGAAAGCACAAACTTCACGTTCTGTAAGTTTCAAACAAGTGGGATTATTCCAAATCTTTTTTTTACACTCTCGCCCTTTCTTCGTTAGAAGAGAAAGTATAGTAATCGTGCACCGGAAACCGGTATGTTCCAGCAGAAAAACTGTTATTGCAGAACCCTGGTAACAAAAGAGTAAATAAATCTTTTCCCTGTGTTCTGCGTCTTTCTACAACTCCAATATTAACGATATTTTTCCCCTAAATAAAATATATTGCTGAAAGACATCTGAAATACGCTTATATACACTTAAAAAAACAGATGATTGACCAGATTATTGAAGTGATAAATTTTTGTTTTTGGTGTTTGTGATTAGATTACGTTTTCACGTAGACAGTGAATGGATTAAGGGCAAATAAAGTGTCTTATTATTTGTATGTTTTGTTAAATATAGTGTCTTACTTATCATTTGCCTGAAGTCTTTGTCAGACCCCTGATAATTAGAATACCCTGGAGAGCATTACAACAACAACAACAACAACAAAACAACAACAATAATAATAATAATAATAATAATAATAATAGACGGTCCCTGTGAGGCAGACTTGCGTTAACCGTCGTCTGCGCTAAGGAGGCTGCAGGTTCGAATCCTGCGTGGACGTCATTGTAATTGTCTCTTCACCCCTCATCATCCTATCACCTCATAATTCATAACTCAAGGTTAACAATCATGTTTAATCAATGAATATTAGCGAGAAAGCTGATCCTCATAGTGAATAAAAACACAATCTCTCCGAGATAAATATAACTGAGCCTCGGAGGATAACGTGTAGCGTGGTCCTTTAGGACAATAGTCGCATTAAAATAATATAATAATATCATTCTTGAATATTCGTTCTTCATATAATATCAACTTGAAGTAATTTAAGATGAATGCAAAATTTTTCAACGACTGAGGTATTGTGGTCTGGAAAGAGCTACGCGTGGTGAAGTGAGGATAGCGAGAATGACTTCCGACCAGCCGGAACAGCGTTGGGGCAAGGTCACAATATTGAACTTGAAAATGCCTTGGCTTGACTCTGGAGAACCTTCACATACTCAGGTCTACAAGTTAACACATTTCTTTTTCAGTTCAGTCTTCACCAAGTTTCAGAATTATGTAATGTGTTGTACATCGACGCACTTATTATGAGTAGATAAAATTAAAATCAATTTCTACAGAACATTCATTAGTCTTCAAGCTCTGACTAGTTAGATAATTAGCAATCACGAAAGAAACGAGCCCTCCTTAAAACTACACCAAAATCGACTGTATTTTTTTTCTCAAAATACCCGAGTATTCTCGATGCGTGTTTCGTTTTGGTTTTCACTTACGAATCCTACACCCCGCAGCATTCAATAGAAAGGTAATTAAATGAGTCTATCGCAACCTCTGGACCGCAGGAACAAGCCATGCCGGATCGTTACGTCGGCGTAATTAAATGTAATGACTATGATTGCAGTGACTCAGTCGAGTGCTTGCACCACAATGGGCTCACACTGCCCACATGCGTCTGCTCTGCGGCAGCGGAAGGAGAAGGAAAAAGAGGTGTAGCTGCGCATAGATGATAAATCGGCTTCGCGGTAATCGACTAACTGCGCCATTGCGAAACGACCTCTGAACTCGTACGCGCGTTTGCGGGGCCGACGGCGGCCTGTGGGCGCGCGAGTAGGAAGAGCCATTACGATTGGCTCGGCACAAAACCGCCCTTCTGCACCGACAGGAGAATCACTCTTCACTCCGGCCCGGGGGGAAGATCTCTGCCTCATTAATTTGAATCCATAAATCCAAGATATGTCCACATAATATTTTTCGCTGAATCCAACTATTGTTTAGTTTTTTTGCTGTATGTTACACACATTCACTCACACTCGTGGGTACGATTACAGTATCATAATGGGAGTAAAATTGTAATTAAATTTTAAAAGAATATTTATCGTTACCACTAACGTAGTAATAAAATATAATATTGAGATGTTCCGTGTATGTAATGATGAACTTGGGAAAATAGCAAAATGGCAGAATGACGATATAATCTGACTTTAACCTGTTTGAATGGCGAAAGAGACTTTTCGATTGAATTACGGTCATTATAAGTGCTGAAAGTATTCTTTTTTTTTTCTAGAGATTGTATCAAGTCTTCTGCCGATCACCCTTTGCGTTCCGAAGGGACGCATTTTGATCACACACTAGACACCAACCCACTTGCGGGCTCCTCTGATCTGGGGTCGGCAGAATACGAGGCACTCCCGACAACACATACATACAAAGACAAGGGACAAACACCATGCCCAAGGGGAGACATGAACCCGCGACCCTTCAGACCGAAGCACTGAGTCAGTACATGCTTGAAGGAATTGTAGAAGTTATAAAAATTGTACATTATGTTTGTACACATGTGTGTATGTACACATGTTTTATAGACAATAAAATTTTAAAATTAAAATTTGGAAAGTTTGTTTATTACACAATTAAGTCTTGATATAACTTCGTACAACGTTTCAGATATCTGTGCGTCTCCATCTTCGGGTAACTTTCTTTTGACAAAATACGTCAATATTAAAAATGAATGAAGACATTATGTAAGCAGAGAACAATATTTGTGGACGTAATTAAAAAACAAAACAAATTATTTTATTACGTTCACTGACAGAACTAAGCTTGTTAATAGTATGACGCCAATGTACATTCCAGAAATTACTATGGAGTGAAAACTTTAGACATTTCAGTATGTTAATTTCTAAAACTATTTATTACATTGGTATGTCATTTGACCTATCAATCTTAGAATTTTTCCAAAGAGATATTTGTTTATATCGATGTTGTTAATAAATTTGTAATATAGGTATGAAAGGTAAGCTTCCACTAATATTGTTTGATTCATTTTTCCTTTCCCGTATTGCTGCGCGTAAAAACGGCGGATTTTCGGGTGGAAAGAAATTCATTACCGGGCTCAGGTGGCGAAAAGGTGCATTAAACCAGTTGCTAGATTAAGAGAAAAATCCCTCTAACACGTGGTGTAGCCACAATCCCTGTTTTGTGGGTGCTTGGTGCCGAAAAAACAATTGGAAGCAAAACGCGCGTCCGTGCGTCCGTGCGGTCCTGCGTCCGTGCGTCCGTGCGTCCGTGCGTCAGTGCGTCAGTGCGTCCGTGCGTCCGTGCGTCCGTGCGTCCGTGCGTCCGTGCGTCCGTGCGTCGTCCGTGCGTCCGTGCGTCCGTGCGTCCGTGCGTCCGTGCGTCCGTGCGTCCGTGCGTCCGTGAGTCCGTGCGTCCGTGCGTCCGTGCGTGCGTGAACACTACTAGCGCCTACACCACACGTACGATCTTTTTCAAATTGAAGAATCCCCAGTCGATCTGGCTCTAGTTGAAGCTCTGAAATTTTGAGAAACATTCTTGAAAATTTGGGGGTGAGACAGTTGATGTTAAATGTCATTTATTTATACAGCAATGCAATGTAATGATGGCGGCGACTCTAAAATGTTGCACAAAACGCCTTTTACTTTCTCGCCTTACTACGTAAGGCAAAGAGAAAGTAAAGGGCGAGTTTTCCACAGAAAAACTCATTTTGTGGGCACTAGTGACGAAAAGTGGATAAATACTGTTTTATAATTGTAAATTACTTTCTCTAACACGCTGTGTACACAAAATCCATGTTTTGTGGGTTCTTTATACTGAAAAAAAGAAGAAAAAAAAGAAATAGACAGCAAAACGTCTGTCCGTCCGCCCGTCCGTCAGCCCGTCCATGTTCTTCCTTCCGTCTGTGGACAACGCTAGCGCCTACACCGTTCTGCTGATTTTCGATAGCGTGGAGAACGCCAATACGAATGGCGCAATTTTTAATAAAATCTCTGAATTTTCAAAAATTGTAAAATTTATTTTATTTATTTATTTATTTTACGTAAAAAAACAGTTAAAAACTGCGTATGACGTGCCATGGGGAAAAGTGAATTGTGTACACATTTTCAAAATTCTGTGATCCCTACACTAAATTTCAAATTTTTTCGGCGACTTGCTACACTACAATACTAAACATATTTTTTCGTACACATACGTATATACGGAGTAATATACGTATGTGTACGAACGGAGTAATATACGTATGTGTACACATACGTATATACGGAGTAATATACGTAGTATAGAGAAGGTTAGGTAATGCTGCGGAAAATCCATTTCAAGATCTCAACGGAAATACACGTTTTGGAATCCCCTGATACCGAAAAAGTTATTTTTTCAAAACGTGCGTCCATCCATCCGTCTATTCGCCCGTCCGTCTATCCGTCTGTCTGTGAACACTACTAGCGCCTAAACAACATGAACGATCTTTTTCAAATTGAAGAAACTCCTGTCCATCGGGCTCTCGTTGAAGCTTTGAAATTTTAGAAAACATTCTTTTAAATTTGGAAGTACTTTACATGACTTTTTAAAAATTTTCGCAAAAACGGCTCCATTTTTTTTCTTTAAATGTTTGTTAGGGTTAGTGCCAAACGAACACTATACCATGACATAAACACCATATTGCTCTATTCTCCTGTTTTTTCAAAAAACTTAAATATGAATTTTTTTGACTTTTCTCTCACGTCGGCAATATTTACATTAAATGTGATTTTTTTCATTTTCTTATATTTATGAGTACATGTGATTAAAATAATGTCAATACAGTTTCTCGAAAACTATTTTCTCAAAAATGGCTCAAAATTCTTTCTTCAAATCTTTCTAATGGATAGTACAGGACGTAAAGTTCATTTTGGTGTATTTATTTGTTGTTGTTTTTAATTACACAAATGTATTTTTTTTAATATCTCTCAATCCGTTAATATGACATTTTCATCCATTTGTATGAATTATTACAATTGTCAGTGGAAGTGCTTCAAACGATTTCAAATGAACTTTTTCGAAAACTCAATAAATTCCTGTGAAAAAGGGCTTGAAATTTCACACTTACAGTAATGCTTAATGGCCATTTTCTTAAAAACCGCTTCAAATTTTTCAATGAGAGGTCGAGTATTTAGGTCGAGTTTTTACTGTTCTTTAATATTATTGAAGTAATATTTCGGTTGTTCTAGTAGGAAAGCAAAAAGTTGAAAAAATGTCAAAAAATGTAGGTACTTTGGGCGACGATAGATAGCAGGTGGCCGGAGAGTGGTGCAAAATATTAAAGCCAGACCTTAGAAAACTATACTACGAGAAAGTCTGTGCCATTCTGTAGCACCTCTAGTTAATATTGATGTCTTTTGTCAAAAGAAATGTACCTGAAGATGGAGCCACGCGGATCTCCGAAACGTTGTACAAAGTTTATCAGAGGTGTAATAAACCAAATTTCATAATTTTTATTTCAAATATGATTGTTTACAATACAAGGAACCTTTTGTGATTGTCTACAATACATGGAACTTTTTGTTAATATAAATTGCACATATTACATTTAACAACGAAAATTAGAACTAGATATTCTTATAATTAATGTATCATTATACATATAACTGTAAGAAATACTAAATGCAAAAACAATAAAGATATTAACAAATAATAGAAAATATTTAGTAAAATTTAATAATGCATTGAATGGCTACATGAAATTAAAATACTACGTACCACAAAAGACGTATTTTGGTCACATTGGACGGTATCACTCGCAACCCAGGAAACATGTGGAGTTGTGAGTCATTACGGCCCATTATGTTTTTATTCTATAACATCACTGTTCCTTATTTCCAATGTACTACCTAAAACATTCAAAACATAATTTAGTTAAAACGTTTTACATTGGGTTTCCTTTTTCAAAGGTTCAATTTATTGATTGATTGATTGATTGATATTTTTGGAAGAGTCAATTGGTATAGTCGTTAGTCCCGTATGTGTTGTGCATGACATATCTCGGGAGGTGGCGGTGTTCCTACTAACCCGCTGGAACGTGACATCAGGCACCAACATACACGTCAACCTACGAGTTTTCCCTTCCAAGTATCTCTCTGGCGGGGCATACAGCCGTAACAAGCTCGAGGGTCCGACGAGCCTCCTGACGTGTGGTATATTTGTGTGTGTAAAGAAGAGGAAGAAACAAAAATGAGGAAGAAATGATCGCGCGTGGTCTGTGGCCCGCATGTTAAAGTATTCGCCCGGTATTCATCTGGTATCGATCAGAGAAATCACGAAAAACAAATGATCAGAGCAGCTGGTCGCTAGAATTACTTCAGATAGCGGCTAAATAATTATTATCATAAATAAATTCGTGGAAATTGTTTCATCGGGGCAAAATTTGAGTTATAGCTTACTTTTAAAACCGTCTCAATTTCCGTAGCTGTGTGACGAGGAAAGGTCGGCGAACTTTGCTAGTTACGTTGAAGG
Organism: Teleogryllus oceanicus; assembly: GCA_964035755.1. Lineage (NCBI taxonomy): Eukaryota > Metazoa > Arthropoda > Insecta > Orthoptera > Gryllidae > Teleogryllus > Teleogryllus oceanicus. The sequence continues at coordinate 105,172,692 of CAXIVR010000007.1, forward strand.
GAATACGTCATGTTCCTGACATGTCTCGCTTACCCTCCAAGCAAGAGAATAAACTATCCCTACGCATGGGGGACACCGTTATCTAGCTGGCAAAGGCGGACAATCGTCACAAAATGACAAACAAATACATAAAAAATTGTTGCCTTAAATTATTTTTAAAGTTTCTTTGTTTTAAATGTTTTTGAAGTCAACCTTGTCCATTAAAAATGGAAGACAGATGAAACACGTGAAAATTGAAAAATTGTTATTGAGCTAAATGCATTTAGCTCCAAATACAGATCTCAAATATGAGCCTAATTCTTTTGAGGTAACACCCGCTTAAGATGGACTTTTGTCTTTATGGTTCCTGTGAACTTCGTGGGTTGTGACCCAAGACATAACATGTCAAAGGCATATGACGGTGTTGAAAAAAATGTGATCTAATGAAGTTTATGAATAAGTAGTAAAATGTAGTAATAATAAATAATTTGTTAGTGTGGTTGATATCTTCGTAAAACTAATGAGACAAGTGTTGCCTAGGTGTTTATGCTTTAATTTATTAAATATTTTCCGACCACGGCGCAATCAGAGCGTGTAGTTTCTGGGTGGAAAATTTGTTTTTCAGTTTGTTATGCTTATGCAATACATCGTGTCTTTTTCTTAATCGTGGATAAAAGTAACATTACAAAGCTTATCGATGTGAGTTCACCATAAAGCCTCTTCGAGTATATTAAATCGTTGTGGACCTGAATAGTTTGTCTTCCAACTCTAACATTCTAACACAGAGAGATCCGGAGTTTACTGACAACACAGTGCCTAACTCTTTCGCTTCGAGTCAGTCTCGAACGCCGATACCGAGCACATTTTTGAAAATTAGGGCGCGATGACAGAAGCACGGAAGAAAACCCCGCTCAATAGTCTGGAGAAATCCATTGAATTTGCCATAAGTTATGTCGCTTGGAAGACGCATGGACTCGGAAAAATATCTAATGGATGTCTCTGCAAGGAACAGTCTCAGAGAATTGTGATAAGCACTAAAACCTCTTATGCAGATGGCTTCTAGCGAAAAGTTCTGGATCGAAAATATAAGCCAGATGGGTAATTTTTATTTGGGCGAGGAATTGTACGAAAAAAAATTGTGGAATGATTTTTGGGGTTAAGTAGAATAACGAATTCCGAGTTCTCAAAGTTAGAGATTTTAAGTGATGTGGCATAGGATATCTACAAATTGAGCCTTATTTACAATATATTTAAAAAAAAAACATCATGTGAAATCGAACTTGTACTAATATTTCGTATAAAACGTAATATGTTTTCTTTTCAATTTCTTGAGAAGTAGAGATTCGATTAACGCTGTCCCTCAATTAAGAAAGTGGCAAACAATGAAATTCATAAACTACACGTTGTATCCAGTGAAAATATATTTTTAATGAATTTATTCAACATTGATAGCGGTAATGCCATATTAATCAATACTTTTATTCGAGAATTTAATGAAGGAGAAAAATCGATTAAGACATGGTAGGTATGGAACGTACACTCTTGCAGTTAGTATGTTCCACATGACTGCCTGAACCTTGGCTTTCTAATGCATGCCACATTCCATTCACATGGGCAAGAACCACGATAATGCATTCAAATGGAGCGGATAACCGCTTCTGGTCAAAAATGTAAAATGTCTGCCTGATCCTGCAGAAACATAGGAAGTTATGAGGTGCTAAGTTCCTTGCAACATGCGCATAAATATGTTCTATAACTGACTGTTCAAAACAATCACAACCTCATATAAAGAGAAATTTATGCTTCTGTATTAATAAGTTACACATGATATGCTTTTCTACAAGTTTCTTATAACATCGTCATTACCAATCTACACCTTCTCGCATGGACTTCTGTTATCGGTCACTTTCAGCACCTTCCTCCTTTTTCCTTCGCATCGACCACCTTTTTCTTCACTAATCTGTTTTGTTGAATTTGTATGGCAAACAAAACTGCGTAAAATATATTAAACTTCCAATAATCGTGTCACAGAAACAAGAAGCAGCATTTTTTCGCGGTAATATTCTAAACGAAAATATTTTAGAATATTAAGAGGGAAGTGGGTAATCGTATTTTCAAACGTGAACAATAACTTTATTTTGCAAAACATTTTATGTAATGCTTAAATTATTAAACAATGCTTATGTCGTTTTGTATACTATTTGTGAAAAATATCACAATTAATAATGCATTCCCACCCAGGAAGTAAAACCTTAATGATAGTGAAGTAGAAGTCTTTAAGTTCCATTATAACTCTATAAGTCTTTTGTAAAATTTGTTCCGATAAAATTATTATGTTGATGGCATTACGTTTGTCATGTTGAAGAATTAGCAACTATTTTCATTTTCTACACTATTCATAATTAGCATGACTTATATTTGATCAAGGTTCAAATAGATGAATGCAACTACCCAGTAACATCGGTCCCGCCTTGTCTCCACAGTGTCAAAGATAACCAAAAGTTATTCCGCAAAAATATGACTCTCCCGAACGTACCTTCATCTGTATTCTGGCAGATTTAACCACTCCCTCGTACTCTTAATGATTTACGTGTGTACATTTAAATATAATTAATATAAAAAAGTGTACTTTCGGAATCAGGACGCACTTCGCGTCAACCGGTTCTCGCTCTGTCGACATTTACCGCCGCGGCCCACGCCCCTCTTGCTCTTTCGGGCACGCTCCCTCAGCGCAACTATAAATACTGCCTGCGGGACCGATGGGACGCGCGAAAGAACCGCCATCGATCAAGCGCATGCTCGCCGACAACGACCGCGCCATGAAATATGCTTCGGGCAAATGACAGCTGCTCTAAATCACCAAACACGATCCAATTATTATTATTAGGCTATTCGATTCTCGTACGAGTATTCCCCCGGCGTCCAACACCCAGCACAAGAGAATAATAACGTTACTCGTATTTCGACAACCGTTATTAGGCCAATTCCATTCTGTGCCAGTCCCCTCTCCCTCTCGGGGCGATCGAAGAGATGCAATCCCCTCGCGTCCCACTCTTGGAAGTGGGAAGGGGGGGGGCGTTGGCCGCACAAAACGTGTGTGGTGCTGGGGTGCATAATCAGCGACGAGCCCTCGGGGTACCCCGCTGGAGGAGGGGGGACCTTCCCTGTCGCGTGCGTATTCTCAGAGGAGGGAGGTACAGAATAACCATTGAGGATAACTGAAGTAAGGTTACCATATTTCCATTCCGGAAAAAGAGGGCATTCTTATAAAAGAGGAGGACGCTTCATCTAAAATGTTTTAATATAATAATTTATTTTTTTTACAGGCAAAATACTACTGACAAAATAAATACTTGCATCATTAATATCTCTTTCACAATCACATGACAGGCCTAATTCATTATCATTATGTCTTTTCCACTTTTTTATCTGAAGAATTTGGTATGTATGTATTTGGCGTTATTAGGTCGATAGTCCGACTTCGCCGGCCAGATACCGGTGTCCCCCATGCCTGAGCATAGTTAAATTCCCATGCTTGGGGGTAACACCGACATGAGGCGAACATCACGTATTCTCTTCACCGTAACTAGCAACATCTGCCTGCTTGAGCTAAGTATTTGGTAGAGCTCTCAAAATTTGAGTTTTGCTTTCCTTTGCTTTGTCCTTCTAGCAAACAAACAAACGCTTTGAACTTTTTTTAAAGTACATCATTAAACAGGGCATTTCTTTTTTGGATCGTGCTCGAAATAGCACCACAGAGCAGTATTAACTCCGCAGGCTGACAGAATAGAATTAACACAGAGCACAAAATTTATAACCAGTTTTATATGTTGTACCAGATGATGGCATCACAGTCGCATTTCATGGAGGTAATGACGTACATGTAGATGCAGTTCATCTATGGATTTTGGTGGTTATTAGGTGAGACAGTTGAAGTTAAATGTCATTTATTTATACAGAAATGCAATGTCATGATGGCGGTGGCTTCAAAACGTTGAAAAAACCCCTCTTACTTTCTCGCCTTACTACGAACTTAACAAACAGAAAGTAAAGGGCGGGCTTTCCACAGAAAAATTCTTATTGTTGGGCCCTGGTAACGAAAAAGTGGATAAATCTGGTTATACATAGTAAATTACTTCCTTCCAACACGTTGTGTAGACAAAATACAAGTTTTGTGGGTTCTTTATACTGAAAAAAAAAAAAGATTGACAGCAAAACGACTGTACGTCCGCCCCATCATTTTTATTTTCTCGTACACATACGTATTAATGGAGTAATATACGTAGAATAGAGAAGGCTACGTAATGCTGCGGAAAATCGATTTCGAGATTTCAACGGAAATATATACACGTTTTGAGGTCCCCTGATAACGAAAATATGTTGTTTTTCTTTTCAACTCGTCCGTCCGTCCGTCCGTGAACACAACTAGCGCCTAAACAACTCGTACGATTTTCCAAATTGAAGAAACCCCTGTCCATCTGGCTCTAGTTGAAGCTTTGAAACTTTGAAAAACATTCTTTAAAATTTGGGGGTACTTTACATGAAGCCCACCAGACTTTTTCAAAATTTTCTCAAAAGAACCTCCAATTTTTTTAAATTCCTTGTAAGAATAGACTAAATACTTGGCATAGGTCCAATTTTCACGGTTAACTGAATTTTCGAAAATTGCAAAAGTGTAAATTTTTTTCTGTCTTCCTACAACTACAAAATTGAAGACAAAGATTTTCCTCAATGAAATTTTTGTCCACACATAGTTCTGTCATAAAGGTAATGTAGATTTGTTTGGAAATTTTAGTACTTTTCATGCAATAGTGCATGCAAAATTTGCAATTTTAAAAACTAAAAAAAACAAGATTTCTTAAATTTTGCTTGGTGCCAAATGAACCCTACACGATGACATAAACGCCATATTGCTCTATTATTTTTTTATTACAATTTTTTTACTTGTCTCTCACGTCGGTAATATTTACATTCAAAGCAATTTCTTCACCTCATTGTGTAAGACTTTTGCTTTAATAATTCAAATAAAGTTTCTCGAAAACTCAATTTTTTTAATGCAAATTCTGCATTTTCAGAGACGTCAAACGTCATTTTCTCAAAAAGAGTCCAATTTTGTTCTTCAATTTTTACAATGGATAGTGCTAATTGTACTGTTTAATATGCCGTAAAGTTTATTTTCGTGTAGTATTTTCTTTTTTCCAAATTATACAAATGTAATTTCTTTTAAATATCTCTCGCACCGTTAACCACTGCACATTTTCACACTTTGTATACATTATTTAATTTGTGAGTGGAAGTTCTTCAAATTACGTCAAATGAAGTTTTTGGAAAACTTAATTGCTGTGAAAAAGAGCTTCAAATTTCACATCACGCTTAACGCCATTTTCTTAAAAACGAATCAAAATTTTTTAATAAAAATTGCTATTTAGGACGAGATTTTAGCCTTCTTTAATATTCTTAAAATAATATTTCGGTTCTACTATTTGGAAACCGAAAAGTTGAGAACTTTTTTTTTTAATGTACTTTGGGTGGCGATAGATGGCAGCTGACAAGGAGGGGCAAGATTGTACAATACTAGTCCACGACAAGGAAATTAGAAACTTTACTAAAGTCTGTGCCATTCTGTAGCATCTCTAGTTTTTTTATGAAATCTATTGCTCAAAGACAAATCTTGAAGTAAAGTCATTTACAATTTTTCAAAAATGTGAGTAGTTTTCACGTAAACTTGGGTAAAATATAGATAATTTTAAGAATTTTTTCTCAAAAACGCCACCCAAATCTTTTCTTCAACATATTTCCTTGCATGTAGCAAACGTCGATAAACAACTGATGCTAGTTCTATTTTCAGCAAACTTTTCGATTTTCGAAAATCAACATAAAAGTATAAAGTTGATGAAAAGGTTTTTCTTATATAAAAATCTGTTCTAAAATACTAGCTTTTTAATAAGATCATGTACTTTCTTTAAAAAAATGTATTTTTCATAAAATTTTGGCTAGAAGTTAATCCAAGTTTTTCCTAAAAAACGGATAAAACTTTTTTCTTCAATTTTTTTCCATTGATAGAGCAAAGAACTCTTAAAAACAGGTAGGTCTCATTTTAATCTAATTATCTGAATTATCGAAAACAGCAAATGTTAGAAATAATGCGAGAAAGTTTGTGCTTGTAACCCACTACTTAATATATGAAGCTTCTTGTTTATCGCATACCATCATTACAAAATTATAATAGTATGCCTCAAAAATTTAATAGAAACGCCCAGGATATCTCCATCGGAAAGGCAGAGATTTACTTGAACTCGTGATTTATATTGACTATTTGTTGTTTGGCTCATTAAGCTTTACTGATTGATTTATTAATTTCAACTTTTTTCTTCTTTTTAGAAAGGGTGCGAACTGACAATGTTAATCGGAGGGGAGATGAAAAACTCCAAGGGGGATGAATCGAAGAATTGATGAATGAATAGAAGACAGTCACCGCTTACGGAACAGTCTGAATGAACTGTTTTTTTCCTGCCACTTTTAAACAAAATACATTTTCATAACTTCGGGTTCTAATAATCAGACGTGGGCCGTATCAACTCATCTCACTTATCTAAGGATAGGTGTCGGGGCAGGATGGCGAGATAGGATTTCGCGCGCTCCATATCCATTTTGTTTAGAGTACTGCTTCGACATCAGACCGGAGTCAGTCAAAGAAAGTCAAGAAAAGACCACATTAAAGACCAATCGAAGTAGCTGACCTCCGAACTGTTGCTCAGGCAGCGGGCTACTCAGGGCATCTCAACTGGAGCCGAAAATCCGCGCATGGTCGACACTAGGACCTCCAAGTCTACAAATCCTCAGTAATAGACTCGCAACACAGCCTGCATACAATATTGAGTTTGACAAGAATCACGTGTTGAAGTACTACAAATGTATCTTTTATATACGTAAATTATTCCACCTTAATTAGTGTTCTCTATAAATCCACGAGTGAAACAAAAATATCTCGGAAACAGTTCTGGTAGAGTTTTTGAAAACTTAAGATGCTATTATTAGCTTATTTTAGTGCCTCCCGCGTGCATTTTCATGTTTAGAAGTTTAACTTGTGCTTTGCAAATTAATAGTAAACATACATTTTAAACCGGGAATGATGGCTTAGGGCATCAACTGGAGTGCTTCTGACGGGAGGTCTGAAGGTTTGAGTCGCGATGGTGGCAGGATTTACGACTCTAGCTAGACAGCTAGGTGTAGTTCAGTCATGGTCTGGAGGTGAATTCTAGCGTTCAGCTGCTGTTCGGTAGTTTTCCGAGGTGTCTTGGATCCACACCAGGCGAATGCCGGAGAAGAACCCCAACAAACGGGCCATGGACCGCACGATCCTTCCTTACCCTTCCTTGTCCTACCCTCAACCCTTACATACAATTCCACTTACATATTGTCCTACCCTCAACCCTTACATACAATTCCACTTACATATTGTCCTACCCTCAACCCTTACATACAATTCCACTTACATATTGTCCTACCCTCAACCCTTACATACAATTCCACTTACATATTGCCTCAACCCTTACATACAATTCCACTTACATATTGTCCTACCCTCAACCCTTACATACAATTCCACTTACATATTGTCCTACCCTCAACCCTTACATACAATTCCACTTACATATTGTCCTACCCTCAACCCTTACATACAATTCCACTTACATACTCTGCGCTAACACACGTGCCGGGAGCTTATAACGTGCCCCGGGTGGGGTGATGCCACATGGATAGGAGATACCGGGATGAGGAAAACCCCGCAAACCGACTATAGGTCGGCGCCAGATTGCACTATTCAGCGGGAGAAGATTACCACCACCTCCGCGATAAAAACATGGACTGCACTTACGGGACTAACGACTTTAACAGCTGACACGCCTGGAATCACTTATCAATCAACCATACATTTTGTACATATTACCATTGCCCAGCTCATCAATTTTCAGTTACAAAACATTGCATGAATAGTTGTCTATAAAATAATTATTTAAATTTATGTTTCATAAAATTTTTATAAAATTAGATTTTATTATTGTCGACCTGATGAATCAAGACCTAACGATTCATGTGAATGAGTCAGAGTATAGCAATTCACAGCGTTTCACCAACTAAGGTGGATTAAGACCATCAAAGACATTAAATATTATTTCTAAATATTTTCCAGAATATTCTCAAAGAAACCGGCTAAGAATGATGCCAATCGCTTTGTCTTGTCGAGTTGAATCGAATGAGCAGTAAATCCCCAAACGCGCTTTTTAGTTACTTAAAAATAAAATAAAAACAGTTTTTTGAGAAAATTTGTAGAATTTTGTGAATGAATGGACAAAAAATGATTATTTCCCCACCAGGAGGCCGATACGTGTAAAATAACACCTCATTTTACTCTGACTGGTGAATCGGAAATCGTCTAACCTTGAATGTTGTACAAACGGACGGACGGACGAACGAACGGACGACTAGTCGCAAACTACATGGGGATTTAATACTTACATTTTCGAAGATTATTTCCAAACTTCCAAAATATAGTAATAAGTCACCAGTATGTGTCCGTGTGTCCGTCAATTTCTGAATGACCTCTTCTCGTTCATCCGGACAAGGAAGGAATTTGGCACGTCTCCAACTACTGGTATATAGGAAACTGGCAATTTTTAAGATCCTTTCAGAAAATTCAAGAGAAGTAATTAAATATGTGTTTAGAAGGGATATTAAGCACATAAAACGCGTTTGGAGGCTGGGAATTGGGTATCTACAGAGGTTCTCAACAATTCCTCAGGACTAAACAAAACGATTGGCATATTTGTTGCCCGATTCTTCCATAGTATCCTTGAATTATTCTAGAAAAAAGTGTTTCCGGAGATTTATAGGTTCTTACGGTGGTGAAATATTGTAATTTACTATACTTCCTTTCGATCTTTCCTAAATTTTTTATTGCGACTTTGCTAGAACAAGTAACAATTTTAACATGAAAACTCAAATAGAGGCGCTATGCTAAACTAGTAGTATTGTAATTGATATGAACGGTCGTGCATAAGATTCTCTTATTTTGTCATCTTAAAATATTATTACTTCATTTGTATGTTGTACTACAAATATGCTTTAAAACAGTGCATTATTTATGCTTTAATTATAATAATATTATCGTAAATCAGTCTTAAAAAATTTAAGTACATGGAAACATTAATATTTTTGTCGTCTTCAGTTTGAATCCATCATTCCAACTATTTCTAGTACAAGAAGTAGTACTGATTTAAGATTTATCCTTAGCGTTTTTATTTGTTATCATTTCTTGAAATTGTTAACAATAGAATTCGAATATTAATACACGCAATCTCATTCTTATTGATACAGTACTACATTAAAATATAGTTGAACTTTATTTAATTACCTAATAAATACAAGTCAATTTCAAAAAATATCAATGGATCAAGATCTATTTTCAGTTATCTATTTTTGTTTTGTCTAATGAAATTTCTAATGAAACTATTTTTTTCTGCCTTGTGTCTCTATGAAAAATTTAGTGGAGTTTCTGTGTAGCACCAGGTAAAAATTTACGATTCAGAACTCATTTACAAACATGCTTGAAATAATAATAAAATCCACCCGTGTCGGTCTACTGTTGGGTACTTTATCGGGTCTTTTTCGGATCCTTTCACAGCATTACAAGAGAATTCGAGGGACTAACTGTTAGGTTGGAAGTTTAAGAACCAAATTTTAACAAGTTAGAGTTTTGCTAGATATGTTAAATATGTCATTAAAAGAACTTTACAATTACGTTAATTAGTTTATCTCAAATTTTTATTTCAAATCATCACATTGAGTGAACTGCTTTTGTCCAATGTATATCTTCATGTTTGTGGAACTAATCTCTTTGCCTTTGCACAATTAATGCAGTCACCTCATCAATAAAATCTTTAACTGGGACTAATAATACTTTATTACTGTTCTCGCTAGGGTTTAATGAACTGCGACCCGGCCATTCTGGCGCAGGTAATAGACCGGTTTAACTAGTTGGGCAGATCTGACTTCCGCGGATATGGAAGATCTTGTTTGAGTTTTGAGAACCGTTGCTCCAGGCGTTTCTCGGCTTGGAGGGCTGTTGTTTTGTGGCCAGGAAACATATACAAAACCAAATTTTTCAATAATTGTTCATATTACGATCTCTACGTTGTATTCCTCACGACTAGCCCCAACTTTCACTTACCGTTTAATGAACACTACCAGTGTTGAGGTGTACTCGCATCGTAAATTTTACATCTATTTTTTTTTGAAGGAATAAACTTCTTTATACTACCCCAATATTTTTTCTGCTTATATAAACGTAAAAAAATTATGTTTCTTTTATTAATCTGATTACTACCAGGAAAATCGCATTTGGAACAACATTTTTCATTTCACTTGCAATTGGCGTCAGCGCAACAGTGTACCATCGCCCACGTTCAAAAATCAAAGTCATAGGAGAACCCAGCACTCTAGTCATTTTAGCCATTTTCTCAAAATAGTAGTTGTTTAATTCTTTAATAGTGTACAATTACTATAAAAACATTCGTTTTGAATTTTTGAATATTTGAAAGTGATATCCATGGTAACACGTTCTGGAAAATTAATGGTTGTGAGATGTGTGTCTCGATGTGAGAGAAAGAAGGTTGTTGATTGGTTTGTCTTGATATCGCTAAGCTGGGTGGCAGTCACCGTAATTACAGCATTTAGAGATTATGAGGAGTTATTAAGAGATGAGTAATTTTGTCTACCAAGATTGACCCTCAAAATTGATACGTTAAATACCGGACTCCATTTGTGTATTAGGAAGACTCACCTCTGGAGAACAGAATAAATTGTTTGTTGTTTGAAAAAAAGAGTCAATTAACTTACTTAAAGAAAGAAGGTCTTCACACTATTTTTTGGCTAAAGTACACATGGACATTTAAGTTTGTGATTGAGAATTATATTTTCTAAAATAGGAGAATGGCGAAGGAAATGCTATGAAACCGAAAATAATCATTAGATTATTTCACGTAAACAGCGGGTTGATGATTCCTTAGTTAGTCTCAGTAATTTGGTGTCAATATTCTGACGATAAGAAATTCTCCTCCTTACTACATCTTGTAGTCGCGTCTCATCATGAGCAATTTGCAAGTTAAAGAAGTCGGACTAACAATATGATATTGGTAATGGTAGTGAGGAAATGGTGGTGAAAACGGTCTTGGCGCGGTAGTGGTGGATGTGGTGATTCTGTTTTGGTGGTAATGGTGATGACGGCGATGACAGTGATAATGGTGACAGTGCAGGCAATGGTGCAGTGAAGGTAGTGATTATGCCGGGAGTTCTTTTTTCCTTCCCATGCACACGGAATGCGCTGCATGGGCGTAGCAGGTCATTCCCGTCTCGGGGTTCCAGGTCACCCTCACAGATTTTACGGACGAAGCCGACGTAAAACGGTCGTTTTAAAAGGCGGAAAGTCGCGGGGCCGGCCCGCCCAGGAGTCCAGAGGCCGCGCGAAGACCGGGGCGGGGTCGCTGCGGAGGCCGGACCCGGAAGGCCTGCAGCGGGCGGGGAGGGCAGGCGGCGCGGCGGGCAGCCTCTGGATGGCTTCATCGCCGACGGAGACGGCGATGGCGACGGAGGTTCGGGTTACGGTTTATTCAAATGCGTCGGCACGAGGCCGCACGGCGATTACGAGGGGCGGGGCGGGGCGGGATGGGGTGGGGTGGGGTGGGGCGGCGGCGACGGGCACAGCGCTAGCGGAATGCGCGGGGCGGGTCCGCCTGATGTGTTCATCAAATCAAACAATAAACTTTTAATTAGGCAGGGAGGGCCGCTCCGCCCTGTGCAGCCGCCCCGCCCACTCCACCCGCTCCGCCCGCCCGGCCCAATGCGTCGCCGCACGCACACGTGGTGTGGAGGTCGCCGCCGACCTCGGCCGGGACATCTGTCGCGCCGGCTATTGTCGGCGAAACTCGATGCTGGACCACTGGAAAATGCTTCTGCGGTCGTGATTGCTATCAGCGCCTCAATCTCTGCAGCACTAGAGCGAAATTTATCATTTTCTTTTCAACAGTCCCTCTCTTTTATCACGCTATGGAACATTAGCTGACATACAATGGCCGAGAGAAAACTGAAATTCACAAGAAACACGAAAAATATGATTGGAAGGGCCTTTAAATGGTTAATTAAATTCAGAATTTGACACCGAAGTCAATAGAATAACAAACTAAAATTCATCTTTAAATTCAACTGCCGACAACTGATTTACGTAATATGGTGTGCGTAAAAACGTAGCTTTTTTAAACATAACCTTGGATAAGCTTCAGACATTTCATCAGAAATATAAAGAAGAATGCATAATTGTAATACAAACTGATTATATTTTCAATATATTGACAATAAATTACACCGCGTAAATGTGTCTAGTTTCCTTTCGCAAGAGAATTCACAATTCACATACATGATTTTCTTAATTTGATAGTGAAGAATTTATAATTTTGAAGAATAACTTTCTATTTAGTCATTTCCACTCACGTCATTAAATGTTTCTCACTTGAGGGGTCTCCAATTTCACCATTAGTTACTTTCTCTCACCACTCCGAACCTGGTGCACACTCCGTATAATTCATCATTTAGCGTAATCACAGGCTGGAGCGTTCTGATTTGCCGGAAGAGCCAGCTGTGAGCCATCAATTAAATTCATAAGCGTCCACCTCATTACATAAATTACGACTAAGCAAACTGATTTAAAGGAGACGGATAGCGGCGGCGGCGGCGAGCGCATCCATCACGGGCGGGTGCTCCTGAGCTGCGCGGCGCCCCTGTCCCCGCCCCCTTCGCCGTTCCCTGCAGTGCGCTCGCGAGGGGCGCCCACGGTAGGGCGGCGCGGGGGCACTGCACACTGAGACCAAACCGCACGCTCAGGAAACAGACTTACAGGGCGCAGGGCATCAACTGATTTCACTGCAGGGCCTATGATCAAGAGGGCCTAGAGTTCGAGTCCCGATGGTGTCAGGATATTTGGCACCAACAAGATAACTACGTCAAGTTCTGCCGTTGTCTAGATGAGAATTCCAGCGGTCGGCTGCTCTGATCGGTAGTTTTCCGTGGTTTCTCCGATCAAAACCAGGCGAATGCAGGAGCAGTGCCCTAACAAACGGGTCACGGACCAGGCGAGATCTGTCCTTCCCCTTCCTCGTCCTATCCTCACCCCTTACTTACACATGCACTTTACTACCTCACATGCCAGGAGATCAGTCGGGAGCTTAGATCTTTTTCCCGCTGAGGCGGTTCTGGGATTGTCCAGGCTGCTGGGAGATACGTGGTTTGGGGAAAACTTGGCTAGTCGATCGTAGGTCGATGCCGGATCTCAGCATCCGGCGGTGGAAGATCACCGCCACCTCACGAAGAAAACGCATGCACTACGCTAACGGGACTAATGAACGTAGTAGTTGACGTGCCCGGAAACACTAATCAATAAATCAATCAAGCACGTTCAAAAACTTTTGTGGAAGAATTTAAACAAAATATCACCAACACCGTAAAGCAAATGCCTTACGGCTCGGGCGTACCACTGGTTAAGATTGGATCCCGGGAAGATGTCAGAAATTCATTTTTATTTATCGCGGACGAGTCAGTGGTGCGTACCGGACCGGAATCGAATTCATATGCCAATTGCTTTGATCTCTGGTTTTCGTAGTTTCCCTGATCTTTTGGAGGCGAGTGTCGCAGCAGATACTCAAAATTTATATAATAAAATAAATTATAATTTTGCAAAATTACGAATAAAACTGTTTTAAAAGTTATTTATGTAACAAGGGGTTTAAATAGAGCTTTATTGAGTGAATAGAGCTCAGACAAACCTCATAGTATATACAAAACGTTATTTTTAAACAATATTTCTTTGCACGCACGCCTATGCCACGAACGAATCATTACAACAGGCTGCAGGCAGACTTCTTGAGTCTTCTGTAGGGGGCTGTGATTTTAGCCGGTTTGCACTGTTTGACATTCTGCGTGAGAGAATGGAGGGATTTTTGAATCAGACAAACGAAACATTATTTAGACTCAGATGAAGATCTACTGATTCCTGATATATAAAAAGAAGCAGAATGTGCTCTTTCAAATTTTTGCCTGAAAAATCGAGATATATTCACGAAAAAGAGTACAAATGCTATTTGCAAATGCAAATGCAAATGCAATTTTAGAAGAAATTTACTTGTGTATTTTAATGATAAACAAAAAATCATCCTCGGAGTATTTATTCAATATTTAGCAAGGTTACATGTCAAGAAAATGTTGATATCTATAAGAATGTATGTATTTCTCTAGGAAAAATTGATGACAACACGTGTTTCACGCTTTAACTGAATTAATATTTACAGTATGCAAACTGATTACATTTTTGAAGATTCAGGGAGAAGAGAACAAGCTAAAAAATCTAAGACTTTTACAAAGCTTGAATTTTTCAGATTTGTTAAAGAAGCTTGGGACGATAAGAATTTATTTCTGAAGGGTAGTTTTAACTAGTATATGTTTACTCTGAGACTTCAAAATTCAAAATTTATTGCTTATTTATCCTTGAAAATAGATACTACATGGGAGTTTTTGTTTTTTTTTTCCCTTTCAAAATTCAAAATTTAAGTAGTATATGACTTAGTGTAGGGATCACAGAATTTTGAAAATGTGCACACAATTCACTTTTCCCCATAGCACGTCATACGCAGTTTTTAACTGTTTTTTTTACGTAAAATAAATAGACTCACGGAATATTAAAAAAATTTCTCGCACGTTGTAATAAAAAGAAGAGTCGCTGGTGGGTGCAGAATGAATGAATTAAACGAAATGAGGATGTGCAGCACAAAGATTCTGTTTTAGAGTAAAAATTCCTGACATCAAAACCCATACGAAACGAATGCTAACTATTGTTGATGAAGAAAGTGAAGTTCAATTATTGCAGATAGGGATCAAGTAAAATATTTCAAATGCTTATAAACCAATACAAAATTTTGTTTAAAAATGATTAGGGGACCCTGTTAAGTGCGAAACCTAAGCACGTGACTTGGCCTTCATATGTAGTAACTAGGGAGCGGATTTCTATGATTTTGCATATCCGGCGCTTGAGAGTAAGGCTAAGTGAAATTTCTTGACGTTTAGTTAGAATTGGATGCTATGAAGATTAATGTGTTGGTGCATATTTGATCTATTCTTCCTGTTGGTGCATATTCGTGAAATTATAGGCGCATATTTGGGTATTTCATTAAATAGACTTATCTCTAACGCTTCATCTTTTCAAAGAATCTATTACTTGTGAGCGTTCATTGACTAGAAAGAGCTTGTGTACATTTTTCTTTTTTTTCTTTACATGATAAATAACTTCTACAAATGCAGGATATTTCTTGATATAGGCAGAAGAAATGCAACAAAACATACAATGCACTTCACGAAGTAGAATATTGACTTCAGTTGTTTCTCCCTCGAAGTAAGGGAAATTATATTATGTTTGCACATAAATATATATATTTTCATTCCAAGCATGCTTCTGAATTTTATCAAAAAATATTTATACAGGAAATGAAGTATTGATAATTTTATTTATGTATTTAACTGCACATTTAAAAATTTTTATGTCAAATATGCATATTTTTAAAAGAAGGTTTTAGGGTATAAATAGTAGTAACCCAGCCTGGAAACGAAGGCTGGGCACAGCGGGTACGGCCCACGCGCGCGGCGCGGCCGCCGGGGGCGGGGGCCCTCCGCGCCGGCGGGGCCAACCCACGTGCCCCGCGCCCCACGCACCGCCCCCGCCCAGTTGGCCGCTTGCAGGGGGGCACACTGGTGGCGCAAGCGGCCATGCCACACACCCCCACCGGACAACATTTTTAATATTTTTTCTGAAGAATTTTTGTCTCATACATTTTCAAATATTGAAGAAACGACCATAAAATTTATTTTTAAATATTTAACAATTATTTATTTTGGAATTCCATAGTAATTATTAATTATTTGCATTTTTATAACTTGTAAAAAAGTAGTTTACCAAGAGATATTTTGTTATTATTTTGAATAGTTATTATCATTTCATTTCAATTACATTTCTTGCTTATACTGGCACTTAATGAACACTCCAATGCAGGGTTGAAATTAATCCAAAATAATTACAATACATAGATCTCATCGCATGTTTTTCAACGATGGTTTTAAAACTGGTTTAGTAATCTACAATAGGAGCGTCCGCGCGGGAGAGAACTTAATTTGACAGTTGCTGTGTTTATTAATTCATAATTAAGATTTATTCGTCTAAAAGTAGAAAGAAGAAGAAAAATTAACAAAACAGTCTGAAGCCTGAACGCTCAGGGTCATATCAAGGTTTCAGAGCTTCCTCACTTCGCAGATCGAACGGGAAGATGTGGCGAAAGCCTACGCCTACCGACCGTGCGTTGCCGCCTCTTCGAGTGCGAAATACAGAATAAGACATAATACGTACTAGGGACAGAATACAAAGATAGATGAAGGAATGGAATGGCAGTTTTTCATATTTCAACTTACATGAAATTGGATCATGGGTCATTTCAAAACACAAAACATTTAAAACGTCAACCCATTGAGATCAGAACATCGACATTAAAAAAATATCAGCTATAACACTTCGTCTCTATTTCTCCATTACTTACGTGAAATCGTTTGGGGCCAGATCGAATCCTACACGTTTTACACAATCCCTAATATACAAGTATTTCGTGTGTGGATGTTAAGTGAAATTATTAATTGAGAAAACGATGCTATTTATTTCCTGTATTTACTATATTGCAATAAATAACAAAGAATAATATTATTCCACAAAAACCTTCCAGCATTATCATTGTAACTAACAGAGGTGTCTATCTTATCAGTATGAGAAAGTTTGAAACAGGGCTATTAACTCGTAATGGACAAATACGTCAGATTATCATTCAACGAAAATCACAACATAATATTTTAAAACCGAAACGGACAATTTTTCTCGTAATTTAGATATATAACCTAAGATCTATTTGGAGGCATTTCTGACCCCAATCGTTAAAAAATGAAATTACTTCCAAGCAAGAAAACTTAGAAAACTGAAAAATTTACCACACATGTAAAACTGGACTATATACCTTACCTAAAAGAAGGAGTTCATATGAATAATTTTCATTGATGCAAAACATTATTTGCGTCTGGGGTCACAAATGACCCCCAATACAGTCTAAGAGTTAATAAATCGATATTTAAAATATAGAAGTTTCGAAAACATAGACTAAGATGACGCATCCCTAATCAAAAGTAACATTCTCATTATGCACCTAATAGTATATTTGGTATTTTAAGTTAATGTTTTTTTAAAATATTTCAGGAATATTTACGGGGATCGGAACTTATAATGTCCCCCTCGACCGCTCGAAATACTTTTTGAACCAGTCCCTGGGCCCGCTCCTGCCACTGGTCACTCCGCACGTGGCCCGTTTTACAACAGACATCCGTGGAGTGGCTGTTTTACTCATATTGTTTCATGGCTTCATTCAGATTACATGCGTAAGAGGCCGTGTCATCGAGTCGGCCGTTTGAATTACATATGCACGAGTCGGTCGTTTGAATTACATATGCACGTACCATATGAATAACGGTACAACACTTCGAACTGAGATTACGAAGGTAAATTTTGAAAGAGCGGAAAATCTTTAACATGATGTCATCCTTGTATCGTGCATGAGAGCCCAACCGATATATCGAAGGCGACTTCATAAAATATTCAATGGAGATATTTTCAAATTATAAGAAACAATGTAAAGATTTATTTTTAAATATTAATAATACATTTAAACATTACAATAAACAGTTTGAATTGAAAATTTGTTCAAATGTTTTAAATATAATATTTTAAAAAACTTAATTGTTCAAACAAATAAAATAAATTCCCAAGTTATAAATAATTTACAATTCTTTTTAAATATTTTTCTTTATTATTTTTATTCCAAACTTTTAAGGAGAAAGTGGCTTAGCCCCTTCTTCTGCCCCTCTGAAACCGCCCACAGAATTTAAATGTCCAGCAAAATTAAATCATTCGGCAACTCCTCACCTAATCAGATTCCATCTTCGCTCAACTAAGCTAGTACATAATAAGGAACTATGCAGTCATGTCACGATGAAACTCCTCAGTCTTTTCAGTTGTAATTAATATTACACGTGGTTCATTTACAAAATATTAGTTGTCGAAACAAACTGAAGGTTTGTTATAAAAAATCACTATACAATAATATTTCAGGTGGCACGTCGACAGTGAAGAATCGGACAACTCTTAGAACGTATCTTCAGCTCAGAAACACATCGCGTTTGGACAAATGAAAGTTTCAAGCGCCAAAAGTGTGTGGAATTTGTGTTTTTTTCTGCGTTCTTTCTCTTTTGTGAGCGTGGGTTTTTTTCTCTTTTATTTTTGCAGATATACGTGTGACCTCAACCATGACCGAAAAAAGTCTAGGCAGGTTTGAAAATGACACAATCGATAAGCTTTCCCAAACTTTTCTGAGCAGCAGGCACCTTTTATTAAAATTATTATGGTCATTGACATATATTTACTCACTGAAAATGGATATTAAACTTTTCGCTAAGATAAAAATTTATTTAATTAAATCGTTATTTAATAATTGAAATATATGAATCTGGCCCATCAAATGTCACAACAATAACACTTGCAACAATGAATATCGAAACCTGCACTAGCAACAAAAAAAAAAGCCAGTCATCCACCTTCCCTCTCCCTGAAAGCAACTTAATTGAAACGATCGATCTCCCAAGAAAGTACAAATCGACCTTAGGGAGTCGATATAGTCCACAATGGAATGTCTGCGATCGACCAATGCCTTGAAAGAGCCGCCCCCCTAGTCACATGGTTACACGCCCGTTCTCCCGCTGCATTCGCTTCGCTGCCCTTGAAGCGGCCCCTCCAGTTGCAGCAGTTGGTCACTTGAAGGGAAGGGCGCTCTTGGCTGTTACACACTGGTTATGCGGTTGGTCATTTTGTTCAGTCTGTCACCCTCAGCGAGTATGATTCAGGGACACTCTGTTTCATTCATATCACGGTATACGCTATTGGGACAATGAACAGATTTCCAGTTTGGATTTACGATGAAGTGAGGATGAGAAAAAAATGTGTGTCGTGTAAATGACGCATTCACACATACTTTTTTCACACTCGCACAGCACCTACATCTATTTTTTGTTGTACACAATACTATTTAAGTGATAAGTGTAAAAAATTGATATAATTTCCGTTTCAAAAGTCGTACAGTCGATCATCTACAAATTCATTTGATTAATTTGTGTCGTATATCACATAATGGCACCTGGAAATCATATACAGACTCCTTTGTCTCCACTATTATTGTCTAGAAATTTTCCAGAGATTTCACAAATAAGTTGTAGTCATGAATCTATCAATGTCTCACTTCAAAGCTTAATATCAGGTTGTCTCGGAATAGAAACCAAACAAGCTGAGAAGTCAAAGGTCACTGGGATCAAACCGGACACACCGGTTCCTGTTAGATCAGCGAAGTTATGCATTTCCAGTCTGGGTCACTTCACAATTTTTGACCGCACATAAACTTAGCAGGTTTTTAGAACAAGAGTTGCTGTAAATTGGCTTTCCTGGTAGAATTAATCACACGTTTACCAGATGCAACGTACATAGTTCTTCAGCGAGTCCTGGAATTTTAATGTTCGCGGTAGAGAGATGCTCCTTACCTCTGATGTACAACTGTCAATCCCCAAGTTTCATGGAAGCTGGCTTTTACACTCTTCTGATTAAAAAAATTGCAAGGAGCTTCAAGAGAAGTCAATAAATGTAAATGATATCTAACAAAAGAGAAGTAAGGACGATAAGAGAAGATGGATGTTTTGTAAAAGTTCTTCTTCGCACTTGTACTCGGAAGACGATTCAGGAAATCCAAGCTGTATGAGGATGTGCGTGGAACCGTATTTGTTACCTGACTATTAATCTAAGGAAGATGATCACAAAGAGAACATACTTTCAAAAAGGACAGTTCTTCTTCTTCTCGGCGAGTGTTTTACAGCGTTCGTCGTTTCCCGTACTTAAGCACCACTTCCATTCTTATCAATGTATGTGTGTGTATATATATATAGTGACGTCATGGGATTAGATAACCCCATAACGCCACCATCAGCTACGAAAAGCCCACGAACAGAGAGGAGTAGGGTATGCGGCGGAGCGATGGCTTGTAAACGCGCCATCTACCCACAGCTTTCCGAACTCTGACGCCCGAACTAGCGAATAATGTTTTTCCGGGAGGTCACGAAAAGAGGAGAATATTCACCCCTCCAAAATTTCCCCAGGCGCGAGTACCATCAGTATCGCGGCGCGCCTCGGAGGGACTCTCTTTGATTGCAGCAGCGACGGCGACTAGACTGAGCTCTCTTTGATTGCAGCAGCGACGGTGACTAGACTGAGTTCTGAAGGCGATTGTAACTTGATAGCATAGGAGTTTATTTTAACTTGGTAGTTAAAAGTAAGCTTGAGAAGCGTATCTTCGAAAGTGAGGTAATTAAGAAGTGGAGTGCACAAACATTCTTCGCATTCACAATATTTGAGAGGCAAGTGAAGTACTGACTCCGAAATAATTTCAAATTAGTAAAATTCACGCAGAAGGACATTAACTAAATCCAGCATCTCATATTGCACGCTGAGACCACACACGCACAAAGTGTGGTAGGTAGGCCGAGCATTTAAAACATAACTTCAGCAACATTAATTATTCGAGGTTGGAAGCGCGAACAAGTTTGTACGAGGCGCGGCAGAAGAAGAAGGAGACCCAGGAAGGGGAAGAGAAAGATTTGGACTGGAACGAGAATCGTACGAGTCCGGAGAATGGGAGAAGGGTGTGGAAATTGGAGGCGTGGCGGAGTCCAGAGTTCGAGGGAGGGAAACTGGTAACGTCGTGGGACAGCAAGCGAAGAAGAGTGGCAACGCGGGGCGAGCAGCAGAAAATTCCCAAGGTTACCTACAGGCGAGCGATGCGGAGCTGTTGAGGTACAAGAACTGGCAATTTTTATGCGGCGATCAGTCGGGGAAAGAGAATAGCCGTAAAATACTCGACAATTCGTGCTAAAAGTGGGTGAAAAGTCCAGTATAGGTGAGAGAAGAATTCCGAACGATGTGAGTGGCAGTTTCAAGTTCATTTACTGCACGTGTCATTAAATTCATTCAAAGAGGCCATACCTTGTACAATTTTACTTAAATAATTCATGATTTTCACATGTTGTATAGTTGATGTTATCTGGAAAAGTCAGTTTATTGTATTGTGTTAAAATTAATTGCTTTATGTGATATGTAAAGGGGTCAGATTTAAGTAACGTGTATGTTACGTTTTATTGTTTTTTTTTTTTCTTTAAAGTTCAGTATTATAGTGAGTGCGAAGCCCAAGACTAGCGCCTGTGAGCGGGATTCCTTAAAACAAGTGTAAAATTCATTTTAAAAGCTGTGTACGTAAAAAACTAGAGAGTAAAAAGAATAAAATAATTTGGTAGATGAGAATTCAGAAAGAGAAATGAGCAAATTGTAAATTGTAGTTGGTGAAAGTGTGTTCAGCCATTCGAGGTGACGCATTTTTTTGTTTTGGCTTGTTTTTTTTCAGTGACCAACTACTTAAAGTGAATTATCCTGTTATAAAATTGCGTCACTGTAAGTTTTTTCATTGAATATATGTTCATTTTATTCGTATTTTATCTGATTCATTGTGTTAAGGGTTCGGACCTTTCTCATACCCAAAAGATCCTGCTTCTTGAGAATTTTAAGCTAGCTTCACTCGCATTCATTCTATCACGCCCACACCACGGTGTAAGTAGTAGGTGGGTGTGTTATATAATATATATATATATATATATATATATATATATATATATATAAAATGAGCTATTTAGAACATAATAGTATTTCAAGAACCAATAATCGTGATAAAAAAGTAATCATATATACCTCAGTTCATCAAACACTATTATTACATAAACTTCAGCGACATGCACTTCGTTGAATAGGTTGAGTCATAGAAACCAAGTGCAGGAATTAGCCAAAATGAAGCAACAAGTGGTTTGTGCTTCAATGAAAACAGACAGGAGTGACTGTTGAAACTTCGCTTGCACGTGTAACAATTGGTGGATTTAAAGAGCACTCTGTATTCATCAAGATGTTAATCTTAAACTCTATCGTTCTGGTTTGTCTCCTACGCACGTCCTTCTACAGGAGCAAATTTCTCCGTCTTCGTATTTTAAGATCAAAACACCCAGGACCACTCGGCCTTCTTCGCTAAACCCGTCAGGAGAATGAAGTTGTTCCGATCCTGAAAGCCGCTCACACATACACAGACTCGCTGTACCAACACACACACATACCCGCGCCAGTATGTTCAGGCATCTGATAAGTCGACGTTTTTTACGGAACCTCGGCTAAGAGAGAACGTAAGGAGGCCCAATCACAGTGACCATCACCGAAAAGCCCACCGCGCGCAATAGCGGGCCGAGTTTAGCGTCTGAACTGTCGCCTCTAGACGCAAGCGTAGAGCCCCATCAGCAACCGAGGGCGGGCAGCCTCCCTGGCTCTTGGACCCCGCCCACGCTACACCGGCCCATTCGACCCCGCCCTCCCCTTTGCCAGTTCGTCCTCTCGCCAGTCAGCCCACTCGCCAGCTCGCTCTCTCACACGCCCGCTCTTTCGTCGACCACCTTTTCGCTAGCCAGCCCTCTTGCGAGTTCGTCCTCTCGCCAGCCCCGCCCTCTCGCCAGCCCCGCCCGCTCGCCACCACCCACCTGCACTCTCTCCGCTGGCCTGCTCGCCCGCTCTCTTTCCCGCCCCCCCCCCCCCAAAAAGCGGGGCCTGCCCGCCGCCTCGTTACCCGCGCGCGCCTATCGCAACAGCTGATCGAGGCGAGGGCGTGACGAGCCGCGTGGACGGCCGGGCTCTCCCGCCCGGCACGGCCCGCCGCCGCCACAGCGATCGGGTTAAAGTTCCTCGAGATTTGTGGGATTGGATCCCGTTCTTTGTTGGCCCGACCTGTCAGAAGGGCCCACTCTGCCCAGCGAGGCCCCCCGAAGTTTATGAAAGCTTCGCGTCGGGCGCGCGGGCTGGCGCGTATGGCGGCATAAAGGGTCCGGTTACGCGGTCGCCCACCGGGCGTTTTCATCGCGAAATAATGAGCGAGGAAACGAGGCATACGTCATTGGCGCCCACGCGGCCGGGAGATCGCGGCCTTCCACCAGCGCCGCCGTGAAAAGAACGGCCCGTCGAACGCAACAAATTGAGTTTATTTAGGGAAAGACCGCTCCGCGGCCGACAGACGAGAGGTGGGCTTCGACACGCCGGAGACTGCGATGTCTTCACGTAAGGGAACGGCGGGCCGTTTCGAGAACGCAACTCGCGGCGTAATCTAAAACGTTGCTGTTGCCACACACCGCCGCAGCGTTTTATGAGCCTTGTATCTGAAATTTGCAAAGATGGTCAATTAATTTCCCCATATCCGTCCACCGGTAGTAACGAATGCCTCCGATTCGCAAAATCTTTATTTGCTTGGCTCAAATACAAGTTCCACACTAAATCGTAAACTTGAATCTACATGTGCTTTCGAGGCGCGGACGAGCAAATTTTATGCGCAAACATAATTTCGCGAATGCGGGATAAAAGTTTAAGTTGAAACGATGAGCACGTTCTGTTTCAATATACTGATGACATTGCCCTCTGTAATTTCAATACGTATTTCAATTTCATGAGATGATTTAGGAAAATAATTATTACAATTAAAAAAGAATATATTAATTGACAGTTCATCTAAAACTATTGGGATATTTTTAAAGTTACAAAATATATAGTAGATTCTTAGAGGACACACGTACATTACAGTGTGACGTTTGGGTTTAAATAATGGTAATTAAAAGGTATTTCTCGATTCGCAGAGAACGTTCCACAAGAAACGATCGGCATAATTCGTAACCTACGAGCGAATTCTCGCTGCCTTTTATTGTCCATCTTTGCCATCACTTGGATTTTTGACAGAGCTAGAACTCTTTCATAAAGGGTAAGAATCTCTCTTTCTTCAAAATAGATCAAACTCTCAAACGTTTCATGTGACATGTTCGATACATTCCGTACACAGCACAGCAAAGTAAGGATTTTTTGATTGATTGATGATTCCGGGCGCGTCAACTGCTAAGGTCATTAGTCCCGTAAGTGTGGTGTATGTTTTTTCTTAAGAGTCCTCATCCTCCCTTGCTGGATGGAGAGATTCGGCGCCGACCTAACGGGGTTTCCCAAAACCAGGAATCTCCCACGAGCTGAGCACCGCCCCAGCTTTTAGCTCCCATCCGGTCTCTCGACATGTGTGGTAGTGTAGTGCATGTTAGTGTGTGTAAGTAAGAGGTAAGGATAGGACAAGGAACAGGAAGGAAAGATCGCGATCGGTCCACGGACTGCTTGTTAAGGTACTGCTCCGGCAATCGCCTGTTGTTGATCGGAGAAACCATGAAAAACTACCAATTGGAGCAGCCAGCCGGTAGAATTCTCCTCCAGACGGCGATGGAACTCGACCTAGCTATGTAGGTAGTGTCGAAAATCCTGCCACTGTCCGGACTCGAACGTAGGACCTCTCAGTCAGAGGCACTGCAGTGACATCAGTTGATGCCTTGAATCACCTCTCCCGGTCGGAGAAGTGGAGCTTACGGCCAAGACGCAAAGGATTTGTAATTGTTTCCAAATAAGACTTATTTATGACGCATGTACGTTCTTAAAGCTTGAGAATAATTTAAGACATGCTTCTTAAAACCTCTGGGCCTGATATGTCACGTTTGAAAGACTTCATTAATACAGTGAGGCAAAATTCCTAGCAAAGTCCCTGCATACAAGTTTTACGCTTGAAAAATATGTTTAAAGCGGGAAAAATCACTGGGAGAATACTTTCAGGGTATAAAAATGTAATTAGTTAAAAGAAATTTCAAAAAATACAAGAGCAGAATGGGTTGTAAACATTTTATATTCAAAATCTGTTACTGGCTTTGATTTTTTTTTTAATATTAAATTTACATTCATTCTCTTTGTGGACTTCCCATTTTGTACTGACTTGCCAACTTTCAACAACAATTGGATACTGTAATTATGTATGCAATTTCATTTTTCTGTTTTAAACATCTTATTACATTAATTGGTATTTTAACATTTTGTAATGATATTAATTGTAACTCTTAGAATAACACCTGAAGAGGAGTGCACTGTTGTCATGTGAAACGTTGTACGTACTACCTCCAAATGTGCAATACGTTATAGTTATTGTTTCCTCATCGCCTTTGATAAGAGAAGGGATGCCGTATAATATTGTGACCAAGACAACCATTGTTGGTTATTATCATATTCAGAATTCATCTACACACTTTTCTTCGGAGTTTTATTGCATTAAAATGAATGTTTCAACCATGATCGTTTATACCTAAATTGTTTATTCTAATTTTAAAGTTTTTCTATTATTATATTATATTTATATACTCATTACATTATTTTATAAAAAACGAATTTGAAGTACCTAATACTTAATAAGTGCTTCAAAAAGAAAATATCTCAAGAACGTGAATTTGAGCGTAGATTTCTCACGTAAAACTGTAGTGATTAAGAACGATACTGATACTAAAGGAGAACTTTCTTAATTTGTAACATCTTATCTGTATTCCTAATGAGGACCAAATCTTTAGAAATATGTGACATTTTTCCCTTTCCAAGCTAACATCTGTTTCTGCGCCACAACCCAGCAGGTAGAACTGTCACGCCCAAAACTAGTCAATTCCTCATGCTCTTCAGGCTATGTGCGCATTGTTGATTTATCCTGAACACCTATCCGCACAATTCTGCGTTTTTAATGACTGGTACATAGATTAGTTATTTAATAACTTTACATATTTGTTGATCAATTATTAACTAAATTATAATAAACTTACAACTTTACAATGGTTGAGAATTCCCATACGTGTCCTCTAATCAGGTTCCAATTCAGTGAATTTGATGAGGGAATGAATGATAGGGGTATTTGTTTTTAATTCTGGTCTGGTGGATAGCAATTTTTCCGAGATTGAACGGCAATAAGGATTTGATTAAGCTGGAGTTGCTGGATAAAAAGTAATATGCTGTGATAAAGGTTTGGAGGTTAAAAACTTAAAATTGAAATATCTTCATTTGTCCTTAAAAATTCATTATTTTCAATTGTTTGCGTCGTACATTTTTCGTTAATAATTTCTCTAGATCTTTCTTCAGAGTTCATGCTCTCTTCAAACTAGTTGTGCATTGTCCTCCAAGTATCGCCGTCTTGACACACGTCAATGCCTCTTGCACAGTTGGAACACTGTCCCTCTCTCCGATGGGTCTTTTTCTCGTCTAATAGCTTACGATATGCTTTCGCTGGCGGGATGCCGCAAGTGGCTAATGAAACTGATCGCTTTTCCGCGCGGCACGACAGATATCGGCAGGCTGTGACAGGCGCGCGTTTCCTATCGCCTGCGTTGAACTCAAAGCGATTTTCCTAAGGATGAGCCAAAGTGACAGCAAGTGCTGGCAACATAACTGAAGGTTCTGTGGTCGTTGTGCCCTTGAACCCATTAGACTCGCTTCCCGCATTCGTTCGTTTGCAGTTGGCTAACTTGTAAATGGCTTCGACACTTGCTTTTGTGGTGTCCTTGTCCGCCAAAAATATAGTGCGCTGCGAGAAATATTTGAAATTAGGAAGTGCAATGTTATGTGCTCTTCTGAAAAAAATCTTTTTTTTTATTATATATTACATTGGATTTACTTTTTGTGTGATAAATATTATGTTTATTTTAAAACCGAGATGTGCAAGCGAGATGCGTACCGGTGCACGTGTTTCCGGCTTAAAATCATTTTACTTTCTATTTACATTCGTGGCAGTTTTCTTTTACTGATTGTGAGAGCATGATAAGAGATTTTCTACATACGTAATTATATTTAAATATTTCCCCAACTGACGTACGTGCATGTACCTCAGCGAAACTCTTAGACTTCATAGGGATGTTTTCACAAAAGGCATTACCAAACACTTTACGAAGAGGCGTGGTTGAACAGCTGTCGCGGCGGAGGGATACTTCTCTGAATTACATGTGATGTTCACTTGTTTTCGCGAACTGTCACTTTGGCTCATCCTTAGGAAAATCGTTGTATACCGCGGAATCTCAAGTAACATCGAGTTTAAAATCAAAGCAAGCAATCGCGCATCGCCGCTGACAGCAGTACCCCGCGCAGGACACGGTTTTCGTTTCCGCGGTGAAATTGAGTGGCATAATGTCATCTGCAAGGTCCCCGTTCCGGGTCGGAATACCTTCACCTCAGGGGAGACTTCGAGTATGACCTTTGCAAGGCGATATTTTTTTTCAAGCTTCCTATTGTTAGAACTTGTGGCAGTGAGGAGATATATTCTTTTCCAGAAGGGAATTAATTTTCAGGACTTGTATTTCCTACGTTCACTATAGTCGATGTTCTGGTTCACTATAATCGAATTCTTTTTATGTTTATTTTAAATGTAAGTGAAAAGGTACCGGCGTCAAGTTCACTATAACCAAGGGTTCATGCATCCGATTTCACAATAACTTGAGTCGACTGTATTTTCTATTACTATTTTACTCATTCGATACCTACCATAAAATGCCATTGCCTATCTTAACTGTTGATATTTTTCATGTTATATTTAATGACTAGACTGTTTAATTTGTAAACAGACATTTGTAGTTGGTTTTCAGTTTCTTGTATGATGACCCGGTCTTCTGCATATAGATACACTTTTCGGATATACTTTTATTAAAACTCGTCGTTGTCTGTACAGAGGTGAGCAATGGTCGGGCTGAGGTGGGGGTGAGGCAGTTGCCGTTTGACAGGCGCCGAGGTTAGAACACGAGACGCGTATAGCTTGTACGTGTAACATGTCACATGTCCCGAACGTGACTACACATCTTGATACGTGATCGTGGTTGACTGTAACCTGAATGTCTGTGTGCGTAAATCTGTCCCGTGTTCTGCCTTGTTGAACGTCCACTAGGCAGGTTGTGCTCCACACTTACCTCAGAAAATGCGAGCAACGAATGAGCGCGGAAAAGGGCGGGAAATGCAGTTATACAACCGCTGAGAAAACTTAATCGCAAGTCCAAAGGGGTAAAACAGAGCGTCAGTTGGTTCCTTTGGAGTAAAGATGAGCAAGAGACGCTCAGATACGGATAGGTAAAAACTGCCCGTCTGTAGTAGCATTCACGATACGCAAATAAATGTAATCCGTAAACACGGAAGCTAAATGTGAGCGTCGGGATACACGAAACGCAACACGGCTGGGAAAAGCTAGGCGTCTGTGGGTGCCTTCGAGATACGATTAAACGCGCAAACACGAACGGGTCCAACTGGGCGTTATTGGTTGTCTTCTGGATACAGTAAAACGAGACGTACAAAAACGGACAGTAAAATTTAGCATCGAGTTTCATGAGGCTTGTGAACACAGGTGAACTTGGGGATACAGGTGAACATGGGCGGCGAAAGTGTACCCTGGTGAAAATGTTATGTATTTCGATTTATTGATTGATTGATTAATTCTTCCGGGCGCGTCAACTGCTCAAATCAATAGTCTCGAAAGTGTAGTGCATGGTTTTGCTCGAGAGGTGGCGGTGATCTTGCCCCGCTGGATGGCCAGATCCAGCGCCGACCTCCCCGTCGGCTTGCGGGGATTTTCCCCCCAGCAGGTATCTTCCAGCAGCATGGCACCGCCCCAGTCATAAAAATCTCTAAGTTCCCGACTGGCCTCCCAATATGTGAGGTAGTGTAGTAAAAAACGGTGGGAGACAAGGGAAAGGGGAAACACGGAAAACTATCGATCGGCCCCTCCAGGGAGTTACTGAATTCGATCTGCGGTGCTAATGTCGACATTTCTGCCACCGTCAGGACTAGAACCTAGGTTCTCCCAGTCAGAGGCACTGCAGTAACATCAGTCGATGCCTTGAGTCACGACTCCCGGTTATCGTGTATCCTGAGCGTGAATGGATCTCGCACCTGCTCCGCTCACATTTCCACCCGGCAGCGAACGACACTTGAGCACTTGTCAAGGGAGGGAACCAGGCGGCTGGCAAGAAGTGACGCGTGCCCGCGGAAACGACAGAACAACCTCGTTTTTCCTCCAGGGCCTCTTTTTTCGTGACAGACCGAGTAATGAACTGTCGGCCGCCTTTCCTTCTGGGAGACGCGGCCAGTCGAGGATTCATGTGCCTCCCGGTCAGCCCAGACAGTCGCATTTCGAACCCGCAACAAGACTGTTCGCTCGAACAAAGAGTCAGGAAATCTTTCTCCACTCCTTAACTTATATGATGTTTTAATAAACAGTCAAACTGGTATACTTCACGCAAAGGAGAATGGACGGGCATCTCTTCTGTTTTGATGATTTTAGTCACAAATTGTGTCTTTTTTTATTTGCGTTTCCTCAATCGCTTTAGGTATGTGCCCTGACCGGGAGGTCCTAGGTTTGAGTCCTGACGGCGGCAGGATTTTCGACACTAGCTTTTCAGCTAGGTCGAATTCAGTCGCTGCCTGGAGGAGAATTCTAGCGGCCGGCTGCTCTGATCGGTAGTTTTCCGTGGTTTCTCCGATCAACACCAGGCGAATGCCGGAGCAGTACTCTACCAAACGGGCCACGGACCGCGCGCGATCTGTCCTTCCTCTTCCTTGTCCTATCCTCTCCCGTACACACTCACTTACACTAACATGCATTACACTACCACATATTCCGGGAGACCGGTCGGGAGCTTAGAGCTTGCCCCGGCTGGGGCGGTGCCCCGCTGGTGGGAGAGACCTGGTTAGGGGGAAACCCCACTAGCCGACGGTAGGTCGGCGCCGGATCTCCCCATCCAGCACGGGAAGACCACCGCTCTCTCCCGAGAAAAACATGCACTACACTAACGGGACTAATGACCAAAGCAGTTGACGCGCCCGGAAACACGAAAAAATCAATCAATCAATCAATCACACTGTGGAGTCCCGACAACGGTATTGTTGAGATTCTGGCTTCCGAACTTCGGCGTTTCTGCCGCCTCCTCGGAAATGCAAGCCACACGATAAGTAAATAAAATACCTTTGCCGTAAAGCCGGGCGTTAATTTGTTTCATGATAGTTGTATTTGTATGTTGTCACGGAGTACCTCGCGCTGTTTCCACCCCCACTCCCAGCGAAAGTTGCACGTGTATGATATTCTACATTGAGATGTAGAGATTTGCAGGTTTCGGCTGGAAAACTATCTAAATAAAAATATTTTAATAAGAGTATTCATGATATGAGCCTCACTACAAGCGAATTATTGCAACACAAAGATGATAGATGATTCAATTTTTACATTTCACAATTTACAGAGCAATTACGAGTGCGTTTAAAATGTATTAATCTATTCAAAATTAGTAAATAATCTATTTGAATAATGACTCCAAAATGATTCTGTGCACTGCATCCGATGTCAAACTTGGCAGAAATATTTCAGCAGCACTAAAAAGGGTCTCGTATCAAACCCGTTGCAACATTTGCGTGTGGGAAAATAAAAAAGCTGATGAACATCAAAATCTGAGTGCTTAATGTCAAATTACCTCAGCCAATGAAAGAGAGCAAATATTAATTATCGACCTAAACCTACTTATAATTAAATTAATCTGCACATAATTCTTCTTATAATCATGAAGACGCTTGTATTAGTTCCTCAAAGATCGAGTAGAAGCAATTCATGAATTTTTCAAGAGAATTATCAACATCCGCATTTGCCTTTCTAAGAGACTAGATGTGCAACTACAAGGTTATATTCAATTTACGTATCAGATTACTCTTGATCCGTTCGTATTCAGTCATCAGTTTATATTCATATTCAACGACTGATGCCGAGTTTAAACCCTGCAGCACAGTTCAAAGGCACCCGTCGGCAAACAGTAAAGCAAGCCGGTTCTGCGGCTACTACACGTCTCAGAAATGACTGATTGGCTCTTAAACATCCCTTCTGGCTTATCTCCTCGTCGAAAAGATTTACATCGTGCCACCGGTTCTGGAAAAAGAAGCGGTGCATAGCGGCCCCATACGTCAAGTATAGACGTAGAATTAGACAATTTGAAATTGATACTCTGTAATCCCCAGGTGTGAAGTTTCTCGGTTAGTTTACCCTCGCAATTCGATCCGGCGGCTAAGTGTTATTTATGTGCTCGGCTTTTACGACTCAGTGAGTCCCTCCTCCACCCGTGTTCAGCGAAGAGGCGATATATCCCCGTCGCCTTTTGCCTCGAGTTTTGGGTGCCGCGCTGTTGAGTTTGAAAGCATTGGACCGTACAGTAACGGCAGTCATTCCAGTACGGTACGTACTTACTCTTTCTGTTTGGTAGCTCACTCACCCTGGATCCACTCTATTTGGACGAAACAAGGTAGATCATATTTCTGTTATGAACATTTTCGAGTTGGTTTCATAATTTGCTGAGAATCACACGGAACAGATCAGAATAAGCAACTCGAATACATCAGCACATAATTTGTACGAAAATATATTACTGATTTATAATCTACTTGATTTATTATTACTGAATTTCTTTCACAAAGATGTTGTAAGTCGGCATTGTCGATAGGATTTGTTGTTGGTGAGTTCATGTGAAAAAATAGCGATAAAGTTAAGAAAAAAAAAATTCAATTGGTACACTTAATCTACTCAAAACAAATTGAAGCATATCAAGTACTTATAATATGGAACGGGTATTTTCCTATGATTATAATCGTTTTCTTCCTTTACAATGACACATAACTCTGTACTACGCAAAAGCAAAAGGTTGCGGTTTTATTCCTGTTCAAATTTCATTCATTCAGAAATAAAATCATATACGTCATACTCTTTCTTATCAAGAAATTGATATAAAATTGCTACCCCTAATTATATTCCGTTTATTGGGTGCCTGGGTGTCGATTGTTTATTACATCAAAGCACTTATCAATCGTTTGTTCATCATCAGGACTATAAGGAAATGAGCAAATAAATTTCAGAATATCTCAAATTAAATGATTATATTTTCAAAATATTTACGTCCATTTATTTCAATTATTTTCATTCCATTAATTCTAAAAAAATGTATGTAATTATGTAATGTAAGTATTGCAACATTTTGTCGAATATTTGAAAAAATGTAGCAAAAACCATCCTCCTATATAATATAAGAATAAGTACGCTATACAATTCTACAGAAGTGAATCAAAAAATATAAAAATGTAGTCTGATTACATGTTTGTTTCTCAACAGAAATCTAATAAAATAAAAAAAAATTTTTTAAATATTGTATTTTATGAGATTTCTACATCAAGGATATTTTTCTTTATATACACTATATTTCTTATGCCGTAGTTTATGATTCTGTCATGTTCGCTGTAACAGAAATTTCTACGGCAGCAGTCCATTTCAAGGGTCAGCAGCTTCCCTCTTGTTCTTTTATCAACCTGGAGTAAAGAGATCTTTTAGGAGTGTTAAGTGATCGTTTCTTCCATTAGCAGAATTTATACTTATTGTAACGTTTCTTCCCAAG
Source organism: Teleogryllus oceanicus (assembly GCA_964035755.1). Taxonomy (NCBI): domain Eukaryota; kingdom Metazoa; phylum Arthropoda; class Insecta; order Orthoptera; family Gryllidae; genus Teleogryllus; species Teleogryllus oceanicus. The sequence goes on from CAXIVR010000007.1 coordinate 105,205,308, forward strand.
CTTATTCGTCTCTCAATTTCTTCATGGCTATTTCCGTTTTTGTTAGAAATTACCCCAAATACATATATTTTTTCTGCTTTCATTCTTCCTCCATTTTCCAGAATAAGATATTCTACATCATTTTCCCCTGCTGACAGGTAAGTACCGATTTTAGAAAGTATTCATTGAGTTAACGGATCATAAAACTGAAATCGTCGGCATCTTCTGCAATGATAACTTACTGCATTAAGTAGCTGATGCTACGTAATCTACATTTGATAGATTTCATGACAAATTCATATTTATCTTCTGCATCCATGTTATTTGAAGTAAATGGGATGTTCTGTATATTTTAGCAATTACAATAACAATGATCGTTTAACGGGTTTCCGTTTCACTCTAAATCTTCGTTTTCAGGGACATTTTCACTTGGATATACAGAGGTCTATTATAGATTTGTTTTTTGTATGTTAATACCAGGTGTTCTAATGAATATTCTTATGTTGTGTTATTAATTCATTATAAAGTGTTATTAATTTTCATTTCATAATTTTCAAGGCTATTAATTGGTCTTCTACAACTGTCATTGAGAGTTTCTTCCCCATATTGACCTATAATATTGCTGCTCTTTTCCCTTCCAACTCTGCTGTTAATATCTCCTGCAATATTATTTCAAGTGACTTTGGAATACTGTCTAGAGTTTCTTAGACTACCATTTCAAACTCATCTTTCCTAGCTATTGGGTCATGGCCATTCAAATTATATATTCTTATGCCACCTACGTATGTTCCCTACTACTTTAATAAGACGTTCGCGTATACATTCCCAACATTTTTATACATTTATACAATATTTCAGTTGCCTTTATTTTTTCTGATCAAACGGAAATTTCTAGTTTTTTCTTTCCTGGATTACTTTTGTTGTTTGTTTGACATACTTTGTTTATAGTGCCAATATTTAGTATATATTTTCTTTACAGATGTTGAGCTTCCCTTTTGAAATTCCGAAGCATTTACCTGACTGAGATTTTAACGGTGTGAGGTTTTACGTGTGCAGGATAGTGGATGCAGGATGCCTACAGCACAAGCCCCGAATTCGGAATAAAGAAAAGCTCCGGACGAGCTTTTCTTTCAGGTATTTCATCCCTTATGCTGATTGCTTCCATCATAGCTTAAGGAGTTCAGCCTCCCCCTGATCCACTCTTTAGGGATGTTTTAATTCCCAAGGTTAGTGAACCATACCTTCCCTTGCCGGCTAATCAAAATTCAAAATTCAATGCCGTTGCTTTCCTCGTAAGGACTGCCTACTTCAATAAAAAGAAAGAAGAAAGAAGGCAGAAGAGAGACTCACTAAACCTCGAAACCTAATAGCGAAAGGATCAGAAACAAACAAGAGTTGGCGAACGGAGGCCGAAAGAATAGATAAAAAAAATATTGTGGCACAAGTACGTTAAAGATGTCCCAGTAGTAGATGAGGGAACGATGACGACATGAGCACGTCTTCACGAGAGAAAGAAGAAAAAGATAGTAAAGAATGGACGGTTAGGTTTGGGATAGATAGGCTGTGGTAGGACCCAACTTAGTCTGGCCCCTCACTTTTGGCGTCTCCGGGATGGGTGACCCATCCAATAGCCATACATAGGAAAAGAACATGCTGCTACCGGCTTCGCCATCCACCGCACTGAAGCATACAAGCCTCCTCACCCATACGGACAGTGATGTTTCAAGGCAGTGTCCCCAGGGGAGGCTGAATAACATACCCCTTGGATTATTCCGAACAATGCTCTTATATATAACTTGCCATGAAATATATGCAAATACCATGGCCACACAATGCAAATCTTGCATTGCGAACTAAATCGAGTATTTCAACAAAAGCTCATTCACATGCAGTAAATAATGACGGGAGCGAATTTAATCATATGTTACAAAATAGAGAAGAAAATCAATATGACCTCCAAATGTAATTAGAATTTCCAGACCTCGGCAACCGTCCCATAAACGCAAGTCACATTAAAATGCACAAGATATTTCGGGATCGAGTGAGGCGAAACGGCCAAAAGCAACCCACAACGTATTTTGAACGGTTCCTTTTTCGAATTTACATCAGCGCGCCTGTGAGCGGACTGCGGAGTGCAAGTTGCCTGCAAGCGACGCGGCTGGATAACGACAGGAAGAAGAACAGCGAAGGAAGAAAACAGTGGGCCAAAAGATGGAAACGAAAAAGGAGAAATTTCGCGATGTAATAATGTTACAGACCTTGAATTACGTACCAGATCATCTTTAATTACGTACCACAAAGTATTAGACCATGCCCCGCCGAAATTCTCCAGTAACAATAGCAATGAATTGATTTTTATTAGCAAATGCATCATTATATGTGTAATGTGAATAAACAAAACCAAAAGTCCCATTCAGGTAACATCTTAAAAGGGGAAAACTGGCAATATTGATCTCAAACTCTGGAAGCAGGGTGAATCGACAGAAGGTGGACTGCGTACAAAATGTTAATCAAAAACTCTAAAATCCGGAAGTGATTGAAAAGGTCTCCAATGATAAGCAAAAAATGACTTTCGTTTTCTCTCTTTACTTACCTGCATGTGGATTGTGAGCTTGTCGCATGAGGGAACGTTGACTTCAAAATTCATAACATTCTTCATTTGATTGTTCTTCTTGTGATTCTAATTTAGTAGGCGTTCCGAGAAAACTCAGGTGATTGATTCATAGTTTCTGTAAGCAATAAGAGACGTGCCTGAAATATTTCATTAATTATTGCAAACTTCTCAATAATATTTTCTGAAAAACACTTTACTAACACATTCAATCATTTTTCCGAATTAAAAGAAGTATGATATTTTTTTCTCCTTAGTTATGAAACGCATAGTTCACAAGTATACTGAGTGCCACCCATTTGAAGAGCATAGGTTTCAGCCAGGTATCAAATTCTGATTCAATATTTTGTTTTTGAAAGTTTTTTGTTCAATGTTTTGAGTTGTTTGAAGTGAAGTTTGACTGACGGCATTAGCCGCTTTCTCTATAAGGACTTACCAACAGGTCCTGGGATTCAACTTTGAAGGGTGACGTGAACACAACTACTATAGAGTTGAGTCAAATTTATCAGCTGTCTGCACCAGAATTCTAGGGACCGGCTGCTCTGACGAGCAGTTTTCCGTAATTTCTTCGATAAATACCAGGTGAATGCTGAACCAGCAACCTAAATGAGCCACGGGCCGCACGTGACCTTTCCTTCCTCTTCCTTGTCCTACCTCCCACTTCATTCGCTCACACTTACATTTACACTTCGCTACACTTACACTTACATTACACACTACACTACTACACATGTGGGGAGATCAGTCTGGAGCTTAGAGTATGGAGCGATGACCCACTGATACTTGGAGGATAAAATCCTCCACAAGCCATGTAGGTCAAAACCAGATCCACCCTTCCAAAGAGGAGGGAGGGATCATCGCTACCTATCGGGATAAAACATTCACTACACTGACGGGACTAATGACCATAGCAGTACTCGGAACGTGCTCGGAAACATCCATTAATATGATAGAGCTGCTAGTACGTATACGTGTACTGAGTCCGCTGGCGGCCTCATGAGAGAGTTTTTGCACATCGACGCTGAAAGATAAGCGGACCCGGTCATTATCAAGTGACGCCTGGAACACCAATCACGGGCTCTGTAGCAAATATAAGCGTTAACCGCGTTCGGTTCGGTAAGCGAGGATATATTACCTATCCCGAATCGGTTGCTGGTTCTTCTCTAAGACACAGTAAGAACCCAGAAAATGAAAGATTCATCATCGCGGACAAAAGCTGGATAAAGTTTTCTGCAAAAAATGATGTATGCCATTCAAGGAAGTGTTGGCACTCTATAGGAGGATGAAAGCTAGTGAAAAGGAATATTGAAATTCTTGTGGTTTCGTAAACGGGGAAGCCCTTTAAAATAATCAATTAAACGTTCCAAATTTTAGACTTTATAATTCCAGGTCGATTTGGTTCTAAAATTTCGTGCGGAATTGCATTTTGTACATCGTTCGTGTCAATATTCCCAGGTACACAGGCTTCTATTAATGCTTCTATAGAAGAAAACAACAATGACAATTACGTATACTGGAAATAACTCTTCGTAAACACCTGGCCTTCGTACACATAAAACACAATAGATAGAAGAAAGAAGTAAACACCTACCACCCTTGACAATCGCCACAAACACCACACTTAACAATTGCTTCTCGGTGTTGTTTTCAAGAAAACAAATGATTACGAAGTATTAAGTCGAAACCACAGTACACAAAATGGAAAAATTGATAAACGAAAGGCGTCCAACTTTTGTGTAACTTATTACTGTTGCTACCAAATGTCAGCACCTTATAAGCGTAAGAGTTGTGCAAAACCCTCCCTGGGCTTCCACGAGATTCGACGTTACTTTATAAATAACCGTCAACGTTAGCCGTTTCGGTGAAGTGCAAAAACTTTCTCAGGTCCCTGAGAGGGGTCTCAGCTGAGGACGCCGGACCTCATGGCAGTCGGTGTGCTACAAGTCAAGTAGAGCATATTGGTTATGGCAATGTTGTGGTCAGAATTCAAAAAATTAAACACTGATTTTAAGAGTTTTGTAAAATATTATATTCTATACCCTGCCTCGAGTCAGCTGATATTCCTAACGAAAGAAATTTCATCGTGTTAATGTTCTAGTCTAATGTTCTGAAAAGACTGCGTATAACTATAATACGATTACCAACAACAATACAATTACAAATAACAATAAAACACATTCAAGGACTACGATATGTGTTTTTATTGTTTAGAATCTTTAAAATAATTTGAGTATTTAAGAAGTGGTTGGAATTAATGATACCTATCAGAAATAATGACACTCACATTTGTAACATATCTTACAACTCTTTCTTTGACACCGCACCCAATGTACAGCATGTACTCTTCAAAGAGGATACTTGTAGTCATATAAATAAAATGATTCAAAAGGCATTGCAAGTTGAACAGCGATGACGATGCACTTTATAAATAGAAGCAACGAACCCCTGCGAATTCTTGAAATAATTGAAGGACTCCTCGAAAAAACATCATTAGTCCAAAATTCAAGTTTGTGAGAAATGAAAAAGACCACCTTATAGGAACAAATATGAAATTTTATATTGTACAGGAATACTTTTACGCAGCATGAAAATTAAATTGAAATTGTGAGTAAATGAAATATTTCACAAGTTACAAGAAAAAGAAAAATGGACTTTGTTATTTTTGTTGAAAATTGCAGATTACAAAAATATAACATTAGCTATTGTGCATCTATCAGACAACAAGGTACTAGAAATTAAAAAAAATTATTTGTATTTTAACTATTGCATTGTTATTTTTGAATACAATGACAACTATTGAGTCTCCAAAAACAGTTTACCAAAGTGTTTTTTCTAGATTAACTTTAACTTGCAATAAAAACAATTAAAACACTTGATAGAACTGCTGAAAGATGCATGAGAGGAAAGATCATTCATCACTCACAACACTGATATTATCTTCATTTGTCCATGGCTTACTCTGTTTTTAGCGAAAACACTCTGGGGTTATGATGTACTTCCAGAATATTTGTCTTTCCCTATTTTTCTTCGCGATTAATGCACTTTGGGACGAGTCTATATTATCCTCTGATGCATAAAAGTTCACACTACAATATGGCAGTACTAACTTGATTTTCTCAATTTTGGACTAATTATGTTTTTTTGAGAAACCTTCAATTGTGTCAGTGAAAATGATATTATCGTTTAATATTAAAAACACTTTACCGATTCTTTGAAAAGTTTGACTATCTAGTGAAAAAGTCTCTCTTTCTGTTGATTGAACAGAGTATGTGAATACGTTTACATTTCAGGTAGATTGACAATTATTTTGTAAGATACGTTTCAGCATTGTTGTTACTGTTGTCGTCGCCGTGATGGCTCTCAGAGGTATGAAAACTTCTTGTGAACTGGGATCATCTACACCATCACAAAAGTTAATTCCACATCGAATACTAGTATTAGACAATCAATTCAGTGAAACTTTTAATAAAAATTACGTTCATTCCCCTTTGGAAATTTTAAATTCATGAGCAGCTCCTGGCAAGTTCACGGCCTTATCAACCCAGCAAAAGTTCGATCGACTGAATGAGAGAATTTATCAAGAGAGAAATTTCAAGAAACAATGTCGTACTTGCGACTTCTAAAAGAAATCTAGCTTAATGTCCCGGAAAATTATACATTAGACTTCATTTCCTTCATAATCAGATTTCATAAACGGGAAAATGTCTCAAGTAATGTTTAAAAACAATGCCAAAAACCGTTATTAAGGCGGTCTGTATCAAAAAATATGTCACTCATATATCGAAAAATTTTAAGAAATTGTAGAAGGTGTATTTGAAGTCTTCCAAATATCAATGAAACGTAAAACAGAAAAATGAGTATTAATAGAACGCCCTACTAAGATTTGGTTGTGTGTTTGTAAACGAACAACAGTTCCAGTTTTCCTTGCATATTATTGGGAGGGAAGGGTTCACGAATGATGGGTTCCACAATATCAAATCTTGAATACCGGGATTCAAATTCCAGTCGACACACGTGAATTTTGGGATGGAGAAACAGGATTCGCGATAGGTTTAATCGGGGTTCTCCCGTTTCCCACAGCCTCTCATTGCTTCGCTATAACCGTGTCATTTCAATATTTATTACATCAATAAATTAATATCTCAATTACATTCGAATCATATGAAATGTTTCAACTTTGGAATGGTCGAAAAGTTCAGAGTTCCGAGTATTAAAATAAAGGCAGCGCGCCAGACCTCGATGGAGAATTGAAATCGTTCATCCTGTTTCCTGAGATATCCACATCGTTATTACCACGATGAGTACCGTGTGGAGGTGGGAGTGGATCACACCTACACACACATACAAGAAATCGTACGGACGCTTCCCCAGTGCGGTTCCTATTTCAAAATGGAGGTGACACGGGACTAAGAGGACGTCGAAAAAAGATTCTTCTCGACCAATGAGCAACTCCTGGCTCAGAGCTGCTAGCTCCTAATTGTCAAGGGAAGGGGCACCATACCCAGGACTCGTAATTACGGGCAGTTAAATTGAGAAAGCTGACATGGCATGTATCCATTAATGCCTGTATGCCCTTGGTGAGAGGGCGTTGAGAATATAGCCAAAAAGGATAAAGTACCCAAACCTAGAGTATTAAATCCTCTGGAATCGATTAATGGTGTCTAGTGAGCCCCTGGACACAAACTAGTGTGGTTCCTGTTTCGTTGTGTTTATGACCCGTGACCGAGGGAAAGTTGAGAAGTGATTCATCTTGACTTCCGGATGAGCAGATGAAAAGGGAGCGGGCACCATAATTACGGGCAGTAAAATTGAGGAGACCCCTCTTGCGTAAATCCTTTAGTTCCTTATCGCTCTTCGAGAGTCGGGGTTTAAGAATACAATCAAGAAAACCGAGGCACCCACATCTAAGATACCCCCTGGTACCGACAAGTGGTAACTGAGGAGCAACAAATCAAGTGAAGTCGACGGCTTCCGCAGCCAGAATCATGCAAATGACCTTGGCTGTCCGGGTGATGCTGGGTCCTAGGGTGTGCTATCGTTTCGACCATCTTGTCATCGTCTTCCTAGGATCACGACAAGATGGTCGAAACAACGATACCACAGCTTTCGCGTCGACGCGGCGTCACCAGGGTGTGCTGCCGGGCGGGGGGCGCGGCGGGCCAGACGCGGCGACCCGCGAGCGCGGAGGCGTGATGGATCGCCGCGCTCAAAGCGCGAGGAGGCCGCGCCGCGGACGCACGCGTGCTGGCTGGCCCGCTCGCGCGCCGGTAGCGAGATTTACGGGGGTCCGCGCGGCGGGCGGGCAGGCGGAAGGGCGGGGGAGATGGGGAACGGCGGCTCAGCATGCGAGCCAGCCCGCCCGCCCACCGCTCAACACACGCACCCGCTCGGCCACCGGGGACGCCGCCGCGGTTTGGAGACAACTCCGGGTTTTCGATGGCTTTTAGCTTGGGATCTTTCGGGTGGCTCTTGAAGTAGCGGTCTGACTGTTCATGAGAATGTCTGCCTTTGGGTACCGGAATTCCTATCCAAGTCCTTCAACTGATTGATGTTTTCGGGCAAGTCAACTACTAAGGTCATTACTCCTGGTAGTGCAGTGAATATTTTATCACAATGAGTGGCAGTGTTCCTCACTTCCTGAAATGTGAGATCCAGCGCCGACTTACACAGCCGCTTCTAGAGGATAAATTCCCCATCGGGGCACCGCTCCTGCCGGGACAAGCTCTAGGCTCCCCATCCCACTGTCTTCCGGACGTAAGTGTGTTTGTTAGTAAGGTGTGAGGATAGGACAAGGAAGGGGAAAAAGTCGCCAGGCCGTTTGTTAGGATATGCTCCGGTCCTCGCCTGGTATTGATCGAAAAAAAAAAAAAAACACAGATCAGAGCAGTCGGCCGCTAGAATTTTCCTCCAGACAGCAGCTGAATTTGATCTAGCATGAACTGAATCCGAAGACCTCCGGTCAAAGTTGCTGCTGCGTCATATGCAATGCTGGCTTCGACCTAAACTCAGCCGGTCAATCTTTCGATGTAGGATTTAATTAGGTAGTCTAAAAAACGTGTGCACTACTGGTTATAGATTTTCCCGCCTTGCATTTCATAATTTGAACATCGAATGTAAGTATAATTTCTTTTCACAATATTGTCGCATCCGTTTCGCAATTAATACGCTCTATCAAGGTAGAGCTGGATCTGAGGAACAACGTCTTCAGATGGCGTCCCCGCAAGTCAAGGAATACTATTAATGATCTTTCCGGAGGAGATAAAATGTCTCTCTTGTGCACAGGAAAAGTACTGCCAAAGCAAAGACTAGGTAAACAAATAAATTTAACATTACGTACAAAATACAAGAAGTGTTTTCGTGAGTTATGCTTGGGTTACGCTTCTTGTCATGCATCGGATATTATGTAAATGGTAGTGTCTGAAAGTTAAAATCATAATTTGTAAGTGACATGAATGAATATTCTAAAACTTTAATTCAGTGAAAGTAGATAGTGATAAAACAATAATTAAATAAAGAGTAGATTTGGAAGTGAAGTAATTTCTGCTAACTGGTTTGTAAAAAGCATGTACCTAATTGAGCGTGAAAAATTAAATTAGATCTGGTAGCAGTTATAATGAGCAGGTTGTAATATGTAGAGAAGAATAAAAAACGCATTATTCATTAATAATTAATTGTATTTAAATCTTCTTTATTGTTATAGTATTCTACCTTGACTGGTTATTAGACCGGAGTTGTGAATACGGAATAATATATGGTAGAAGCCTATTACGAATATATAAATCATTCAGCAGTAAAAACTAAAAGTCAATTAACAAACGTTCATGATACAATTTTAACCCTACGCAATTCATAAAAGTATGGAAGCTTACAACAAAAAATTATAAATTATAAAGAGGAATGCGAGTATTACAAAAATACTGACAATTCATGGAGAAGTTTGGTAAAATATGACTTCAATGCAAAATAATTCTGAATAAGAACTTAGAATCAAATAAAAAGCACTTGAGGAAGAATTATTAACTTAATATTGCCCAATGAATAAATTAATACATAAAAAAGAATGCACCCAGGGGACATTTCTGCTCTCTTAATGATAATACGTATTTATGGAATGTGTCAGAGAACGAAACTATTTTTGATGAAGCTTTCTTTGATAATATACGACCTTCCCTAAATAACAACATAAAAGTAATAACCGGTAAAAATTTTTTTTTTAAAATTTTAACTGAGCTAGTTTTAAGTGAGTTTGTTTCAAATAATATGTATATCAACACTTCTAGCATAAATAATATAACTACATGTTCTAGAACCAATATCAAAGCTAGAAGAATTTGAAAGTAGTATGAACTCCAACATTTATATCTATACTATGCCAACATTTATATATGTATGTATACACTTGAAAACTTGAAATCGCATTCAAGAATTTGCCAGCGATGCTAAGAAAACAAATTAAGAAACGTTATTCGAACATTATATGAAAATCTGCGAAAAACACAAAATTCGAAGTCTTTTAGTAAGAAGTAGGAAAATTCTCCAACGCAGAGATCAACACATGAAAGTAATCTAAAATTTAAACAATATCAGAAACTCATTTTAGAACTGCGATTCCAAATTGTAAAAATAATATCAAGTGATATGCCACAGGGAATTTTGTGGGTAAGTTACTTACGAGAACATGCTACAAAATCAATTTGATCACCAAAAATGGAGAACAGAGAAATGAAAATTAAAAATACCAGTGGGCGAGAAAAGTGGGTACATTAACCAGGACATCAGCGGTTGTTGAACTAAATACAAACGGATGTTCATTCCACCCAATCTCATCTCTTGCCAACACTCATCACCGGTAGCGACGTATTCACGCAATCATACATCTCCACCCTAGCCTAGCCGATAGCTCTGAAAGTGTGGAGCAAAGTGGCTGCGTGCAGCACTGGTCGGAGATAAAAGTAGACCCGCCTGATCTCTCGCTTATCCGCGGGCACGCCTCCCCACCCACCCGCCGTGCACACACACACACACACACACACACACACACACACACACACCAGAGCGCCCACTCACGGTGGGGCTGCCCTGCCTCCGCGGCGGCGGCTGCCAGTTCGTCTACCTGCTCAGATGCACGCCTGCCCGCCCGCCCGCCCGCTCGCTCCTTGTCGTCGCTCGGATGCAAACAAACCTCTGCCCGAGCAATGTACGAGAAATCGGCACCGTTAGTCTCCGTCACGCGGCGAACGACGAAAACAGATGAGCGAGGAAGTTGGAATAGCAAGGGAAACCTTTTAAAAATTGAAATTACTTTTGGCTCCTTGTCGTGTAAAGAACCCATTAAAATATGATTTACTTTGCTTTTGACTGCATTGTGAATGACATATTATCGTTGAACATGTCATACTTTAAAAAGTTATCATGACATGATCAGTTCCAAAATGTGATAAACAGGAAAAAATTCCTTTTAAATTTATTAAATCGTATTAGCAAAATACCGGCATTGACCGGGATTTCTTCCTATCCAATCCTTGGTAAGAGGAAAAAGATTAATTTTATATAAACCACGGTGTTCAAGCTTTTTATTTTTAATGTAATTGGCTGAAATTTTAATAAAATTGTATAATTTTCTTTCATTGTTTTACAGTATATTGCTCTTAGATTAAAACTGATTATATTATGCACTGCTACTGGCCTCTAGCGAACCTATTACGTGCCAGTTCTGCCGCACCGCTACTGCCCTCGGGAGGAATATATATTATGAACCAATCTGCTCTTAGCAACAGGTAAAAATGACGTTGTGCATCTACCATCATATAATTTAAATTATTTATTTGTCACATTTGTGTTGTATTAATCTTTCCAAACTTTGCAATGAACTGCAGCAATTCTAAAGAAGACTCTGTAAAAATGTCGTGTCTATTCATATACTACTTTTTGTGGTATCGGCGTCGGTTACATGTCATTGAATTCACGTTCATTAGTATAGATTTTTATTCTCCATAAGCATTACGTTGCATTGAGTCGCGGCGAGATCACACCTTTTTCCTTTATGCCATTTCCCGCGTGCCATTTATCATTGAAGGGCGGATTGCCGCCTGCAGTGGAATGATTATTAAACAACAAGAAGAACTCTCCAAACAGAGGTGGAACGAACCGAGAGGTAATGGAACTATCTTCTCAAACATTTCTACGCAGTGAATTAATAGCATAATCACGGCATATCATTAATGAACTTCGAAACGAATATATCTTGAGATGGTACATTTGTCTCCGCCACAAAGTTTCAATTACGCCCAACACAAATTCAATAAACATTTTCGCAGCTGTCTCATGAGGACACCCACTGAATCTGAATCAAGCCATCGTCGTCGGGGGCCGCTCGCCAAGAACAATGTTCGAGTCATTGGAGGGAAGGCGTTGGGGCGGGGTACGGCGGGGCGGGGTAGGGCGGGGCGGGGCGGGGCGGGGCGGGGGGGCGGGGCGGGGCGGGGCGGGGCGGGGCGGGCGTGAGCGAGGGCGTGGGCGCCGGGGAGCGTGGGCTCTGCGCGGGTCAAATCGACCCGACCGGCGCGACGCGACGTGCGAGCGCGCGTTCTCCGCATCGCAACACGCCCGCCGAACACGCGCGACATTTGTTTCTGTGCGAGCGATCATTTTTACTGCGGGCCCAGCGACGAAGCGCCAGCGACAGCGCTCACGCCTTCCTTGTACGGGGGTTCTCTGGACCCTGACGAATGGGTGACAAAGTGGTCGAGGTGATGGTCGTCTTGTTGCTGACATCGACGAAAAGGGGGTATTGTTCGAAAAAGCTGAAATTCTGGCGGCGTAGTATTGAAATAGCTGTGGTAGCGCTCTAGAAATGGACAATAAAAAGTATTGAAAGGAATGGAGATAGCGTACAGTACTGTGGTCAGAATATGATATAGATTCCAAAGTAACGTGCAAATCGAACTCACTGAAGATGGTTTTAGAGTGTAATCCCCGAGGAAACTTTTGAGTCAAACCTTCATTAATATCTGCCAGAAATAGAAAACATTAATAGGCGAGGCTTAGCAATTACGTGATTATTGTTTGTTTTGAAGAAATTTCTGTGGCTGTCTTGTGAAACTAATAAAATTGCTTCTTTTTCCCTTAGGTCTCTCAGAATGGATTAAGGCAAGAAGTGGGGAACCGACGTTGCAGAACAACCAATCAAGAAAGTTTCACTTTCTTCTAATTCGCATGGTTAATGAGACACAGTTGGTGACTTTTTATGCGGATAATACTGAAAGACAAGGTCATAGAATATGAATTTTAAATTGCAAACCTAATAGCAACATTTGAAGCTACCGTGAAAGGCAGGCAACCTCCGGAAAGTTCTTTGCTGCCACCTGCCGCTCAGTCACCAACCATTATTTCTTCATCGCGATAGGACGTGGTGAAACACAGATAGCGGTTCTAACTAATTCGATGTAACATTGTATGGGGGTAGATACGTTGATAAAAAGATGTTCAATACATGACTCGACTCGCAGGTTTTCTTCGGCACACGCCCAGAATATATTATACTATGCATACGTACAATTAGCTGGATCTGTAATCGATGGATTTTGACAGATAAGTCCTTAAATATTGGAGATCATTATCATCATTAAGGTCCACAAAAATAACAATGAAATAACGAGTCTAGATATTATCATCACATTATACATGTAATTGACATTAAACATCACAGGAAAATAATATATTTATCTCTCCCTTGTATCACAAGCAGAACTAAATTTGAAAGGACAGTAACAAATTTAGATCGTGAATTCTATTAAAATTGAAGTTTGTGTTAGAAAACATAAGTGGGGGTGAGAGAAAACGATATTAGCAGCGACGATTGCGGTTCACGAAATGTTTTCAGCGTTGACTCTTTTCTAAAATGTACAATGATCAAAGCAAATGAAAAGCTGGTCGGTAGCATAGATGAAAATAAAAGTGTTCAATATTTCGACTTTTTGTTAATAATAATAATAATAATAATAATAATAATAATAATAAGTAAAATCAATATGTAACAAATGAGACAAAAATTGCTACACTTTCAGAATATCTAGGTTGTAATTTTCCTTAACAATTAAATTCAAAAATATACCAATTTTTTAATGTATAATACTTTTCCACTTTTGCTAATATAAACTTAGACATATTTTCTTCACAAATTTGTCATTTAAACTTTTCTTTAGTTGTCTAGCAGGAAGTAAGTAATGTTTTACAACGATTAACAAAATTATTAATTTTTATCCTAACTTTCAACAATAATTCATTTGTGATACCAATCATACATTTTTAATGTAAGTTAAAAAGCCAAAGATAGAAAAAAGCAAGAACAAGAAACTACGACTCTAAGAAAGGATTCCCTTCACAGTGTGAGGCGCACCATGTCCATTCACCTGCGTGACCAGCTCCTCTACTGCACGGAGGTCGAAGTTCGTAAATCACTGAGTTTATCGAGAATCTGCGCTCGGGCGACAGTGTTCCTGCACGATCTCCACGAGGAAAACAGCAAGGAACTTCGAATCACAGCGCCTTTAAGGATAAGGACACTCGTGTTCGCACAGTAACAAAGCTCTCCCCCAACTCCGATGCATAAGTAATAAGCTTTCTCTAATCAATTTATTTCTTCCGAGCAATAATTTTCCCCTGCCTCGGAGAGGCGTGTTTCAGCAAGCAGACACAATGTGATAGATATCAAACACCTGCTGTCAGCTGCCCACACACGCGCGGATGGAATGCCTGGAATTAAAACAAGAAAACGCGCACATTAATCATCATCACTCGACAGACGCATACACGAGACAAAACGGAGCCGCCTCTCGGCCGGGTCTCCTCCGGCGTGTCCCGCGCACGCTGTAGTAGCCTCTGGAATGCTCGAGAACGAATCGCTCATTAGTATTACAAAACTGGATGTTAAAACTTCGCACTCAAAATCCTCGTTTATTGCAATAAAGGAATTGCATTGCATGAGAATTGTGTGCGCTTTATTAAACCAATTTCTTCCTTTTGTTTCTTTTTCTACGGCTTTTATCCAGCTGACAGCCGGTTACCCTGTACGTCCCAATGGGACGCATATTTGACAATAGACTAGACACTAACACACTTGCGGGGCCGTCTAATCACAATTAATCCAATTTTGTTATCAACAATTATTGATATTTTTTAAAACGCAATAATTGAAAAATTCTAAGAAATGTAAATCTCATCGATTCCAATGAACGTTGCGTTTAAAACGAGAAGGCCAGGGAAATGAGTTTATTTTGGGAATATTCAGAGGGTGAGCCTGATCTGGTGGTTTTACTACACGAGCAGCACTACTCGTAGGACTACCAGAGCTCTCTTAGGAAAGAATTAACTACCTAATTAATTAAAATCGTTGTTAATATTACCATTTTATTAAAATTCTTACACTATTTTGTTTTGGATACTTCAAATGTTATTAACACGAGAAATACTATTACAATGATCAGATACCTATTTTAAAAGTGTAATTAATGCAGAAGTTTGTCAAGATATCACTTTTAAGGTTATAATTTTATTTACGCAATACACTCGCCAATTTCTTTACTCGAAAACTCGATGTCTAAATTTGATTAATTGGATGTCTGAATTCACACTCGTTTACGGATAATATGTTTCACTCTAAGACGATACAGAACTAAAGACGATACAGAAGAATTCGCTTAAATAAAAAGACTTCCAGCAGAGAGGCTTACCCTGAGCAACGAGTACGAGTACAACAAGCAACTGTGTGAACTGTAACAAGCGGGGCCGGTTGAATTCGCAGTTTCAAAAGTTGGATGTTCTAATAGGAAGTAGGTTTAGACGCCACAATGCCATTTCAGACATTGCTTTTACGTGCCTCGGACTGTACGTGGCTCGTGGGCCCGGGTCGTACATACTTATCCTTCGACCAGTGAATCTCCTAAGCCCTTAGGTGCTTAGTCCGTTTTAGAGGAAGCCACTTAAAGCTGGCCATTCGACCCGTAAGCCCTTACGTCGCGCACGCGACTTCTCACTCACAATTGAAAACGGCGAAGGGAAAAGAATTAAAGTAAGGATTTAGATTCAGAAGTGATACGTGGTTTCATATGATTGTACACAGTGTCACAAATCAGCAGAAAAATCCATGTTTAATGAGGGATTCGAACCTACAGCGTCGCGTAACGGTTCTTGGACGAACATGCCCCCATCCACCCATTCGCGACCAGGCCGGCAAGAGAGGATGAGTCAAAGTAATGCTCATAAAATATTCCAACAAGTAATCCGAATAAAAGCAAATTGCTTTCACATGAATTTTACTGGTTACATGCATTCAACATTTTGTATGAGGTGATGTTATTGTTTGTCATAGATGTCACTCCAAAAAGTAATTACGTGGGTGTAACGTAACGGGTCATTTGTACTACAGGATTTTAAATTGTAACAATATCTACAAATTGTATTCAGTTTTCGAAGGTTCTTTTTTACGTTAATTATTTTAAAGTCAAATTTCTTTTGCTTTTAACACGTAGGAAGAAAATAAAACTATTAAACAAATTACGTTTTACTGCAATTGTCGTCATTTAAAATCTTAACCATCTCGGCTGAGCACAACTTTAAAAAGTTTACGGCGTAAAGAGAAATTAAATTTCAACTAAGAGCCAAATATATAAAATTAAAAATGAAGGAGTTTCTTAATTTAAGTTTCAAGTGATGTAATATTTCATTGTAAAATAAGGATTCTAAACATTTCTCACAATTTTGAGAATCTCAGTTGGTAGTTGGACTAGTCTCTGTCTTATAAACTGATTCTTGGAACTGATCCTTAGTACTACACAGCGCAGTCCTCAGCCGAACTTTGAATGTTTCTTTCTTTTCCTTCCCCACCAGCAGTTGGTCGCAAATGCTCCGAACGCACATGGAAGCAGGGCATCGGCTACACGGCAGCTGGAGAGCCCGGCAAACAGAAAGGCTGCTCCCGCGCGCCGACTGTTTCCGGCGCACCCAGCAGCGGTGGCGGCGGCGGAGAGGAGAATGTTGCCGGGGCGGAAGGCGCAGCTGAGGGGACAGCAACAACGGTTGGATGGTTGTGGGGGAGACAAATGACGATGCTAGAAATAGTGATCGCGAGGGTGGTTGAAGAAAAGAAGGCAACAGGGTGCCAAGGCAATACAACGATGTAGCTAGAGGCTACGCCACGCCAACGATTACTATCATGGATTCTGTCATTCTTCCTAAGAAAGGCTTAAAATCTTCCCCTAAATTTTATCGTAGAGTGAAAGAATATCAAAAAGTGAAACATATTTATATATGAAAATTGTAAAAATATAACAGCACTTCGGATGCCGCACGGACAGCTTGCTAGTTATCTGTGAGGCGGTTCGGTTCCCGATCGGGGCAAAAATGAAGATGTAGCTTTCTAATCTAAACCGTCTCAGTTTCTATAGCTGAGTAATGAAAGGAAAAGATCAGGGTCAGGCCACGTAAACTAGGAACGGTGATGGGAATACGTCAAGATCGTCACATCATGTCTCCCTTACCCCCAAGCGTGGATAATAAATAACAACCGGACCCAGGCATAGGAACGTTGGTAGGTAGCATAAATCGAATTAATCCGACCCCAAACGTCAAATACATTCATACATTTACAATTACTATTATTTTTACCCATACGCCTTAACTTTGTATTTTCCTTTGTTTTTATTTATGGAGAAGGGCCGTCGTCTCTTAGGCTACGGCCATTGTTGCAGCAGAAATATCGGTCGCTCGCTACCGGACGATTGCCAGCGAAATTGTCCGACTTATTTCATCCGAAAAGTACCCGAATGTTGTACCCGAAATAGTCCGAGTGGACCAATAATTCCGCTGTCCATTGTTTTAAACATTTGCGAGAAGAAATGTCAAGACCATCGACATGTATTGCAGGTAATATTGGCTTTATAGATGCTCTTGGCTCTCCAGATGATTTCGGGTGAATGGAACCGACAAATTCAAACGAAACGGATCTTCGTCCGATAAACTGTTCGTCCAAAGATCTGTTTCGTCTGATTTTGTCGTTCCATTTGCCTCAAACAACTGGAGAATCAAGGTCATCTTTAATATCGATATTTCAGGACGCTGCTGTTAGTAGTTCGGTTGCACTAAGGCGGCAGTCATTCTCGTCCCGACCGCTGAGCGGAGCACATCGTTATCAGTAGTCGCCTTCGTTAGCACTGGAGAGGCCGAACCAGTCTAGGCCCGGTCTTTGAAGTGCAAAGTGTTGTTCTGTCATTGTCTGTGACTGTGTAAACTAGTATTCTCAAACTATTCTGGGTTTTTGTTGTGACAAGTGTTCATGTGTAGTAAGGGGTCATAAATCTTGTTGTGAAAATAACTACAGACCCGACTTCATGCGCTGGCGTAGCCAGTGCATATCGGAATCTCTCAACATATTGAATTCTGACACCCAAAATGAGCTGATGTCGGCTCATCTACTGCAATCATCATTTGGTCATCAACAAATTTATCAGCAAAACATGGATTCTGAAAACATGGATTCCACGCAATTGGCCAACACCACGTCTCACCAGGTGTAGAATTATACCTTCAAAGTGGAACGTCCTCCAACGGAAATATTCACTCCGATTTAACTGTAAGTGACGGTACATCAACTTCTCAGGCAATTACTTTCACGAATACTTCTGTACCTGTAGCTCAATCGTCCAAGAGACCGCGTAATAACAGTGACCCAAATGCGCCAGCGAAGAAAATCGGTCAAGGTCAAAGTGTAGAATATTCAGTCCCCATTCGCAATAGTGTCAGCCCTTTACAAAATCTCCAAGACTCTGAGGAAATCAATCCAATCCCCCCAGTGTTTGTGTATAACATTGATAATCTCACAGAAATTCACGATCTCTTAAAAAGTACCCTAAAAGTGAATTTTCTACCGAGTTAAAATTTGGCAATTCAAACGGAAAAAGCGAAGACTACAGACTGTTAGTGAACATGCTAAATACAAACAAAAATCCTTTCATACCTATGCTGACCCATTATCAAAAAAATTATCTATTGTAATAAAGGATGTTCATCAATCCTTTACTGAAGATCAAATTCTCGCAGAACTTACATCGAAAAACTTTCAAGTTGTGAAAGTGAATAGACTTCATAATAAAGAAGGTCAGCCAATTCCTGTCGCTTCTGAAAAATACAAAAATTAAAATCTCCCAGGGCAGTTCAATGCTCAAGATGTCAAGACTATAATCATACCAAAAACTATTGCAATAGAAAAATTCACTGTGCTATTTGTACGGGCAATCATTTCACTAAAGATTGTAAGGAACCGAGCAACTTTATACCAGTATGCAGTAACTGCAAAGTGAAGGGACACAGGGCAAATGTAAGATCGAATGTTTGTTCATACTATGACAAAATTTCAAAATCTAAATCAAACAAAACCGGTAAGGGATCTAAAAATCCACCTTCAACCAATAATAATAGTTACAATAATAAGAGTTACAATAGTTATAGTTACAATATTATAGTTACAATAGTTATAGTTACAATAGTTATAGTTACAATAGTTATAGTTACAATAATTATAGTTCAAAGTAATTTTTTCAAGCTAGAGAGTTTCCGGCCTGTCTTTACAATCCAATTCCTAATTTTATTCCCTTAACATCCAAAAACCCCTCCCCCTTCAACTAATGTTAATGATGCTTCATCAAATAGTTCAGCAAATGAAAATTTTAACCTAAGTGAGTTCCTAACTATCCATATTGTCAACTTCTTTAGTCATTTAATTCAATCGTTCCTCCTTACTTTAATTGATAATATCATAATCTAATTAATATAAACGATTGAATAAAACATTTTCTAGTATCACATGATATTGACATAGCATGTTTAACCGAAACTCACCTAATTTCTTCTAAATCTTTCACAGTTCAAGGTAACAAATGTCACAGACGTGACAGACCAGGAGACGTTCCAGCAGGTGGGGTATTAATTCTAGTGAAATCAGGCATTCCACACTGGACATCACCTCTCCCAATAACACCAGGGCTAGAAACTATAGCAGTAACTATCAACCTTCAGAATAATAATAATAATAATAATAATAATAATAATAATAATAATAATGCAATGATAATTTCAGCATATAAGCCGCCTAATAAACAATTGACTACAACTCGCCTTCAAGACATTTTCAAGCTAAAGGCTCCCATTATCTTACTTGGCGATCTAAACACAAAACACACTTCTTGGGGATGTAGAATAAATCAACCAGCAGGAACTTTTCTCTTAAATCTCGCAAAGCAGTCAAATTGTAAGGTTATTGCACCCATTGACCCTACATACTTTCCTTTCAATACAAATTACCTTCCAGATATTCTAGATATTGTGATAACAAATTTAAACTTTGCACTTCATTCGTATTCATCTGCGAACTAGACTCAGATCATAACCTGGTGATTACAACCTCCAAATTAATAAGTTCTTTATCTAATTCTCCACCGCATCTATCTACTTACAAAATAAATTCTATCTTCCCTCGCCCGGTATTCTGTCTTCCCTCGCCCCTTATTTCTGAACTCTTCTATCATTCCTTGGTCTCCTCTGAGTTCATCTATTCGTTATCTCGTGGTTCTGATGGACACAAGACTAAATTGGCACAGTCACATCTCTTCTCATCCGCAACTCTTCTTTAAAAATTAATTCCGCTTTAACCACTTACAAATCCATTCTTCGCCTGATATTAACTTACGCATGCCCTGTTTGGATTTCAGCTGCTCCATCCACATTAAAGAAATTACAAATATTCCAAAACAAAATGCTAAGAATAACAGTTAACGCCCCCTGGTTTGTCAGCAACAAGACCCTTCACAACGATCTTGCAATAGAACCAATTACTTCCTTTATTACGAAGCTGGCACATAATTTCTTCAATAATCTAAGTCATGTGCAGGGTGCATTCACCTACTTAATAGGAACCGATCAACCCCCAGTCTCCCGCCTAAGAAACAGACTTCCATTCCACATTTTCCTTCAATATCTCTCTGACATTAGATAAGGTAAGAAATTTCTTGCATTTACTGTCCGTCCCATAGTATCCCTTTCCAAACCCTATCATTACTCTCTAACACAATTTCCTAGCAATAACTTTGGTGGAAGTTATAATCATTACCAAGAAGGTAACACGAAATTACCCCCTTCACGCTTTGCTGAAAGTTGCTCGCCCAATCAACTGAAGAGCCTCACGGCTGAACGTTGTAATGTCCGCCAATGTAAAATAATTATTTTTTTAAAAAAAAGGTGGTAGTCACAGAGGAGCCGATTTTGGCCGAAATTGCAGTCGACCGACGTCGGACGTTTGCATCTGATGTGCCTGATTCGTTCAAACACGTGCTAGCGAAGGAAAATGGGCATATTGAACCCGAACGATCTCTACTGATGGCGTCCGGAAACATTGACTGTCCAACGAAGATCTGTTTCGTTTGATTTTGTCGGTTCCATTCGCCCCAACTCAGCTGGAGAATCAGGATCATCTATAATATCGAGACTACGTGCAAAACATGTCGATGGTCTTGAACATGCTTCTCGCAAATGTTTCAAACGAACTCCAGAATTATCAGGATATTCGGATGATTTCGAGCGATGCAAGCGATGCAAGCGACCGATATTTCGGCTCTGACGGAAGCCTAACACCATTTCCCTACACCAGGTGTTTGAAAGCATTGGTCATAACTAGGGGGCGGATTTTAATGAAATGTCATATTTTTTCTTTTCACATTAATCAATGACGTTTAGGATAGAAATTAATTTTATGTTACGACAAAAGGAAAAGACTCAATTTTATTGGACATTACATTTTTTGACGATATCGACTAATAAGTCATTTTTTACTCTTCCGTCATTTTAATGCATTTTTGGCTAATTTAATTAATTTTAATGTCATTTTTAATGGTACTTGCTCCAAATAATATTTACTAGATGCAACAAATGTTTTCACAGAATTATTCAATAGCCTATTCAATTTGTTCGCTTAGAAATTCTTTTGGCAGTAGTTGTGAGTTTGCAATTATTGTGTTGTGTATCCGCGCCATTGCCGGTTCGGGCGACTTCGGGAGAACTAAAGTCACAGATTTCCTGGTGAAGAATAATCTAAACCAAAAGTTTGAAAGCTGAGTTCACTCGAACGAATGGAAGAAGCCTCGATTACATCAGTAACGTATCCAACAGCTTGAGTTGTTCATCCGAACTGGTTTTGATACGATTTTTAACGTCATTTTTCTTTGGTTTTGGGACATTTTTAAAGATTTTATGAGCATTTTATTGATAATTTTTGGCAATGTTTTAGGCCCCCTAATCATAACGGACGCAAATGTCCGACGTCGGCCAACATCGGCTCCACTGTGAGCGCCGCCTCAGGCGCTGCAACTCGAGCCCGCCACCTCCTCCTCCTCCGCTGTGGTTGCGTCGGGCGCGGGCCGGTGCAGCGCGTGGGCGGGCGGCAGGGCGGCGGGGCGGGGGGCAGGGCTTAAGAACGAGCGAGGGCGCAGGCGCGCGCCCTGTCCCAGGCGGGGAGGCGGCACGCCGACTGCGCACCACGCAGCCAGAGAGGCACAGAACCAGAATACGAAATACGTTTCCCTTTCACAGTTTTCTCAGGAAATTCTTCGAACTAGATCCCTGCTACAGGAGCCCGATGGGTGACATCAACCTTTGTATTAGTTTTCAGTCTTAATTCAAGCTAGCTCGTAAACCATCTAACATATGTGCAGGTAATTTAAACTGAGCTGTGTATTCACCATATGTGTAAATAAAAGAAGAAAGGAAACGCCCGCCTTCCTTCGCCATCTTTGCTAGAATCCTCTTCTTCTTCTCCACAATCACGTTCGTCTTTTCGCTTTTCCTTTCCTTCTCCTCCACTTTCACTCGACTTCTTTTTCTTCCATCCTTCGTTCACATCACTTCCTCTTCAACTCTCTGACATCTTCCTCGACAATACTTCGACGGACCTCTTTGTATTCTTCCTATTCATCAACTTCCTTACGTTTATTTTCCTTTTTTCTTGTTTCTGATTATTGCGTTTACATTCATTGTTCTTCTTCTCTTTCTCATTTCAATCCCTCTTATATTCTCTCTGCCTATGTCATGTTCAAATGCTCGATATAAAACATTAAGTTCTCTGAAAAATTACAATACAATATTCTTCACTTAAATTCCTCAGATATTAACAAAAATTTTTCTTTTTCTTTTTTTTTACTTTACTCCGGACTTTTTGGGAAGATATCCCTATTCCCACAAGACTTCATTAATTAAAGCAAAATATATTTGATTAAGAATGTATGTTCACTGATAATTGTACCAGGCATGAATAATTTTTTAATTTCTGTACACACGTTTGATTTATTATGATCTTTTCAGAGCAGAAGAGGTATTTAGATATTTGAAATATTGTAGCAATACCATGAAATTAATACTACTCCTCAACTGCTATTTTTTCAATGTCTACAAAATTGTTTTAAAATACTTTTAAAGCCCGCAATCTGTTAGCCATACATACAATTCTCTACAAAATCTTCAGTGGCTTCAATAAACGTATTAGGTAGTAGTAGTATTATTCAATAAACCTTCGCTTAACACATAAACCGCCCACCGGCAATTAACTTGAGATGTAGTAGAGTGTCTGTCTTTAAAAAAATAATTGGTAGGTTTTTCCTCCAGAATCTAGAGCAACTCATATGCAACTAACAGTGCCAAGAAATAAAAATGAATGTCCAAAAGGAAAACGCTAAATACATTTTGTATGAAATTATTCAACAGCATGTGGTGAAGAGAAACACACTTTTCCAAAAAATCTAATTTGATGGCATGAATTTCGCAATCCCACAACTATCTCAACCTCCCCCCTCACTGCCAGAGAAGCTACTGGAGCCAGCGCATGGCGCCTTTTTAACTCTCAGCACCGGTCGTCTTCTCATACAACGCCAACGCCTTTCAAACCAAACCAACACCGAGGCAAGGCATTTGAGAGCTCCGGGCAACTGATAGGCTTTTCCCACGGCATATAGCACCACGTGAGTTGAGAGTCTAGCTTGCAACGCGGTGGCGCAAAAAATTAAAAGACGAAAGTCACAATTTCCGAATTCCACAACTATCACAACATTCCCATATCCTCGCGGAGTAGCTGCTGGAGTCAATGCTCGGCACCGATAGTCTTCTTAGACATTGCCTCCGCTTTAAACTCACACTGACAACGGCAAATAAGGCAAGGCGTTTGAGAGCGCCGCGGAGGTGTTTTAAAGGCAACTTAGGTTTTCCTTACGACATCTAGCACCACGTGCGCCAGAGGTGAGCTCGTGACGCGGTGGCGCAAAAATTAACTACAAAAAGTACGACATACTAGAATGAATTTACTAGTTTCATTTTACAATCGTCAAGAAGATCACTAAATATTGAATGTAAGAAATTTCAACAAAAGACCAAGAGAAACGCATTTCTTTACAAAACATAATTGAAAGTGAAGTATACTGAATAATGAGTACACCAATGCAAGCAAACAAAAGTTTTTGAGTATTCGCTTACACTAACCCAGATCAACTTATATCATTACAAGCCAGTTAAAAAAATCATACAAACACTGTTCGCAGTTAGTTTACGTTCCTAATAACAGCGCAACTCACCACTCTGCAATAAATTAAACCAGACTAATGTCAGCAGTAGATTCTTTATTGCAGGTACACCCTCTAACCTCTTACCCAATCAGGTTGCCTTCTTCCTGAATCGGATTACCAACTACCTCATCCTGGCGCAACCAACACTCCCCTTACTCTAGGGGCGACGTCACGTCAATGACTCGCCTCGAACCTTTCACTCCACTTAGAGCAGGTGAACCCCCAAAATGCGTGCTGCTCTACTCCGCCCGATTTTCAAATGTTCCTACACATACATAACAGAAAGTCACAATTTCCAAATCCCACAACTATCACAACCTCCCCACTTCTTCCCAGAGAAGTTAATGGAGCCAACGCTCAGCACCAGTAGTCTTCTTAGAGGCGAGCTAGACTTTCCGCCTTCAAACCCACACCGACACTGGCAAATAAGGCAATGCGTTTGAGAGCGCCGGTCTTTTACGTGCAACTCTTAGGTTTCTCCTGCGGCATCTAGCACCTCTCGCGTTCTAGCACAAAATTTTGGCACAAAAATGAACGACAAACATACTGCAATGAAATTACTAATTTCATTTTCAAATGTCCTTACACAATCATAACAGAGTCACAATTTTCAAATCTCACAAATATCCCACTTCCACTTCCCCGCAGAGTGGCTACTGGAGCCAACTCAGCACAGGTAGTCCTGTAAGGCAACGCATCCACTTTTACATCCAAACCGACACCGGCAAATAAGGCGAGGTGTTTGAGAGCGCCGGCCTTTTCAGGGCAACTGATAGTCTTTTCCCGTGGCATCTAGCACCTCTCGCGCCCACAACCCAGCAGCCGTCGCGACTCCCTCGGGTCCGCCGCTGCCGCCGCCGGTCGCGTCGCGACGGGGCTCCCACGGAGGCTGATAGCATCTGCGACGGCCGCGCCGGATAAATTACGGCGTGACTGGCTAAACGGCGCTGTCGGCCGCGCCGCGATAATCAATAGCATCGCAGAGCGGCCGGCCACCCGCCACCCGCCCGCCACGCCCCCTCACCGGACGTTCTCCTCCTCCGAATCCCCTGCCTCGGCAGGTGCGGAGATTTACGCGCGTCGCGACGCCGCGAGGTTAATCAGAGCGCCGTAACTCTACCGCCGCCTCCGAGCAGAGGGAGATGTGGCTCAGGGCATCAACTGATGTTACTGCAGTGCTTCTGACCGGGGGGTCCTAGGGTTCGAGTGTCGACAGTGGCTGGGTTTTTCGACACTAGCTTGTCAGCTAGGTGGAATTCAGCCACTGTCTGGATGAGAATTCTAGCGACTGGCTGCTCTGATCGGTAGTTTTCCGTGGTTACTCCCATCAACGCCAGGCAAATGCCGGAGTGGTACATTAACAAACTGGCTAAGGACCGCGCGCGATCTATCCTTTCACTTCCTTGTCCTCTCATCATCTCTTACTTACACTCACTTACACAACATGCTCTACACTACCACATGTGTCGGGAGACTTCGGAAACTTAGGAGCTTGCCCCGGTTGGAGCGAGTTTCCTGGTTAAGGAAAACTCCACTAGCCGACGGTAGGTCAGCGTCAGATCTCACATCCAGCAGCTGAATATCTCCTCCACCTCCGGAGGAACATGCATTACACTTACGGAACTAATGACCTTCGTAATTGACACGTCCGGAATCATCAACCAATCAACTACCTCCGCGCCGCACCGCACGGTGGTCTGAAAAGGGCCGAAACGCGCGTATAGACACAAAATTTTTATTTTTGAAAAACAAATATTTAC
The DNA here is from genome assembly GCA_964035755.1 of Teleogryllus oceanicus. Taxonomy (NCBI): domain Eukaryota; kingdom Metazoa; phylum Arthropoda; class Insecta; order Orthoptera; family Gryllidae; genus Teleogryllus; species Teleogryllus oceanicus. Next base: position 105,231,311 of record CAXIVR010000007.1, read on the forward strand.
TAACAAATATCAATTATAGATACATACTTCAAATTTCAAGAAACAAAGAGAAATAATATGTTTTATCTATGCTGACAACCATTCAAAAGCCCTTCAAAAGCCAGGTGTTTCAGCGATAAAAAATTTAGCCACTCAAGCAGTAAAAACACATCTATCTTTCATGGAGTCGACGCTGCCGCTGTCGACGTTCCCGTGATCTCGGACGTGTGTGTGTTGTCGTCGTAGAGGTCCGTTGTTCCTTACTGTGACATCTCACGAGCCTCTTAGTTCACCAACGGCTTTTGGAGGCTGTTTGTGTGGTGAATTTGCTACATGCGAACTGTGAATTGTCATGCATAATAATGTTACTATCCAGTGTAAGAACGTTTAACAGTCGCCAGAACTTGATCATGATCATGATTATCATCATCCTAAAAATCATTATCAGGGATTATGCTGTAAGCGAGTTTCGAAGGTACCTTACGATCCTCATGCTCTGCAGCAATTTCTTTACACTTATTACCTGGTAGATGGTCTGTTGCCCCAATGCAACTGGACCACGAGCTAAGATGCTACTTTGAGCCAAAATGTCGATTCAGATTTTGCTCCGAAGCGACTTTTGCACGATGTTGTTTTTTGTATGCCGTAAATGTACGACATGTGCCAGTCTACTTTACTTCCATTATGAAGGAAGGCAGTTGAATTAAGGATTTCCTACTCTAAAAAATAATACTTCTTCAACATGATTTCAAAAGGCATAACATATGATCCAACACGTATAAATAAGTTCATAACAATTGAACTGAACTGTAATTCAGTTCATTATAAGTTCAGTGGTTTCACCGAGATATTGGAAGTTGCATAAAGAGTTGTGCTTTGCAATTTCCATCAGGTCTTAATGTATGGGGTATGAATGAGAGAAAGTATTCTTACAAAAGTAGATTCACTACTTCTTTTATCGGTATTATCACTACTGTAAGAACGTCACCAGCAACGTTCCTGTGACTAATATGAATGACAATTGCTGTTGATGCGAGTTCTCAACTTGACGTAGATACATATCATTGAAATTTATCCCTGGACAATGATCAACAGCATCCTTTGAAAGCTTGATAATCGGTTAATTCAAATTCAATTTCCAAAGTACACGTATACTGTCACTGATCACTCAAGATACTGTAATCGAAGCAACAGAAACTTTCGTTCCCATGCGACGTATTATTTCCCACTGCGATCCCTTTATGATTATGAAAGTGAATCGATATGTCATCTCAATACACCGTCTTCGATTTTAAAAAATGTAAAAGAATAGTGAAATTTGTTTACAAAAAAATAACAAAACATTACAACTTCCGTATATTTTACTTTCTCCCTACAGAATAGAGAGAAAGTCATTTATTGCTGCGCGAGAAAACGGCGAATTTTCGGCAGAAAAACTCGTATTACAGGGCCCTGGTAACAAAAAAGTGGATAAATTCAGTTTGATAAATTAAAAAAAAATCCTCTAAGACGTACTGTACCGAAAATCTATGTTTTGTGGATCCTTATTACCGAAAAACCGAAATCGACGGCAAAATGTCTGTGTGTCAGTCCGTCAGTCCGTCTGTTGTAGCGTCTCATATACATTTACAGTTACAACACATATTTATTGAATTTATATTTGTAAACAAATTTTGAACAACTGTTCATCATATGTCTTAGTTTACAATAGTAAGTAAGAAATTGATGTTGAAAAAAAGATAACGCCAGACATAGAATTTCTAGAATTAGAGAAAGAGTCGAATAAAATGTTTTAAAAATAATCTAGATGTTTCTTTAAAACTGTAAGGAAATATGAATGATATAAAATGCACAGAACGTTACAAAATTGTTGAAAATCAGAGTTAGCGGCGAAACGTTACTCTGTGAACAACGTTAGCGGTTAATCCGTTCAGTCGATTTTCTCCAAAACTGATATTCCTCAATCGATCTGGTGTATGCCGTGGCCCTTCAAATTAAAATTAATATTTTAATTGTGGGGAATATTTTACGAGAAGACTGGAAATTTTTCCAAATTAAAAAAATGGCCCTCGTTTTTGATTAAATTTTGTTGTTGGATAGTGTGAAGGACGTTTAAGAGAATGGAGCAATTTTCGTTAAATACCCTGATTTTTCCAAAAATGCAAAAGTTCAAAATTTTTTCGGAGTCTTTCTACAAAAAAAATATGAAAGATAGAGATATTTTCCCTTAAGGAAATCTGTTCCTTAAAGATAGATTTTGAAATAAGGCCATGAACAATTTGTCGAAAATCTGAGTACTTTTCACGTAATTTTGCGTGAAACACGGGGAGAACTACGTGCTCTTTTTTTGCACTACTAGTTTAACTTTCTGCAACCTTCGCCACGTTTCCAATACTAAGAAGTAGCTGACTGGAGCTTTTCTACTGATCTCAACGCAATTCCTTAAAGCTATTATATTCATTACATCCTTTTACATTTATTTACTTCCTTTTCCTCTTTTAAAACTTACAGCTGCCTTTTTCCTGAAATTTACTGAGAATAATTGTGTAAGTGTACTGCACGCATTTTGTAAAAATCAGTGATCAAAACATAAATAAATTGTGGGCGTGGCAAACATGCAGATTGCGCGACTCTTACATAATTGACACTTTTATACTAAATTTGACTACAGATTCGATATATGGGTATTTATGCAGATACTGGGAATGAATGAAACGGAAGGTTTTATAAGAATGAAAATATTTTGCTTATTTGAATTCAATTCCCTTTTTGTATATTTTCAGGTGCGCATTCTTGATATATTTAATAAATCGCTCACATTTCTTCAAAGGTATATGAACAACCATTTCAATATTGTTTGCGAGATAATTCTTCTTCTTGAAGAGATGTCCTAGAATGTCACAAGGTTAATTTTTAAATTCCTATGATCACGCTAGTCTGACCAATCACTCCAGATCGTGGAAATGTCACCAGAAAAGGAAAAAAGTAAAACAATAAAAAATATTAAAAATAAACTAGACTGCAAAATGCATTAACATAACTTTCTACAGTCATTTAACAATAACAAATATCAGTCATTAATTCATTTTCCGCCAACTTCGAATATCTTTCTAAAAGTTTTGCATTTAGGAACGAAACGTAAGTTCATCTTGAACTTCGTCGTTGAAAATCCTAGACATGTTAAATGCATAGGTGATTGAAAAAGTAAGCGAAAATTCACAATGTAACGGTAACCCCTTAGGCGAGAATTGTTAGTTTGCAGACATATGTTAATTTATTTCACATTATTGTTGTATACAACAAAAAACTTGATGATTTAATAAAACAATACAAAACGAAAACAGAGGAAAATCCTTCATTCAAACATATTCCTGAATTATGGTAAAAATGTTTGTGTACAAGACAGAATGTAAAAAGAAAATAAATCTGAAATAGTAATAAGTAGTAAAGAACATAAACACAAAACAAACCTCGGTTGTTTGGTAGAACAAATCTGGAAAAAATATTATCGTTTTAATCCACTATTCCCCTTCTCACGTCGCTTCAGCTTCCGCATGTACACCCCTTTCTGGTCTTGGAAGGGAAGTAAGAGCTGAGTCAGGGGAATTTGCCCTTGCTCGCTAGACCGCCGGACTTCCCAGGCGGGCAAGTAGTGTGGCGTTCTGGTAGCTAAATAAAGACACAGACCGAGCTCGATGTACAACCATTCATTTTGAAATATATTGCAAATATCTACAGGTTTGGGATTATTTTCGCTGTTCTACCCCCGTTCGTCCTACGCTCGCTGCTCCCCATACCCTGGCTAGTGCAAATTATCTACCCGGCTCATGCAAACGGGTTTGACATACCTGAGTTACACACTCAAAATAAACATAATACACTAATAAATGACTCGATAAAATTTTTAAATTTCAAAATACAAATATTCGCATAAATAAAAAGAAAAATAGTTCCTAAATCGAAATACGTGGATTTTTAAATATAATTTAATTGCAAATAAATTGTTCCTAAAATATGTTTCCTTTTTGATGTTTCAGGATTTCTTTATTACAAGAGTTTTAAAAATTTATTATTGATATTTTGTGAGAACCATTCGAAAATTTCCAGATATTCAAGAATCTCCGAAGTTTCGGATTCGAAACCAAAATTGAATCTGTAATTCTTTTACTTCTATTTTCTTGTAACCACTGCGGGTTATTCTGTGGGTTGTTTTCCTTAAAACGGAATTGCTGTACGTGTAATAACTTTATAACTTGATGTCCTTTACGACTACACCAGTCGATGCTACACTGCTAGCGAACAACGCATGCAGCAACCAACTTGACTCCAGCAGGCCCTCGTGCGCATCATATTATAACAACTCACCCCTAGACCACAGCACTTTCGGCTACTACTGCTCCCGCGCCTTAACCCGGCGCGCGCCAGACTCTCTTAGCCCGAGGCGAGCTCTCGCGTGTTCGCCCTGCAACTTTACGATGTTGTTTTCGCTCCGCCGCCGCACGCGCACTGCCCCGGGCGTTCTCGGGTTCCGACAGGGCCCGCCGCGCCGCCACTGCCTCCGCAACTGCTGCTGCCAACCCCAACCGCTACAGTCCAGCCACCCCGGCACCCCCCACGACTCCGTTAACCGCCCCCCACAGCCGCCTCCACCACCAGCACCGACCTTGCCACTTCTCCACGGTGTCACCGCTATCGTCATCGCTATCGTCACCTCACCGTTACCGCCACCGCCACCGCCACCGCCACCGCCACCGAATAGTCTGAACCATACATGGGCTATTTACTACCCCACACATCTTTAACTTTTACCGAGAGGATAATCCCTGGACATTTAGGCTTTGTGCCTTTATTCTCACTCCTCGCGGCCGACACGCACGCTTTGGGCTATTGGTAACCGGAATCTGCCTGATTGCAGTTATTCCGCTCGGAAACCTCCCCATACAATGCCTACGTCGGGCCGCTCTGCCAAGTCAGAGCTACTGGCTTTTCAGGCCAGTAGCTGAGTCCAAACACTGCGTCACTAACAATGCGCCGGGACTAGTTCCTTCTCTACGCCCAGAATATCTGTGTAAGGCCCGGGGAGCTGGGGTTCCCCAACCCGTCTCCTGGCAGCCTCCACCTTGACGCTATCAACCTGAGTACTGCCAGAACCTAGGCAACCGGGGTTCATGGTCCCCGTCTGGATTTTATATGTTGGATCCAGACCATTCCGAAGAAGTCGTTCGCCCAATCCCACTTAAAGATCGACGCACCAGGCACTCAACTGGTGGGTTACCGGACAAACCCGCCAACACGGGGCATACATCGCCTACTCACTGCCTCCACGTTGAAGCTAACGACGTGAGTGCCGCCGTGAAACTCGTGGTCCGGGTGGCCGTTTACAAGTCTCTACCAGAAACCATGTCCGCCTCTGCGGTCGTGATTCCCCCAGCGGGGAACGCTACTGCATAGCCCCAACCGCGTCAGCGGAAGGCCTAGAAACCGGCGCAGCGGCGACGGCGGAGGCATCTCGCGACTGCGCCAGCCGCCACCTCGTCCGGAGCCGCCGGCGGGCGCGGCCGCGGCGTAATGAGAGGCCTGTTCTCGCCTGTCCGCCGCGTTATCTCGCCGATAATTGTAGAGCAGCGCGCGGTAATTAATAGCGCGGGCAGGTGGCGTGTGGGACGCGCCGCCGTCGCTGCCGCCGTCACCGCAGCTTTTTTCCCCCAGCGCTCGTTGCCGCTGCCGAGGGGGCAACGTATATATTTGGGACGCTCCGTGGACGCACGCGAACGTCTCCGGTGCTCCGCCGCCGCCGCCGCTTGTAAACAGATAAATATCCCGGGCTGCTGCGCGGCCGAGGCGGAGGCGGCGTGGGCCACTCGCTCGAACCCTGGCGACGACGCCCTGAGTTGTGTGCGCGAACTGGTCGTAAGTCGACGCCGTGGCAGCGTCCGAGCCGCGTGGCGCTGACGAGGGAAGCAGCCGCAGCGCGGACGATGGTGACGGTGGCGGCGGTGGTAGTGGTGGCGCTGGCCGAGATGGTTGCGATGGAAATGATGAGATGATATTGCATATGATAAGGAAAGCTGAAAAGAAGCCCCGCGAACAATTAGGCTGGACAAAGTTGCAAAATGAAGCTTATAAGAAGAGGAAAACAAACAATATAGATTTCCAACTGCAGGAACGAAAATTTTCGAGATGATGGCTGAAAGTGACAAAGAAATATAGATTTCCTTAGATAAAAAATTGCCTCAACCTCAGAAGAAACTTAAATGAAAAATAAATAAAATTAGTTTATAGGCGTGCAGAGAAAACGTTTAGAGAGGAGCGAGACAATAAAATTCAAAAGGATCCAGCGGTACACAGGACAATTAAAAGTGAAAGATCAAGAAGAAGATAGAAGAAAGGTTTATATGCAACAGATTGCCAGGTATAATGTCTCAACAGAAAGAAGACAAAACAATATGCAGAAAAATAAAAGAAACATTAAGGAAGGAATGAGCTGGAAAGGGAAAGTGGAGAGATGACATTGAAAAGCAGTTCAGGATGCGGAGCGTGCATGATAGCGGGGTCAGTAGTGCCTAGTCAGATGCTGTGGCAATGGCGCCAGTCGGAGCGGAGTGGTCTTCGTTGTGAGGAAACCGGTCCCCGCGCGCCGCAGCCGCAGCTACCGCCGCCCCGCCCCCACCGGGCCGGGTCGCAGGTGCCGGCCGGGTCGCGAAGTAGGGGTTTCGCAAGGTCCTGCGGCGGGGCAGACGGTGACGCGTGCGTAGCGGCGCCGGGGGCGGGGCGAGGGGCGCGGCGCGAGGCGGGGCGTGGCGGGGCGCGGCGGGCGCCGGAACCTGAGACGGGAACAATAGCGCAGCGGAGGGCGTCCTCGAGGCCTCCCCCGGGCCGCCGCCGCCTCCGCCGACGAGCAGTAGCAGCCACCGTGAATCCACTTGATAATCGCGGCCTCAGACGCGTCCCGTCGCACGGAGCTGAAATACTCAACGCGAAAGAGCCCAGCGCATTCAGCGCGTCACTTTTTATTCTGGAAATTTATCAAGATTTCCTCTAAATTCGTTCTCAAAATCAACAAAATCGTAATCAAGGTACGAATCATAATCCTGAACAGAAACTTTTGTAACAAAAAGGAAATGTGCCTTCTACAATGTTTTTGTAGTAACCAAAATAATATTTCTCTCAATGTTTTAATAAATAGAAGCGAACCTTTGAATGCCGCGTTATCAAAACGGATCTTTAATAGTTCGTCTATCATTCATATTTTTGGAAATCCTACATTTAGTGTGGGCAATACATTTGATTGCTTCAATGTCCAAGTGTTCACATTAATTCTTATTGCATTACACAAAATTACCTGCACAACTTCTAAAAAATTAGATGCTTTCTTTCTACAAAATTACCAACTCTATATGTGATTAAATTTTATAAGAGAGACAAGGGGTGTTTTATTTACAACTTTTCCTTAATTTCAAGAACTGTAGAACATATTTTTGTAACTATCATTAAATAGATTACGAATTTAAAGCTAATAATCTTAATTGAAACTTTGTAATTGTTATGCTATTATGATGCAAGTGGTGCACGAAAAAGTCAAAAATTATTTAGTGAATACTGGAATTATAGAATGCAATTTGAAATTGACAGGGATAGTATAGAATAAAATAGCAAGTGGACGAGTTTGAAATTAATTTTCACCTCATCAAATGTAATTAACGAAGCCGTGTGTGTTTTATCAGTTTATTTGGTCTTTGTCTAACAATTGAAAATTTGGAAATGGACGCATTAACAATAAAAATGTATTCGTTTATCAGATTAAATTACAGAGATCAACAATAGATTTAGCATGACATCGACATTGATCAAAGAAAGAAAACGAAACATCAGTATATGGGCTCCATCAAATATTCCTTGGGAGGTTTGGAAGCAACGAAATATAATACTTTCGAAAGAAGAGAAATTCGATTTTTAATATCTGTAAATTGAGCTCCCACTGTAATTTTCCAAATGATCAGAATCTCCTATTATAAAGTACTACAAAGAGCAATCACCAAGTGAAATTAGATACGTACATCGGCCATGTTTTAAAGGGTAATAAAAATCAGCTACAATTGATCCTGAAAGGGATATTTCAAGGAAGGCATTGGGGCGTAGCGAAGATGCTGAAAGAATATGCGTGTTCTGGCTGCGAAATACGAGTGTTGCTCATACACGAAAGGCGTGGAAGAATATTTTGAGCAGCAACAGACTGTCAAGTCATTGCACCAATGACAAAATCCCGGATAGATCATATTGATATGATTGATTAATTATAGCCCTTTCCGAGCGCGTCTACTACTAGGATCATTAGCCCCGTTAGTGTAGTGCATGTTTTTTCTCGCTTCCTCCACCATTGGATGGTGAGAATCAGTACCAACCTATCGTCGGCTAACAGGGTTTTCCCCACCCAGTTGCCTTCCACCTGCGGGGTACCGTCCCAGCCGGGACAAGCTCTAAGTTTCAACCGGTCTTCCGACTTGTGTGGTAGAGATTCGCTTTCTTTCAATAAATGTCATAGGAACAACTGCCGACTCTTAATAACAGTTATTAATAACAATAGAAAAATAATACGTCCATGAGCAGCATCCTAAGGTGGCCGACTGTTAAAGAGTTAAATCAATTGTGGTGACTGCTAGGAGTCACGAAAAACGTTGGCAGCACCTTAAAGCTTATGAAGCTACCTTACGACGCTTGTCTGCACTACTTCTCCAAACATGTTCGAACAGAGAAATAGCTAATATGAACGAGACTGGATGAATTGCCAAGGGAGAGTAGTAATTGATATAATTTGTTAAAAAATATTCCAAATGTCCAAATATTCTTTCGAACAAGCAACGTTTCATAGTGAAGTGATGAGTGTAAAAATAATGACATTTGTTGGCGAGCTCTCGAGCGATTCACATCGAGCAGCGCACTCTAACGAGCGAACCATTACTGCGAGTTCAGTTGCATTCGCGGTCAGTGAAGGAAAGGTTGTGTCAATGTTAGAGAGTAGCTGCCCCGATACGGGGCAGCTAATTGTTAGTTCTATAAAACTACTTAATTCTCCAACCAGTGAGTCTTGTGAATTGTTTTCAAATAATCAGTGTTCAAGTGGCAGTTTAACGCAAAACAGTGATCAGGGATTTCAACATCACTTTGTTCAACCAAATCCATTCCTGTTCAACTCCCGCATCTCGTGAGGACACCGAATGGTCAAATTCCAACAGCGATTCTACATGCAGCATATTAACAACCAGTTCAAGGAAAGACGAGCACCCAACAGCACAAAATGATCCATGAAATCCAGGATAAAGTAGGTTCTTCGGAAAGTGAAAACCCAAATCCAGTCTCACCGGAACCTAACATACATACATACATTTATTTGAACTGCAATTGGGTATGACCCGGTGGCAGTTAAATAACAATAATTACAATAATAATAACAATATTAATATGAATAATAATAATAATAATAATAATAATACAATTAGTACAGTACAAGCCGAACATAATATCATATATTAAGTATTATAACAAATATTTAAACTCTGTCATGATATCCAATAATTGTATGTCGGTGATTCTAAATTTAATTGAACTTAACTTATTAATTTGATCGTGTTCACTACATTTAACTGCACTGCACTACACTACACCACACTTCACTACACTACACTACACTCTTTTTGCTTTGAATTACACTTACCAGCACTTCACAGCACTTTACTCATTTAATGTCTATTATTCTCATATTGTTCTAACTTATTTCTAAAACTTCGGACACTTAGAGGAAAAGCTTTGAAAATTGCTGCGGGTAAACTGTTCCAATCTTTAATTGTTCTGTAAGAAAAGGAAAATTTCCCAAGATCTGAATTTTCTTTCCTTGTTCGAATTTTGTGAGTGTGATCGCTTCGGCCGAAATAATTTGTTTTTTCTAGTCTAACCTGAATTTCCTTCCAAGCTGGTTGACCTACGTACGATTTATAAAGAGCGCAAAGTTGTTCTTCTCGTTTCTAGAGGTTCCCATGGCTTTTTTATTGCGTTAGGTAAACTTATTCGCTTTCCTCTGTATTCTATCTAGATTTTTCCGGTGTGACTTTCTGTATGGATCCCAACATGCCACACCGTATTCCATGAGAGGGCGAACCAGCGAAAAATATGCTAATTATTTTGCGTATGCAGAACTTTTCTTTAGAATTCGCATTACAAAATGCAAGCAGGTAATGCTAACAGGTACAAGCGCGCCGGCAAGGCGAGAACTGCGAGAGACAAATTCAAAAGTGTTAATCGAACTAGTAAATCAATGAACGAAGTAAAAGAAAAAAGACGGATTTTGAAACTTCTGGCTATATATAATGTTCCAACTCATTAAATATGCAGTTAACAATATAGTGAGTGAAGACGATAATGCAGTAAATTCAGATGCAAATAAGCAGCCGAAAAAAACGAAAATTCCCCCAATTATAGTGCACGATGTAGAAAACTTTCCTTTAATGTTACAAGATATCAAAGAAACAGTAAAAGGTGACTTCAACACCGTCTAAAAATAATGGAGTGAAAATAAATTAAGGAAATTGAATTACGTAATTCAAAATTAGAATAAAAAAATATCATTTCATTCCTTCAGGGACCTCTTACAAAACATTTTCATATTAATGAAAGACATTCCCTATTCATATTCAACGCAAGAAATTTATAATGGTCTAACTGAACTAAAATACAATGTTGTTAAAGTGTCTAGGCTATAAAGAAAGAATGCCATCAATATGTGTGCAGTGGAATTAAAAGGACGAAGCAAATTCTAGAAACATTTTACATCTTAAACGTTTTGATTATTGTATTGTAAGATTCCAGGCTCAAGTAAATAACAAAGTTATTCAATGTAAAAAATGCCAAAGGATAGGGCATAAATAGTAACACAAGTAATCGCGGCTATTATACCTCACATAGAAAATATATGCAAACAAATATTCCAAGAGTTGTTTAATGCCAGAAATGATAGCAAATAATATCAAAATTTTAAACTGGAATGCAAACGGCCTAAAAGGTAAGAAAATGAATTCAGGTTTTTCCTTTCAAACTGGGAAATAGATATTGCATGTATCACCGAAACCCATCTCCATAGTAATCTAAAATTTAACGTTCCAGGGTATGAAACCTACAGGAAGGATAGAGCAGCAGAAAAGGCATCTGGGGGAGTTGCGTTAATAATTTAAAAAATCCAACATCATGAACTAATTATACCATACTCCGTTAACTTAGAAACGGTCGATATACAAATCAGCTCAGTTCATGGAGACATGATAATAATATCGGCCTATAAACCACCAAATAAAACATTCCCAGAAAAGACCCTAAAAGCATTCTAAACAGTTATACACCAATGCTAATTGCGGGAGATCTGAACTGTAAAAATATTGTATGGGTCTGTAATTCAACAAATAAAGCAGAGGGAAAACTTATTAATTTCTTACAAAATAATAACAATATGATCCCAATATTATTTCAGACATCCTAGACATTACAATATCTAAAAACGTGCATATCCCTTTATATCAGTACGTAACAGCAGACCTTGATTCAGACCATTGTCCTGTAATAATAAGCTTAAATACCCAAATCACAAACACAGATTCATTATCACATTAGTATATGGTAAAATAAATTGAGAAAAATTTATGTTTACATTAAACATTTTGTAAACTTACCCCAATCAACTAAAAACAATTGAAATTATTAATAAAGAAACAAACAAACCACGAAAGCAGTACGGTTAGCAACAATGTTGGCCAACAAGCCGAAAACAAATAACAATACGAAAGAAGCTAAAATCTCCTATTCATTCTCAATTTAATTAAAGAAAACGAATACTAAGACGGAAATGGCAGAACACGCGAGACCCATATATAAAACGCAAACAAATCAAACTTAAAGAAAAATAAAAACAAATATAGACGAACATAGATTTAATGGATTTCAAAATTTCATTGCTGAAATACCGAAAGTATCTAGACACCTATGGAGCACAATTAAAAAATTAACTAAAGAAAGTAATAAACTACCTCCCTTAAAAGTAACAAACAATATAACAGCTCTAATGATAAACAAAAAGCGTCAGCTTTAGCCACTAATTTCTAAGCGACATTTACACCAAATAAACCGGAAATCATTAATCAAAATAGGCAAATTGAAATTTTCTCTCTCTTCCATTCACAAGAGTCCCTCAAAAAGTAAAATTCATATCTCCATCTGAAACACGTAAAATAATCTATAAATTAAAACTAAAGAAATCAGCAGGTCATGATCAAATAACCACGCAGATTCTGAATGATCTCCCTCGGACAACAATAGCGATTTATAGTTATTTAGCTTACAGCGATTTATAATGCAGCTCTAAGACTTAATTACTTTCCGGATATGTGGAAACAAGATATAATAATACCAATAAACAAACCAGGTAAGGACCACAATTTGCCCTCAAATTATAGATCAATAAGTTTACTTCCTAATATAGGAAAAGTTTTTGAAAAATTAATTCATAGAAGGTTAAATAGTTTCCTGAAAGAAAACAATATAATCCCTAAAGAACAATTCGGATTTCGCGAACATTACTCTACCACTCAGCAGCTTATAAGACTAACTGAAAATATAGCAAACGCATTTCACCAGCATAAACACACGTTAGCAATTTTTCTTGATGTAGAAAAGGCCTTTGATAAAATTTGGCATGCAGTCTACTACATAAAATGAGAAATTTAGGTATACCCAATTAACTATATGAAATAATTAAATGTTTTTTACAAAATCGTTCTTTCAATGTGAAAGTGAATAATACCTTATCAGATCAAAAAAATCACGCAAACAGGAGTACCGCAAGGGTCACCGCTCAAGGATAAATTACGCCCACCATAAGCGCTTCATAGAATGCAAATCGAATAGAAATAATTATTAAACATACATACATAAAATGAAACAATAGAATTAATGTATATATTATGTATATATATTATATATATATATTATATATATGTATATATGTATTATATATAATATTATTATATATTTATATATATATTATATATATATATATATTATATATATATATATATATATATTGAAATACATAGAAATCCATGCACTATGTTAAGAGAACAGTAAAAAAGCAAGAGGGAGCTTCGACTAAATGAACTCCCCGCCTGCCTATGCCCTAACCCAGTTATAAAGTCATGCAAATCTCTGTATAATCCTGTGGATTGGACAGATAGAAAATAGTTGTTAAAAAAATAATGAGAAGGAAAAACTGAGTTTTTGCTTACCTTCATCTAAGTGGTAATGACTATTGAGTATCTAAAAATAATGCGAGTTATTTTATCGTAACTCATTTTATTTTATCGGACTGAGGGATATATTAGTGTATTTCAAGTAAGCAGTAATGGGACAGAAAGAAGTTAACAAACATTGGACGAATTTAATTTAAAGGACAAACTTTTTATTGTAGTGCATACAATAAAATATAAAAATATTGTGGCACATGATGTGTAATAATGAATTATTTATTTAATGAATCTACACATTCACCTCCAGTTATAGTGAATTTCAGGGGACTAACATTTTTGGTTCACTGTAGCCGAAATTCATTATATCCGATGTCAGAATTAAATAGAAACTAGCTGGAACCCGTCAAAATTTGACGGTGAGATCTAAGATAAATGTGAAACACTGTGCCTAGACTAATGTTCACAAAGCAAATTCTTAAATAGGAGAAGAAGAGCAAACTTCTCTTATTTAATGTTATTTTTCATCTCTGCAAATAATTATTTTATGGTCAGGATGATTAGATATTATGCAGAACAAAAGCAATTGTTGTATATTAACACTTACACAATTGGACACGTGAGGTCTGTGACCAAGTGAAAACATAATATCAGCACCGAATGACACAGAAGGCAGGCTATAATTATATTGACTGATATTATTTCTGAAGTTTTTCGATGTCCCGTCATTTATAAACAACTGTTTCATTACTTCTGACATGTTGCTAGAAGAACAACTTGTTTCCATTTAAGCAACACAAAGTAACATGGTTTGCAGAATTTACAAGAAGTAATAGCAGAACAATACAGACATTTCAAATAAAACGCACTGTCCGAATTTCTCTACAAAATACACCACGAAAACAAATTGACGCAAACACAGTCATCGCCAAAATGCAAATATTGCTTCTGAAAACAATCTAGACGAATTGTAAAAATACACGCACCAAGCGGAGAGGACGTACATTTATCGATGTCCTCACATCTATCGATATTGAAACACAGCCTTTGACGAAAACAATTGACTCTGATAAGCGTACTATTAAAAATTATTTATTTATTAATTTACACCGTAAATGCTGGTGAATCAACACAAACAATAACTGTAACACGTAGGGATCACATTCTTTCATTTAAAGGAAAAATAAATACAATCGATGAAGTAGAAGCTCGAAATGAAGCCATGGCAGAATGCCTTATTTTTTTAAATATATAGACGATTGATTTTATTAATACAGCAAAATTCATGAACAGATAATATCTGAACATTTCATATCTTTATTTTTCCTTAAAAATCAATTATTTTCAATTGTTTCCTTCATACACTTTTCATTAAATAATTTCTCCAGAGTTCGTATTCTTTCTATATTTCATTCTGCATTGTCCTGGGGATCTAAGTGTTGTAACGCATTATTGACACCCATCAATGCCTCTTGCACTGTTAAAACAGCATCCCACTTTCCCAATGGTCCTTTTACTCGCCAAATAACACACGAGATTCATTCAGTAACGGGATGGTGCAGGCGGCTAATGAATCCGCGTGGCACGGCGGATATAGCCAGGCTGTGATAGTCTAGTGCTTCCTGTGGCCTAAGTAGAACTCAACGCACTTTGCCCAGCAAAATATCAAGTAACACCAAGCTTGGTACTGAAGGAAGTAATCGCGCGTCGCCGCCGCCAGTTGTAGTCCACGCAGGTCACGGCCTTTGTTTCCGTAGTGAAACTGAGTGGCGTAAGGTAATTAGTAAGGTCCTCTTCCTTCACCTCCAGGGAGACTTCGATTATGCCCTTAGCCCGATCATATTTATGTGAAGCTGCCTAGTGTTCGAATTAGTAGCACTGAGGCGATATATTATATAATAGGAGGGACTTAATTTCCAGTACGTACTCCCTACGTTCACTGTAGTCGAGTTCGGGTTCACTATAACCGAATTTTATGCTTATTTGTAATGTAAGTGAAAAGGGACCAATGACGTCAGTTCACAATAACCGAGGGTTATTAATATGCGAGTTCACTATAACTGGAGTCGTCTATAATTTGAAAACTTGCTAATCACGACTGATTAGGTGCAACGAAACTATCGCACAACGTTGTTTCCACGAAAACTGTAGTTCGGGTTTGGTCCAACTGATTGCAATATTATGGATTTCAACCGATAGCAGCCAATAACAGGATAAAACGAAATAACTGTTATTTCGCATAACAGTTACGAAATGTTACCTGTTAAGAAATAACAGTTTAGCTGTTAAGAGCACATCTCTAATGTGTGTTAGTATAGTGCATGTAAGAGTAAGTGGGTGTATGTAAAGGATGAGATAGGGCAAGGAAGAGAAGGAAAGATCGCGTGCGGTCCATGACCCCCACCCTCGGACATTCGCCTGGTGTTGATCGGAGAATTCTCCTTAAGACGACGGAATTCGACCTAGCTTTCTAGCTAGAGTCGAAAATCCTCGGGACTCAAACCTAGGACTCCCGGCCAGAGGCACTACAGTGACATCAGTCGATGATCTGAGCCATCTCTCCTGGACCGAATAGGTCATAAAAAATAATCAGTGAAATGGCAATGGTCGCAGTAAAGCAGAGTCATCAACTGCAACGGACCACATAATGCCAGCTCGTCCCTTTGGAATGACAAGATTTCAACTAATAGTTCCAATAAATTGCCGACAAAGTTTCACTCACTCATTATTCAGTCATCTTTCCCCCTACACTAGTGATTTTTATAGTAGCAATTTGTCCAGGGATAGTAGCACAAGTATGTTCTACTTGTAGCAAGTCAGATAAAACCTATCAACTTATTTTCTTCGATTTCGTCAATTGGAACGTTGCCATTCCAAATGTCATGCCGCACTAGCACCGGACATGGGCGGATGGCAGCGGTACGTCAGAAGCAGAACACGAGGTAGAGAAGCCATAGATACGATACTCAACATCCGAGGGATCGGACATATTACACGAAGAAGAAGAGGGAGAAGAGGGAGAAGGAGAAGAAGAAGAAGAAGAAGAAGAAGAGAAGGAGAAGAAGCAGTGAAACACCAAACTCCACAGTGATGCTGGGCGTCGCGACGTAAGCGATGGAAGCCATAACGACACCTGTCACACTGCAAGGCCAGTGGCAGCGGCCACGGGGCTGTCAGAGCCTTGGCCGCCGTTTGCCCAAGCACTCCAAATATTAGCGGCGGCGGCGGCGGCGGCTGTGGCAGAGGCGGTGGTGGTGAAGGCGGCGGCGGCGGCGGCGGTCGTGGTGGTGGCGGTGGTGGTGGCGGTCATGGCAGAGGTGGCGGCGGTGGCGGCGGCGGAGGCGGTGGCGGCGGAGGCGGTGGCGTTGGCGGTGGCGGTGGCGGTGGCGGAGGCGGTGGCGGAGGCGGTGGCGGTGGCGGTGGCGGTGGCGGTGGCGGTGGCGGTGGCGGTGGCGGTGGCGCGGCGGCTGCGGGCTGCCGCGCGGCGCCGGTAGCGCGCCGAGTCCACATCCGGCGGCAGAAGCGGCCCGAGCCGGCGTAGAGCAGAGGGCGGTTGTGTGGCTGGGTGGGTGGGTGGTGGGCGGTTCCGCGCGTTGCCGCCCGCCGCGGTGGCTGCGCGCGGACAATCGGCAGGCGCGGTGCGCCGGCGGGGCGCCTAGGGCGCGGGGCGGCGGCGGAGGGGGAGAAGGCACGCGGGATGGCGGAGGTATTCATGTTGGTTACGGGTTGCCTCCTGGCTTCTGCATGCCTGTCTCTTAGGGGAGACTTGGTATAGACAGGCCTTCCACCTCTGAGTGTTGGGGTTCAAATCTCGGTCGATACCTGTGATATTCATGCGGATCCACGTGATGTACAAAGCGGCTTCGCGGTTCTGATGTGTTTTTCGGTTTCTTCTGCTTCTTCTTTCGTCATTGGTCGACCATTCAAATACGAACATCATCACTTATCATCCATCCAACAAAACCATTCATCCTAGGTATGTCCAAAATGCTAGGTAATGAAATTTATAAAAATATTAATGACTTTTCTCTGCTCCTTACACCACCATCTTACTCCAAATGTCACCCATGAAAACATAATCACATCATGTCTGTCATTAAGTCATTATTTAGGTTTGAATTGTTATGCATGAACCTGTTGCCATCTTTGACCGCTCTACCTTTTCACTATATAGCCTACAAAAGTCAAGTACAAACGCCTACAGCGGGTCACTCAAGTAATCTAGTAGTATTACTTGATCTGTGACTTGTTATTACAATGTCACACCAAAAATTAGGAAAGGTTTTATATGTCCTAACTACCCTACAGGAGTGGGTTCGTCTTTTAACCTGCTTTTTGTAATAACAGAAACAGGCAAGTTACTCTTTTAACTATGAACAGAGTTCTAGATATATTCTGTTAAATACTTGAATACAATTCTAATCGAGCATTTACACATTGCATTGAAAAATTCTATCACTTGCTCTACCGTTAGCAATTACGTGATTACCTAACAACTGCAGTTGCGTTTTAACACTTGCATAAACATTTTACATCAAATTATATTACCCTTCACTTCACAAAAAAACACAATAAAATAACTGTTCACAAGACAATAATACATGGAATCACAAAATACTAAAATGGAATCACATACCAAAATACCCTTTACATACACTTTCAAAGAAATTGTCACTTGAATAGTAATGAAATATATACAAGGCGTTGTTTCACTTTCACGTAGATTATTACTTTATACAATTTAGCCAGCAAAGAAAGATAATTCGTTATGCAATAACGTACAATCAATAATAACTCTTACTAATTATTGGTTTTAAACAATTTGAAAACGATTAAACAATAAATTGAAAACACACATTAAAAGAACAAATATTATCGCTAGTAGAAAAATGAAAAAAAATAGATTTTTACATTCTTTACAGAATTGCTATCTGCCTCCCTTTTTGAAACGACTGCAATATTGTAAAAGATTACGTTTAAATGATTTTAATTTAATTACTCGATTATCTACGTCTGTAGGTGAGGTGAATTCTATCTCTGTAGAATAATTCTCGCTTCTTTAAACAGTTCTTTTTTGAGAATTTCTACTGAAGTTTTCTGACTTACGACACGTCGTCTCGACGAAATATTTCCACAGCTTGAAGCCGCAACGGCGACCCACATCCTTTCAAGGTCATGGCAACCCCTTGCTTCGGCGAACACGTCCTCTGGTGAATCGCTACCACAGTCCTTCGAATTTTGTACAATATGACTGCAATATCTCCGCGTGGAATTGCGGGAATTCTGATTTGGTGTTGTTGAAGAAGAAATAAAAGAGGTCATCTTCGTCAACATATTAGGTTTATTAAGATAGCCGGCTTTCGACGGCTTTGCCGTCATCGTCAGTCTCGCTGCTTTCGGCAAAAGTCGGTCGACTGTGCCAGTAAATTAATAAATTCTCAAAAGGGATACCATTTACTGCTGGCGCGATCTCTTGCAATTCGGTAACACTATAATTGCAACTTGTCGTGTCTTGACGTTCTCGAGTGCTTCTCAAAAATCAATCGAACCGACATATGGGCGGTTGCACATCTTTCTTTAAAATAGCTTAGTACGTAAATTCCATTAGGCCTAAAAAAGTGCAAATTTATTGTTTAAGAGCTAGAAAGAAAGTAACGTAGCCTGTCGGAATCTAAAACATATTCGGAATAGATTTTTAAATAATTTCCTTATGCTTAGAAAAACCAACTTGACTCCATTAACACAAAACCACGAAAATTTGCTATTACTGAAAATGGAATTATCGTCCAGGGATGTACTACATAGACTTAAGGCGAAAAATGTAGAATTTTGTAGATTATGCTATCAAGAAATTATAAGGCACATGAATACATGTGTCAATTACATGAAAAATTTTAAAATGTCCCAGGGTCTTCATATAAAGTACTTCCAAAAATTACAATATCAGTTTCAACTTCAGTTTCAACTTTCAAAATTCAAAATTTATTGCTTGTTTATCCTTGAAAATAGATTTTATTGCATGGGAGTTTTTGTTTTTTCTCCTTTAAAAAATTCAAAATTTAAGTAGTATATGACTAAGTGTAGGAATCACAGAATTTTGAAAATGTGCACACAATTCATTTTTTCCCATAGCACGTCATACGCAGTTTTTAACTGTTTTTACGTAAAATAAATAAATAAAAAATAAATAAATAAAGGGCCATATCAATTCGGGAATATCAGTTTTGGACAAAATTGGATGAATGGTTTAGCCGCTAGCGTTGTTCACAGACCGACGGACAGAGTAAGGACGGACGATGGGAAGGACGGACGGAGGGAGGGACGGTGGAAAGGACGGACGGAAGGAAGAATGGACGGAAGGAAGGACGGACGTAAGGAAGGACGGACGGAGGGAAGGACGTACGGACGTTTTGTCGTCATTCGATATTTCAGTATCAAGGACCCACAAAACGTGAATTCCGGCTACAACACGTATTAGAGGATTTTTTCTAAATTTAGCAACTGGATTTATTCACTTCTTCGTTACCAGGGTCCTGAAATAAAGTTTTTCTGTCGAAAATTTGCGTTTTTTTCGCGCAACATGACATAGCTTTCTCTCTACTGCGTAGCGAGAAAGTAATAAAATTAACACTATTTCGACCCATGAGGATATTCCACACTTTGCCAATCACTGTTTTAAAAGTGTAAATAGCTTCATACTAGACCATAACTTAGAACGGTTCTTGGCAACCCGTGCTAGGGAGTGGGGTTGCCTCCAAAAATTAGTAGAACGTCCAAAACTCATTTTGTAGATTACGGTATAAGAAACAACTCTTGTTTATTTTTTTATTCCAAAACATGATTTTTAGATACTAAAGTTGCCATTTTTGAGTTTAGCACAATAGCAATGTGTGTCGCAACGTAAATTGCATTGCTGTATTCATGTGTCTTATGATTTCTTGATAGCATAATCTACAAAATTCTACATTTTTTTATTATTTGATTATTTTTGATTATTTTTTGTTGATGGATAGTGTGAAGGACGTTCAAGAGAATGGTGTAGGTCTTTCTAAAATTGCAAAAATTCAAAAGTTTTACGGAATTTTCCTACAACTACAATAATGAAGATAGAGATTTTTTTCTTTTAATGAAATCTGTTCCTTAAAGATAGATTTTGGAATGAGATCATGTACAAATTTTCGAAAATTTAGTACTCTCCTCGTACTTTTGCGTGAAAATACGGGCGAGAAAGTACGTGCTGTTTTAGCAGAACTAGTTTTAATTCTTGAATAGCAATTCAAATTCAGAAAATAGATGATCCATCCTTTACTCCTACTGAGCATTTTCCTCACATTGAAGTGTATTTTAGTGGAAAAGAAAATAATTTTCTCCTGAAAAATCTAAGTATTTAGCATCATAAAATGTACTAATGATTATCTTTCAGTTAGTATAATAAAGTCGTATCAGTAGTAACCTATTATGTTGCGTGATTACTGTTTTCTTGCTTTCTTTTC
Source organism: Teleogryllus oceanicus (assembly GCA_964035755.1). Classification (NCBI taxonomy): domain Eukaryota; kingdom Metazoa; phylum Arthropoda; class Insecta; order Orthoptera; family Gryllidae; genus Teleogryllus; species Teleogryllus oceanicus. Next base: position 105,252,063 of record CAXIVR010000007.1, read on the forward strand.
CACGAACTTTTACAAACCACTGTCTAGCTTACGAAACGAGCAGGGCAGTAAAATGGATTAAACTGGTGCAGAGGCAGACGCTAGGGATCAGCAGAGGGTTGTTTAAAACCTTGAAGATAAATTAAGATTTGGGAAAGAAAGAAAATAATTCGCTATATCATAGTAAGATGGGTGCTGGGTGGCCAAGAGTAATTCGCAAATGAAATTAATGTATTGAATTATTACTTCTTTCACATCTGTTAATGTCAAAATAACCGTCGTATTTGAAACATTAAATACTATTTCGTAGAATTAGGAAAAGACTGCGACGTTCGCTCCTACCTTTTCACATACACTGAATACCTACGCGCACACATACACTGAATATCTGCCTGAGTCTCAGGTAGTTCCGGAGGGTAGTGATGGCATAGTAAATTTACGAGGGAGAAGGAAAGGCTGTACGTGAACGAAAACTGAAGTACAACGCCGTGCGCAGACTTTCTAGATACCGAAGATCAAATGCCAGAAATTCCATTTCAAAGTTTTGATTGAGAGTATGGGCTCGCGGCAGAATCCCATGAGTTTGCATGTTCCCCTTGACCCTCATTCTATCTCTTACTTCATCATCAAAGTCATTACTCACATCTATCATTAAGTCATCACCATCATCATTTTCATCATATCTCAACACGAATGTAGCTCTGGGCAAACCCGCCAACGACCGTAATGAGATATTCTCGTCGAGGAACAACAGCCGTTACGTCGTCTCCACGAAATTTCAAGCCCTACTATAAATAAGTAACTAAATAACGGAGGTGGAGATGAGAGTGGCAGGCTGCAAATTAGAACGTGGAGGTGGGGGCGGCAACGACGCTGTGGCGCTCCTGGTGGCCTGCGACCGCAACGGGACCCCCGAACCGCCGCCGCAAGGTCGCACGCTGGCTCGCTTCGCTTCGTGTATTTACATAGGCCCCGCCGCGATTGTTTTTTCACAACAGTATCCATGTGCAAGCGCTACCAACTTAACCCTGCAGCATACGTAGCCGATCTTTCAGATGACTGAGTTGTTAATTCTTTGATAGAGCGTCATAGAAACTTTTCAGAACACTGCCCTTCACAGACCCCCTTTGTTACTGATTTCAAATGTCATAGTTCAATATTCATGACAATAGGCTTAATGCCGTTGACATCAGATTGATCTCAACCGAACCGTGCGCGGCGCAGCATAACGCAGACTCGAACGTGTAGTACAGTTTTCTAACATATCATGTTTTCATTGTTGCTAAATATTAAGAGTTTAATAAAGTTTTAAAATTTCGATAAAAAAATGTGTTTAATTTGTTTGGGCCTGAAAAGCATGGTAGTCAGTTTGGGTGGCAAGAACAGCTAAAAGTAAGATTATGCATCTGGAGATCACCGCGTGTACGAAGAACGTTTACTGACGCGTTAATATTAAGTAAAGTTTTTTCAAGACTGAGTAGTAATTTCTTCCTGAGGAAAAAATCCGCGAGGAAGCACACCCGTTTCTACGGATGCTGCTTATGATAGAGAATTGAATTAGTAACGTGATTTTAGTTTAGTAGAAGATAACTTTCTTAACATAATGTTGATATAAATGTTTGGTTGAGCATAAGTTAATAGGGCAACTATGAGTAAAAGACTCATTGCAAAACTCGTGTGATTGACAAATTGACAAGCCATCATTCTTAGACAGGAATATTGCCCTTCTCCTGCTGATGCGACATCGAAGTCGATGTTTTCAAAACATTGGTATTTCCATAAAACATTGAGGTTTTGAACTTCGATTGGTTTTCAACTTGATGTTATTATGTTTTGTTTTTGAATTAAAAATTTCCATGAAGGTAATTTTGTAAAAGTTGTAAAATGAAATAACTCATCATCATCATCATCATCATCATCATCATCATCATCATTACAGATCAGTTATCATTAAATCTCCGACTCTCCACAGTCATCAACTGTCGTTTTTTGTGTTCAACTGGAGCAAAGGCTATTTTTATTACTTTTATCCACCAAAATGTTTTTTCCCTCTATAGATAACTCCGGTATCTACTACGTCTTTTCTCGTATTTCGCACGTGAAAGGCGGTCAGCGCATGAGAAGTAGGCCTCTCCCTTCTTCCCCATCTTTCTACGGGATACTAAGGGAACTCTGACGCCTTGAGATGACTACGAGCGATGAGATCAAATCAGAACCACTGAGTTGTTAATGGTGCTTATTATTTTTCAGTAGGTTTGATCTGCTGAATTATAGTTATGAATTAATAAACGCGCCCACTGTCAATTTAAATTCTCCATCGCGTGGATGTAAATCGCAGAGGTTACTAAACTAATTTTAATAACATTGATATTTTTAAAAATGGATGGTTTATGGACGATATATTATTAATATGGCTGTTTTAATTTTTAACAACGGTATTTCAAATCATCGGTGTTTTGTTATCAAATATCTAATGTATCATCCCCACTTTTCACGCTTTTAATGTTCTGTACTAATTTTTTACAATTTCTTCAGTTTCTATAGTTTTAGTATTCGTAAAAAGAATATTTATAGGAATTAAATTTTGTTTAACAATAGACAATAGAATGCAGACGTAACGAGGGGAATAGCTACTAAGTACTGTGGTATTATGTATTGATGACACGAACGTGAAATAAAAATGTGTCTTGTGCTGAACCATAACTAACCTTAATTAATATAATATACTTTAAATATAAAGGAAAAACTCAATATTTTTCAACATGATCCAAATGATAGTGAGATGGCAGTCCTAGTTGCGGGAACGCAAAGCCTCCAGCAACATTGATTAATAGCAAATCGTCGGCAGCGAACGGAACGTGCTGCATCTAATTCACGACGGTCGATCCGCGGACACGAGGGTCGTCCCCGAGGCGCTTTCCCACACAGCTCGCAGCGGCCGAGGAAAGCTCAGATCGCCGTCGACGCCGGCGGCGGATAAGTGAAAGTATACGGTTAGATTCATGTAGTCTCGTCCGTGGGAGTACACGATATGTCCACGACCGCCCCGTGTGCCGTGTGTGTTTAACGTGCGACTAAACACAAGCCGGTCTCTTTCGTGGGCGCACATCCGTGTTGGCTCCGATCTTCATTACGGAGCGCCGCCAGTGTTTACCGCGAGCCAGCCAGCGCCTCAATGCAGCGCCAATCCGGCCGCCGCGGTGCGCCCGAGCGGGCCCGCGCCGGGGCGGGCAAGTGCTTGTCCAAGGGTGGGCGGGCGGGGGCCGGTGGATGCGGTGGGCGGGCAGAGGCCGTGTTTGCGCCCCGCGCCGCGCCGCCGCCGCCGGCAAACAGCCACGCGAGCGCGTTCCGCTCGGCCTGCCGCGCCGCGCCGCCGCCCCGTCGGAGCGGGCTGAGGCCAGAGCGGAGGATAAGGCGGGGGAGAGCCACAAGAAAGACGGAAAAGCAGGTGGAGGTGGTTTCGTTGGTGATGTCCGCGGAGGTAGCGGGTAGTGATGGAGTCAGGCAGAACCGCGGGCGAATTCGGTCGATGACGAAGAAGGAAGGTTAAGGCGGGTGAGTCAGAGGAGACGCGGGGAGGAAGGAGAAAGAAGAAGAAACGGCCTAGGGCTCCGGGAAGAAATGCAGTAGAGACGGCGGTCCCGTAGTCGAAGTCAGTGGTGGTGGGGACGGAGACAGGTGGGTACTTAGGCGAATTCTGAGACGACAACGGAGGAGACCCGGCAGCAAGTGGACGCTGCGATTGCGGGAGAGCGTAAGGAGCAAGAGTCGAGGCAAGGGTGAGGAAGGGGCGAATGTGGGAGAGTAAGTCCAAACGACCATGGCGGGGCCAAAATCTAGAAGGATGGCAGGTTTGTGGTGCAGTTGGAGATTGTCACAAGCTCAGGCGGAAACTCGAACTAAGTTCAGGAAGGGTGGAGAGGGGAGATGGCCTAAGAGGTGACGATGACAATAGCGGGCGTGGCGGGACGGGTTTGATGCAGACTAAGCCGGAGACTGGAGTAGAGGGGTTAATGGAGGTCGTGGTGCCGATGGCGAAGGCGGGGGCAAAGGTAGAGAAACACATAGGCACAGATGGGGGCGTAAAGCAATAACTGGGCCTGAGGTGTAAATTGTGGCGATTATGGTTGGGCAGATAGAAGGGAGAAACAGGTGCGACGGTGGTAAGAACGAAGACAAGTGCAAGTTCCTTCAGGCAGAGATCACGAAGTCAAAATGGAGCATACACTCGCGTGCGAAGGTGCAGGCAGGTTGGTGATGGCGATGTCGAGGACAGGCTCGGACACAAAGACAAGCGGAAACAAACGGCGAGACAAGTTTGGCAATGGGGAAGAAGATGAGGGCGAGAACGGGCACGGGAAAGACGGCGGATGTGGGAAAAGAGAAGGGGGCGGGGAAGGAAACAGGAACGAGAACAAAAACGAGAACAGAATCGGGATCCAGGGCGGGGACGACGACGGCAAGGGTGTGGGAGGTGGGGTCGGGAATGCAACTGGTGTCGAAGGTCGTATCTGAGATTCAAGCGAGAATAGTCACTACGGCAGAGGCAGAGGTGCGAAGATCGGTGGATTTGATTTATTTTGTCCATGAACAATAAAAAATTCTATGTCACGTATGGGGGAGAAGAACAATTTGCGCACATTTTCTTGGGCTCTGGAATCCTTTACCCATCTTCTATGAATTATTCGAAATATTTGAATGATGAATAAAGGTACCAACAAATCAAGGTTAACAAGATTTGAAAATATATATTTCTCTCTTTAGTTTCAAAAAATTGTTTACATTGGTAAGCGAACTACATAATTCAGTTGTTAGTATTTACACGAAAATAGTAATCCATACCCTCGGCTCTATTCCCACCACAACTAGCAAAACGAGATCTGAACTAAACGTGTGCATAATGAAGCTACATTTATGTCCAGAAGAAAAACAGGACACCATCTCAGCATTCGCTCAAAGGATAAAGGTAAATGAACAAAAACGTGAACGAAATGGGTTCGATCGAAATGGGGGGATAGATTGGAAGACAAAACCCCAATCGAGATGGGAGACGTTGGTGGAGGCAGAAAAGCTGGCCGGGAAAGTGGAGGTGGCGCTCGTGAAGGTGGGGGTGGGGACTTCTACTTCTGATGCTCCGCCGGTGGCAGCCGTGACGGTGATGGTGGAAAAAAGATTGAGCGCGAAGTGAAAGGAAAAACCGTGGTTGTGGGCGCAGTGGCGCTGATGGGAGAGACATGCGACATGGGAAGGTGGCAATAAAACTGATCCAAGGGTTTATACACGAAGGATATCGGGTAGATGTTTACTGATCCTAACTGTGAAGGGAATGCGTTATTGGGGAAGTGTAGGAAGACAAAATGTATTTGACAAAGACTTTGGTGACAATGGTGCAATTTATTACAGAAGTGGTATGTGACACGCGTTACACCTACAGAGATTAAACAATGCTAAGACAAAACAGTCATAGGGTGTATGATAATGATGATGACGACAATAATAATAATAATAATAATAATAATAATAATAATAATAATAATAATAAATATAATATTGAGATCGCGATACCAAGACTTTAAATCAAGTTACGAAGCAGATAACTTTAAAAACTTCCGTGCTGGAGATAAAAATCGGCGACTACTGGATGGCACAGAAAGAATACACAGAAAAACCTGTCATAAAGACCAGATGCTTGACGTAAAGTGGCGATTACTGTCTCAAAGATTAGAATTGGCAGCGGTAACGGTCTTGGCAAAAGCCACCGAAGGCAAATTCATCTCGCACGCAACGGAGCCTGTAGCAGCGCCGGCTCCGCCCGCAGAGATCGGCCGCTAACAGGCAAAGGAGCCCGCGCCTCGACGGCTATTTAGCATGAACGATCCTCCGAGCGGCCCCGCTCCGCGGAGAAAGCCCCGCAGACGCGTACACGGGCCGCCAACAATGGGCGAGCTTTGTTTATCGGCGGATGAGTCAGGGGCGCTGAGTTATGGCGCGCGTCGCTGCATCGCGTGTCTCTGCTCCCCGCCACACCACCTCCCCCCCCCCCCCCCCCCCCCCCGGGCCTCCGCCCGCAACCGCTTTGATCGCAGTCCGTGCGCCGGTGTAGACGGGCGAGCGGGTGGGCGAGCGGGTGGGCGAGCGGGTGGGCGAGCGAGTGGGTGAGCGGGTGGGCGAGCGGGTGGGCGAGCGGGTGGGCGAGCGGGTGGGCGAGCGGGTGAGCGACCGAGTGGGCGAGCGGGTGGGCGAGCGGGTGGGCGAGCGGGTGGGCGAGCGGGTGGGCGAGCGGGTGGGCGAGCGGGTGGGCGAGCGGGTGAGCGACCGAGTGGGCGAGCGGGTGGGCGAGCGGGTGGGCGAGCGGGTGGGCGAGCGGTGGCGAGCGAGTGGGTGAGCGGGTGGGCGAGCGGGTGGGCGAGCGGGTGGGCGAGCGGGTGGGCGAGCGGTGGGCGAGCGGTGGGCGAGCGGGTGGGCGAGCGGGTGGCGAGCGGGTGGGCGAGCGGGTAGGCGAGCGGGTGGGCGAGCGGGTGGGCGAGCGGGTGGGCGAGCGGGTGAGCGACCGAGGTGGGGAGCGGGTGGGCGAGCGGGTGGGCGAGCGGGTGGGCGAGCGGGGGCGACCGAGTGGGCGAGCGGGGGCGAGCGGGTGGGCGAGCGGGTGGGCGAGCGGGTGGGCGAGCGGGTGGGCGAGCGGGTGGGCGAGCCGGGTGGGCGAGCGGGTGGGCGACCGCGTGGGCGAGCGGGTGGGCGAGCGGGTGGCGAGCGGTGGGCGAGCGGGTGGGCGAGCGGGTAGGCGAGCGGTGGGCGAGCGGGTGGGCGAGCGGGTGGGCGAGCGGGGAGGGCGAGCGGTGGGCGAGCGGGTGGGCGACGAGCGGGTGGGCGAGGGGTGGGGCGGTGGCGAGCGGGTGGGCGAGCGGGTGGGCGAGCGGGTGGGCGAGCGGGTGGGCGAGCGGGTGGGCGAGCGAGTGGGCGAGCGGGTGGGCGAGCGGGTGGGCGAGCGGGGGGCGAGCGGGTGGGCGAGCGGTGGGCGAGCGGGTGGGCGAGCGGGTGGGCGAGCGGGTGGCGAGCGGGTGGGCGAGCGGGTGGGCGAGCGGGTGGGCGAGCGGGTGGGCGAGCGGGTGGGCGAGCGGGGGGCGAGCGGGGTGGGCGAGCGGGTGGGCGAGCGGGTGGGCGAGCGGGTGGGCGAGCGGGGGGGCGAGCGGGTGGGCGAGCGGGGGGCGAGAGTGCGAGCGTGGCGGGGGCGAGCGGGTGGCGAGCGGGTGGGCTGAGGGCGGGTGGGCGAGCGGGTGGCGATGCGGCAGGTGGAGCGGAGGGCTGGGGGAGTGCAGACGGGCGTGAGAAAGGGCGAGCGGGCGGGCAGGACTAGAGTGGCATAAGGGCTGGTGGTCAGGTGTGCGATTGGAGCAAGTGTGGGCGGGCTGGCGGGTGCGAGGGTCGACGCGCGAGGGTAGGCGGGCGGGCGCGCCCTGCTCGCCCGCCAGGCCCCGCCCTCCGCGCCGCGTAGCACCGGAGCCACGAGCTCTGCGTGAGGCCTCCTTTGTAGTTCTCGCCCACTGCTAATGGTACTGCTCAGAATGTATCGCACTTCTAAACGTTCACCTGCGGCTGCTATTCTAGCTGTTCACCAGATCTGAGGTGTTGCTGATTCCTCTCCGGCAGTGATTAATGGCCGCTATTTGGGATGATATCTACGGCGGCGATGGATACATGTAGTGGTTATATATAAAGCTTAAAGACAAAAATAGCACCACGAATCATTAGTAGATGAAAAGAGATGAAATCCATCTGTTGATAGAAAACAGCATAAATGCGCGCGTCTTTTGACGTTCGTAAATTCCCACGCGCAAACAATTAAAGTAGATTACCTTGAAATTAAGATGACCATACTTAATGATGTTTACTTTTACGATTGTTGTTTAATTTTAAATTAATTTTAGATAATAAATTATCATGTTGACATGCGATGTGATTATCAGGAATATATTTTCAGAAGAATTTAACTAAGTTGCGAATCACCAAAAGGCGATTTTGACAGCAAAAAGTTACAAGAATCGCTTATCTATTCGAATTGTTCAATGACATTTAGTAGGAAGAAGTAAACGATCATTAGGTTCTTGTTAGCATTACCATCTGTTGGGTTGATGTATACAATTTCTGTTTTAATGTAGGAGTAACAGTCATGTTACTCCAACGCTCATGTATTCAGTATTTATGTTTTTTCGCATGACAAATGAAACTGCTGTCATAATTTTTTATTTCTACTGGCAGGAAGCTTAGCGTAAATAATTTTTCGTTTAGAATTTTCAGGCTACAGGTTCCACAAGAGCGTTCCTCCAGTCACCCATGTAGTATGTGACAGATTACGAGTGATTTATTAGTAGACATGCGCTCCTGTGCGTTTGAAACTTAGTAGCATTTGAGTTGATGGCATGCCAAATTATCCCCCTATTTAAATAACCTCATAATTCGTAGATATGTCACTTTTCTAACAGTTAAAAGAACATAAACTGAACAAAAACAAATTTATTATCTGTAGTAGCTTAAAAAAACTGAGTAAGCCCAACAATGTAATACATTACTACGTATCACCTCAGTACTACGAAAAACAATATTTTCAAGTGTTGCTTACAAGAAAATAATACTAGTTTCTGAAACACAATAATTTAGGATGTAGGGGTTCCTTTTTTAATGAGAATGTCGCTTAATTCAGTTTTTTCTTTTAGTTAACTAAACATTCTCATTTATTTCACGAAAACTCATTATCTCGATGTTAATAGCACGCGTGTGATTAAAACTCCTTTGTGTAATTACGACTCTACACCTAACAATCACAATTCAGAAAAACAACAAATCTTTAAATAAAGACACTATAACACAGACGTGGCCTAGATATTTCCAGTCGGCCATGAAACATACACAAAAATGTTCATCACAGATTACGAACCTTCATCAACTACATATAAACAACGAATGAATAAAACTAAATTGATGCAGTAAACGTTAAGCCAATTGACTGCCACAACTTAAAATGAATAAATTAAATGTTTTACATATAAAACTGTTGGTATTAGCATTACAAATGTAAAAAATATAAACATCAATGTGTTTACCCGTTCTAAAAAGTATGCTAGCAAAGCTCTGAAGTGATCAGAGGTGACTAATCATTTACTTACTAAAATTTAAACGTGATTTATTTTCTCTCAAACCTGTCATAACGTTTCGTGGGAAGTAATGTTTTCATGGCTTTGTCAGCTTCTTCTAACACTTCATCCGCAATATGTTCAATACCTTCCATTTTCAAACATTTCTTGCAAATAATAGAAGATCTTTTTCAAAAGCAATACGTCATCGAATTTATGCCTGAAATGGCCAAGATGTGCTTAAATTTCTCAAAATTTAAATTATTCTTAAATGGAAACTAAAAAATATTGAACGTAATATGTGGATAAAGGGGTATAATTGCACTCGTAACAAATACGAAAACTCGCTCCTATCACCGCTCCTTTTCTTGAACATGCCACTCATGCCATTATATCCCTCTTCATCTTCTCGTTTCGTTAATTACTATTCTGGTCCAATCGTCCCAAAGAAAGTGTTAAAGTAATGCTCATTTTCTCCTTTTTTAATCTCTCGTTCCCTTTATTCCCCTTTTTAATAAATTGGTAATTAAATGATTAATTTGATGTATTAGTGTTCCAAAAATGGCAACAATGCTTTTATTTTGACGACGAAGTTTATTGGAAGGGGTACACTCTTGAAACAATGTCAAAGAACTTGCACATCAAACGAACAATTATGAATTGACTTGCAACTGCGAAACTAAGAGCAACCTTATGCTCAAGAATCTTGCATTTTCCTTTCGTGTAATCGGTTCCCAGGTGCATTGTGGTCTGTTAGATTGCAAAAGTGAAGTTGTAACTGTAAGCTGAAAATATTCATAATGCAAAATGCAACTGACAGGCAATGATTATTGTAAAAGCTCTCTTACGCGATAAATCATGTGTTGAATTTGAAGATTATGTTTCAAACAATGTGTCACCTCTACAAGAAACAAATTATTAAAATAAATTTTTGAAATAAACCTAAACTTATTTACCTACTATTCATGCTTTTAATTTCTATCAATGTTTAAATAGTGTAATTTGCTTTTATTCACATGTTTCATTTCGTGTTTGATGCGCGTACCCCACTGTTTGTTACCGTATGTTTTTATCCCATATTCACCATGTGCTTGAATACCATTTTTGGTATCTTCTTTACAAAAGAAAATGTTACCATGTCCCGTTTTTTGTTTAATATATGGTTATCCTACTTAAATAACTTCGCGATGAAATGCATCTTGCAGTGGACTACCATTTGAAAGTGTCTATTTCTACATTATTTCTTGTAATTTTCACTGATATTTAAGTCTTAAAGTATTGCAACATCTTTCCTAGTTAAATTCTTTTTTCAATTACAAATACAACAATCAGCATTTGAAAACACGTACTACCTTTAAGATGTCTTAAGTAATAGCAATCTCTTTCCTTACCCTAGTCACCTGTCAAAAGGAATGCATAATAAGAATCACCATTATCCTTGTGTTGTAAAACAGTGTATAATAAAAATATTTAATTTCCTTCTTCATTTCCTCAGTTTTATGCTTTTCGAAAACTGTCTACGTAATTCCGTGGTACTTCTGTAGACGAAATTTGATTAAAAATTTGTTGTGTTAAATCTCATGTAGAAATATTTCTGTTCCCGCTCCCCAATCTTTGTAGTCACATTCCAAAGGATGGAAAAGCGTTTTTAATATTATAAAATCAAAAATGGTAACTGAACGGTAGCTAATTTCAGTTCCATTCCAGACACGCGTTAAGGATTTTTACATCGTCTCAGCAACAAGAACGTCGTGGAAACATGTTCCAAAACCAGTCGCGTGGGTACAATTTTCTCGCGAAGGTAGAGCAAAGTGTAGACGTGCTTTGAAACATTCAAATTATCAATAACCATTACACTCTTTAAATATTCATCGAACAGGGCGGTGTTCTCACGACTTAAGGATATTCGTTGAATTATCAAATTTTCCTCACAGATTTTTACGTAACTTGTGAAGCTGTAAGGGCTTGTCTTAATAAAGGATAGTATGCGGATCTGTGCACCTGAGACACACTCATTGCAAGTTCGTGATCAATAAATTCTAAAATGTATATGCAACAAAAATTGCTCTCTAAAAAGCAAATTATGAAATAAAATACAAATTGCATAAATAATCTTCGCATTTATTTATCATTTTTGTCCATTTTTGAATAGTCGACGAAGAACTTTCAAACAATTCATTCAGAATCTACGGATATTCAAGAGAGTTATGCCTGGGTACATACCGCCACTCCACACATTAATTTCTTATTGAAACAAATTCATACTCTTCGGAATAACCGCAAAAACATGCACATGAATTAATAATTACGCGATAAAATAGAAGTAATGCGCGCGACACTACACACAGCCAAGTTCTATGGACAGCATTAGCAGAATATTGATTCAGTGGTGAGTTGTAGTTGACATTTACATAATTGAAATGATTGAAGGCGTTGTCATTGTCAACGTCATAGTAAACATTGTCAACAATACTATTGTTGACTATGACAACGCCTTCAATCATTTCAAGCATTAGCAGAATTTTATTATTAACAAAAATTTTAATATTTAAAATAGATGTAGTATATCTGGAAAAAAGCTTGGCCTACCAGGAGAAAATCGCGGACAATTGATTCACTAGCCGCTGTTTTAGAATGTTATGGTGATTTTCCTTGCAACCTTCGTATTTCCGTCACATATGAATGTGAATAATGAAGTTTAAAATTGGGGATTTTACATTTTAATTCGTTTCTAGTTATGAAATCATTATCGGTCTTGTAAGTTCTGATGTTTCAGTAAGTGCGTCTGAAGGAGATTTCCTTATGGCTTTCATACGCATTCTCCTTGCCCAAGAGTTCGAGTTCCACTCACGGAGAAGAAAAAGCAATTTGCAGCTTCTCAAAACATATGACAGCCTCTATCTCTAGGTCAGTGGAGAATCTGTTGGTGATGATGCAGTGTAATGACATTTTTGTTAAGAAAGAAGTTACTCTCAGGGCCTGTTAGTGCTTCGGCTCTTTCTGGCTGGGTGGGAAAAGTAATGCCAAACTACCTCAGTTCCTTCGAATTTTCCAGTACGCCTCGAACTGTGAGACTCCCGCCAATTTTAGGGTTGAGATCAAAAGGAGACGTATGTACTACGGGGCGGTTGTCCTCTACGAACACATGTGGTAGTGCTGCAGCTCTCCGCTCTGCGGACTCCGGATTACTCGGCCGGAATTCTACATCCGGCGGACGCGCGGGGCGCCCCGCAGGGGCACAGTCCCCCACCCGCCCCATCACCACCACTGCCACCTGTACAGCCACCACCACTGCCGCCCTCACTGCCCCCCATCACCACCACTGCCCCTGTACAGCCACCACCACTGCCGCCCTCACTGCCCCCCATCACCACCACTGCCCCCGCCATCATCGCCGTAACCACCTCCTTCTCCAACGTCGCCCCCACCGCCACCACGCCAGCCTAGCGGACGCGAGGCACCCTTCTGGGGGCGAGGCGACCGTGCGATCTGGGCGAGCGAACGGGGCAAGCAGGCCAGTACGCAAACGGGCGAGCAAGTGAATGACAAGTACGGAGAGACCAAGCTGAAAGGCTGACTGACTGGCTTACTGGCAAGCGAGCAGACGAGCGAGAAAGCGGGAAGGTGGGGACAAACAGGTGAACAAGAGCACGTGGAAATACAAGAGACGGGCGAGCGGTCAAGTGTGTGAGGGAGTGTGCAAGTGGAGAGGAAAGAGAGTCCAAGTAAACGGATCCAAGAACAGACCAGGGAGTGTACGGAGAAACATGTGAGCTATCTGGAGGACAAGCACAAGAGAAACTAAGCGGGCTGAACAGGCGGCCAGCGCAAGTAAGTGGATTTACAAGAAAGTAGGTGGGGACGAAAGGGGAGAGTAAGTAGGCGGGGTAGCTGGCCAAAGGTGGGAAATCTAGCAGCTAAGCATGCGAAAGGGGAAGGGGCGCGAGCAACATGCAGGTAGCGCGCGGGAGAAATATTGAGCGGACGGATGCGCAAATAAGCGGTGATACGTGGCTAACTCATAAGGCGAGATGGGCACCCTACCATTCATCATAGAGGAACTTGCTTCACTGTGCTCAGGGCATCAACTGCTATCATTGCAGTGCCTCGGTCAGTGCAGTGCCGAGGCCCTGGGGATGAGTCCCGACATTTCCCAGATAGCTAAGCCGAGTTCTGTCGCTGTCTGGAGAAGAATTCTAGATGCCGATTGCTCTGATCGGAATTATTCCGTGGTTTCTCCGATCCCTACCAGCCGAATGCCCGAGCAGTACCCTACCAAACGGATCAAGAAGTGCACGCGATCTTTCCTCTCCATTCCTTATCCTCACCCCTTATACACACTTACACATACATGCACTACACTATCACAGATGCCGAGAGAGCGGTTTTGAGCCTACAGCTTGTCCCGGCTGGGGCGGTGCCACGCTCGTGGGCGATACCTGATTGAGAAACCCCCACTAGCCGACGGTAGGTCGGCACCGGAACTCACCATCCAGCGGGGCAAGATCACCACCACCTCCCAAACAAAAAACATGCACGTTACGGGACTAACGATCTTAGCAGTTGACGCGCTCGGAATCACTAATCAATCAATAAAGCTCCACTGTGATAAGCTGTTAGATTCCTGCGCCGACAGAAATGAAATCTGAAAGAAAATTCTGAAGAAAACTGATTGAAGTACGAGTACTTTAAACATTAGATTGCAGTAAGAAGAGTGAGAGAGGGTTGTTAGAGTTTTGTTCGGTACCAAACAATTTATTATAAAGTTTGACAAATTAATTTTTTTCGGCACACGTGTCACCACACACTCAGAAGAAGCTATACATTTTTAATGAAATTTACATTACATTCTCTGAGGAACAGTAAAGAAAATTATTCGGCAAAATTGGTTGATGAAAAACAAATAAAATCAATTGCAATCTTCGAATGTTATTTCTTTGGCATTACTCAAACATAAAAATCATATCGTGCCATTGAGTTACATTTCAAAAGGCTTGATAAAGGAGGCGATGAATGATATTTTCACGAATTATTGATTGATTGATTTATTCGTGTTTCCGGGCGCGTCAACGGCTTTGGTCATTAGTCCGTAAGTGTAGTGCATGCTTTTTCTAGGGAGATGGCGGTGATCTTCCCCAGCTGGATGGCGAGATCCTGCGCCGACTTACCGTCTAGTGAGGTTTCCTCCTAACCAGGACTCTCTAACCAGCGGGGCACCGCTCCAGCCGGGACAAGCTCTAAGCTCCTGACAGGTCTCTCGGAATATGTGGTAGTGTAGTACATGTTACTGTAAGTGTGTGTGTGTGTGTGTGTGTGTGTGTAAGTAAGGGGAGAGGATAGGACAAGGAAGAGGAAGGAAAGATCGCGTGCGGTCAGTAGCCCGTTTGGTAGGGTACTGCTCCGGCATTCGCTTGGTGTTGATCGGAGAAACCACGGAAAACTACCAATCAGAGTAGCCGGCCGCTAGATTTCTCCTCCAGACAGCGACTAAATTCGACGTAGCGAAAAGCCAGTGTCGAAAATTCAGCCGACGTGAAGACTCGAACCTAGGACCTCCCGGTCAGAGGCGCTGCTGTGACATCAGTTGATGCACTGAGCTACCGCTCCCGGTTTCACGAATTATTAATTGTATCATTTATTATTTATAAATCACTTGCAGGGGCTCCATAATAAACCATTTTTTGGATAGTATACTAAGTACATCAATTTAGCTGAAAGTCGATAGCAATAATTATTGCAACTTGAACCCATGCATATTTGAAAGGCTGTAATTTTGATGCAAATAAATAAAAAAGAATATCTTATTTGATGAAGGGAATGGCAGGTCACGAATCTCTTTTACGGAATCTCCTTTACTCGTACGTGTATCGTTTTCAAAATGAAAAATGTCGCCTTTTTTGGGTTGTCGAATTTCTATTCATAAGTGATTTGATTACTGTTCTGGATCGGTCTACCTTTTAACTGAATTGCCTACCACTGAAATTAGTTTATCTTAGGTAATTGAGAAACAGCATGAATACTGCCCACTAGAATTTCTGTCTCAACTCAATCATGGTTGTAATGGATTTTCTGGGAAACATAAATGCTTTCAGAATTTGTTCCATATAGCGATTACAAAAAGGAACATATTTTAAAGTAAGGATGTGAAAATATACCATATTGCAAATAAATCGTTGCATCTTAATACATTAATTTATTAGACGTTAGACATCAACATGCTCTTTTAATATTTCTAGTCTTCGGACCAAACTATTCGTGCTGTGTAGGCATTTCAGATCGCACTGTAACATTCAAAATAAATTTTCTCGATTTATAAAACTTAGTTTGTTGCCATTTATTTGATGTACTGTACAACCATGTTAAACATTTCTATTCATTCGTAGTTTCTTTGAAACATCTTAATATAGGAGGTGCGAATAACTTCGAAAGGTACTTCGCTTAACTGATGGCATTCTAAAACCCATTCTTCTGTTTAAACGTCACAGTGAGTGATGGGAATGACCGTATGCCTGAAGCCCGGCAAGCCGGCAATCCATATACGAAGAACTTAAATAAACACAGCGTCTGATTCAGTCCCACGCGTCCGACAGATAAAATACCAACCTGCGCGACGCGCGAGTCGCGCTTTGACGGCAGCGCCCATTTGCGGGCAAGCGTGGCTGCATTTCTTTTGACGGGGGGGGTTCCAAGGCCAAGGCCGTCGCGCGCTTCATTCTGCAGCCGTAACAATCACCTCCATTCACGCCACCTCCACCAAATGCCAATGGCCGGCGCCTGCCACCGTTTCGGCCCCGGGTCGCCGCCAGCGCTGGAGACGGCTTTCTGTGGCCATCACGGGGTTGGGTAACTGATTGGGTTTGGAAGTCAAATTGGAATTTGCCTACTTTTGAGGTTGGCCACTCTGATTAAAGTTTGCATCCTAATTGGAATTTGCCTGCCTTTTGAGGTTGGCCACTCTGATTAGATTTTTCACCCTGATTGGGTTTGCCATCTTAACGGGCCAACCGATTGAAATCACCATCTTACTTGGGTTTTGCCAATTTCATTGGGGATTTGCCATCCGGTTTGGATTTTTCCTTCCTTTGTGAAGTTTGCCATGCTGATTGGAGTTGTTCATCCTAACTGGGATTTAATCCTGTTTAAGGTTAACCTTCTGATAGAGATGTCATCATAATTGAGGTTTGCCATAATTGGTCAATTTTGATTGCGATTTGCCTTCTCGATTGCTGTTTGTCCTCCTGCATGGGTTTACCATCCTCATTGAGAATTGCTATCCTGATAGGACTGATTAATTAGTAACTCCGCGCGCGTCAACTACTAAGGTCATAAGTCCCTTTAGTGTAGTGCACGTTTTAAGGTGGGGGTGATGATTTCCTCCGCTAGCTGGTGAGATCCGGCGCCGACCTACTACAGCTTATGAAGATTTTCCCCAACAAGCTATCTCCCACCAGCGTGAATTTTAGTGTAGATTATGTGAATGAAGGTGTAAGGGGTAAGAGAAATATAAGAAAGAGGAAGGAGATATCGCGTGCGCTCGATTACCCATTTGTTAGTTAACTGCTCCGGCATTCGGCTAGTGTTGATCGCAGACACCACGTAAAACTACCCGCCAGAGCAACCGGCTGAAAGAATTTCCTCCAGGCAGCGGCTGAATCCTGCCAGCGGCTGACAAGCTAATATTGAAAATCCTGCTACCGCCGGGACTCAAACCCTAGAACATCCCGGTCATAGGCACTACAGCAACATCAGTTGATGCCCTGAGACACCTTTGCCGGTACATCCTGATTGCAGTTTAATGGTTGTGTAAACCAAGACAAAACCCAATCAGGTAAGGCTGATGCTGAGGTTGTTCCTAGTCTGTAGTTTCAGGAGTAATGTACAATTTTTCTTCTCCAATTTTTACCCAAAGTGACGATATCTGCAATGCTGAAAAAAGCAAATCGTACAATACAGTTAATTGATGTTCAGCAATTTCTCAATTTACAATCTAACGAAACCTCGACATCCTTACACGTTAGTTAACGGAAAAGACGACGAAGTATTAAATATGTTTACGTTTTCAAGAGTACATCGATATAAAATACAGTTCGTGATTTAGATGGTTGAAATTTATGACGGAACATTCTACAACCGTACCTTCATATTTTATGTAAACAATGATACCAGCAGGTACGTAGAAACTTCACAAACTAATGATCCCTCACATTGAACTAAAAAATGTTTTTGCTACGTTCTTAGAAGCTGCAATTTTTTTCTCGAGAGAGTTGCGTGAAATTAAACGGGCAAAGAATCTTTCACACGGTCAATGTCACTGTCCCAACAATATTCGATGTGCTCTTCTATCCTGATCGTGTACATAGTGAAGAAAGGTTTGTTTCCCACCACAACAAGCACTCACATATCGAAATCAAAAGGACAGGAAGACAACTACTTTCAAACATCGAATTGATAGTGGATTCGTGCTATCCGGCTATCAAAAGGGTTAGTCGAACCTTCCGTACTTCGATTGAAAGGTAAGTGAAGAAAGAGTACCATATGAGATTGAACATGAAAACGTCCACAAAGCAGCAAAAAATCGTTTACCAAATTTCGTATTGCGTAATATTCGACTTAGAGAAAAAATTAATTTATGCGTTTATGGTAGCTGAAGGAGAACGAAAAAACTCCGAGATATTAAAAAAATGTTAAGTTGCTAACATTCCATTAACATTATTTCAGAGCATTCGAAACGGAAATGATACAATTAGCATAAATAATTATCAATAGGGACGAATGACCTAAAACATTGCAAAAAATGATTAATAAAATACTCTTAAAATGCTTTAGAAACGCTCTAAAACCAAAGAAAAATGACGTAAAAAAACTTATCAAAACCAGTTCGGATGAACAACTGAAGCTGTTGTATATACTGATGTAATGGAGAATCTTTCCAATCGTTCGAGTGAACTCAGCTTGCAAACATTTGGTTTGGAATGTTCTTAATCAGGAAATCTCTGTCTTTAGTTATCCAGAAATCGGCCGAAACGGCAATGGCGCTGATATACGTCACAAGAATTACACACTCAAAACGGTTGTCAAAACAATTTCTGAGCCAACAAATAGAATAGCTTACTGCGTTATTCAGTTAAGAACATTTGTGGCATCTCGTAAATATTATTTGAAGCAAGTACCATTAAAAATGACATTAAAATCGATGCAATCAGCAAAAAATGCATTAAAATGACGGAAAAGGTAAAACAAAGGCTTCTAAATCAAAATGGACAAAAAATGAAAAACACTGAACTCTAAAAATAATTTCTTTTGTTTTAACATAAAATGAATTTCTACACTAAACGGAATTGTTTAAAGTGAAAATAAAAATAATGACATTTCATTACAATCCGCCCCCTGTTTATCAATATAGGAGAAAATGAAGTAAGGCGAAGAGAAGTAAAAGTATTTATAAGGTTTATTAAGTATTTATAAAATACGAAGTAATAGAAATGATAGTTACGGAAATAAATGTCATAGGTCTTTCATTTGACCTTTTAACTACCAGCGATGCCATCGATCATGCTTCCACTGTCCTTTGAGGCGCTGTCACTCGAATGCATTCCTCGAGTTGCGCCTCTCCCGTCCTTCGCAGCGCGCCACGTCTCCCGGGAAGCGTAGTGACCGATGCCAGAGGAATTCAGTTGGATACTACTTGCTGATTAATGATGGTGACCGCTTGTGACCAGACGAAAGAAATACATGGAGCTTCTGCGACATCTCCGTAAGAACACGGTTCTGTCTTTCCAACGTTTGTATGCTGCCCCTTACGTGAATCCATACCTTGCCAGTAAATGTTCAGCAGTTAATGCAGCTTCATTCTCCCAAGAGCAACTATGTATTGCTCATTCAAGTAATACTTCTTAAAATATAATTGTTACGGAAAAGAAATAATGTACCATAAATCTAAATCTCGCTTTAATACGAAACTTAAGATGTAATCATTACTAAGGGGAGGATTTGTATGATTTTGCTATTTTCGTCGGTTGCTTCAGATAGTTGTTAAGTGAAATATTTTGAGATTTGGTTAGAATTGGATGCTTTGGAGATTAATGTTGGTGAATATTTGGGCATATTTGGCCGATATTTCCTGTTGTGTATGTTGGAACGTCTATATTACTAAATAATTACTGTAAAACGTAACCAATTTCCGAATTTATAAATAATTTGGGCTCCAGGAAAAGGTTACCCTTGAATTCCTTATTATCTATTGCTGTCTTCGGATATATTACAAATAAATGTAAATCCCGCTAGCTCAGTCGACGGGTTCTTATGAAATAATTGTTGCTACTTACTCCGCAACTAAATCTGCCATCCATACGGAGTGGCGAGAAATCTGAAAATAATTCTAAAATGTCTATGTAATGGCAAATGCATGTAATGCATGTAATGGCAAATGAGAATCAGCTTTCTTTCCAACTATGAATTATAATTTATTATGCATACCAAAGTTATTAACTATCATCAATTATTACAATTTATCGTTAGGTCAAGACCATTTTTCTCGTTATTGTAATAACAGCGTTATAGAACTTTTTATCCTTTCTTGCCTCTTGGCGTGCACGTCGCTCGATGTTGCCAAGTACAGTAGACTATTTTTCCTTCTAGTCGAAGTTCACGATGATCAGCGACCAAGTCGAAACTTCCTCCAGCCACTTCACAAACACTGCCTATACTCTTTTCTCACAGACGTAGTACAGTTCCAAAAAAAAAATTAATTGCACACCTAATGCGGAAATATTCTAAGTTCAAGTTCAATGTTCACTTTCACGAAATATCACAAGTCCCGATTTGATAATTAACCTCAAGAAAAACCGCACAAGCGATCCGCTCACCACCACGACACGAGTCGGAATGCCCTCATTCCCAATCTGATCCACCCTTCAAAGCTCGCTGTGTTTTTCTCTCTATAGTTTTTTTTCGCGTTGCTACGGTGCACCTAGAGTGTTTTCTTATCAGCTCTCTCGGTTACTACGGTGTCCTCTGCGTATGTGCACCATAGAAACCCACGTCTCAGGACGAACTCGCGTTGCTTCGGAGTCAAATCAGTCAAAATCTATATTTATTTCAAATATGCTGGACTTTTGCTCTAAAGCTTTTAAATCACTTTCAATATTTTACAATAATAGGTTCATTTCATATAATAAATTAGTCATCCCTTTAGCATTGCTTGTAAATGTTTTCATTATTATAAATAAATAATATTTGTTACCCTTCCGAAATAAAATTAAGAATTTTGTGGGTCGTGCGGTACGCAAGATTGCCGACAACTGTTCCAACAGTAGAAAAGATATTTCTTAAAGAAATATAAGAAGTTCTTTCGCGGTGCGTGAAAAGTGAAATATCAAAATGGAATTAAAAAATATGAAATCACTCACTTTATTATTTTTCAGAAATTTGCTCTTAATATTGTTACCAGTGGTTATATGTTTGCTTGCAACATTTTGACAGTTGCAATGCTCGAAATGGGTCCAATACCGATTCATGATATAAACAAAAATACACTTTCATTCTGTTAAACTAGGACAAATAACATCTAAGTTCAATTTCTTACCAATGTAAACTATCACAAATAATAAAACGTTATTTGAAGCATGTAATTTATGATGAGGCGTAACCAACATCGTGATGACTGGAATAGAAAACAAAATTGGGTTATTGAAAGACGATGCTTTCGAAAACTTGTAAATATAAATATAAATATTTTCCAAGTAATGGGAACTCATGAATAATTATTTCAAATTATATTCCGCAGTATTCACAATTCATTCCCGGAGGCAGAATAATTCGAAGAAACAGTTTCGTCTTTAAAACGCAATTCCAATTTTTCAGATTCTAAAACAATCCTTTTTATACAAAAACACAAAGTTCTGCACAGCTTTTTGGCGGTCCCGATGCAAACATCATTCTTTTTAGGAGTCAATAGAAGTGTCAACAAGAGATTCGCGTGACCGCTGCCAACCATTAGCATTTGAAAGCGAAACTCAGACGGAGACAGAACCACAGAACCAGTCATGTGAACGATACATTGACACTTTACCCTAACGACATTAGCTGAATGTGTTATATTCAAATATTACTTGATCTCTTGAACATCTATTACTTGAACTTCAATTTAAATTCCTTGAAGGTAAGAAATTCGGAAGAATAATGGTAAATAGTGAAGCAGATCTCTTAAACTGATCTGCTTCACTATTTACCATTATTCTTCCGAATGTCTTACCTTCAACGAATCTAAATGGAAGTTCAACGAGCAATTTAGTGCATTTGTGCACCATTAAGATTCTTTGTCCCTTGGGGCCGGTTTAACCTCTGTTCGTGTTATTGATAAGACCACCAAATTATTTAGGTTTTCCAACATACCGCAAACGAAACAGGTGTGCCCGGTACCCACGGTCGCAAACAAATTACGAATCGACATTGCAACCATGTTCGTGCTTTCACGAGAAAAATGCCACATCCGCTTGCGTGATGGCTCGCAGCCAGCCAACCTGAACGCATCCCGTCGACAGAACGGGCTTCGGATGGTATGACGCGAGCAAGTTAAATTCAGGCCATTTGTTCCGCACTGAAGCGACAAGCGCGGTCCCCATGAATTCGTGACGGAACGTAGGAGTATGCTGCAACGGGGTTCAGCATCCGTTAGCTCCGTTGGCTACCAAGGTATGGCACAGTGTCACGATCGCGATAGAACTTTATACGCGCATTTAAAATATTGCTTAATAAACGTTTTGACCGGCGCTAGAGAATGTCCCTCTGACTGGACGCCGCGTTCTGCGCGTGCGCAACTGGTATATTCCTAATTTAAAAACATCTCTCTTCGAACTCTCTCAACTCCGTTATCACGAGACGACCTGATGGTCAATGTTTTTTTTGGTTATTTAAGGTCGTATCAACATCTAGCTCATTAGCGACCACTATTGGAGTTAACATTACGGTAACTATGAAGATGAAATGAAAGGGTGATGATAAGGGGTGAAAGGACGAACACAAATACAACCATGGCCGTGGCGGGACTCGAACCCGCGACCCTTTGGTCGAATATCACTACGACACTACTGCCATAGCGATCTCGGCCACCGGGATGGCGTCAATATTTTTAGTTCGACGCGTGATAGTGGAAGTTGATTCACATTTCGCGCCAAATCGCCAGGGACATTCTCTAGTCCTAGTCCCATAAAGCCTGCAACGAGATGTACGAAATGAATGCCAAAAGGGGCGAGCGTTAGTCTTACATCTTTTGGACAGTGCTCAAAATGTAGAATTTTAAGCGAACACAGCAGTCTCTTACGGAGTAGCCGATATTAGATCCGACTTCTGATATCAAGACAGACTCTAATCAGGTTAGAGGCGATGGAAGTTTACAATGCGGAAAATCGATGACGTCCTTGCCTCTGACTACACGGCAAGTAAAATAGGCTCCTGGATCATCACATGGCT
The DNA here is from genome assembly GCA_964035755.1 of Teleogryllus oceanicus. Lineage (NCBI taxonomy): Eukaryota > Metazoa > Arthropoda > Insecta > Orthoptera > Gryllidae > Teleogryllus > Teleogryllus oceanicus. Next base: position 105,274,640 of record CAXIVR010000007.1, read on the forward strand.
GATTCTGGAAAAATTAAATACTGTATTAAATCCAAAATACTAACGCAGAAATATATTTTGCTAGCAGGATGGCAGCGAAAACAGAAACCGAACCAATCGCTAACAGTAATCCCAAACATCGATATTGACGTACGAAGTGTCCCAGAAGACCGCCTTCACCACCGGCAAACCACTTCACGACAGCGAAGGAAACGGGGGCAGCACCTGAGATGAACTGTCTTCAGACACAAAAGTTAAAGGATGAAATAATGGAAATTATCTTTGTCCACTTATCACCATTCCCACAACACAAACATTTAAGTTCAATACCTAGAAATGAAGTTTGAAATTTGTTATATTTGACATTTAATGCACCTATCGCAAAGTTATATTACGTAACTACTTCAAATTGATGGATTTACATACGCGTGCGTACATTTATTTGCATATGCACTTGAGATTAGGTCAACTGTTAATAGAAAGCAATCTACATGTTATGTAATCTTAGGTGAGAGTCATTGCGAAGCTCTCAGCTGTCCGGGTGACACCGCGTCGAGGGTAGTGATGACGACGCGGCGTACAGCCAAGAGCCTTCGAATCTACATTTTAGATGCCTGAGTTGCAGCACTTGATTGGGTTTCATCAGGGCTGGAAATTTATTATTAATTTTACTTTCAAGTTAATGTTTTTATTTTCCCTCAGTCTCCTTACTAATAATATAGTTTAATCCATACAAATATCACACACAATATCATAATACATAGATCAGTAATCATAGTATAGCTATTCACACTTACATTATTCCTTAACTTCCCAAAACATATGAGGGTAAGTCAATAAGAACTACACATTCGTTCTAATTTTCTGAAGATAGCTTAAGCGCACTTAAGTCATCTAAGTAAGCTATCTAGTTAAGATAAGCTTTGCACACTTACTAGCCTTAAGATGACATCGTTCACTTTGCTCAAGGTAAGTTTCAGCGTTTATCACCTATGATGTTCGCTTGAGTTGTTGCGACGTTAACATGGAACACCATTCTCCGTTTGCACGAACCAAGAACAGGCTTCCGTAATCCGTTTTTTGTGTTCTGAATGAGTATCAAAAGCTTATATCCTTACAAGACTTTCATCACAATATGGGTACAATGTTTTTCCTTGGTCAAGAGTGTATGAATGGATTCAATCACTCAAAACCAGACAAATAAGCTCGCAGGACCAGAAAAAAAACAAGATATCTTCAAGCCTCGTCCACTTCTGATCCCAATATTGAACAAGTCTGTATCCTGATCTGAATAACAGATGAGCACTGATGAAGTGGTAGACCATATGCACGTTACTCAGCTTGTGCACATGGGAACGCAGAGATGAATTGTCAAGATGATTATTCTGTTGAAAAACAACGCTCAAACACATACTGCCGCCAAAACTCTTGAAAATCTGCATTTAGAGGTGTCAGAGCATCTCGAATTCCTATCTTGTTAGTCTAAATACCATCTGTTCAGATCCACTTAAAAATGTTTTAAGAGGCCGAAGATTTGCCTCCGACTCACAGGTGAGGAAGCAGAGTAAACATGACTTGGTGCTCAATCGAAAATCCTTTTTTTAGGGTAGCGGAGAGCTCATTCAGAATGAAAAGCATTGGGTGTCTTACCAAAAGTCTCAACGTAAATATTGTAATGTCGCTACAATCAATTACAAACATTGAGTGCAGGTCTTGACGTACCCTCGTTTTATGGTACTGGTACGATACACACTTCTTTAATTGTACATTCATTAACCGTCTCATCTAAACGTCATTTCATCACATACAAGATTATGGAAGCCACTCAATTATTACATGCTTTTCTTTGCCAGATCTGATAAAAGCATCCAACCTCAACCTTCAACACAAATACATCTACGAATGAGAGCAAGAAAAAATAATAATCGTGCATACGCAACGGTTGTCTCTTTTTCTTCCAATCGCTGACACCTGCAGCGCTCCAACTGAATAGCGAGTAATGCTATTTATTTCTCTTCCTCCTCTCCGTCGGTGCACCGCCCGCGCGTGACAAACGGTGGTGCTGGCGCCGTGGGGCGTCGCGAAAGGAGCTGCAGCAGCGGGGCTGCCGTCGCCGGTAAATCACAAGGCGGGGCAATGCACTGCCTCCGTCACGCCGCCCCCTCTCAAGGCGCACTCCGGCGCGACGAACGAGCAATAGCTCAGCAACTTTGACAAAACAGCCGAGGGCGGAGCTTGCACTCAGAGGCGTTGGGGAGCTGCCCCCACGATGACCGGGAGAGGTGGATCAGGGCATCAACTGGCGTCATTGCCTCTGCCTCTGATTTTCGACATTAGCTAGATAACTACGTCGAGTTTAGTCGTTGTCTGAGGAGAATTCTAGTGGCCGGCTGCTCTGATTGTGGTTTCTCCGATCAATATCAGGCGAATGCCAGAGCAAACGGGCCATGGACCGCGCACTATCTTTCCTTCCTCTTCCTTGTCCTAATCTCACCCACTTGCACACACACTCACACTGCACTACACTACCACACGTGTCGGGAGACGAGTCGGAAGCTTACAGCTTGACCCAGCTGGGTCGGTACCATGCTGATGGGTGATATCTGGTTGGGGAAGATCCCCGCAAATAGACGGTAGGCCGGCGCCGGATTTCGCTATCCCGCGGAGAAAGATCACCGCCACCTATAAAATACGCCCTACACTTACGAGACTAATGACCTTAGTAGAAACACCAATCAATCAATCAATTGATCACCGGAATCACTTATCAGTCAATCAATCAAATTGCACTCCGGGCGCGCTGAAAGAGCAATAGCTCAAACTGCAGCGCCTCAGACCGGAAGGTCCTAGGTTCGAGTCCTGACGGCGGCAGGATTTTCGACACTAGCTTTTCAGCTAGGTCGAATTCAGTCGCTGCCTGGAGGAGAATTCTAGCGGCCGGCTGATCTGTTCGGTAGTTTTCCGTGGTTTCTCCGATCAACACCAGTCGAATGCCGGAGCAGTACCTAACAAACGGGCCACGGTCCGTGCGCGATCTTTCCTTCCCTTCCTTGTCCTATCCTTCCCCCCCACACACACTTACACTAACAGCATTACACTACCACATATTCCGGAGACCGGTCGGGAGCATAGAGCTTGTCCCGGCTGAGGAGGTGCCCCGCTGGTGGGAGAGTCCTGGTTAGAGGGAAACTCCACTAGCCGACGGTAGGTCGGCGCCGGATCTCGCCATCCAGCGGGGGAAGGTCACCGCCACCTCTCGATGAAAAACATGCACTACACTAACGGGACTAATGACCAAAGCAGTTGACGCGCCCGGAAACACGAAAAAAAGCAAAAGCAAAGAAAGCAATAGCTCAAAAACTTTGACAAAACCACTGAGGGCGGGGCTTGCCTTAGGAGGCGTTGCCAAGCTGCTACCACCACCACTATTGCCCGGGGAGTGCAGCAGTAGTACTTCTGGAACATCGTGCGATTGGTTTCCTCATTCGCGTAAGAAAAATAACACAATGGAGGGAGTCATCTGTGCTGGTTACCCTTGTAATGTAGTAGCCTTCCTTATCCATAGAAAGCGTAGGGTCTGATCAGGCCAGGTCAGGTCATGCCAGGTAAGGTCGGGTCAGGTCAGGCCAGGTCAGGGGTAAGATCGCCCAACCTTGTTTCCCTTCGAAACTATTGAGGCGGATTCACAATTCTTCAGGCGGAGAAAATCCCTCTCGCGACCTTTTCCTTCCTTCCCTACTCTATTACAAAATTTATTGGTATAGAACATTTTTCTTTCCTTAGTTCACCTTCAATTTCCACTTTTCCACCCTTCATCTTTCTTCTTTCTCATTATTTTTCCTGCCCTGTCTATTGAGCTGGTCCGGTTCTTGGTGGCGCGGTCGTCGCAAAGTAGCTGCAGCTGTCGCCATGGAGAGATTTGCCGGACGAGGGGGGGATGCCGGGCATCGCCCCTCAACTCTCAAAGGGTTCAATGATCCTTGGTGAAAAAGTATTGATTCGTTCCTACCAGAGGCGTAGTTACATTAAGCCATTTATAGATACTTCGTTTGTGTTTTCCACACTTTAATATGTTCAAATCACTAAAATTGTGGAGAGGGTAATGGATGGACAAATAGTAGAATGTTTAAGGGTTGCTATATTGAGCATCGGACGTATTTTCAGGGTAATAGATACTATGTACGGAAATTGATCGATATATTTGTCAAGAAACATTGTTTTCAAAACAAAACAAAATCCCATGATATAAATAAAATTTCAAATGTCTAATTTTTGTGTGGATTACTTGCGACCAACAGCTGCTGCCACCTGTCACTGTTGTCGATTCCCAGGAAACCGTTCACTATTCGCAACCTTTCTCTAGTGTTGATACCTATTTTAAAATTATTATTTTGTACGTAATAATTTAGTTAAAGTCTATTACTAGCTTGACTACATAGAACATTGATTAGAAAATTAAGATGACAGTCAAATTTAAGGCAAAATATACTTGACACCAAAATTGACGGGTTATGTAGCACCTTAGAACTACGATATTTTATTTTCATGATTTATGAATAAAAAACAAATGAAAAAGTAAAACTTTTTTAATTTTTTGTTTTCTTCTTGCATTCAATAAACATTATTAATATATTTCTTGTATGTGATCAAACAATAAAATATAACTCATTTAATAATATTGAAAAATGGAAACAGATAAGGAAAATGCCATCTGTTTCATTATATTTAAAACATCGATATTTTAAACATCAATATTTTAAGCATCGATATTTTGAACATTGACGTTTTTTCTCGATGTTTTCATTAACATTGGAAACCTTTTGATGAAATTTGCTAAAATTACTATAGCTAGTTTTGCTAAAATGTGCCATCACTAGGTGCGGCGCCTGCGTTGAGTGAATAACGGCCGCAGCAGCGCATTTCCCATGCAAGCGCTGCCCGCCGACGCTGTCACCAAACGCACGGTCCCCTGCGTGCAAGAGACGTCGCCGATGGCCGCGAGCGATAACACGTTGTCGATGCGCACGCCGCCACGGGCCGTCCCCACACCCCGTGAAACTCCTCACAGGGACGAGCACTTCCTCGCATTCCACTCCCAGGCACTTGCCAGAGACTAAGGCTGGGCGTGCGATGTCAAATGACGTAAATTGTTGGGGGAATGGGAAAGTTTCTTGGATACAATATTATGAAAATGAGTGGCTAAAATCATATTTAAGTTACAGGAGAAGAAATACAGCGAATGGCAAATAAATAATGAAAGCTTTAACCATAAGAGCGACAATAATAGAAAAACAGAAATTTTGTTAAAAGTTTAAAAAAATTAGTTTGAAACTTTCTACCTGTAAAACACAATCACTATCGTATTCCGTTAAAATTAATTTAGTAAGGGGTACTAGGAGATACACGAACAATTGCAAGAAAATTTACAGATATATATTTTTTCTAGAAAAATATTGTAATTAAACAATTGAAAGTAAAAAAGGATGTTTATATGTCGGATTAGTACTAAAAACACGTTAATAGGTCTTTCCAATTCCCAATTTCGGAGCCCAAATACTCTGCATATAATCTATTGATATGACATGCAACTGTATTTGTAGTCGGTGCAATTGAGGTATTGGATTTCTATTCGCAGAGCAATGGTAGAAATTGGCAGAACTAAGATGGAATCACAGGACACCATGGGTAAATACCTAAAGGTACAGAACCGAGTTAGATCTCTGCAATTTTCTGGCAGTGCGAAGGTCTTGTTCGCTGGAATGTCCCCAGGGGAGTGGTAGACACCGCGAGAGGCCCTGGTACATCTTTCAGGTGGCAGTCGGAGTGAAAGCGATTTTGGTAGAAATTTTGTTCGGCCGTTTTTGTCGGGCGTTCTGGATTCGTTCAAAAACGTGATGGTAACGGAAATAATCATAAATGATCAACCCGAACGACCTCTTCGGACGGCGTCTGAAAAAAAAGGCTGTCGAAAGAAGATCTATTTGGTTTGGTTTGGTTTGGTTTGGTTTTGTCCGTGCGGCGTCGGCCATCCGAAATTTCGGCCAAAATCGGCTCCATTGTGACCACAGCCTTAGGCGCCTGTAACAGCTGATAAGTGGGAGGAGCAAAGCAGAAGGGCTAGCTAGCTCTGACTCCAGAGAATACGATAGTAATTAGTACGAGAAAGTCTGTGCTCTTCCGTAGCACTATTGTGAGAGTACTGATATGCTCGCGTTTGGTCCAGGTTCAGATAAGTGTGCGTAGTCGACGAGCGCGACGCGCGGCCAGTCAGGTATTTTCGCAGAGCCGTGCTATGCGGCGCAAGCAAGTGTGCGTGGCCCGTCCCGTCCTCCACTCCGTCCCCGTCCTCCACCCCGTCCCCTGCCCTGTCCCTCGCCCCTCACCCTGCCCCGTCCCCTGCCCCGTCCCCGCCATCCCAGCCCTCTTCACCGTCCTTCCCAGTCCCGTTCCCAGCCCCATCCCCGGCCCTCCGCCCGTCTCGCGCCCGACGCCAGCCGTCCCCGCCCTGTCCCCACCCGTCTCCCACTACGTCCTCCGCTCCGTCCCCCTTTTCCCGTCGCCCATTCCGGACATAGCCACGATTCACAACGCTGCCGTGCAAATCGCGATTGAAACCCGCGCGGACAGTTTTGTGTGACGCGTCACGACTCTGTGACCAAAAACGAAAGAGTTCCCGACACTAAACGAGTAACGTATTTTGACAACTGCATAGTATATAGTGACAGATTGAAAGTAGATAAGGACATGAAATTAAATGTAGGCTTCATAAACTGTATGAGGAGCAGTCTAATCCATTTCAAAAAACCTGGTTTTAAATTAAGAAGAAGAAACGAGTCACGAAAAAATTAACTTCCATATACCCACGCATTCAAACCTCAAATTCTAAGAAGGCGAGAAAGTAAAAATGAAGATCGGTCATTTTAACACAAGTAGTCGATATATACTTATACTATATGTACTAAAAATGTCCATACATTTTACTTTTAACTTAAACTTGTGTACCGATTTTAATTGTTTAATGTATGGCAATGCGTTGTAAAGTAACTTACATGTATTGTGTGGGATTTCTTGTAGTGAGTTGTTGATACTGACACTTGATGAACAGATTTCTACGACGTGTGTTGTAATTATAAATATCAGTATTACATGAAAGTATGTTCCCATTGTTAAGTAAGTCAGCTATGACAAATATTACAGATTCGTAAATAAATAGATATGCCAATGGTAAGACCCCAAGCTCAACGAAAAGACACTAGCAGGGATCACGTGGATGGCACTTTTTCATTATTCGGATAATTTTCTTTTGCAATCTAATGTTTGGATACTAAAGGATGAGCTTTCCCATGACGAAACAATGATCATTCTCATTCTTTATAAGCCAGAGATTGGTTCTGAATATTACAGAAGTTTTACCAGTTGTTAGAAATGAGGGTGGATAAAGTTGGATTTGTTGACGAACTTCATTGTGAACATTTGTACTTGAATTTAACAAGACGTTAATTGATGAAGCCAATTTTTAACATGAAAAACTCTTCTATATCATGTGTGTCTGGTCTTTTTTCGCTGCAAGAATTTTCAAGAGATTAAACTCTTGAATTTTACATGATTGTCTCCGCAATAAATATATGAAGAATCGAACAAAATTATAGAGACCATGAAGTCCCTACGAAAATGCTTTTAAATAAAAACTTAAATTGAACTTAATGGGATATTTTAGGCTTAAGAGATATTATTGTATTGTAAATTATTCATTTAAAGGAAAATTCTTTGAAGTAGAATTGAGACAATATCTAAAATTTTTTTTGGGGGGGTCGGAAATGTTTTTGTATGAAAGATTATTTAGTTTAGGTTTTGTTTTAAAACCACATTCCAGAATTTTTCCTTTTTGTTAATAAATTAAGTCTTGAAAATTATTTTTGTTTCAACATTGTACAGTAAGACTTCAGTAATATTTCATGGAAATAAACAAAATAAATAATTTTGCTCTTCCGGTTTTAAAAAGTTAATGGTTTTTATAACTCATAATTTCATTTTTTCAAAAGTATGCAGATCAATACCAGTCATTCATTGTACAAACACAATTTGAAAACTGTTCGGATATAAAAAATTCTAAATGAGAATCAATATCATTTCTTGAAGAAAAACATCAAAGTACTTTATACCACATGCAAATGGAAAAGCAATATTTTCTTCGAATAATATCTCCTCATTTACTGAGAGTGAAAATGATCATAAGAGAAGTAAGAATATTGAAGAATATCATGTGCACACTTTAATTTATTAGAGTATACTTACGTGTTAATCAATAATTTTAGGATCTCAATAAATCTTTTACACACATATCATTTTCAGGACGCTCTCTCAGCGAACGGTCAACAAGAAGTTTTTTGTTTCTTCAAATACTAATGCGACCTAAAGAATTTATACTAAGAAAACCTAGCCTAATCACGCCAAGTTTCTTGTTGTGATTCGTAATTGTTATTTTTTTGTCGCGATTCATTTTATCACCATTCTCTTATTTAAATTTTCATCATTTCTCTTTCAGCTTTTCATCATTCTTCTATTATGACAAATTGTGTTAAATTGCACCGAGTGCGACTGATGGAACGAGATGTCAGAATACCAATCAAGCAGTGGTACTGTTACCCGCACGAACACAACAGGATCAAGTATGTGCTATTATCTTAATCGCACTAGTTGAGGTGTGTCACGGCATCAACAGATGTCACTACAGTGACTCTGATTGGAAGGTCCTAGGGATCGAGTCCCGACGGTGGCAGGATTTTCGAACTAACTAGAGAGCTAAGTTGAAAGCTGCTCTCAGAGGAGAATTCTACCGGCCGGCTGGTCTAAACGGTAATCTTCCATGGTTTCTCCGATCAACACCAGGCAAATATCGGTGCCTGACGAACGTATCCCGCACTTTCTTTTGTATTCCATGTCCTATCCTCACCCCTTTCTTACCAAGATAGTTAGGTCGAATTCAGTCGCTATCTGGAAGAGAATTCTAGCGGCCGGCTGCTCTGATCGATAATTTTCTGTTGTTTCTCCGATCAACACCAGGCGAATGCCGAAATACCCTAGTAGTACCCTAACAAACTCACAGACCAAACGAGACCTTTCTTTTCTCTTTCTTTTCCTGTCCTCACACTTATTTACACACACACTAACAGGCACTACACTTCCACACATGACGGGAGAACAGTCGGGAGCTTAGAGCGTTTCCCAACAGGGGCGGTGCCCCGCTGGTGGGAGATCCCTGGTTAGGGAAACCCCCGCTAGCCGACGGTAGGTCGACGTCGGATCTCGCCATCCAGCAGGGAAAGAACACCGCCACTTCCCGCGATAAGAACATACACTACATGGACGGGACTAATGACCTTCGCAGTTGACACACCCGAAATCACTAATCAATCAATCAATCGCAGACTGTACGTTACACTTGCGAACTCACGAACTCACGTCCAGCGGTAGCCATTCAAGAGAAGAAACTGGCTCCCTCTGATTTATTTGCCACCGCGGCAGGTTCCTCGACAAGCATGTGTTTGCGTCCTAACATATGATAGGAGTTGTGTAAACGCTCCTCTCGTGGGAGGCGAGAACGGGTTGTGGATACAGACGAGGTTTTTAAGAGAAAATAACACGTAAATGCTGGATAAGGCTGCGGCAAGAATTGCAGCTTTCTCCCTTGAGACTTTGGTCGTAACGGAAGCCTTATGAGAGTTAACATTCAAAAATAATTTTTTACTCAAATGTGGAATGTTTCTTCAGTAATCGTAAATAATATTGTGTTGTAGTTATTAAGAATAAATGAGTGTTCCAGGAAAGCGAAAACTGGTAGCAGAAGGACAGAGAAAACACACATAACATAACTTCTAGTTTCCACTGGAATGGAATGATATGCGATGAAAGTAAGCCCATAAATATTATGAATTTGGGAAATATGTGACTACATCACAGCTTCTTCACAATCCTCTCGCTTTCAAAATTATGAAGAATATAAAACTGAAATGTAGGTATTAACAATCGACACAATTGTATTGTGTTTGGTTGAAAATTACGTATTAACAACCGACACAATTTTATTTTATATTAAAAATTTAGAAAATTACCAATTTTTTACATTTTATTTGCTGAAATTGCTTTCCAACGTTTATAATTACGTGATGCATTACGGTTTTAAGTAAAGGTGGATGGAAGAATTCTCTGCTATTGTCCACTGAAACATGAACTTGATAAACTCAAACAGGATTTGAGAATTTTTAAAATATTAATATATGGTTCTTCACCCTTTCACATTTGTGAAAAAGACATCCAATTTAATAATTTAACTTTACAAACATCGCAAATCTCATTGAACATTACAAACATTAACAAATAATTCCTACATTTTTCACATGCAACACTCTTACACGAGTAATTTTGGATGGCAACGTTATGAAGACAAATAATAAAGCCACTTATTTTTGTAGATAACAAGTGGTTTACATGATTTCACTTTATTATATGTTATTTACAGTCACTCAGACATAAGAAAGTCTCTAATAGTCAACATTCGAAAATTCCGAGAACACAAAAGATTTTTAAGGGCAATAATAAGTTGAGGCAAGAATAATGAAAAATAATCAGGATATTTTGAAAGCTAGTAACAAAACTAAAACAAAGTGGAATATCTTAAAAAAATACACAATTAAAGTTAGTGAGAGCACTATTATTAAATTATTGGTAACAATTTACCTGCCGATCTGGATGGTCGAGGTGGCTAATCGACTCAGCGCTCCTGTTCAAAGAGTCGCGGGGTCGAGCCCCGCCTGGCTTGTCCCTTGTCTCTCTTGTATGTTTTGTTGCGGAGAGTCTAGCGTGTCACAACATATATGGTGAATTTTCTCTCTGAAAAGATAAATATCTAATATCAACAAATACATTTTCCCATCTAGTTTTTTCATTAATTTGTTGCGTCATTGTCAATGCAACTGTTCTCTGTACCTCTCTTAGACTGCTGGCCAGCTAAAAAGCCGAACTAACGGGACAACTTTTGAAAAATGTCACTGTCGGATGAGAACATACATTTATACTCGATTTAGGGTAGTTTCGATTCCTTTTATGTTGGCTAAAGTTGTTGCCAACCGTCACACAAATACCCTGAATATATTACCTTCAAGCGGTAGGGACATTTTTAAAATTTAAGTTTGCAATGAAACAATGACTACTTCCGTAGATACCGCCAACATTCAAAGTCATCCAAGTGAAATTGTGTTAGTTTACGAGTGTTGCTTAAGATTTGAATTTTGCGTTTTGGTGCTCTTCGTTCTTTGCGTTTTATCGTTCAATTTATTTATTTAGTAATACTAGGCGTTATTGAGTTTTATTTCTTATTTTCCAATTGTTTTCTTTAGTAATAATAATAAAGTTAATTGAATAGTTATAGTAGTTCATTATTTGTTGTTGCTAAGTGTCCCTTTAGTATTTCTTGTTTTAAATTAATTATATTATATTTATTATTATTTTTCTGAATTCATTTTAATTACAACTGGAAAATAATGGTAAGCCTAACAACATCTGGGTCTATACTTAATACTGAACCTCTGAAGATAACACGTTTTCAAAGACTGTCTCTGGTAACAATGGATAAGTTATTGAAAACTTACACTAATGATGATTTTCATTATTTTTTTGAACTTACTTTTAAAAACTAATGAATAATTGAACAGATAAATTAAATGCATGTATTTGCATTGATATTGACATAACTGGACTATTAGGAACATTTCATTAGATCACTTAAAAACTACCATGTATATCACGTTAATTAACTTCAATAATTGTGGTATTTATTTGCATTCAATAAAACTCATTACTACCACTTCAAAACGTGAAGGAACTGTTGACACACATCTCAAAAGCATTAATAACATAGAAGTATGACCGCAGATAACTTTTGAGGTTGTATTTTTCATTTGCACTTGACACTTTTTAACACTTCTTAAGCTCGCAATAGTTGATAATGATAATTCTTAATTAACCTAATAATGATTCACAGAGTTAATATTCGTTTATATATGAACATCTCTTTTTAATTCTACTGAAAAACGAAACATGTATTATTGAACAGTGGACAAGACTCGAGACCGCGCGAGGATTGTGAATGAGACAACAAACAAAACAAAAGCGAGAGACTTGATCAGAGTTATAGTTTCATAAGTTGGCTATTCCGACAGGAAATCTTTCAAGCTGCCATATTGCGAATTTAGTGCGGCCTGATACACGGCTTGGAGTCTAGGCATCGAGCGTCTGGCATGAAGTAATCCTCCGTTGTTGTCGTGGTTGTTGTTTACGTCTATTCACATTTTACGTCTATTCTAGTGAATGTGTATTCCTTCGGTCAGGGGCTTGGCGACGTTAAATCCGCCGGTCACCCAACCAGGAACCCGCATGTGTGGAATTCGGTTAACCTCAGTGACTACACAAAGCATATTTAAGGAATTCGACTGACGACGCTGGCCGATCTCCTTAATAAATAAAAATAATTACTCGAATATTTTAATTCGAAACACTACACGATTCTTTAAAGCGTTATCTTGAGTAAACACTTTCGTCTTTCAGTCATCCAAGTTTATACTGTTTCCCAGTTCATTTAAGTAGCGGAGTTGGATCTTTCCCTTTTGGTGTCCCACATAACATTCGAATACATTATGGCTTTGTGTTATCTCACAGAATACTGATTGGTTCATTATCTGCGACTACTCGGCCACTTATTAATAACACTGCGTTCCGCAATTATTAGGTTACCGTCCTAATTCACTAGATACCGCTCTTAACTAAGAGCCTAGGAATTCTAATAATAACTTAATACTATTATTGGTATTGATTATAATAATTCTTATATTAACTTATATAATATATATTATTTTATAGATATCTAATCCTCCTCTGAACAATGGACTGCTGCAAGCGGAGTTGGGAAATATCTACAAAGAAAACCGACATTAATAATGAGCTGACATTTCACATCAAGTCCTTGTTACATTCATGTAATATACACAAGCATATTCTTGTTGAGCCCGAAACTCAAATCGTGTTTATTATTTTGCTTAAGAAACGAGAACCTGAGCAACTTTTCTCCACACCACCTGCCTGTCCGAATGCAAGAAATGCTGGCTGGCTTGTCTTCCGCCTCAGCCCATCGCTAATGCGAAGGAGACGCGTCGCGTTGGGGCGGGCGAGCGGCCCGGGCGGTCGCCTAACGGCACAGTGCGGCCACGCCCACGCCCACGCGCCCGCGAGGGCGAGGGCGGCGCAGGGCGGCGGCGGCGGCGGTGGCTGGGCGCCGCCGCAATTAGGGAACCGATCCGGCGACCCGCCGCGCCGGGCGCAACCGAGCCCAACGGGCGTAATCTTAAAAGCTCGCTCCATTAGGCCAGGGGTTCTCAAAGTACGCTCTGGGAGCCAGTACATTATAAGGAGCAAACATTCAAAATGTGACACGTCCGCTTCGCAAAAATTGAGTTCTTACAAAAATTTTACAAAAAAAAATGTAAAATTTCTTACAATACATTAAGTAGTACTCTATTCGTTGAATTAAAGACAGTGTTGAAAACTGTAATATTTGGGCTACATTTTCATTGTAATTAGAAAAGTGTGAAGAGGACATGTCACGTTTTGAATGTTTGCTCCTCATTTCCGATTGTTTGATCAAGTGAAATATTTCGGGTTTACGGGCAACCAACTGCTATTATGGTCATTTGTAAGTACGTAAACCCCGTGAAAATAGTGTTTCCTTTTATCAGTGCAAGTAACTGCAGAATGGCAAGATCCTGTGCCGACCTACACGTCGCCTTGCGGGGGTTTCCCTAGTGAGGTAGCTCCCACGAGCGGGGCACCGCCCAGCCAGGACACAATCTAACCTCCGGACGTGTGCATTAGTAAGTGGTTGTAAGTATAAATGTGTTTAAGTAAGGGGTAGGACCAGGAAGAGAAAGGAAAGCTCGCACGCCGGCCCAAGCTACCAATCAGAGCAGTCGGCCGCTAGAATTATCCTCCAAACAGCGACTAAATTCATATTTATCAAGCTAGTGTCGAAAATACTGCCACCGTCGGGTCTCAAAACCTAGGATTTCCCGGGAGAGGCACTGCCTTGATATTAGTTGATGCCCTGAATCACCTAATTCGGTATACTTTTTGCCTAACAGCTAAAACATGTGCGTAAGTAGAATATGTGGGGAATACGCGCATAGGGGACCAGCGGGTTGTAACTTCTCCTGAAAATTTAGAAAGGGACTGCGCAGTCCTGCGTAATAATACATTTTCCCTTGGTAAATATGATCAATTTCTTAATTTCCCCTTTTTCAGCTGACAATCTGAACAATTGTTATTGATATTTGGGGAAGAGTTTCTCCAAACCATCAGGCAACCATGTAAATAGTTCAACGTAAATCAATTATATTTATTAATCGAACCTTTAAAGTTATAATTCCATTATCTTTGTAGTACGTTTAATTATTTCCTAATAAAATATGTCATGAGTAAATAAAAAAAATTATTGAAAAAGGGAGCGCAGAGGGGCTTAGAAATATAGTTGTCCCCATCTTGTTTCAGGCTACATACGCCTATGATTGCGCATATTAATTAACTTGAAACGCTTTATTAGTAGATACACGAGGGAAGTGAGTCACGATAAGAAGTATCTGTATTTTCACGCAAAATTATCCAGAAATGTTGCATACGCTAATATAGAGAATGTTTTGCCCATGCGAGAGGAAAGCGAGTCAAATTGACGTATCAAAATAGCAGGCTTTGTTTGTTGTTTGATTTTTGCTAGGCTAACTTAATCCAACTACCTTAACTCATGTTTCTGATCGCCACTCACCATACAGGACATTCTACAGGTGTAACATTTATTCATTTGGTTTCTCTGTTCGTCAACACAATACTCGCGGCTAGGCAGCTTCTTTAAAGCAGTGGAATACGAGATTTTTTCACAGACAGCGAAAGCATCATACCCAACATCATCATCAATAACTCATCTTTCAGTTTGGAAAGTTGTTGACACTTGTCTATTTTATTGATTTTCTCTTCAAACTGAATTAGAAATCACGCCGCAAAGGGATTGTCAAAGCACACCTACTTCCATTTCTTCGAAAGAATTAAACATGGTTTTTGAAAACCGAAATCACTATTCGAAATACCATTAGTAATCCACAAGAGTTGGAAGGATTATCAAGAATTAAACCGGGAGAGGTGGCTCGGTGCATCAACTGATGACACAGCAGTGACTCTGACCGGAAGGTCCTAGGTTCGAGTCCCGATGGTGACAAGACGTTCGACACTAGCTTCTCAGCTAGGTCGAATTCAGTCACAGTGCGGAGGAGAATTCTAGAGGCCGGCTGCTCTGATAGGTAGTTTTCCGTGGTTTCTCTGATCAACACCAAGCGAATGCCGGAGTGCCCCAACAAACGGGCCACAGGCCGCGCGCTATCTTTCCTACCCATTCTTTGTCCTATCCTCTCCCCTTACACACACACTAATATGCAATACACTACCACACTGTCGGGAGACCGGTCGAGGGCTTAGAGCTTGTCCAAACTGGAGCGCTGCCCCGCTGGTGGGAGATACCTGGTTGGGGAGAATCCCGCTAGCCGACTGTAGCCGCTGGCGCCGGATTTCGCCATCCAGCGGGAAAAGATCATCGCCATCTCCCAATGAAAAACATGTACTACACGTACGGGACTAATGACCTCTTTAGTTGACGCGCCCGGTATCACTAACAACCAACCAATCATGAATTAAGTTTTAGATGTTGGTAATATACATTCTATATTACGGGCTCACTCAAATCTCGATCGTTTACATCGCAGAGAAGTTTGTTTCAGCACGTTATTATAATTCTCTTCTTTCTATTTTAGATGACACCTTGACCAGAGTTTCTGCAAGCACTGCATTGCCACTTCTTCAAACTGATACGCAACGCCAGAATTTTTATCCAAACAAAGAAAGTATAATTCGAAATGTCAGTAATCCATCTTTCAGAGTCGAAAGTTAGGAATCCATTATATGACGCATTCTATAGAGAATATAGATATATATTTTAGATCATCACTATCACAGACAAATTAAGCCTATTACGTAAAGTATTTAGGAATTTATGTATATCAACATTTAAATTGGAACATATGCCGATCTGTTTATCCGTCCGTCTGCCTACCTCCGATTAAATAACACTAGCGCCTAAACCGTACAAATAATTTTCCCCGATATTTGTGATTTCTTAATCATTCTGATCGAACTCAAGGATATGCGAATTTAAAAGGTTGCTTTTAATATTTGTGGTTACTTTTCATGACGCTCCTAGAACAATTTCAAAAATGTCTAAAAATATAGCTCTGTATTATTCTTTAAATTTTTGCTAGAACAAAGTGAAGTATATTTATAAATATAGTATAAATGAAATGTTCATCACGCCATAGCTCTGAAAATATATTTTTTATTGATTGATTAGTGATTCCGGGCGCGACAATTGCTGGAGTCATTAGTCCCATAAATGTAGTGCATGTTTTGCTCTAGTGGTAGCGGTGGCCTTCCCCCGCTGGTTAGTGAGATCCGGCGGCGATTACCGTCGGCTAGCGGGCTATTCCCCTAACCAGGTAGCTCCCACCGGCGGAGCACCACCCCAATCGGGGCAGCTCTAAACTTCCGAGAAGTGTGGTGGTGTAGTGTGTAAGTAAGGAGTAGGATAGGTTACGGAATGGGAAGAAAACATCGCGCGTTGTCCGTGACCCGTTTTTAGGATACTGCTCCGGCATTCCTCCATCCTGGTATTCATCGGAGAAACCAAGGAAAACTACCGGTCAGAGCAGCTGGCCGCTAGTATTATCCTCCAGACAGTGACTGAATTCGACCTAGCTATCTCGCTATTGTCGAAAATCCTGCCGCGGTAGGGACTTGAACTTAGGACCTCCTGGTCAGAGGCACTGCAGACACATTATTTGATACTATAAGACACATCTCCCGGTCTCTAAAATGAGGAGAATTGTAACGAACACTGGATTCAGCGGCAGAAGTGCTACATTCATTAAAACATTTGTATCTTCAAAAGATTTCTTTTATTTATTTATTTTTCTTTTACATATAAGACAGCTAAAAACTGTGTGTGACTGTTACGGGGGAGAAGTGTATTCTGTACACGTTTTCATAATTCAGGGATCCCTACCCAAAGCCAAATACAAGTTGAATTCTGAAACAGACAGAAATCAACGTTTTTGGCAGGAATTATTAATAAAATATTCCCTCCGATGTAATAAAGTCTATTTTCAAGGGTAAATCAGGTATAGATTTGGGCTCTTATCCTTTACCATGTACTGTGTGAAGGAATATACTTCCGACCGCGCTAACATGGAGAACGATAATTTGAATAACTATATTTCTCACTGAACTCCCATTGAACTGAAGATATGCATACATAATGAAGTTACGTTTAAGTTCAGAAACAAAACAAGGGGCCATCTCAGCATTCGCACAATGAATCAGGAAGACTGGACCAAATACCTGATCGAGACGGGAGTCATTGACCAGAAGCTGAGGTACAATACTTCATACTGGTTGTTTAGAATTATACTATCCAAATGGTAAATAATGCATTAAATAACATTGTTAAAATTAATTCTACTTTCCTTTTTGATGCTCGGTATAGTATTTAATTGCCCAAAAAAAAATTATGGAGCAGAAAAGATTTTACTTGGGACTTTTGTATCGATTTTAATCTTTTCATATCATCTAGCAAAGAGTAAAATAATGAACATTCTTGTTTATGAAGGTTTTGTTATGAGCTGTTGATACTGTAACCTAATGAACATGATTACTACGACTACTGATATATTTATAGACATCGGCATTTGCTGAAAATATATTCCCGCCCTTGAATAAGTCATTTTTGACAAAAACACTAAAGCGTAAATCAAGACACAAGGTCATGGTAAAATTCCTAGATTAATAAAGAGAGGCTTTCAATAATCACGTGGGTGCAATTTGCTTAATATCCTTACAATTCTTTACTGTAATCTAAAAATCTGGGAGTTATAAGATGTATTTCCCCAGAATATTATGCCATATCTCAGACGGGAAAGAACATTCGCGAAATATTCATAACGAACAGTATGAATGCTGACTGAATTTGAAAAACTTCTGAACGCGTATCATAATGAACTTAATTGCATGTTCAGTTCATTTAAATGGCTGTTCCATTTGAGGTTTGACGTAACTGAGAAATTATGTTACTTTACATCAGTCAATAAAAATGTTGTTACTTAACATATGTCAATGATTTATAAATTATAATTTTTTTCCTTAATCTCTCGCGCTTCGATTGGTGAAGAGAGTATTTACAGAGATAACTGAAGTATTAGTAGAATACAATTAAAAATTGTAATGTACTTTTAAATTAAATAAATTATATATAAAAAGTAATTAATAAAACTTTGTTCGTCGAATAGATGAGCCTTCTTTCTATTGTATCTCTGTGGTCCACTTTCTTTTAATTCAATAGTCATTTATATATTTTATATTTATAGCTTTCAATAGTCATTTAAACATAATATTTACCTTTATGGCCAAAATACACAAAGATTAAGCAAGTATTCAAATATGCAACTGTGAAACCGTCTGATTCATTCTAAAGCAGCGAAATTTAAGAACACGAATGTAAATAAAGAAGGTAAGTTGATTGCTGAAAATTAAGTATACCTTTAATACGTATGAATAACGTAATTCAATTACGATTAGACTGTTCTTGCTACAATGGAGTTGATTATAGGTGTACAATGTTTCTTTTCTCTTTAAGAAACAATGCCTTTACTTTTGATTACAGTCTTTAAGTCTCCAAGAAAACAATCAAACCTTATATTGTTTCTCCTTTATGTGCTGAAGATGGCGTCATGGTGCAGACTTCTCAATGCAACATACATTTTGAGAGACGAACAAAAAGTTTATGAAATAGCAAGAACAAACTTCATTCGAAAACAATCCACGCTAGGTTATTACTTATTCACAACATCCAATGCTAACTACGACTTTAAAATATGGTTTTACCACACTACGTTATCCTTCAGCACAAACATTTTAACCATGGATAAGTTTTAACTGAGCGAATAGAAGAGATACACTATGGTATTACCTCCAATGAAATAACATAACAATGATTTGAACAGCCGCTTTCTCGTTTTTATACTTGGGTTTCTGTAACCTGGCTGATGACAGCTGATCAGCTGTTACGGTTTCGTCCAATCGGGAGCTCAATCGTCACCAGTGACGTCACCGTAATGACGTTTAACTCTCGATTGTACGATACCGTAACAACTGATGAAGTGTCATCGGCCAGGTTAAAAAGCAAGTATAGTAAGTGATATTATAAGTAAAACAACTGTCGAAAAATTTTCACCCATGCCGAAGAAGAGAGATGAACAGGTTTCCCCTCCGGCAACCTTGTTGAAAATAAATAGATTTGATTTTGACATAAGAAAAGCAAATGTGCAATTGGTTTAAAAAGAGATGATTGTACCAAGAGCACTATTTGAATAAAATTAAGGATTTAAACTATATCTTCGTTTATTGGTAGCAAAATTACGTTTATATACGGAAAATTAGTTTACACAGAATTACGGCAAAATCCTGACCCCTTCCTCACCAAAAAAGAAATGAATGACTATATCCGCGACTGATAATCAGGAGAACGAAAATGTCTTTGAATACGTTTTAACAAGAACATATCATTGGTGTGTAAAAAGAATAAAGAAAGTTTGTGCATCTGAATACACCAGACAGCTTCCCTACCAAACAGTTCTCTACCAGAGCAAACAAGACAAATCGAGCGTGATCGAGCTTGGAGCATGCAACAAGTGTACTAGCTGCAAGCACCCGCTGCAGCCTGGAACTCGAGGATTTTAGATCTCTCCAATCTGAGGCAGATATGACAAACGGCTCTTACGACTGCCTCTGCGCTACGATAATGGACGCCATAAATTATACACAATATAACATCACACCCCTTAGTGTTTCATATATATCTATTCTTGTATCTGTTAAAGAAAATATTTCATGTGGATTTGACTTGTTTGTACAGAACGACTAACAAGACTGTAGACCATGATTCAAGCCCACGGCCACCTTCCCACGTAATCGAAAGTATGAATCGATAAAAATTATGGTACCCGAGGCTAAAGGGATCGACAATCGAACCGCCATAAGGAGCTACAGATTCAAACTTTAGAGGTGAATCCTAATACGACTACTACTGAAACAAATATTCACTGGGTATTGACCTTAGGAGCAATAACAACCTAAAATGGTATTAAACATTCAAGTACTTCAATGATTGTAAACTTATTTGTAGAAGAAATACTTGACTTTCCAAATTTATGCCCTGATTCTGTTTTGAAAATCGGCTTAGAAGAACATGAATCTATTAACATAAAACATGTAAGATATACCAACTTTGATTTTTATTTAGCGTAGAAAAAAATAAAATACGCCTTCTTGGATAAATATAGGATATGTGGATACGTTGGATTAAATTTCATTTCCACCGTAATAATGAGATTTTCTGACCAAAATTAACAACTTTAACATTAGCGTGGAAAAGTTTATAAATCAATTTCAAAAGGTTAACACTACTGGGGTGTCTCAAAGTGTAGATTCATGACACATCAAACAAAAAGAAATGTTCTTATAAAATGATGTCAATTCAGTCCTCATGTCAACTGACGCCACTACAACACATCGTTACATTGTAATAAGCAAGCTCCTCGGAAATTCGTTTTTTTTCCCCATTGCAGTATTTCATTCAATCTGGATATCATTTTGGTCGTAATATCACGAATTTTGGCTGAAGGATGACAATGCGTGATATTGATAGAATGCCTTCTATCTAAACGACCCACCGTTTTGTCGACGATTAATGAATAACAAATTAAATAAATAATTGTCTAGTGTGCATTAAAAAAATTACTAGGAATAAAAGAAATACATAGGAAATACAAGGAGATACAAGGAAAATTTTGGAATGTGAAGTAGAGAAATTGTATAAAGAGAGGTTGGTGAAATTTAAATAATAAGAGAAAGCGTAGTGATGGTAAGCAAAAAAACGAAATAAGAGAAAGACAGGGACAAGATAAATTAGGGAAGTTGAACACAAGATACTTAACAAACAATTATTAGCTAAACAAATTCGTGAATTCTGAATACTTAAAATATAAAACCTTTCGTGTGCACAACGTTCAAAATGCAATAATTAAGATAACTGCCTAAAAAGCATTTTTACTCTCTCGCCTTCCTTCGAAAGAAGAAAACGCATTGAAATCGTGCACTGGGAAAACGGCGAATTTTTGTCAGGAAAACTTTTTGCGGATTCTGGGGGCAAAAAGGTGAATAGATCTTCTGCTTATAAATCTTACATTTAGTAAATTACTTCCTCTAACACGTTGTGTAAACAGAATCCATGTTTCGTGGGTCCTTGATACCGAAAAGTCGACTGACGGCAAAACGTGTGTCTGTGTGATCTTTGGCTGACTGTCTGTGCTCAAGGATAGCGCCAAAGCCGTTCAGCAGATTTTCTACGAAATTGATATTCCTCCATCGATTAAAATGAGCTCCAGTCCCTTTGAGTTTAAAGTGGATATTTTGATTCTTGGGGTTACTTTACATGAAGCCGCAACATTTCCACAATTTTCTCAAAAATTATTTCTAATTATTTTATTAAACTTTCTTCGCGGATAGCGTAAATGGCGCTTACAATGGCCAATCTCATTTTCGTTGGAACCCCAGAGTTTTCAAAAATGCAAAAATTCAATTTTTTTGGCGTCTTCCTACAACTACAACATTGATGAAAGATATTTTTTAATGAAATATTTTGTTCAAAGAGATATCTTGAAATAATGTTACGTACAATGTTTCGAAAATATTAATAGTTTTGCGTGAAATATAGGAAATTTTTAAACAATTATTTTCTCAAAACGGCTACAATTTGTTTCTTTACATTTTCTCCTCATATGTATCAAAGGAAAGTAAAAAACAGGTACTGATCCTATTTTAGGCACACATTCTGTATTTTCGAATATTGCAAAAACTAATTGTCAAAAATTCAATATTGAAGATAGAGAGTTTTTTTTTAAGTAAGTCTGTTTTAAAAACTCAGATCTTTATAAAACGTTCTGTTCAATTTTTTTAAATGGGTATTTTCTCCGTAATTTCTGATTGAAGTTAACGCAATTTCTTAAAAAGAACATTTTCTCCAAAACGGTACCAAATTTTTTCTTTAAATTCTTTCCACGGAGCAAGGAAGCTTAAATTATGGCGTAAGTCTCATTTGCGTTGTAGCCCCACTATTATTACAAAACGTATAATATATGGTATAGCAGGAAGACTGCGCGCCTTCCAGCGCTGTAGACGGGGTTCCATACCTGTCCAATGCAAGGGGAATTTGCGTGGTCAGATAGGGTCCGTAGCAGTTTTCTTAGAGTTCTCCTGTTTTCCCACCTCTCACGGTACATTTGCTCCATTTCATGAAGGTAAGAAGGCAATTAGGGTACCAGTGCACACTCACGACTGAGATATTACAATATTCCCAAGAACATATTTAATATTAGTTGTAAATAGTCTAATTCCTGAAACACATATCCAAATATTGTAACAATTATGATTTTGAGATGTGTCACTATTCATATGCACCCAATATGCATGTGGACGGATTAAGAAAGCAACAGCACAAGATGCATGGCCATAGCCGTCTGCTGCCCCGTCGCCTTGTGCCCAGCCCTGCTCCAGAGCAGCGGCGAGGGGCCACTTCGTGGGCGACGCCGCGCGACCACAAAACGACTAGGACGGCGGGGGCCTGCTAGACGCAACGCCCGGCGCGTCGCGGGAGGTCCTCGGTTCGATCACGCAGGTGCCCCCGTGGGCGTCGAAAGCTTCCGTCTGGATTGGGGCGACGAGAGAGAGAGAGAGACGGCACGGCAGGGCGAGGCGGAGAGGC
Organism: Teleogryllus oceanicus; assembly: GCA_964035755.1. NCBI lineage: Eukaryota > Metazoa > Arthropoda > Insecta > Orthoptera > Gryllidae > Teleogryllus > Teleogryllus oceanicus. The sequence continues at coordinate 105,297,636 of CAXIVR010000007.1, forward strand.
CGACGGCGGTGCAGGTCTTTCAGGGCACACCTGTGCCACTGGCGGAGTCCGCACCGTCATTTGACGCCACTCAAAAAGTATTTATGGGCACGGCTTACTTCCGCGTTAAACGTACGGGATGATGGATTGGGAAAATGATGAAAGACAGTGAAACGACGTCCCTTGTCGTTTTGAAAAACTAGTGTTTACATTATCTCTACATGATTTGGCGCATGTGTCGTTGCGTTCTACGCCTCCCGTGCGTTCAATAAACGCCTTGTTACACGGTCGAGTGTGCACCTTCCGTGGGGACACCAAAGAGTGAAGATGAAGTCCTCAATCGAGTCTTCGTCTCACGAGAAAACGAAAACAATGGCGCAGATGAAGAGAATACAACCAAAACAACGGGTAGATATGCGCCCACCTTCGCCTCCAAATTTTTTAATACTGTGATTTACGTTTGCTGTTTAGTATCCCGTGTTTTTTAAAAAAAATTAATAATAAATCACTCCCACAAGTGATTTGATCATCAAAAATTATTTTTTAATACTGTAATTAACGTTTACTGTATATTATTGCGTGTTGGTTTTAAGAAATATTAATAATAAACCACGCCTTCGGAGTTACCAGCAAGGTACTAGTGACTTGAAGACAAAGAATTTATTTCATCAATTAGAATTAAACAGCTGATAGTTTCTTAAGTTAACAGTTATAAAGCACTTAATTTTTTACATGCAGTTGTGTTACTTTGGGCAAACACTAATTTTTAACAATAAGTCACTTAGTGTTTCTAAAGGATTTACTTAGCACTTCTGGAAATTGATTTCTCTTTCGAAATGTAATTTAATAAGTTTTTCACAAATTTACATCCTGAAGAGGTACTAATGTTGGAATGAAAGATTCCAGTTCTGAAGTACTCGGGCAATATTAAACGGATTTAAGACAAGAATGCTCTTATAATATTTTTATAGAAAAAAAAATAGTTGTTTGGAGTCGACAATCAGTCACAAAGTTTACCAAACGGACCAAACGAAGGTACCTTTGAAACTGACATTCAACCACTTTCAAACCACTTTTGAGAGTCTTCAATCAAGTAGTTCTCCTACGCAAAAGTAACGTCCATTAACTCCGATGCATCTAAGATGCGAGATACTCGTGCAACTTGTCTCACGAATTGCTGGAATATACGAAACTTTGTAAGTACAAGATGCCTTATAAAAAAAACTTGCCGTTAAAAGGAGGTAAATGGGTGACAATAAATTCAGGGCGAGCAGGTGGCACACAGTGGGCTGATATGGGTAACAAAGAGCGTATGGGAAGTAAAATCAAGATCCATGGGATGACAAAATGGAAGAATATTTATGATTGATTAAAAAATTGATTGGGATTGATCAAAATTCAAAATTTAAGTAGTATATGACTTAGTGTAGCGATCACAGAATTTTGAAAATGTGCACACAATTCACTTTTCCCCATAGCACGTCATACGCAGTTTTTAACTGTTTTTTTTTACGTAAAATAAATAAATAGATTAATGTTTCCGGGCACGTCAACAATGCTCATTAGACATGTTAGAGAAACGAATGTTATGCCACGGGAGGTGGCAGTGTTCCTCCCCAGATCTATGGTATGATCCGCTGTCGACCTACACGTCAAATTCCCCCCTCCCCCTGGAGTTTCCTCTCCAGGTATCTGCCACCAGCGAGGCTTCACCGCAGACTGGACAAGCTGTAAGCTCTTGACATGTGGGACAGCGTATTGCAAGTAAGTGTATGGAAGTAACGAGTGACGATAGGACAATGAAGAGGAAGGAAAGATCGCGCGAAGTCCGTTGCCCGTTTGTGAAGGAACTGCTCCGGCATTTGCGTGGTCTTGATCGGAGGAACTACGAAAAACTACCGATCACCGTAGTCAGACACTAGAATACTCCTCCAGAATTCGACCTAGCTATTTAGATAGCGTGGAAAATCCGCTACCGTCGGGACACTAACCCTAGGAACTCTCCGTCAGTCCTGCAGATACAGCGACAACGCTGGCTCAGTCGGGGTGAATATTTAAGCTTCTTAAAAGTATTTTCATACAACTTCAAGTCTTGCCCCACTTCTTATCGTGTATCTTAATATATTAAGCGCCTAGCATTGATTGTGAAGCCCCCAATAGTTGAGAGCTCATTTGAAAGCTTGCGGGCGGTTCAGTCTTGAAAATAACCCACTCCCCTATGTCAGGGTATGGGATGGCATCCCTACTGCTTAGTGCCTGCTTAGAGATGGACCTATAGGATATAAGTAACTTGTTTACATAAAAATACAGTAACTTTCTTTGTCCCTTAAAATGTCAAGTTGCGATTTTGCGAACAAAAGAAAGGTCCTTTTAAAGAGCTATATTCCATTGGAAATGGCATTTTGAAAAAGTTACAATTTTCGAAAACGTGTCTGTTAATTATAGATTTCAATCCTTTTTTTTATCACTAGACATCCTTAGAGCTACGGAAGACTCTCAGATTGTCACTGCTTTCCAGCTTTCCAACGCTTATCGGAGCTTTTTTGAATCAATGGGATGGGCCATACGAGGACAAATGATAGGCGCATTGCTCGGCCCTAAGAATATGAATAAAGGCGAAAAATAAAATAAGGATTACACGCGATTCATGCCCTTTATGCTATGGCGACTCCGAGAAATTATCAGAGAAACCATTAATCAGATTAGTAAGTCTAAGAATTCCATTCCTGCAGGCGCCCTATACTCACTGATGTTAAACATACTAAGAAAATGTCTGCCTCGCTGAGATTGGGAGATCTGAGAGGTACGCTCTATTTTAATGCATTGTCTTTACTCAATACTGCCAATGTTGATTCGAAACTGATTAAAACGAAAAAAAATAAGGGTGGTGTACCTGAAACTTGCAAATATTTACAAACATTTGTAAATTCAGATCTTAGATGAAATATCTCTGGCGGCAATAACACTGCATAGGCGTGATTATAACAGAATTCCACGTTAACTCTTCAGTCGCCACGTTGGCGGATATTCGAAAACTAGCTACACAGCTAGGTTGAATTCAGCGGCTGCCTGGAGAATTCTAGCGGCCGTCTGCTCTGATCGGTAGTAGGCGAATGCCCGAGCAGTACCCTAACAAAGGGGCAACGGACCACGCGCGATCTTTCCTTCCCCTTCCTTGTTCCATCCTCTTCCGTTACACACATTACTTACACTTGCATGCACTACATTATTATACACATCGGTCTTGAGCTTGTCCCAGCTAAATCGGTGCCCCGCTCGGGGAGATTCCTTGGTGGAAATCTCTCGCAAGCCGACGTCTAAGTCGGCGGCGGATCTGACCATCCAGAGGAAAAAAAATAGCCACCGCCTCCCGGGATAAAACATTCACTACACTAACGGGACTAATGACCTCAGCAGTTAATGCGCCCGGAATCAATATGTAACCCCATGCACGCTTTTCAGTCCAGCAACGGCGTAGTTGAGGGGGGGGCAGGGGGCGGTCCGTCCACGTTGACACCAATTTAGGGGTGACACCAATGCGAAAATTTTCTAGTAGAAATTATATAATTATTTATTTAAAAATATATTTCAACTATTCTGAATTAGATACAGTTTTTAATACATTATAAATAACTGCCATGTGCAAACATACAAGTATTTTTATTAAGTAGCGAATAAAATAGTAAAATATATTTTTGCTTTTAATTTATGGGGGGATACCATTAGTTTTGGCCCGGGTGAAGCTACGCCATTGCAGCCCATTCTTGCCCACTGTGCCGTGGTCGCGGTGGGTGGCTTAATGGACGCGCCGCGACCGCTACCGGCCACCGGCGACGCCCGCGCCCCGCCGATAGAGAGTGGCGCAAGAGCATCGGAGCGCCGGCTTCTGGCTGGCCCACTGACAGCTCGGGAAGGCTTTTCCGATGTACTCGTTCAATCACTGGCAGACTTATAGAGACGCTGCGAAGACCGGTAGCGGGACACTTCGAGGAAAAGGGTTCGTGGGACAAGTGGGTCGAAGGGGTTTCCGGATTTAGACATTTGTTTTCAGGAACAGTGGTCTCAGAAGTTATAAAGGCAAAGTTGTTACTTTCCTATGCATATGAAAAGGTGCTGAGATAGCCCGTTCCATGACACTTGGATGGCCGCAAAATCCGAATTAAGAGCCATGGTTAAGATAACGATATCTCACATATTTCGCTTCATGAACGCTTATTCATTTATTGCTGACATATTGGCCAGACCTCCTGCGGGGCTTATTCCTTATTGAAAGATCGTTCATTCATCCATCCATCCGTTCAGGTATGTCATATAAGCACTGAAAAAACGTCCTAAACAGACACCGATGGTTGACACGTGACTCAGAAATTCGCATTTAGCTACATATGCAAGATGCATTCTTATTCTCAAAATGCCGTCGGAGAACACACACACGAATAAAAGAAAAATGTCGGTATCAAATCTCATAATGTAGAACAATCAATACAGAAACAACGCCAAAGCGTGGCAAAATTGCCAAAAGTAGTATGGAAACCAAAAACACATCTCAACAAATATTTCTAAAAACCGTTTATATTTTATCGCAGATCTCTATATCTTCACGATTTAAATACAACGGTACTACATTTCATTAGGATTAACATTACGGCAATAAAATTTCCAAAATATTGTCGAACCGTGAAGAAGAGCTGGAAGGTTTTTGTGCTGTCGTTTCCGTAATTTCTCGACCTATTCTTTACGACTTGCTTTAAAATCACGTAGGCTTAGCCCGAGAAACCTCGCCCATCGCGTTCACAACGGATGGGGTATATTAAATAATGAAAAGCCCTAGCGTGCGTTTCCCCATCGATTACTCGGCAACCCCGCCGCCATCCGGGCGCAGCCTCCACGGAGTCCCATATCTTCACAAACGCCATTCACGAACAGATTCGGGAACGCCCATTCATTAACTCGAGTCGTCTTCCTCCGTCCTCGGGAAAGTGGCCACGCACACTACGCAGCCGCGCGCACGCAATGACCTTTGAACCGCGGCGGGCGAGGCGCCTTCCGGTCGCGTGGTTTCCGGGCCCGGCGCGACGAAAGGACGCGTAAACCTGAGCTGTGCTTCAGCATCTTCGACTCTGGAAATGTGTACCTGAATGAAACACGGATAGACGATGCGTGTGGTAATCTGATCAGGAGCGGATACAGCCGATCCTTTTTTTTTTTTTTTGTATTATTTATGTAATGTATAAATGATACTATACAATAGTTTTTAAATTAATTACGTAATTCAAACTTAAATAAATATTTAAATTAAGTCTGCCAAATAAATGAAATAAACGAAAACTAGGCCTATTGTTGGGGGGGGGGGGCAAGGCCCCTACCTGGATCCGCCATGAATTTGAGCGGAGTGATTGATTTCTTCAGGTGATTTCCGGACAACAAATGGCAGTGATAATGCACTCCTGCGTTATGGCTTGTGTCTTTCGTTACGAGTAAAACGGCGATTTCACGTTGCACGTTCTTGCGAAACGTGAATTGTCAAGTTACAATTAATGAGAGCAGCCGGCCGCCAGAATTCTCTCCCAGACAGCGGCTAAAGTCGACGTATTCAGCCGGTACCTAGAGGAGAACTCTAGTGACCGGCTGCTTAGATCGAGTTTTACATGGTTTCTCCGATCAACACCAGGCGAATGCCGGTGCAAGTACCCTAACAAACGGGCCACGGACCGCTCGCGATCTTACCTACTTCGTCCTTGTCCTATCCTCTCCCCTTGCACACACCCTTGAACGCACAACACTAACACACATGTCGGGGCAACAGTCAGGAGCCAAGATCTTGTCCCCGCTGGGGTTGTGATCCACTGGCGGGGGGAGATACCTGAAGTAGGGTTTATCTCGCGAGCCGATGTGCAGGTCAACACCGAATCTCACCATCCAGTGGGGTAAGGAATCACTGCCGTGTCCCAGGATAGAACATTCAGTACAGAAATGAGACTATTGACCATAGGAGTTGACGTGACCGGAAACCTCAGAAAATCAATCATTTTACCATTATGTTCAAACTACAATTTACTGTAATAAAAATGAACTGATATTGTTGAAAAAGACATCTAACCCATATTCTTAGCATAAAGGTTTACTGATAATGAAGCATGCAGTTTTTGCATTTTTCCCTTTGACTCTGCACTACACTCTATTTTCAACTTTTTAAACTATTTTTACGTAGTTGTAAAAATCAGAGACGCTCATAAGGTATTTCCATGGCAGGGGAGAGGGAGAACTATAGGGTAATGTCCCACCGTCTTCGTTTTCTTAATTTGAAAAAAAAATTACTGAATTTAAAATGTAATTTTATTTGTTGACGTGTAGTTAACATTTATAACGCGGATTTTTATTGTGTAGTTGATAGCATGGTTTCTTCGTTGAATACTTTCCCTTGATTTTTCTTTTTTAACTAATTTGTTGTGGCAGTATTTAATAAATTTAACAAAATAATTAACAGCAGTTGGAAATAACGAAATACTTAGAAACAACTACCGAACATAAAAACGCAAAACATGAAATAATTATTTTCTCTGGGATCGAACTGATAAAATCACTCTTATTCATTTCTTTAGTCCGAGACGTTGATGGTGCAATGAGATGGAATAGAAAGTATTATCCGCGTTCACAAAAAATAAATGAGCTAATGAAGTTGTAACACGAAGAATTGTGCCATTTATTACACTAATTACACAGGGAAGATGTGAAAGGTAAGATCCGCTAACTACACACCTTGTAATTAAGTTTGCATTTCTATTACGAAGCAGGTACTCTTGTTTTGCTTTCTCATCGTTTAGCCTCCAACTCACCACTGTTAATCAACGACATCTGTAAAAAATTCACCACCTGGTTCAGAAAGAGCTGAGGACATGAGAGATAAAATTAAAGGACTTCGCTGGATATGTAAGCCAGAACGAAACAATTTCCTCTTCAATATATTACTTTACAATTCTTGTTTTCTTAGACGTCTCACCTACACAAGAAAAGTTCACACAAAAAAAAACAAGTTTTTAACATCTTTATAACGGGCTAGACAAAAAGACATTAACCCGAGAAAAAATACTCCTAAAACATTTAAATTCTAATAGTATTTAAGAATGCTAATTATTACGAAATCAATTTAATTGCGACTCCAATAATAATAATTGTAGAGATGAACCCCACTAAAATGTATTTTTAAAAATAAAAAATAAACAACTAGAGTGAACTTGAAAAGCTTATTTCTAAAGAGACGTATCGCCATTTTTCCTAGTTTTCTAGTTTTAATAAATTCTTAATACGTTTTTATATCACGTTGTCAAATAGTGTGTTCAAAAATAACGTTTCTCCTATATTAAATGGTACCAAAAACCGTTGAATCCTACCTCGGATTATAAGGATAAATGTGAATACTTACTCTTCCCGAAAAACTGACTAACTGCGACTTGACAAGACAAAACGACAAAAGTTAACGGAGGATTATCCCAATACGGTTAATGTCCAAGAAGAGTTAGGAGACGGGTTGCAGAGACGCAACAATTTTTTTAAAACATATATTTTTACATATTTCAATTATTTCGTTCGTCTGTGTTATGCTACTGTGCTTAATTTCAATACATTTTATTGTAAGTTATCTAGAAGTTCTCAAAATGAAATTCACCAAGTACCCAAACAAACTGGCCACGGACCGCGCGCGATATTTCCTTCTTCATCCTTGTCCCATCGATTTCCTCCACATACCATACTCACACATTCACTACACTACACTACACCGCATGACGGAAGCTTAGAGCTTGTCTTAGCTGGGATGGGGTCCCGCTGGGGAATATATATATATATATATATATATATATATATATATATATATATATATATAGAGGAAACTCTCGCAAGCCGACGTGTAGGTCCGCGTCAGTTCTCACTATCCTGCATGGGAAGAATAAAATAAGTAAAATATTCACTACACTAACGGGACTAATGACCATAGCAATTGAGTGCTCAGAATCATCAATCAATACATCACTTCTCTTTGGAGGTTCAAGAGAAAGGTCCTACGCAAGGATATATTTAATGAAAAACTTCATTTTAAACCTTTCTAAGTCGTTTTTACTATTATAATCCAGGCTCCTCTGTTCTGATTCTGTAGAGAGAGTACTTCACGTGTACTCATCTAGTTTTTGTAATAATCTACTCAAATCTATTCTATTTCCCTTTTTTTAAACATTCACTCAATATATCTAAAATATAGATATTGGCATAAAATTCATAGTCGCAACATCCATAAACTTATTTACTTGGAAAATCCCTAAATTTACTTACCCTCTACTGTAATAATATCGTGAAGGGATCCATGAGAAAGTTAATCTTACAAAAAACATCTGCTCTAAGAAATGAAATAGGGTAGTAGAAATGTCAAAAACAATATGATAGACTACACATTAGCAATCGACGTAAAGTTATTTACCATGTCATTCTATTTGCTTAACAGAAAAGACTTCCTGGAAGATTCCACGGCTAAAATATTGCGAATGCGTAGAATAACGATAAACTCCAGAAGCATCCAAAATGTCCATTAATGAGAGATGACGTATTCTCCTGAGCAGAATACATAAAATAAATATAGGATCTATTGTAGTTTAAGTGAATAGCTTTTTTAAACAAGTTTCTACAAAAAGGAATACGAAATAAACAGAATTTATAAGTTATGTTTTCTCAAATTCATCAGTTACACTAAACAAATCAAATTCTTTTGACAACTAGAATTGTTCTAATTGCTTCCAGGATGAGTCTCTGCGAACCCTAAGAAGAGAAGATACAGGAATCTTAAATGCGACATTTGACAGTTTATCATAACACTCGTATGATCTACCATTTTGATGTACATGTGGTACACATAGGCCATACATCTTCTACACACACAAAAAACGAATTTCAGATTAAAATCTTGCCAAAGACCCAAGAATCCTCTTTTGGAAGACGTAGCCGCGAGAAAAGAAAACCGGTGAAGTACATCAGGTAGAAGTTCTCCTCGGAAAGTGAGTTTCAGCACAACGAAAATGTTCTTTTCAACCTATTCTTCGCAAGTCCACCAAAAGAAGCTTCACGCCCACTCGCGTTCCACGGTGACGACGTCACAAAGAACCGCGGAGCCAGCACACGCTCTCCCGCCCCGCCCAGCGGAGATGCTGAGACTCGCCGCTCCCGAAGGCGCCTGTGGGACAAGAAGAGGATCGGATCGTCCCGCCCGCCACAAAAAGCCCTGTAAAATAAGCCATAGGCGTCTCGGAATCCCCCCTTTACAAGTTCATTAGCCTCCTTGCTGCCGGAGACGGCCCTCCGCCGGCACGGTCGCCGCTTGACGTCTTTTGTGGCCGGCGTGGTTCCCCGTGGTAGAAGACGCCTCCTGCACAAAAACGTTACTCTTCCACTATCTCATCCGACGCCCTCGGGGATTCTCTTGCTGCTGCGGTAGCATCGAGAACGGGCATTAAACGACTAAACAAATAAACAAACTCGCATTCCTCCAACTACCCGATCTTGCGGCCCCCAGATCTCCTCGACATGCCTGTAAAATAACCTATCTGGCGGCGGCGACGACGCCGACAGGAGTGCCCCAGGGTGCAGACCAACGTGACGTAATCTGCAGTTGCCTGTAAACGTCAAGGTAGCATCAAGACCCCACCCTCGGCACTCCCAGTAACACTGCAAGCGTGGAAGGATCCCGAAGGCCGCCGTGCCCGGGTAATGGAAGCTCGTTACGATGGTTTTACCTTACGAAATGAAGAAATAAATATTCAACAGTCCAGAGAGTAAGAGACATTAAAAATACTCCCCAACTCGTTACGCCCAAATTCGTGTATCCCAATCATGGGTCTGTTGTAAAGATAAACTGAGCAATGTAACCGATGGAACCTGTTAATTTACCACGATATGATAATTACTTCCCAGTAATTTTACTTCGTAAGTGAAATGTTTCCCAAGTAACCGCTAGGGGCGCTGTGGCTCACTGCAGAATAATGTGGTATGCTTTTCCGCCGCTAGAGAGAACTGAGAGTTACGAGAGCGTCCAAAGTCCTTGAAGAGCGATATTCGAAAGTCAATTGTAATAGTCGCACATCAATGGTTGTTCGTAGTTCTGTACGGCTGAGTTTCAATACAAAAATATAAGTACCTCTACGAACGAATGCGCAAGATGCGTAATTAGCAGCACTACAACAGCCTTTATTTTTTCGCATTATTAGTCACTAAAACTTACGGGAAAACTACTCATATTGGCAAAATATGTTACATGACATTAATAAAAGATTTAATTATGAAGATCCTAGTTGATTACGGAAAGAAATCTCTGCCTTCAATATTGTAATTAAAGGAAGGCGTAAAAACAATTTTTTTTTTTTATCTTTCAAAGTTTGAAAATTCAATTTTCAATGAAAGTAGGACCTGCCATTTTTATAATTTTCTCTGAGAAAATCTTACAGAAAATACGTGAGCCACTTTTGAGAAGTTTTTGAAAATGTGTTGGTCTCATTTAATATACCCCAAAAATTCCAAAATCTTTCAAATTCATGACACCGCGACATCAACCAGATTGATGTAGCACGTAGTACACGATAAAGTAAAAATTAAATTAATTACTATGATTTTATATTCACGTAACTACGTAAATGAATACACTTGAGAACAATAAGTAGTATTGTTCTCAAGTGTATTCATTTCACAATTCTGTAGGTTGCATAACAAACGAATGAATAAAACTCTTGGCATTGTTAGTTGTTTTTTTTAACAAGCCATGCCAAGGCATAATTTATCGAAAAATAGGCTTTACGGACATCACGTATGTTCGAAAATCTGTATTTCAAGAATATTCATTTCCACACGAATGAGGCTCGTTAAAGTGGATATTTCTAATTAGAATTACCAATCATTTTCTTCCTTAGTAGGGCTTAGTAGAAGTTTTAGTTTTCAAACATATTTACCTACAAAAGAAAATTGCATACAGAGATACAGAACTTACTCACAAAATAGGCTAATACCTTTCTTCAGGCTCTAATAATTCAAGAAAATGCTAACCAGTTTCTTCACAAATCTTCAGTATCCGCACGATTATTCCTTCAATAATAGCTCAAGGATTGTGAGATTGTACCACGGATGAGTGGACGTTGTTCTATGATACTACGATACACTTGCAGATTTTCTTCTCCAAAAACATGACAACCGGCAATTTTATATGAAATATCAAGAGGAATTGCAACTTTGAACACCAACATAACAGCAAGAAAACCTGTACGTCAAAAATTATTACTGAAGTATTGTTCCCTCGTCCCTTATTTTCAATATTGAGAAAGCTGCAGTAAATTAACTCAGCTTCATTACCATTAATATCAATTTGAAAAACAATCAAAAAGATACTTAGGGAGTTTTTATATGCAATATCCATGCACAAATATTGAGGTTTAAAGAACTACCAACCTAAAACTACATTTCCATTACTCGACGTGACTGGTAGAAACTGTATTGCGGGGAAGAGTATATAGTGTTAGTTTTCGTTGTTGTTCCCGCTGTATTTGTTGCAACGAAAGCAATTCTTTTAAGTCCAAGGTGAGTTTATGGAACTTGTAAAATTAATGCAACTTCAATTTATTATTTCAATAGAGTGAAGTATGTACAATTTGTGAAGATGAATTTCACATTGAGCGTAGAGGTTATGTAGGAGTAGAATTTTTTCTCTCTATTTTATGAATATGGAATGAAAAGGAGTTATTTTCACTCTTATCTGAAAGTGATTCATATATTATTTTTGTTAAATGAATATTTTAATGAGATATTGACAAAATTTATTGTCAATGAAATTACGTCGATCGATTATTATTTTTGTTTACAGATGTTTTTGACGCGATCGGAATATGACAGAGGTGTGAACACTTTCTCGCCAGAAGGACGTTTATTTCAGGTAAAGTTTGACGCTTATTTTTCATATTTATTCCCATAGAAGGTTTTTCCTGTTTATTAATTTTTATTTGAGTTTCTCAAAACAATCTATTATTTTTATCTTTCAGGTTGAATATGCAATTGAAGCAATTAAATTAGGTTCTACTGCTATAGGCATTTGCACATCTGAAGGAGTAGTTTTAGCAGTAGAAAAACGCATTACATCTCCACTAATGGAGCCTACAACAATAGAAAAAATTGTTGAAGTAGACAAGCATATTGGTTAGTCAGTTCGTCACTTTTGATAATGTTTGTTGGAGTGTTCAAAAATAGTCTAATGTGCATATCATTGAATGTTCTTTTAATCAGGATGTGCAGTGAGTGGATTAATGGCAGATTCACGCACAATGTTGGACAGAGCCAGAGTAGAATGCCAGAACCATTGGTTTGTCTACAATGAACGCATGGCTGTGGAGAGTGTTGCCCAAGCGGTTTCAAATCTTGCCATCCAATTTGGCGACTCAGATGATGATGGAGGAGCGATGGTAAATTAATCTCAAACATTAATGTTTCATGAAAATACCCTAAATGCCTTTTTTGTTGTGAGTTCCTCTGATCTGTTGCAAAAGGATCGGGATATTAAAAATAATTTTCAACATTTTACAAAGAATGTCTAAATGTGTATCAAAAAATCACTTCAGTTTTTCTCTGCCATATAGCTAAAAGAAAATGTTCCACACATGTAGAACAGCATTGAATGTGTTTTTCATTATTCACAATGTTGGAAATTCAACACGATTCAGTATCAGAATGTAAAAACACTGTAAATGAAGAGGATTCACTCATGTGGTGGTACTTGTACAGCAATATATTAGTATTTGTTGTAGAAAAATAATTCATTTGAATATATTATTACACTGGAAGTTATTCTGTTTCACCTTTTTTTTCTGGATTCATATTTTACATAGGCCTCCATGAAATTTACTTGCTAGGTTCATTGGTATGTGATAAAATTTAAATATTGACATATCTTTTCTTTTCTGCTTGCTAAAATTGTGTATATTAAAATGACAGTTTCTACAAAGTACAAAAAAAAAAAGGAACTCCATGAGCCTGCCCACCTCCATCCCTGGGTGTGCCTCTTGTCATTTTCTTACTTTGCTGTCATGATAAATTCTGTAGCTTGATAAATGGGAACATTATTATCGCCATTCAAATAACATGTCAAAAGAACAAGTGATTTTTCTTGGAACTAAAAATATTTTCTGTATGTTCTGTTGCAATCAGATTCTATCTAAAACAGGTTTTACTGCAATTATTATGAGACCTTTCCTTATTCTGGTTCATTACTGTGGCACTTCTTAAGTTGTTAGTCAGAATGTACAGTTAACACTAATTCACTATGTTGGTCAAACAGTATGCTGGTATAAGATGTCATTCTAATGTTGAAAATGAAATGATCAAGTTCTCATTTCTCACATTAGTATTTAGCCTCCCAACTATATTGTTGTTCAATTTCTTTATAACTTCTCCATTTTCCCCTGCTCTTTTTCAGCCTATCAAAGAAGCTTTTGTAAATGTTCTATCCACGCTTTGAATACAATCATTCAAAAATTTCTCTTCCATAATTCTACAAAAATTAGCCTGTTTATGATATGCTTTGTTAATTTCATTCATGAGAATGTTCCATTTTCTGGGAAAGGACTCTTGTAAAATGTTAAAACACCTTTCTTATGAGATTGGAATCTGGCAATAGATGGACTTTTGAGAATAGATGAGCTATTTAAGGGTGACATCACTAGGCTTAAGAGTAGGGAACGGGAATGAGGAAGGAAGGATCCCCCTCCGTTCATAATATGAATGTTGTTCCTATAGTAGTTATACTGTGATTTTCACAGAGCTACGTTCAAAGGATCTCAGCCGTTACTGTGTCATTCAATCAGAAGGCTGAACGCCACCATTATGACATCACTGTAGTGGCGTGTAAGGTCCTGATTGGACTACACCGTAACAGCTGATCAAATGTCAGCGGCAGCAAATTAAAAACCACAGTATAGGAAACCCACAGAAACAGCTAATCAGAGCAGTTGTGTACAAATTGTATTTGGGCAGGTGCCATAAACTCACCAATGCTAAACACATCAAGCAAATTTCTCAACCCTGCTGGCGATCAAACATATGATCTCCCAATGACTGATACCCTCAAGACATAGCTGAATCCTTTGTCATCACCAGTGGAATGCCATATATGCATTAATGAAACTGAACTAGATTACTATGAAACTATAAACAAACTGCTGCTTGAAATTAGTGATAGGTTTTTGAAAAATGTGAGCTATATTATCTCAATATTTGTTGCTAAATTTATTAACGAATGTAATCATTCTTATCCCTACTTTGTATGAATTTTTATCTGCTTCTACATGTATTCTATCGTCAAAATTTATGCAGTATTTTTTAGTTTATTTTATTATTTAACTTTTCCTGTTTTTAAAGAATAGTAGAAGAATTAGTTGTAATAAAAGGAGGGGAAAATAGTATCTCATATTGTTTATTTTATAGAGTCGACCTTTTGGAGTAGCAATTCTTTTTGCTGGCTGTGATGAAAAAGGACCTCAACTTTTCCATATGGATCCATCAGGAACTTTTGTACAATTTGAAGCAAAAGCAATTGGGTCAGGAAGTGAAGGAGCTCAGCAGAGTCTTCAGGAAATGTATCACAAGGTACTGATTTAAAAAGAACAATGTCATTTTAGTGCAACATCCTTTTTTTAAGTTGACAGAATATCTTAATTAAGAAGAAATACTTTTAAATTTAAACTTTAAATTTCACAAACATATTATTTTGTGAAATGTAGTCATAAAAAAAGAATATTGGGTCGTCCATAAATTAGGTAACCCAAACATTGGGGTTGGGGGTTTGAGGCAGCATTATGCTGCGTTACATAGGGGTATAGCGGTAGGAGCTTAGTGTAACGTAACAATATATTCTTTTTCAACATTTGCTGAAATAATTCCTTTTTCAGTCTTTTTTTAAAACATTTAAATATTAAATAATTAATTTTTAAATTAAATGAATTAAGGTTATGTGCAATTTGTCAAAATAAACAGAAGTATTTTTCAATTATTTTTTGATAGATAACGAAAAAAATTTAAAACTGATCTAAATTCTTACATCCAATGAAGTTGGCATTATAATTTCTCCCTCTGTGACATCCATGAAGATGTGTGAACGGCTTGTTGTGAAACATTGTTGTGTGTTTGCATTCTTCTTTTACGCAATAATTGTTCTGAGTCATATTGTTTGGTGTAGTCAACTAATTCTGACTAATATCACAAGTTTTACTACGAAACACAAATAATATTAATACAAATTGTTTTAGTGTAATATCATTTATTTTTACTTGGTGTTGTTGCGAGCATTATGTAACTATTTAGGGAGGGGGTTCAAACACACATTAAAGGGAGAGTTGGTATACAGAATATGCAGAATTAACATTATTTACTTTATAGACAGCTTCTAAACAGATATTTTCACAGAATTATTAAATTAGTACAACTTACCACAAGGAAGCATTTTACTGATGAGGCCATAACCACTACATATTATGTATATCTCATTTCCATTCTTCTTTTGCAGTCCATGACTTTGAAAGAAGCTCTGACAACAGCTCTCACCATCCTGAAGCAAGTAATGGAAGAGAAGCTAAGTTCTACTAACGTGGAAGTAATGACTATGACGCCAGAAAAAATGTTCCATATGTTCTCACGTGAGGAAGTTGAAGAGGTGATTTCGCAGATTGTTTAATATGCTTTGTTCTTATTAACATGATCGAATGCTTTTACTCAGCTCGGAAATGTTTCAATACTTGCTGTAAATTATTGACACATTCTTGTTTGTTCTTCTGCATATGATGTTTCCAAAATTGGATACAGGCTTGCATTTGTAATAAAGCTCTCTGCATGGGGGTTAATTCTTGTTTCTCATAAATTATTGGTGAAGGGTAGCTTATCCTAGAGAATAGCAGAGTAACAAATTAATACATCTCTCTCCAAAATATTTTCTTATTCAAATTATTTATGGAATCTAATTGAATACGCTTGTTTCTTTCTTCTTTCTTCTCAATAATTACAAATGGCCTACTAAACGCATGCCCTTTATAATCCATGGTAAATGTGCTGATTTTTGTTAGTGCAGCTTAAACTTAAATTTTCAGTAATAACATAATTTTGAGCATTTTGTAGTTGAAGTGCCAAACCCAAAATTGTATTTGGTGTTGAAACTTCGTGTGTAAGTTGCCATTAGTGCATGAGAAGGCTTTAACTGTTTTCCATTGCTACCACTTAATGTCACTGTTCAGTGTATTGTTATTATGTGTTCATGGGTGTATGTAAGCTGCATTTTATATTTGTTATTGTGAAAGTGTAAATTAATACATGTTGTGGATTGATGGTATATCAGAAGAATATTTCAAAAAATGTTTCATCTTAAAAAAGTTACTGAAAGTGATGGAATTATATGTCTGTTTCTGTAATTTTCTGTTCTCAAATACATAAGGTCAAAAATTACAGAAGTAGGGTTCATAAAATTTCAATTTGTATTGATTTTATGTTGGACTTCATTTCATGAAATATTTATTTATGTGTAGGCAATAATTTTACCCAACACAACTTACTTACAAGTGTGTGTAGAAAATGCAGAAAAAAAACAATAAAAAAAGTATTTCAAGTTGTCATGTTTACAACAAAATGCTGCTGTGTTATGTTTATGAAGTTATAAGATCAGAGTCAATGTGTACAATGTTCTGGCCATTTGTGAATTTTTGTAATAAGCTCTTGTTCCAAAATATTATTTTTTAGTTCACAGAACTATCAATTTCAAGATTTACACAAATTATTGTACCGTTAAGAATAGTGGTAATCTGGGAAAAGCTACCTTATCTCACTATTATTTCCCATTCCCCTTGTCATTTGTAATACTTTCCATTATTGATGTAATTTGTGCTTTCTGTTGGTTGCAATGCATGGATTGGGGTAAGTGTATTATGTATATGGGAAGGTTGTAACATAAACATCAACCAACATTCAGCAGGTACAACAATATACTCCATTTTTTGTCATGCCAGGGAAAGGATTTAAAATATATTGGTATTTGTTTATCACCTAGTATTAATTTGTCAGTCTCAGGGCATCCTCTCGAAGACTGCGTTTGTATCATAGCATGATTTATTTCTCCTACAGTATTGAGTCTTAGTTTTTCCTGAACTGAAAAATTATAATTGTAGACATTTGCACAAAGTGTAAATTATGTTAGTGTTTCAAGGAAGGTATCAGTTTTTTCCATATGTTGGAGAAATTGATAGTCTATATATTTTTAAAAGTAATTTAGAAAAACCAATCATCAAAATATGAGAGTATCATTTTGAAAAAATATTAGGAAAAATTGTAATGAAGCAGATGCATTTTGATTACAATCTCATAAAATTAGCAATTCTGTGCACTGTTAAGTATGCATGAAGTTATCTTTTTTGTAAAGACAGGGAACACATTTCAGTTGCAGTGTGACAGACTTTCAGAAGACCTCACTGCCCATCTTCAGTTTGTTCCTGATGCCTGCCCATAGCCTTCTTTTACATAATCATTAAAGGAGATTGAGCAAAGTTTTGATGAAACCGTGGAGACTAGTGATTAAACAATATTATGTTTTCAATAGCATTTTCTTACAATTGTAGAAAGAAATGTTTATATTTTGTGAGTGAAATGATAGTTGCTTCTATTGCACGATCTTGATTGTTTTTGCCTTTGGCTTCCCAGCCTATAAAAAAATCAATCTTGGTCCATAATCTCAATCTTTAACAAAACAATTAGCATTTCATCCATTTAATTGAAAAATAACTTTAATTAAAAAACAAAGCCAATATTTTAGATCTTTTTGAAGGAGAAGCTCATTTTATTTTTATTATTAAATCTTAAAAATTTGATTACCTATTTATCGTAGTGTCTCCACCTACCTTCAACAACTTTTCCATTTTGGTGCATACAATTGAGGAATACTATTATGGAGTGAGGCAATATCCAAACTGTAATACTGAAAGAACAAAAAAAATATCCACAAAGTGTAATAATAAAATTAGACACGTGCAGAATGCCTATAAAGCCCAATGAAAAAAAGTAAATATTCATTTTTGGGGACAAGTTGGTCATTGAATTGTTTAAGGGAAAACCTATTCTAAATATCTTGTAGAAGGTTTTAAACTTGGGAAATTGAAATTGTTGCTGGTGAAGCTAAATTTTTTTTTGATCCTACAGTGCTCTTAAAGATTATATGTGTATGTTTTTAGATTCTTGGAACTTTGGCACCTATCTCAAAGGAAGACTCGTTGGCAGGAGGAGTGTCAACAGCACGAGAGGGAGTATCAGCTTAGCTGGTTCATCAAACTTTTACTGGAGAGTGGGCTGCAGCTACTCTTAATTCATATTTGTGTTTTCGTATTACTCTTTCATTTGAATAAAAAGCTTTCACTTATTTGGGCATTTTATTTGTCAAATTTCCCTCCATTCTTTTATTTTTTCAACTCAACAAAACATCTAAACTGAAAACTAATAGTAACAATAATAATGGGGGGAAATTCTTCCGTTTGATTATTAGTATGAATTTTTGACTCAGTAATTTTTATGCTTACTGACAACAATAGACGATGTGCTTTTGGTGACATTGCCTTTACAGTAATAAAATACTAGAGATATTTTTAGTGCAAAATTATCAGAGTCAGAACTGACAATGTGAGAATGTAAGAAAGAATCCAAAAAGGATAATAAAAGGTAAGTAAAGAACATTTGTAGAATCCCTTTTAAGATTTAATAGAAAATTATTAATTTAAAAATTTGGTCATTGAATTATTTGTCTAAGAGGAAACAACTATGAATAAATTGTACAATGCATTAGTCACTCCAAGCAGGATTCACTCATGGGGACTCTTAGATTACACTTGCTTCTATGCTGCCTAGAGAACCAATATATCAAACAGATTCATGGGCCTGTGACCTGAATGTATGGGGCAAGTAAATGAACTAAGTGAAAAGGTGGGTGTGACTTGGTAACTATAAATAAACTGTCAATTTGATCAAGAAAGTAATAGAGTTGAATCCAGTTACAGTGAACCTTTCAGGGACTTGAGTTTTGGTTTACTATCTGATATCTTCACTATGTAATGCAGTATTTTTTATTTACAATTGATTTTTTTATTTCAGTGGTAAAGTACAATATCCATTGGCCACAAATTCTAGATTTCAGTGCTATTATGTTCTCTTCACATTTTATTTTACATGGTTCACATACACATCTTAGTGATGTCTGCATCACCCTTAGTTTGAAGCACTTTCTTCATTTTATATCTTCCTCATTATCACCAAAGGAGAAAGATCTTCTTGCTCTTTGGACATCACAACCAATTTTCTTCAGTGCGAGTAGAGCCTTTCACTATATTCACAATGTTCTAGCTAGATTGGATTTCACTAGTTTTCAACTTGCTGTCCATGTTGAAGTCATTAGTCGGTCACAACTTGCCATTGATGAGGTGAAAAATTCCTTGAATGGCAAAGTACTCTCTTTCTTCTCATTTATAATTATATATTAATAAAAAGTATCCCACGAAACCATCTATCAGTAAATTTTTTTTTCCCTTATATATTCTAATTACTATATACACGTAAACCAAATCTTTTAGTACATGTTTTTATGTAGATTGAAATCAGAGATCACAGTTTACTCTAACTGAAAGTTGACTATATTCAGACTTTTCAGTACTTTTTTAATTTGGGAAATTGTAATAAAAATTATTAAAATACACACAATTTTCAGTAAAGTTACATTTTATTATTATTATTGATGGTGAGATGGCTGAAACATTGGTTATCCATGAGGACCTGCAGGATCAATCTCAGAGATACCAGGAATTAGTATTTATTGTTTGCCATTTATTAATTGTTAAGCACCAGATGTTTCATGTTCAATGCATGCACCTTGTCAAGAGGAATGGATTCCTAAAAAATTCTGTATATATATTACGTTTCCAAATACAGTAGATTATGTGCAAAGTATTATGTTAGGAGCATTACATTCAAACATGCCCCAAATGTGATAGTCGGTAAATGTATATAATTTTATTATTATTATTTTACACAGTTAATTCAATTCGAGGAGGAGAGATGTTGAAATGGAATGTCCATCTGAGGATTTAAAAGTTGTTAAGTAGTGGATCGAGAGCAAAGATTTGTAGAAAGCAGTTTTTAAATGTGTACCCCTGTATGTAAATATTTTGAACTTCTCTTTTAACAAAGCTTTGCCATTTCCTTTTAGTTTATCAAAATCCAGGCACTGATGATTGGTTAAAAGGGTATAAGTAAAAAAGTGTTCAAAAGGAGAGTCCAAAGTTCATCAGCTAATTACAAAAAAAAACAAAAAAACAGTAGTCTTTCTTTAGGTAGTTCTTTCAATAGTCTATCAAGGGTTGGTGTAAAACGTAATTCTTTGGAATTATCTTGACCTTACGTATACTTGTTAAAGCAAAAGAAAAAGGTACATCCCTAATAAACTGGCAGACTAATGTTCTGTCAGTGGACCAAGTTTTTGAACTTTGCTCTTTTAAACAAACGCAAAATGCATGTATTTAGGCTAGCTAAAAAATAATTCTGGGATAATTATGTTTGTCACATTTTTCAAAATTTGAGTTATCATTTTTCCATGAAATATTGTTGAGGTTCCTTTTATTTTGCAATTGTATAAAAATTACAGTAAAAAGTGAAGGCCTAAATTACCTCCAAATTGATTTAAGAAAATATAAAATTTCTTAATAAAGTAGCACTTCTATTGAAGTTAAAATATTATGTCATTTAAACCATAAGGTATCATGTGGTTACAGAGAGAGGAACAATAATTTGAAGATTTGGAGTAAATGTCATTTCTAAAAATAAAACTTTTCTACTCAAATAGTTGTATTTTCCTTATTTACTCAGTGAGAAAAAAATGTTTATTGGATATTTTACAAAAAATAAGTAATTAAAAAGTGAGTGTCTTGTGTTCAAGTATATATTCAGTATAATAGTTTGAAAATTATTGTGGTCTAGCAGATAAATTTACTGTCCTGTGTATTAGTATACTACAAAATCTCTCTCCAATGTCTCCACTGTAGGGAACCAACAATAAGAATTACTTCCACAACAGTATTCTTTGAAAGACTTTTGAACTATTAAATAAAGAAGTTATTAGAAATTATAATGAACATTGACAATAAAGGCTTCAAAGTATAGACTAAAATTTGTTCAAGCCGTTAATGGAATGGTCTTTGACTGCTAACAGAAGGTCAGTTTTTCCCTGACTCATTTTGGTTGCATTTCAATGAGAACTTTTTGCAGAAAAATGCCATCTTTGGACAGATATCTTAAAACATATGGTGTCTGTCAGTAATAGTTCTAAAACAGTGATTTTGTTTGGAAATTTTCCAACTGATTTATGAGTGTTTTTATTTCTCCTCATATGTTCCAGCCATTTCTTCTGACACTTTTTAATTTCCTCTGTTATATTTGTTGTCTCCAGTCTTTTCCTTATGACTATTTCATTGTTCATCCAGCACAGGGGATGTGTCCAAGGAATCTCATTTGAGCTGTTTCTATTCTTGGGTTATCCCTCACATGCTGGAACTAGGTTTCTGAGCAATAGCATTAGCTTGGCAGAAATATTGTTGATTCTTTATTGAGATTCCTACAATACAACTCTTCCAAAATATTTTTATTCTATATTTATTATACAGATTTTAAAATTGTGTTTACAGATATTGAATTTTCACTCCTTTCCTTTGAAGGCCATATATTTGGTTTTCTTTATGGATATTTTCATGTCATAAGTCTTTGAATTTTGTTTAATTCTTGGATTGCAACTGATATTATAACTTGGTAGCATTTGGTAGGGTTTGCATTTCATTTTCTGACTGCTAATATTATTATTTAGTCAACTCCAAACGAGATTATTTGCTTTTCTTGAGGTGTATCCTTTGTTTTATCAACTTCTTCCAATATTTTATGTCTATGAGCATTTGTGTTGTAATGGCTAGATGAAAGGCCATATTCGTTTCTCATTACTCTGTACATGATTAGACATGATTTATATGGTGAAATATGAATGTGTGTTGAGTGTTTGAATTCCTTTTATAATTTATCATAGTATTCCTCTTCTTTTCCCACCACCCTTCCTCTTCCTTTCACCATATAATCCTTCTCAAAATCTATAAATAACATAAATATGAGCAAGTTACTTTCATTTCTCTTGGCAATTATTGTTTACACTGAGAAGGTAGTATCCTTTGCACTTCATCCTTTAGCCAGATTTTTCTTATAGGAAGTTCTAACCCTCTTCATTCATTCTATTCTGAATAATTTTGGAAAATAATTTGTTTTATACATTATACAATCATTTTTTATTATAACTCATAATTGTGTCATTCCATAAAAAACACAATTTCAGAAAAGTTCAATGTAAAATAGCATATTTCTTATTATCAAATATATATGTAATATGAAAAATGGTAAATTAAATGGTTATATTTAATTTCTTACTAGATACAAACTTTTTAAAACATTGACATTTTCAATTTTGGCATTTTTTGGAATATTGCCAGAATTAGACTTCAGATATATTCTACAATAATGAAGGTTATATATGAACAATTTAAAATCAAATTTTGAAGAAAAGATTTCTTTAAATAATTTCAATCTTCAGCATAATTTCAGTCAGATTGATCAAGGAATATCCGTTTTTTTCTGAAAATCTTATGAATGGTTCAGTCCAAGGATTCCCAAACATTTTCTTTCATCGACCCATTTTAAACAATTGTTTGCTTTGTCAACCCCTTAAAATTTTTCTCTTATATGCAGCATACACAATCATAACAGAGAGAATTGCATGCAAGTCCCTTAAAGATAATTTTGTACATCAATATTCTGTAACTATCTCGATTTTCATTAATCAAAGACGATTCTGCTTCTGAATAGCTTAGTTTCTAATCTTCATTGTTGTGCAATTGTTAAAAAATATTAAGCTTTTTTTAAGCAGGTCTTTAACCATGGCAGTTTATGGGTTAATCTTGACTACATCATCTTGAATAGTCTGAATATATTCTCCTATTGATGACCCCTATCAGACCCCTTGATCATCACTGACCCTTCAAAATTTCATCAACCCCCTGGGGGCAACACTGACCCCACTGGGAATTCCTGCTTTATGTTTGTGCTAAATACATTCTCTGAAAGATAGGTACACAAGAAATGTATTTCACATTTGAAGATAGTCTTCCTGTCATCTCTCATTTTCTCCATTTAAATTTACACGATACCTCAACAAATGTTACTTTGCCGGCCACAGCCATCAGCCAACTTATGTTTTGTATTAATAGTAATAATTTATTAATTAAATGTGTTCATTTAAGCAAAATGTTGAAAAATGTATTCTATATATCTTTTTATATCCAAACACTCTGAAATAATATACATAATAAACGTTATATGCAAAATGTGCTGTATCTTACTCAATAATTTGGCATGAAACACGGGGTTCAAGTTTCTTTCAGATATTGTCTTAAAAAAAGCAATTGCATGAACTTCCTAGCTGTAATTATAATTTAATTCAATGATCATTTTATTGGAAAATACTTAATTTAATTTACAAATTATTGATATTTTTTGCATGCCTCATTTTAATGAAAAATTTTTTCCGGAATTGCAGGGAGTCCTTATGCTGCAGCACAATCCACATCCTTTGGATGAGATTGCTCTTCGCAGCATTGTTCCCCCCGTGTTGTGCAACATGTCAGCGTGCTTCTTGAACTTGAGTTGTACATTTTTAAGGCAAGATATACGTGAGACTACGTCCTTCTGAGATAACAGTCGTCATTTTTGTTTTGTTTGTGGAAATGCCAGTGCCGGCGCTGGACATCGGCAGACCGGGCGATCGCCCGGGGTGATGTATTGGATATATTCTCTGGCCCGGGGCCCCGCAAGTCAGGGGCTCGATGATGGAACTGATGGGAAAAATTAGCAAAAAATTGAAAATAAATTAGAACTCGAGAAAATCGTTGTCGTAATTTTGTAAGTTGCGGTACAGTAGTCTGATATTTCATAAAATTTCAATTAATTTTTTCCTTAAATTTAATTAAGTCATATTGTAAGGTAGGACTTATGAAATGATCAAATGACGCTAACATTAAAATAGGTTCCATGAATTCATTTTATGTGTTTAACAAGTGATTTTATTAAAAAACAATAACTAAACTTTTTTTCTTTTAAGATCACCGTGAAATATATTATTTGATCTTTTACTTAAAACTTTTATTTAAAATATATTTCCAAAACCATTTCTCTACTTTAAACGTGGTAATTTTTGTTATTTATTGTAATAAAATAACTCATAGTTTCTTGATAGGTTTTTTAATTTTTTGGGGAGGGAGGGGGGCTACGTGTCAGCATTGCTCCGGGCACAAAATTGTGTAGCTCCGGCATGGAAACTGTTGATGTTTCACGTACCTGTGAAAGAGTCTTGCGGGTTGCGTTTGAAAAATAGGTTCCCCAAAATTCTTAAATGTTTTAATATGTTAACTTCTTTTCACATCAATTATTTTAGAATAAGTTTATCATTTCGGTTATCAAAACGTTTTGTAAAAGATCAAACTCATATATTACAAAAATTTATTTTTTAGAGAAACACTATAGGATTCCCTAAATCAAAGGATTCTTTTATAATTAGAGGAAAATCTCATATTATTTGAAAATAAAAATAAACATATGAAATTTTAATGATTTTTAATGTTAAGGAAATTAAAATTGTACCTTAGCAGGAATATACTTGTATTAAAGCTAATCTTCACGATTTTTCCGTGTGTGCATTTCGTAAGTCTGGATTGTGCAACTGCAACTCTCACGGCGTTCATGTCAATATGTTTTCAAGCCAAGTATTTTATCCAGGGGCGTGGTATCTCACCCTAATATTTTAACCACCACATCCCTTGATAATTTTGAAATATTACCACGTCCCATGGGGTGAGGTGAAGGCAACGGATGATTCATGTGAACGAAGCTGAAGGATGAGGTCAGCCGTACTCCTTTTCGTCCGAAGATAATTTGAAAAAAGCCACTGATACGCATTTCATAATTCGAACAAGGAATCAGCTCTTAATAAAAAAACGCGTTGGTCTTCCTGTGACATTTACATTCGACCATGAGACACTTCCGAACTTTTCGAACTACAATTATTATTTACGATGTCACGTCTGCAACTTTTGGTGCATATTATACAAGATGCATCAGGTCTAGTTCTGTCTCCCGTTTACATGCATTGTAAATCTGCTGCGGAGAGGGGTAGATGGTCAAAATACAATATTTTTAAGTGATATCCATAAGTGGTAGACCTACAAAAAATTAAAGTTGGTACTAACCATTCTGTAATGATCTGCCACTGGTCCGTCCACATAAGGGCGCTCTAAACAAGTCGACAAATTTCGGAACGTATGGTCAACTGAGGCGTTCAAAAAATTTGGGAGACTTAACATTTTATGAGCTCTATCTATTTAATGTATTTTACTGAAGTTCGTTAGGTTTTAAAAAATTACCACATCCCTAAATTTTCTGACCATACAGACCACTTGAAAATTTCTCTGTAAAATACTGGTCCATGTCAACAACATTGATTCTAGTAACTATTACATAGTCTAAAATAGAATACCAAGAACTTGTGACTTCTCCACAGACTTTTCTCTTGAGTTATTTTGACAATTATTCTTACAGATATGAGTTAAAAATTGACAGTATTTATACAACGTACCGGCAATCTAATAAATTACGCGCCCACGAACAAGATAGCGAGGCAATAATAATAATAATAATAATAATAATAATAATAATAATAATAATAATGATAACAATAACAACAACAACAATAACCAAAACGTCAGGGAGACATTTTGTCATTTTATGGGCTTTCTAATATTTCAGACATTCGAAAGATCAAAATTCTGACAAAACGCTTTAGCACAAACACAACAACACCCCCACCCCGCCTGGCCCCCGCCCTACCGTCCCCGCCTCCTCCTCCGCCGCCAGCCGTCGGGGGCTCCGCGAGTGCCCCCCCCCCCCCCCGGGGGGGGCGCTCCCGCCCGCCCCCCCCCCCGCGAAGTGATCGCCCGCGCCCGCACCCCCCGCCCCGGAGTGTGCGTCGCCACCAACTACGTGCGTAACTCCAAGGCCATCGGCGTGCTGTGGGGCGTGTTTTCCATCTGCTACGCCATCATCGTGGCGGTGGCGTTCGCGACCCCGGAGTGGCTGGGCGACCCCGCGGCCGTCGCCTCCGACCACTCCGCCCGCTTCGGACTGTTCGCGCGCTGCTACTACAGGTGAGCGACCCGCCGCCGCCCCGGGCCTCAAACACACGCATTATCCAAAGCGGCCCCACACCCCTTGCGGCCCCCTTCCCCAGTGACGTTTGTGCACGCTGCGCCGCGCTGGACGAACAGGCGCGGAACCAAGAACTGCATACAGGGCTGCACATGCACCACTACTGGTGCCTTTTTCCTCAAAAACTGCATGTTGAATCGTGGTAAATTATCTCCTGAAGTAAACAAGTATTCAAATAACAATATTATGCAATTAATTTGTTTTTAATACGTATTGGTATTTAATGCATATACTAGACAATGGAAGTTTATGTAATACGTATTAAAATATGTTTGTGTCAAAGGGAATGGCACGTGTTCCACAGGCAACCTCTTGGATCTCTCCCTGTCCACGAATTCAAATTAATCGTATTGTTCAAAGTCTCTTCTGGGAGCTCTGTTATATATCATGTGATAGAAACACAGATAAAACTTAGGAAAAATGGTTGTTTTGTTTGGGGGGGGGGATATTTTGGAGGCGTAAAAAATTTTCGTGCCTTGTACTATCGATTATCGTCACAAAATAATAGAGAATGACCGATTCGGTTAACATTGAAATCTGTATTGTTCGTACTGACAATTTTTGACTTTCGTAGTTTGTTTCCTCTCGCAGTTGGCACTTTTCTATTCATGTGAGGTGATTTAAAAATACACAAAGAGGTGAATGTGTTGTCCTCCATTCATCCTCACAATTTGACAACAGAGCAATCTTCATCTGTTTTGCACGCTCCCGTCTCTTCTTCTGAGCAGACGTACGGATGTTACTGTCCTGTTCTCCCCGATCGTGGATGTTTCATATAGAATTCGTATGCGCTTGCTGACGTAAGAAAAATAGGGCTTCAATGAACAGGTAGGGCTTCGTGAAGTGAACGCACTACACACCCACGCAACAGCTGCACCCGCCGGCCAGATGGGCCCATCCGAAAAGGGAGACTTCAATGGGCAGCTCGCTATTGTGCTCTGGGCACCCATGCTTATGACGTAGTTCGGGAATTTTTCCCTCTGAGCAAGCGTATTCAGGTTTACCCACGTGGAAAAACGATGGAAAAAATAACGAAAATAATGAAACACAGATTAACGGGATTGGATCAAGAAAGTTAATAGATTCGGTGAGTCAACATAACGAAATGGTCATCACAATCGATACGTGACAGTAGTAGTCCGTGCAAGTCTTCTGTAAGTAACTTAAAAGGTCGTCCCAAAACATATAATTGTGATTTTTGTTTACGTTTATATGATTCGAACATTTCACAGCCGCTTTACTAACAAAAAGGACTCGATAGCATTATGGATGCAGTTTATTAGACAATGTGAATAGAAGCAGCAATAAAACTTTATTGCGAGCAACGGGGTTTACTCATCGTTAATTGCATGCAATTCAAGATTCCCACCATTTTCCTAGTTCCCTTTCATAAACATGAATATAGGTCACGGATAATCTTAACTCATTCAAGACTGATATTTTTCCGTAGAGCAAAACGATACAAGAAAAAAAAAATGACATTACTAAAAAACTTCAATAACCGGTAGATAGAATTAAAAAACATGCGTATCACTGATATTTGAAAGAGAAAACTTGAGATTTCTCGTTTCAGGATAAACATAAGGATGTTTGTGGGTAACAAACGAAATTAATTTGGAAGAAATTTCGAGAAAATAAAAACACCTCAGATCGATTTGTGGATTACGTAAAGTATAGTTATCATTCAGCTTAGTTGCTCCTTTGGTAATGTCACATGTAATTACCGTTCTGATGCAACCAGTGAAATGCAACTGTTATTCCGGCAAAAAGTTTCCTTTTTAGTTGCACACGCTAAAATGTGCGTTTTCAAAACATAGTTGTTAAATTCCTCAACAAATATTCTGCAAGACTCCGCTTCACATGTGTCATTAGCTGTGCACAATTGTTCCCCTAAACGGGCAATTAATTTGCAAAGGAACGAGTGTAGGTAGACTAATGAGCGACCAAATGTCAGGGCCCTCGAAAGGTGCATGTACCTGCCCGACTGTAGCGGGCGGCTGCGTTGGAAGTCAAACTAGAAACAAATGCCATGGAGTAAAAAGAACCACGAAAAACATTCTACCCCTGTTCACCGATATCGCCAATCAAAGTTATGGCTTGCAATTCATTGTTTAAATACCTTTTTTCATTGCACAATCCTTTTAATTTTGAGAACCAAAGTCAAAATTATTCTCGCAATTTGCGCATGCTTTTCTCCAAATTAGTTTCTTCCAACTTCTTTTCGTACTTCTAAATTGAAAGAGCGAATTTAACCTTACCCAGTAAGAAGGCGAGATATAATGAAACAGTGATGTTCGTTCACACTCTCACGGAACACGTGCCTTTCCGCCTACGTCACTGGTTAGTCATGCATGGAGCCACCAATGTCCTCGCTTTCCAACCGGATGCGTTACAAAATATAACATCTTTGATGTTTAAATGAAATGTATTGAACCTTAAACATGAAAACACCGAGTGTATTTCTATAGGAGCAGATATGGCTGTAGTTTTCTTCTAAATTAATGAAACACAAAGATACATTTATAATATGAACTTATCTTCATTTATATTGCTTTCTTGAAAAAGAAATAAAACAAATCTTCCGGAATTATTGAAAGGAAAAGGCTGAATTCTTAAATATGTACTCCTTGTTATTCATCGAGAAAATATATTTTAATTATTATCTGAGTTTCTTCTGCAAGGAGTAGAGTTATCATCACATACATCAAGGAATTAGGTTTGTAATAAAGACGTCACTTGTACAAGAAACCTGAAAATATTAAATTAAACTAAACTATATTTTCTTAATAAATCCGATGGAGCATATTTGGAACTTATTATTTTTTTAGAATTGCAATCTTCATATATTATTGTTACTTCGTCGCGATTTTCGCGACATTCTACGACACTTCTAAATTTCAAAATGATTGGAAGCGACGTTTATCAAAATTCATTATGCTTAAATCTTTTCCATAGTACCGTATTGTTACATCGAGTTAACGCAACTAAACAGAGGAATGAAAAGCCATAGGGCCAGTTGAGTGTTTTACAGTCTGCCGTGCGTTAAAAACAATCAAAAACAATAAGTTGTAGTCGAATATGGCGGATAAGTACTCCCTACTCCAAGAAAAGGTGTTTATTATTTGTATTATTACTTCTTATAAGAAGGTGATATTCCGAAAAGTATTGAAAGACACACACAGCCGATATTACAAATAGGGATTAATGGACTTAGTCAGTTATTTACTCTTTACGGGACTACTGTCGCAAAAAAATACGAGAAGTTTGTTTTTGTTTGTTGCGATCTTCATTGTTTTTATTTCCAGTGCTTCATTGTTTTACCTGACAAGAAGCAAAAGAACTTAGTTTTTTTTTTATTTGAGAATTTTCATCAAAGTCATACTACCACTCTACTTTTGTAGATGGATAAAATACAGAATTTCTTGAAGTAATTTTAATTCATTGAACTTTTATTACTCTTTAATATATTAGAAGCTCCTTAACTTATTTTTGAATAAAATTTCACTCTTTTGTTGGACTTCAATTTCATCACGCTCGGGTTTTTCAGATTTCAACACTAGCAAGCATGCGAACAAGAAACTTATTTGTGATGCATGCGTTCCAAGGCTAAAGTTCAACGTGGACATCAAATTTCCTTTTCCCAACATGAGTCAGATATTATAACACGAATGCCTTACAGACAGTTTCACCATTTGGACTGGAATGTTTGGAAGCTG
The DNA here is from genome assembly GCA_964035755.1 of Teleogryllus oceanicus. Taxonomy (NCBI): domain Eukaryota; kingdom Metazoa; phylum Arthropoda; class Insecta; order Orthoptera; family Gryllidae; genus Teleogryllus; species Teleogryllus oceanicus. Next base: position 105,327,761 of record CAXIVR010000007.1, read on the forward strand.
GCGTCAAACCAACTATCTTTACTCAGCCACTCAAGGCAAGATTGGTACCACCTTTCTTTTTTTACAGCATGTGTTTTACATCTCCTTTCTTCCGTTACAATTATTCTCATGCTCACCTACGAGAGTTTCAGTTTTCTAAATGACGAGACAAGTCTTGACTTTCATAGAGTAATTTTGACTCAACAAGTAACAAAATATTTTTCCACAGTAAGAGTAAAAACGGGTAATATACAATAAAATGCTGTTGTGGTGTTATGGTTGTAATTAGGAGACGGATTTTGATGACCTAAAATACTGCCAAAAATAATCAATAAAATGCTCTTAAAGTGGTTTTAAAATACCCTAAAAGTTAAGAAATGTGACATAAAAATTTGATCAAAACCAATTCAGATGAACAACACAAGATATGTTTTTTGGATATGTCACTGATGTAACAAAAGCTTCTTTCTTTTCTTCAAGTGAACTCAACTTGCAAATTTGTGGTTTAGACTATTCTTTATCAGGAAATATTTTGTCTTTAGTGATAGCGAAATCGGTGGAACCGACAATGGCGCTGATGGCATCACAGGAAGCTTACATACAACGGCTGACATTACAATTTCTGATTGTGAGTCAAGAAATCAAAAAGGCTATTCAGGAATTCTATGGAGAATATTTTTTGCGCCTCGTAAATACTATTTGGATCTAGTACCATTGAAATGAAATGAAAATCGATGAAATCAGCGAAAAATGCTTTAAAAATGACAAAAAGTAAACAACTGATTATTTTGACCAAATGACGAAAAACTCACAAGAATGTCATAAAAATGAGTAATTTCCTTTTGCCAACGCATAAAATTAATTTCTCTATTAATAGGTATTGATCTAAAAGAAAATGAAAAATAAAGACATTTCATTAAAATCCGCCCCCTAGTTATAATTTATTGTTGTACTAGTTGGACTCGTCCTGCTTTTAAATCGATTTAAAGTGAAAATAGCTTAATGGTGAAACCCGGCTTCCAACATTTCTCACAACCCGTTTTATGGAATCCACCTTCTCCAAAAATATTGAAGAACGTCCCCAAAAAAGTGTCACATTTGAAGATTACAGCTAAGAAACAGCGCGCTAAGGACAGGAAAACTTATTTTTAAGGGTCTAGGATGCATCTTTGCGGAGAGCTATGCCTGATGGTAACGTGTGTTGTGGCTTGCATGTTCGCCTGCGGTTTTCCTTATACCATTGCACAAATCTAAACGTTTCGTCTTCTGGGGTCACGCTTCAAACTTCTTTCGTCATACGTCTAGGGTTTTGTGATGACGGTGTTTTAAATCGCTCAAAACCGACATCTCCAAACAATGTTTCCACACACATACACAACCTTTATAGCAAACTGTATGAAAGTGATATTCATAAATAAGTATACTTAAGATTTACATGAAATACAAGTAATATTTGTAAAATAGATATTACGGAATAATATTTATTCAGTTTTATGTTTTTTCTAATTGTACATTTTATCGAACCCAAATTTAAACGACACTTAATTGCTTTATGTTTCCTTATCAAAATGGTTTGTGACCCCCATGAAAATGCTCATATACGACGGTTGACATTCAGCGCCGCTGATGAAACATCTCTGCAGAGAACGTCTGATTGAAGGTCAAATGGAAATTACATGTAGACGAACATAAAAGATATAAATAAGAAAGCGGGCCTTGGATAAGATTTCGTATTAATTATAAATTATTCTGACAGAGAATGTATCATTTATAAAATTCAAATTTACTCAAAGATGGAACGAAACCTAGTCGATAATAGTAGTTTATGCAATTAGTTTATAATGTTAAGCTTTATTGCATGAGTACATGTTTTGAAAACGAGCGACGTTAGGAGCGAGTTTTCAAATTTGTACGAATGCAATAAAGCAACATTATAAACGAGTTGCATACGCTATTTTTTTGTATAACAGCATTATAAATTTACAAGAGAATCAAACTTAATTTCGCGAATCAACTTTCTTCTGACGTCTCGGGTGCTTGACATCCAACGCCCTCTGGAAATGAAATTCAAGATGGCATTGTTGACATCCGTGCGAGAAAACGGTGGTCGGCTGTTCCGTCTTCTTCTACCTCCCACGATTCTCTCGCTACTATTGGCTGAATGTGTGATGACGTCATGTCGCGTTTAATAATGGTGATGACGTCATGTAGCGTGCAATAAAATACTGGATTATGCACGATTCGGGGTATCAAAAAGGGTCGTTTATAATGATGGTATACAAAAAAAAAAAGATTTATCTGTCCCCGTTAATTCAATTCCTGTTGACTTGAAAGATTGTCGGGTGTGTTCACCATCCTACTCTGAAGTGGGTGAAAATGAGTTCGAATTCCGGTTCGGTCACTTTGAGTAAAATTAGCTCGTCTAGGGATCTTCCAGTCTACGGCTAGAAAATCCAGATTTGTTAAAAGTCATGAAACAAGAAACACTTTTCTTCACTTTCTCTTCCGCAGCATTACGTATTGGTAGCTATAATGAAGTATTACGTTGTAGAGATGCGATGTTTTTCAAGTATCATGTGAATACTCATTGGAAGGAACATAACTGCTAAAGGTGAAAATGTTGAATTTACATTATGCAATGGAGATAAACGAAGAAAAAAATCTTATCAGAAAATGTTATTGTATGTTGACAGGCTCTATTATGGCAACAATAACTTATTAAAATCTGTTCTCAATTTCAACGAGCTATTGGCAATACGAATAAAAATGGTCTGTATTGACAAAACATTGAAATTGAACTATTCTGGGAGATATCTCCATCACTCATTGGCCCCAAAATGGGGGTTGTAGCGCCATCGTTTGTCGAGAATGTAATTTCCAAAATTCAGAACACCAATTCAAAATAAATCGTAAGTAACTCTTGTAAATTCATGATATCTAAGTTTAATAAAAGCCTGTATTCAAATGTTACTTACATAATTTTATGGGTCGAGTGCAAAGAACACCTCCAGTTCACATGATTTCAGCTTTGATTTCCAATGGACACTCAAGTTTTTGTATTATTTCCGCATTGAGACAAATGCAGATAATAAAATGCATACGAAATAAAAACGGACTAGGATTCCAAAATATGGTGATCACACTCTTGCACTTTGCAACAAGCATTATTGTTTTGTCTTGTTTTACATTTAACACTATTTTATACAGAAAGAATATTATTTTATTTCAAAAATTTTGTATAATTTGCAATAATGAAAGATCTGTAATTTTCCATGACTGTATACTTTGTTAAATTGGTAAAAAATCCTACTTCCTTGAGAAAAATGATTTGTCGGCATCATCAAACAACAACAAACAACAACAACAACAACAACAACAACAACAACAACCACAAACAAGTTATACAATAACTACTCAGACCAGTCACATGAATGTGACCACAGCCTATGTTCGACGTAACCCCTCACAGACGGCAAAAGGCAAAAGTAACAATGAAGGAAAGAAATTACCCTGATCTATCTGAACGAACTCGAGGCTTTGGGAGTTTCAAACGGAAGTTTTGATTTTTGAAAGTACTTTACATGAAACCTCAACATTTTCAAAATTTTCTCAAAAATAGTTCAAATTTTTTTTATTAAACTTTGTCCTCAGTGTAAAGGACGCTTAAGAGAATGGTGCACGTTTCATGTTCGTTGAAATCCCTATTTTTTGGAAAATTGCAGAGGAGCAATTTTTTGACGTTTCCTATAACTACAATATTGAAGACAGATTTTTCCTAATAAAATCTGTTATTTAAATAATTATAATCTTAATATAAGGTCTGGTTTTATTTTTCAAAACTATAGATAGTTTTTGTGAAATTTTTCTCAAAAGTTTTTCTAATTTTTAAAAACATTTTCTCCGTGTATGTGTCAAGGGACGATAAAAAATATGGTACTAGTCCCATTTTCTGCGGATACTCTGCATTTCCTAAAATTGCAAAAAGTTAACATTTCAAAACTGCAAAATTGAAGATAGAAAGTTTTATGTTAGGCATCAAAGTTTGTTGTAAAAAATAATACCCTTTGAATAGGTGATGCACTTTTTTTTAAGAAAAGGAGAATTTTTCGCGTAATTTGACCTCGAAATAAAATCAATTTATAAAAAAAACATTTTCTCAAAAACCTCTCCATATGTTTTCTTGAAATTTGTTCCACGATTAGAAGAAGGGTCGCATAAAAGAATGGTGCTTGTCTCATTGTCGTTGAACACGGTCAAGTCGGGATAAACCTTATGCTTCCGAATGGCCTCCCACCCTGTGTGGTAGTGTAGTGCATGTAATTGTGTGTGTTAATAAGGGTTGAGGATCACGGATGATAGGTCAAGGAAGAGGAAGAAAAGATCGCGCGCGGTCCGTGGCTCGTTTACTAGGATACTGCTCAGACATTCGCCTTATGTAGATCGGAGAAACCACGGGGCTGCCGATCAGAGCAGTCCCGCTATAACTCTCCTCCACTGGTTTAATTCGCCCTATCCATCGGCGTCTTGAACGAACTGTCGCTTGCCACTCGCAGAATACCCAATATGTGGCACTATGGTGAAGAACCCACGCATTAGGCATTGGTCGAGCAGAGAGCAACTGATCGCCCAATCCCGAGCAGTTAATATGTTTGGCAACTGTTCGCTTTCTTTGATGTGTCCAAAAGACCGACACGCGGTGGGCAGGGTGAGCACCGAATGTTAGTCACTCGGCAAATAGTAAGCAACTCATCCTCACTACTTGTCATTCCGCGAGCGGTTGCTCGCCACTCGCCGAGTAATGTGTGGAACCGTCTTAAGAAGGGACCGCCTTGACAGCCACTGCTTGGCTACTGCAGGCCATGTACGCGTTCGTTTGCAATTGGCTCACTTGCAACAGGTTTTGACAACTTCCTGCAAAGCGATCAAGCAACATGGCTTTCATTCGTTTTCCGACGTGTTAGCTTCAACATTCCGACCTGTCCCTTCTAGAGTAGTTTCCAGCTAACGCATGTGCGTGTGTGTGTGCTTGGCAGGACGGCACGGAGGGCGGGCCCGACTGCCAGGGCGGGCTGGACGAGCTGACGTCGCTGCCGACGGTGGCGTGGCAGCTGGCAGCCGTGCTGGTGGCGCTGGCAGCGCTGTTCGCGCTGCTGGCCGTCGCCGCCATGCTGCTCTTCTTCTTCCTGCCGGCCACCGCCGTCTTCCGCTCCGCCGCCTGGATCCAGCTGCTCTCGGGTGAGCTCTCGCCTCCACGCCCGTGGCTCGGAGACTACTGCGCGGCGCCGCAACGCTTCCACACCCACACACCTTCACACCCACCAGAACGAATTTCTCTGGGTAGAGAAGGGAGGAAAGTCATTCCGACGTATTGTCTTCGTCTCTATTGAGATATACCAAAATTTTTCTCTCTCTACATTTATATCTGCTAAAGATCTTAGCGTCCGGCTTGCTGGGTCAATGGGTCACGATATATTATAATCCTTATTACCTCTATAATGGATTATAGGATCCGCCGACTATACAGCGCAGCTGGGAATCTGAAATAGAATGATTCTATTCCTAGTTCATTTCTGTTTGGATTGACTAAATGAAAGATCACTTTCTTTTCTAAAGAACAAAATTCAACAAAGTTTATTTTTACGGTTTTAGTAAACAATTTAGTGAATTTACAATTTTTTTAGGCCTTTGATCAAGATATCTTTCAATTTACAATTTATACCGCGGTTAACTTATCTTTTCTTCGTTGATGTCCCTCGTAGACTTCTCAGTCGAAATATCTTGCGAGCTTGCCGTAGTCCAAAGTTCCAAGAAATCCTCTTCTGCCCCTATCCAAGCTGGTCTCCAACTATCAAAATTATCAGTCCCGATTACGTCCTATGACATAGTCCCGAACTCGATTACCACTCCCGGCAAAGTTCCAATTTATACATCAATATTGCTTCCACATCAAAATATCTGCAATATCATTCACTGTCCTTAAAATTTCACTGATAACCCAATTCTATCTCGATTGTACTCGTTCCCTCTCACGAACATACGATCAGTTCAGAAGCGCGTTATCGAGCAGAATGAAATCTTCCTGCATGATTCATCCCTCGAAGACTTCGTATTAAACTACCTTCATTTTTTTCATAACATTTGACCGTCCTTCTCTCACCCAGCCAATCCATACGTTTGTTATATTTTGGTGTAGCTGACCGTCTAAACTTCTTCGCCCAATCCCAAATTTTCTAATTTCGGCACCTCTTAATGCATTTAGAAAAAAACAAAAACTACATTGCATCGTAGGCTTTCACGGCCGGAGTCAATATTAGTTGCGGCTGCGGTGGACATGTCCACCGCAGCTGTGGACGAAACGTTTGCTACCTCAATGCCAACTGGACCACGGCCTACCAGCCCGGAAACTTCTACTAATAAAAACTACATTGTTTATTCACGGTCGTTGCTAAGCTCTAGCTCTCGTGATATTTCGTAATGCATGTTCCACCATATTGTCTACAAATAAATGTTAGTTTATTTTAACGTGACATATCGGTAAGTCACATTATGTTACTACCAAATATTTGCTTAGATGTTTACGGGGAAAAGTACATTTTTGATTTGATAGATATAGAGAAATGCATTTTTACCAAGTTTAAACATCGCGTACTTTTAATCGACCCAAAATATTGAAGTGAAATCGAGGAAGAACTCTCAGTATGTCCTTTTATCGAATATTAATCGCTTGTATCTCACAGCGCTTTAATACCCAGCAATAATTACACACTTCATTTCCGTTCACACACTTTATTTGGAAGGGAAGGAACGCAGTCTGCCCCATGTCGCACACGCGTAGCTTTTAAATTAACATCGAGCCTAAAATAAGCCTCTGGGCAAGATATAAATTGGCCTTTTCTATTCAAAGTAATACCTTTCTCCGTTGGACGCTGCATTGTGCAGATAGACTTTGCAGCTGTAACGCAATATCTGGCACTGCACAATAAGTGCAATGGAATGAAATAATGGCTAAAGAGACTCTCACTTTGTTTGGATACGTGACATTTTTGCGCCTCTGGTTGCACGACTCGTGTTTAATCGTATTCCAAAACCGTCCCCAAACATCCGGTTCTTCCGTCTGGGTTTACAACGTCTCACCTTCCCAACTCGTTAGCCGTCTCACAGTGCCCTGCCCACTCCCACTTCGGACCTTTCTTTACCTCGATCTTGTAGGGAGGGTAAGGGTGCACCTTTGGCGAGGGGGCGTTGCTACCTGGCCTGTAGAAATTCTGCAGGGCCGGTTTCATGCACAGACTTTCATGATACAAGCGACCACAAACGGCAGAAAATCAAGAGTCGGAAAGTTTCGTTTATGGCCGTTTGACCCGCTGGGTTGCAGCCTGAGGACACTCGTGTTAGAGCGGACAGGTGAAACGGAACAGGTAAACCGATTACGTACCCTCAGCTTGTATTGGTCCCGTATCAAAAATGTGATCTTCGTTGAACAGACTCACGGCCTTAACCCTCGATTTTAAGATGTTACCTGTTTTTATTTTCATTCTGAACCACTGTGTACTCTAAAATACGCATCTGGGCAAAATTTAAATAGGCCTTTCCTGTTCAAAAGTTTAACCTTGTTCCGTGAAGAGCTTTGAGACGATATGCCTTGCCGCTTTGACGCAACATCTGGTATTGCACAATGATTGAAAGAAAATTATATTCTCGCTAAAGAGACTCGCACACGCTCTGGATAAGTGATACTTTTTCCTATCCATTTTTCGCCTGATGTGTTTAATCGTATCCCAAAGCCACCCACAAACATATAGTTCTCCCGTCGGAGTTTGCAACGTGTCACCTTCCCAACTCGGAAGCCGTCTCCCCGTGCCTTGCCCATCCCGTCCCCGGCCCCTTCTTTCCCTTGCTTTTCTCGTAGTGAGGGAGAGGGTGCACCTTGGGCCAGGGGGCGTTGCTACCTGGCCTGTAGAAATTCTACAGGGTCGGTTACGTGCACAGACTCATGATACAAGCGACCACAAACGGCAGAAAATCAAGAGTCGGAGGGTTTCGTTTAAGACCGTTTGACCCACTGGATTGCAGCCTGAAGACACTCGTGTTAACGCGGTCTGGTGAAACGGTACGGGAAAACCGATCATGCACCCTCAGTCTGTGTGTGGTTCCTTATCAAAAGGGTCGCCATGATCTTTGAACAGACTCACGGCCTCATCCTCATAGGTGTACGTACAATAAGAGGGGACAATTATATTTCAGGCAACGGGGGCAACCACATTTCTGAAGCATTCCGAACCCCCTTTTCCATTAAACTTTTTTGTTTACGTATGACACATTTTTATAGTAAATAAATAAAACACAATAAAGAGAGTAAAATTATAAATTAAATGATACTATTAACGAATACAACTATTTTATATTGCACCCTTACAGCGTTTGCCAGATGGTTTGGAAAGCTTTTTTAATGAGTATCAATTTCTCAACGTATCAGTGATAAAAAAGGGGAAATCAAGAATTGATATTGTTTATGGAAATAAAATATTTTATTCCATGGGACTAAGGGGCCGCTTTTAAAATATTTTTAGAAGGGCACGTCCTCCCTAGACCTCCTACGCCCGCCTATACTACTCCTTGATCGTGATGAAGTTATCCCGTTTCCACATTAATTCTGTTCCACCGTGTGCGGGGCCCGCACCGCGTCATGCCAGCGTTAACGGGACCTGGGCCGCACCGCGCGGTGCCGGGCTGCGCGCGTCTGTGCGTTGCTGCGCGGCACTGCGCGCGCTGGCGGGGGGTTAGGGGGGGGGCTTCGCGCGCGCATGGCCAGCTACGCATGCAGAGCAGCCGCGCCCCGCGACCCGGAGGATTCCGGAAGTCCGCCGCAGACGCCCGCTGACGCCACCTGCGACCCTGCGGTGTGCGGCGGACCGGCAAAACGGGAGCGACTCACGTAACGCGTGGATTAATTGGGGATTTATTTGTTTATTTATTTATTTATTTATTTATTTATTTATTTATTTATTTATTTATTTATTTATTTATTTATTTATTTATTTATTTATTTATTTATTTATTTATTTATTTATTTATTTATTTATTTATTTTTTATTTTTTTTTATTTATTTATTTTTATTTATTTATTTATTTATTTATTTATTTATTTATTTATTTATTTATTTATTTATTTATTTATTTATTTATTTATTTATATTTATTTACTTATTTATTTAACGTCAAAAGCAGATAAAAACTGTGTGACGTACCAGTAAAGGAGGCTCAGGGCATCAGCTGATGTCACTGTTGTACCTCTGACCGGGAGGTTCTAGGGTTCGAGTCCCCACGGTGACAGGATTTTCGACACTAGCTCGGTCGAATTCAGCCGCTGACTAGAGGAGAATTCTAGAGATCTGCTGCTCTGATCGGAAGTTTTCCGTGGTTTCTCCGATCAACACTAGGCGAATGCCGGAGCAGTATCCTAACATCGGGCCACGGACCGCACGTGATCTTTCCTTCCTCTTCCTTGTCCTTTCCTCATTCCTGACTTACATACACTTACACGTATATGCACTACCCTTCCACACATGCCGGGAGACTAGTCGGTATCTTAGAGCTTGTCCCGAATGTGGTGGTGCCATGATGGTGGGAGACACCTAGTTGGGGAAACTCCCCGTAAGCCGAAGTGGGTCAGCGCCGGATCTCGCCATCCAGTGAGGGAAGATCACAGCCACCTCCCGCGATAAAACACACGCACATGCGCACACACACACGCACACGCGTGCGCGCACACTCACACACAGCTGGGTGCCACATAGTTTAAATGTAGGAAATTTTCTGATTCTACATGGATTGAAATTGTGATGAAATGCCCAAAACTTCCGCAGTTAGATCTCCTCAATTGCGGCCGTCGGTTAATCTCCTTACGGCATGGATGTTGAGACGAGAACATGTAATGAATGATTGGCGCGAAGATGAAAGTGAAGGTGGTATAAAAAGCAGGGTAAACGGGAGAATCTCGGGGAAATCTGTAGCGAACTTGTATTGTGTGACATAAATTCCACATTGAGTAACCAGGATTCGAAACCCGGTACCCAGAGATGGGAAGGTAGCGCGCCGGCGCAAGGCCGTTTGCCGCCCACTGGGTGATAATTTATTCTGAATAAAACGGGTTTGGGGCTGGTTTGGATCGAGATGCTCTGTAGTCCTTTCATTTTCAACACGATACTATTTGATTATTTGCTTTATACTTTATAAATAGGTGTTTCTCGTGGTATTGTTTTCATGTTTTCACCGTTTGATCTCTTGTCGCTGACCTGCAGAAGATCGTCCTTTAACCGTGTAACATTAATATTTCTTGATGAACAGACTCCAATTTCTGATCTGTTTTTCTCAATTGCGGTCGCCAGAGCATCGATAATAAACTTAAGCATGATAATATACCAATTAAAGTATGTCTCTCTTAAAGTAAAGATAGTGAAAATATGGAATTCTCGATTTATTTGCATAGTATTTTTTTTTCTCTAATGAATGGTCTTATATTTTCCCAGTGCTTGTCATTTGTTCCAAAGAAAAGTTGAACCCAAAGAAAAAATCATTGTTTTCTATTTCAGTTTTCTTTATTCTCGTAAGCAATCTTTCATATAATCGTGATATTGCTTTATTAGATTTTCGTTAGTAATTTGGAAAATATACTTTGTTTTATAACTATACACTTGCATAATTGGCTTTATACACTTCATAATTGACCTTTAAATGCACGTTTTTCATTTGCTATTCAACTTGTTTATGCATGGAATTATTTCAAGAGATTGGTGTTTCACGAAGTTACAGCATGCGCTATAAGTTTTTACCTTTTATGACCTCAAGGAGAGTCGTGTGCAAAATAAAGGATTTTGTTTCTAGGAAATACAGCTACAATACACTAGATATTGCATTAATGGACAAGGCTGAATTATCAAGAAAGTTCTGAACCGTTTAAAGTTTTCCACAGTATACATAAATACATTTTTATTATTCCATTTAAAAAATCCATATAAAAAATGAACAATAAGATATTCTGAAACTTCATTACATCTCTATACCAAAATTTATTTTTAACCTGACATTAAATGTCATTAAATCAACATTTGTTTACATACCTTAGAGTATGACCTTTTATTACCTTTTCTAACAATGGTACTTAAAATTTTAGTTTGTTATAACGTTAACAGACTTTCTTTTTATGTCGATTTTTATACATCATGACATCTCTTTGTACCCAGTAAACGTTCATCCACGCATTTACAATTCAATTGGAAACCACCTAAAGATTTCAAACACGGAATTTCGTATAACGTCACGGGGCTGTGACCTCTGATGGAATAGGTTCCGCAGTAGATCCTCCCCACTCGGTCACCAGCGGTTCGCCCTCACGTCACCGTGACCTCTTTGAGCAAACACTGAGGCGACGTGGAAAACGCGCCACCCGAGTTCACACGTAGCCGAAGCCGCTCTCAGCCATTGAAACAGTTCGCGCCGAGGAGGCCTGCTAACGGTTCTCGTCGCTGTTGCCACCGCCGCCGCCGCCGCCGCCGCCACGCAGCGTGAACTCTGGCGAGCCTCGCGACACTTCACGCACGTGGGCGTGGCCGCGACTGAGTCCTGCGTCTCGTGCTGTGCTCCAGTCGCGCTCTCCGCTCAACTAATGAAGCTGTTTGCTCTGAAATTCTCAGCGAGCAGGTCGTTTTCGCTGACCGTGACCACGCGTGAGACATCAGAGTCACATATTCGATAGACTGTATGAAATCTTGTTTTTAATGCATTCTGCAGTTAATTTACCTTGAGATGCATGGACCCGGGAAACTATGACATGCATGCATAGGCAGAATCTCTGAAGACCTTTTTCCGTGGTTACTCCGATCAACGCCAGGCGAATGCCGGAGCAGTACCCTACCACACGGGCCACGGACCGCGCGCTATCTTTCCTTTCTCGTCCTTGTCCTATCCTCTCTCACACTAACATGCACCACACTACCACATATTCCGGGAGAGCGGTCGGGAAGTTAGAGCTTGTCCCGACTGGGGCGGTGCCCCGCTGGTGGGAGAGTCCTGGAGGGGAAACCTTACTAGCCGACGGTAGGTCGGTGCCGGATCTCGCCATCCAGCGGGGGAAGATCACCGCCGTCTCCCGACAAAAAATCATGCACTACACTAACGGGACTAATGATCAAAGCAGTTGACGCGCCCGGAAACACGAAAAAATCAATCAATCAATCGATCTGAAGACCTGCGCATTACTCTCTCAAAATTTCTCATACTTTTTTAAAAAAATCTTAATAACTTAATTTCTTAATAATTTGAGTAAAAGTCAACTCTTAATGAAAAACAAATGATTATTTATTTATGTACCTAATAAGTCGCCTTTCTTTGACGACCCATCCTTGTCAACATCTCTTACCACAGGATTTGAACTTGACAGACTTGGCACTCGTCGTCTTTAGTCCCCGTCGTTTAATTTTCCGAGACGGGACCCCATCCTCGGCTACAAAGGCGACCGGTGGATCCATCTCCACTTTCATTTTCCATAATCACCAATATCTGAATATAAGCCGAGGTATGCGTCCATCTTGGTTAAAATAACCGGAGGGTAAAGATATGGCAGTCACGGTGGCGAAAGCAATGTTTTCGGCGACTATAGTATCAAATCTCCTTCACTACCGTCATGACGTTTTCCGGTTTTAGTGAAGAATTCCGAGCGAGCAGATCGTTCTCTCATACTGCACATGCGAGAATGCATGCGTAAATGAGAGTTTCAGAAATGTCAAAGTCGATTTTTTTAAACCTCGTTGGGCTTAAGTTAATTCGGTGTTGAATGATTCGATAAATTATCTTTTCCCCATGAACTTCATATATAAACCCCCGATTGAAAATTGAATTCAAGTTATTTTAAAGTTTACAACTGGGTAATTCCAAGCGGGAAGTCAAATAAAATTACATATTTTGAATTCCCCATTTGCGACGGGGCCGTCGTCTCCGCATACACAGCCTCCACCAACGCCACCGACCTGTCATTTACATAATTAATGAAGAGGTTTCTTCGAGAATTCGGGACGAGCAGGTCATCATGCCGTGTGTGTGCGTGAACGCGCGTGTGAGCGACGTCTGGGTCAAGTTTTTTCTTACATTGAATTCTGGTTCATTCGACTTCCCAAGAAAAGTTTGTTCCTCACGAAATTTTTTTTTTTTTATTTACTTCTGAAAGTTCGCTTTGAATTTGAATTTTAAAAGAAAATTATCGGATAATTCCAAGACGGAATAACAAATTTTGAATTCTGATTTTAGGTTGGGCCGTGTCCCCTACGTTGATGTTATCATTCGAATTACGAATTACTACAGCCGTCACTTTCATTTCCCCCATTTATATTTTCGCTCATTAATGAAGCTCTGTGGTTTAATATTTTGAGTAAGGAGGTTATTCCTGGGTACCTGGAGTATCCGTGAAAGGGCATGTGACAGACAACTATACCGATTTCTCGTAGTACAGAGGACTCTAATTCAACATTGAATTATTCAAAGAAAAGTTTTTTCCCTGCACAACATTTAGAGTAAATAGTTGGACCTGTGAAAAAATTCCACAATTTGTAAATCATTGTTTACAGAGTGAAAATAGCTTCATACAAGAAACAACTTTGAACCGTTGTTGTAACTCATGCTACAGAGTGGAGATATCTTCAAAAAATATTTTAAAAAAACAATTAAAAATGCCTCGCATTATAGATAACATAAGAAACAAAATGGAAACATTGAGGAACACGAAAAGTAAACATGCGAAAATCTAAATGTTTTACCTGTTCTATTTTATCTGTTTTATCACATCTGGAGGGGGAAGGCGAATAATTTCCTACTCATTAGAACCATATTTATTTGGTTTTGTGCAGATACAAGGGGTAAATGTAATCTCAAACATCTGTCAAGTGCTTGTACGTGCAAACACAAATGATCAGACATTATTTAGACAGAGGATAATTGTAGGTAAATTACGTAAGATTAATTCGGATTTTGATAACTCAAACTTCTGTAATTTTACCTTGGAGTTGGAATTGAAAAGAGGTTATTATCCTTGGCAGTGACAAGTTTCTTCAGTAAAGGTAACAGAAGGTTGTATATTAGATATTAAAATATCTTAAGGTCGGTTTTTAACACCATGGTCATAGAGCGACCACTGAGATTTTCAAACGGAAGAGGAGAACAAGTAAAGACAACACAAACACACAAAAACAAAATTCATCCATGTCAGAGTCGGGATTCGAACTCCCAATCTTCGAGTCCAGCTAGCTACGGCCCTTCAGTCTTAACGACCTAAGCTATCCAGGTTGTCAGATAAACATTACGTAAAAGAAAATATTGAATCTAGTAAGTTTACTTACTATAGAATAAATATAATAATTAATATTTTGGTCTAAAAGCATTTCTGGTCCCACTACGAACCTGTAATTTTAATCACGTAACTTACACTAAGTACACGCTACGGCTCTGTCTTCACTTGGCTGTTCTAAAAGTGTTGAAATGGGAAAGCATTTCTATTCAAGTGTGTAATTAAATGTCTTAAAAGAGAACGAAAATGAGTTTTGCCAACAGATCCCGTTGCTTCGAATTATACATCTAGAGGAATTGCCTAAATTTTCGAGACCGCTTCAAGCACAAACATCCTGTCAAAATTACCTCTACTCGTTTTAATGTACTACGTTCAGCGAAAACGAAAGACTACACTCAGGAAACGATGAGAAAGCAAGCCCAAGTGAATAAGAATTTTATAAAGTCTCGGAAAATTGCAAACTAAATTCATTTCAGTTCATCCCAATTGCACAATTCGATTTGAAGTACCTGAGGTCAAAATTACTCATTCGTTCTGATAAACCCCTTTTTGCCCATCATAAGCATCTATTGACTTTTTAATCCCAATAATTCTGGTGGAGGATCCTCTTTCGATAGATCACTATTCAAACGTTAGAGTTTGCGCTTGTATCGTTCTCAGAAGTCGGTTCATATGGAGTACGATATATTGCATCACACGGTACAAAATAGGGAGTTTTTGCACGATATAGCGTACAGCAATCTAATCTTGAAGTTAGTGCGCATGCGCAGAAGATCGATACTGCGGTTCATTGCTTTAACGCTTCGAGATGAAAAAAAAAAAAATCCTTATAGGGAGTGTGTGCACCCCATAGCTAACAGCACTATCGATTTTCTGCGCACGCGCTGGTGCGCAAAAGTGATGCGAAGCTTCAACTGCGCTTGCGCAGAAAATCGACAGTGCTTTAACGTTCGACTGTCTGGGGGAGTATTCTAGCGGCCGGCTGCTCTGATCGGTAGTTTTCCGTGGTTTCTCCGGTCTACACTGGGCGAAAGCCGGAGCAGTACCCTACCAAACGGGCCACGGACCGCGCGAGATCTTTCCTTCCTCTTCCTTGTTCTATCCTCTTCCCTTACACACACACACACACACGCACACACACACGCGCGCGCGCGCGCGCGCGCGCACACACACTAACATGCAGTACATTACCACATATTCCGAGAGACCGGTCGGTAGCTTAGAGCTTGTCCCAGTTGGGGTGGTGCCCCGCTGGTGGGAGAGTCCTGGTTAGGGGGAAACCCCACTAGCCGACGGTAGGTCGCCGCCGGATCTCGCCATCCAGCGGGGGAAGATCACAGCCAAAAAACATGCACTACGCTTACGGGACTAATGACCAAATCCTTTGGCGCGCCCGGAACCATTAACCAACCAACCCAAAAGCTTTAATGTTCCAGGGCGCACAAACTCCGTAATAGGAAGTTTTACATTAGTGCATCTGCGCATGCGCAGAAAATCGATAATGCTGTCCTCTATGGCGAGCCCAAACTCTCTATACTTCGGTTTTTATAACGTGGCCGCTGACATTAGGTCATTTTTACACCTCCTGCCTTATAAAATGAATCCTGACAACAGTGATTAAGCACATGTTTCTGACCATGAGCTCCGTTGAGAAGGATGTTCGCGAATTAATTAAAAAGATTCATTTTATAAGGCGGGATGTGTAAAAATGACCTAATGTCATCGGCCACGTTACGGAAACGCAAGTATATAATCTCTCAACGCTAATAACAAGCAGTGTCCCGGAGTGTCGATCGCTCGCGAAGCAGCAGCGCAGCGCAGCGCGTCGTTGCGCCGGGAGAAGTAGGGCGCCCCTGAGAGCGAACTCGCGCCCCTCGACCTCTCCGACCTCGCGTGCCCGCGCCCGCAAAGGCCCCTTCCCCCCCGCGCCACAGCCCGCGCCACAGCCCGCGCCACAGCCCGCGCCACACCCGCGCCACAGCCCTACACTGCACAGCGCCCCGCGCGCAGCCGTCCACAGAGCCTTTCTCGTCGCCGTCACCTCCCACGATCACCTACTGCCCAGCCCTGTCTTTCTCTCTGCGTCCCCGCTCCATCCCTCGCCCCTTTCCCATCCCCTTCCCTCATCCGCTCATCTTTCTTTCTCTGCCAATGTCTCGAAAGGGGAGGTCCTAGGAGTCGCATGTTGTCGGTGGCAGGATTTTCGCACGGCGAATTCAGCCGCGGTCTGGAGTAGTTTTCCAGCGCCCGGATGTGCTGACGGGTAGTTTTTCTTCGTTTCTCCGATCAACACTAGGTGAATGCCGGAGCAAATAAACTTGTTAAGGCCCGTGGCCCTGGTAGGGAGACCACTGGGGAGTATAGAGCTTGTCCCAGCTGGGGCGATGCCCCGCGGGTGGGCGACACCTGCTTGTGGAAAAATCCCTCAAACCGACATCGCCGGACGTCACCATTCAGCGGGGAAAGATTATCGCCGCCTCACGCAATAAAACATACACTACACTTACGGGAGATGTGCCTTTTATCAGTTAACGCGCGTGGAATCACCAACCTATCATTCAAAATGCGCTCCCTTTTCCCTTGTCCTCCGCTCCGAACTCCCAGCTCCATTGCCACCCCATCCCCGGACCGCAGCCAAAACCGTCTCCATTGCCTAACCGTCGCCTCCCACGATAACTCGCTTGCCCTGCGTGGACGGAAACCGCAACATCCTCCCCCTCAGGACCGATTATTACTGAACGAATCCACCCTAACCACACAGAGTTCTGGAACTGCCTGCGTAAACTCTTTCTGACAGCGATCAAAGCTCCTGCGATCTTTAAGCTGTAACTGGGCCTCTGTTGTATCTCTGTCACTCATAGTCAAAGCTGTCATAAGGGCCGTTCAGATAGAAACCGTAAAAGCACTGATAGTTTTATCGATTGCCAAATATAGTGACATTTGTATATAAAAGTATTTTTCGTTAAGCTAAACTACAAAGTGATAATCGAAAATAGACGTAACCAAAATATGGCATTCATCGTAGATATTAAGCACTTCTCAATTAACAATTAAAAGAACTTCTTTAGAATGGCTGTAAACAAAATTTCTGTGACTATAAACAAAATATTACGGAAATATTTTAAGATAAAGTTCGATCTTTTGATGTTTTGAAAAAAATATATACTCGCACCTTTGTAATTTATGACCCAGATATTTAATTTGTTCTGTTGGTGACTCTGCCCTAGTTGTCCTATGTCATCATTGCACTCCAACCTTAGAAGTTTCGTCAATCTAAAGCAGATATATTCCATTTTATGTTACAAGATTTGCCTGTATTCAAAGAAAGGTAAATGAAAGCATTTAATACAACATAGTTGTGTCCTTCCATTAAACTTCGCTAGACAAAAACCTTTGATACAAATATCTGTTTCATTTGTCCTGAGCACTTGCAATTAATTATAACATATCCAATGATTTACGGTATCAAGGTACCATCTTTATAGTGCCAAAAATGCCAATTGCACAGTTAGAGATGGGTATATGATCATAAAAGCCTAGAAACGCTTGTTCGGAATAACTGAAACTGTAGAGAATGTATTATATGTTTCAGCATTTACTCTCCGTAATACTTTTAAAATTCCATAATTACTGTTTTAATAAAACAGTTTGAATTTTTAAAATGTTATGTGAATTATTTTCATGTCCGTTTATATTACTTATTAAGCAATTATTTAGAATTGTTGGGCCAAAATGCTTAAAAATTTAGTTACCTAAAATAGATTTTAGATTTTCATGCTCTGTACTTATATATGATTTTAAAGCTATTAGTCTCGTGCTTATACTTATGCTCTAATTCTCTATTATAAGTTTTAGGACGTTTTTAAAACGTTCTTTAATCAGGAGGTTTTAGAGTCAGTGCGAAGACTATTGAATACTACACCTAGACGTCCGCGCCTGTTCCTCCACTGCCATCGACGCCGCCGCGCCGTCTAGTATATCTCAGCGGCAACCGCAGAGGCGGACGCAACGCGAGTAACAAGACAGGCGAGTGTGCGGCGAGGGTCGCGGCGGTTATCGGGTCTCGATCGACGACCGCCCGCTGCTGCAACCGGAGCGGCGCGCGCGTTACGTAAACAAGGCGCGTCCTTTGCTGCACAAACGCTGCAACGAGGTGCACGGGCACAGGCACCTCAACGCTGCATCGAATCTTCTATTGACGGGGTGACCCGTGGTGAGAGGTCTGAAGGGCCTCTCCACCGGGAGCGGTACTCAGTGCATCAACTGATGCACTGCAGCTCTGACCGGGAGGCCTAGGTTCGAGCCTGACGGCGGCAGGAATTTCGACTCACGCTTTTCAGCTAGGTCGAATTCAGTCGCTGTCTGGGGGAGAATTCTAGCGGCCGGCTGCTCTGATCCGTAGTTTTCCGTGGTTTCTCCGATCAACACCAGGCGAATGCCGGAGCAGTACCCTACCGAACGGGCCACGGACCGCGCGCGATCTATCCTTCCTCTTCCTTGTCCTATCCTCTCCCCTTACACACACATTTACACTAACATGCACTACACTACCACATATTCCGGGAGAGCGGTCGGGAGCTTAGAGAGCTTGTCCCGGCTGGGGCGGTGCCCCGCTGGTGGGAGAGCCCTGGTTAGGGGGAAACCCCACTAGCCGACGGTAGGTCGGCGCCGGATCTCGCCATCCGGCGGGGGAAGATCACCGCCATCTCCCGAGAAAAACATGCACTACACAAACGGGACTAATGACCAATGCAGTTGACGTGCCCGGAAACACGAAAAAAATCAATCAATCAATCTGAACCTCTGGGTAGCTGGGCCAAAATACCGCGACCGGCTTAGCTGGCTTAGGGAATCAACTGGTCAGTGGAGTGGCTCTGATCGGGAGGACCTAGAGTACCAACCCAAGTTTTCGACACTGCTCTACAGAACTAGGACGAATTCAGCCTCTGTCTGGAGGAGAATTCTATGACCAGCTGCTCCGATCGGAGGTTTTCCGTGATACTCCGTTCCACACCAGGCAAATGCAGGAGCAGCACCCTAACAAACGGGGCACGGACCGCGAGCGATCTTTCCTTCCTCTTCCGTGTCATATCTCCAAACCTAACGTACACTTAAATGAACTACTCTGCCACGCATGTCGGGAGCTTAGAGCTAGTCCGGGGCGTGCCCTTCCCGGTGTGAGATACCTATTTGGAGAAAAACCGCCATTTGGAGAAAGCCGACGTGTAGGTCTGGTCTGGATCTAAATCAGCGGGGGAAGATCACTGCCGCCACCTGAGATAAAACATACACTATGGGATGACCATAGCCGTTGACGATTCTGGGAACACTATCATTAAATCAATGGAATACCGCGGTTAAATTCCCGGGAGATCCATGTGGAATTTTTAGTGTACAACGTGAATTCCCTGCAGATTCTTTCAGGAATCTCACATTTCCCTTGCCGCTCATTTCGCAATGGCTTCAACGTTGCTCAAATATTATCAACATCGTCATCACTCATGACAAATCCATGAAAACAATTGTTCTCAGATATGGCCAATAAAGCTAGGTAATGAAGATCATAATAGCGATTATTATTATTTCTCACATCATTCCTTTTTGTCATCTGAGTTTGCTTATGCGGAAGTGATTCGGATACTGAGTTGTTTTAAATCATGAAATTATCAGCAATTATCAATTATCAATATTTAGAATAGATTCCAAAATATCAACAATTCCGGCTTTTGAATATGAATCTTTTTAGGATTAGAGGGATACAAGAACTTGAATTTCATTCCAAATATCTGTGTGCATATTGAATAAACATACTCACTAAAAATGTGTTGCGTCTCTTGAGTAATATGATCTTGCGATGTATAGCTGTAATTCCCTGCTGACATTATTTTCGCGTCTGCTCAGGCAGAAAATTATGAAACGTTGTTCGCAAAATCGCAACTCTCATAAATTCTTAATTAATAAATAATAAGGCATTTGATCTTAAACATTATTAAAGAAAAGTTGTGTAATATACATATGTTGTGTTACTTATATTACAATAACAGAAATCGAAAATACGTGGAGGTTTAAAACAAATTAGAGAGAGAAAACAAAAGAATGAGATTCAAAGAAATCAAGTAGCAAAATATCAAGTATTTTCGAATCTCCAATTCTTTTTCTTAAACTTGCAAGTTTCAGGAAACTAACGTGGCATCTCTATTAGAAAGAACCTTCACATTTTTTCAGGGATTCGCAAAGCATCTCTTTCATGTGTATGCTGCAATTAGCCGTGTAAGGCGTCCCCTGAATGTTACTCGGTCTTTTCTGCTGATTCGCGTGTGTTTCGCACCTGCTCAGGCAAGGAACTTGCAAAATGCTGAGCCGAACCTCGCTTCCGCACCATGCTTCCTCCAGCGGCGGGCGCAAGCACACAACTCAGCGGCAGCCTGGGCGAACCACGCGCCGGCGTTCGGGCTTACTAAACCGCTGACACAGATGTTCTGCAATTAGCTAACAGTGACATAAAAGGAGAGTGGCAGATTGCAGAAAGCAGGAACAGCACAGATGCTCATGGTACGGCGTGACGGAGAGGTTCTAGACAGCGTGACGTGTTCTCGTCTCCCCTTTTACTTTATTTGCCGTAAGACTTTTGGAATAAGTGTGTTTTGATGTCTTATGAAAAGTTGTAAAATTAATGGTTGCGAGAGACAATGCTGCGATGTGGTCGTATTCCCAGGCGTACGTGAGGGAAAGTACTTCCGTACTTCCATGAGGTCTTTTACGTGTGATGCTTGTTATTTTACTTTCTCGCCTACTACGTACTGACGTAGTTTAGATAAAGTTACATAATACAGCAGCGAAAACGGGTGATTTTTCGATCGAAACATATATTGGTGTAATCAAACATGCGAAAAAGTGTATGAGTCTTGTTGCAAAATTTACTAAATTACTTCCTCTATCACGGTGTTAGACTGAATCCACTTTTTTGTTTCTTTGAAACAGAAAAGTTGGCAAAATGTCTGTCCACCTGTCTGTCAAAGACGCTATTGTTAGGAACGGAACAACTACTAATCGGGGACCGATAAATTGAGAAAAATTTTAGGATTCGACGGATAACAGCTGGGAGGAGGAGGGGGGGCAATGCCGATATATAGCCAAGACTAAAGAGATTAGAAAACTAATTAGTGAGAGAAACCCTGGGTCATTCTGTAGCACTACTAGTTTATATTTTATTTGTCGCCAAAAAAACAGCAAAAACTATCTGTAACGTATAGGGGAGGAGCATTATCAGTTCAAGTGTTCTTGATCTCCAAAAACCTCTATTTGTTTTGTTACAATCCTTATACCAGTTGAATTATGAATAATTGTATCAAAGAGCGTTTCAACTTATAAGTTGACATTCCGATTTCAATAATCATTCAATCATGTTTTAGAGAATAGATTAAAAACATTACTTACAGAAACAAAAACCCCAATGTTTGACAAAACCAAATTGGTGAATCATTCAAGCTTCTTTCCGCCACTGTTTAGCGGCCTTGAATCCAAGTTTAGCAACCACATTAGGAATATTCAATTTTGAATTCACATCTCCGCACATAAAAGGAATATTATTTTTTTCTCTAAATTGGATTGGTGACAATTTTTTGGACTTCTGATTCACTGAAAATCGTAAAAATAAAGAAATTCTTTACTAATGTTTATTTGCCTAAAAAATAATGCTAGAACAATTAATTTTTCAAACATTCCTTCATTTTTGCGTATTTTCTAACTCGATGTTTATTTTCAAAATGTTTTCCAATGTGGTCATTATACTACGCTTACCCGTGTTCTTTACATCAAGAGTGCGCTCTTCAAACTTCAGCGAACCATCGTCGATAAACGTGTTTCAGAGCAGTCTCGTTTTCTTGTTTCTTAATTAAACGCTAACCTTGTCCCCAGCTCCCGCGCGAGCCATTCATTGTCCCCGGCGCGCCTTTGTAGATTCCTGGCTGCGCTACCAGTTGAGCTCGATGTGCGTGAAGGTGCCGATTCGATTTTTTCGCGAGTGTGGTGGCAGCATGCCGCGAGCGCCTTTCGCGGTCGGAGCACGCCGTTACGGCGACTAATGGCGCCGGCGGATCTCGCTCCGAAGGCGCCGCGTCATGCTGGTTCTTCGCCACCGCCGCCGCCCCCTACTCCACCACCACCACCACCACCACCACCACCACCACCACCACCACCACCACCACCACCACCACCTCACCATCACCACCACCACCATCACCATCACCACCACCACCACCATCACCACCATCACCACCACCACCACCACCAAGAAACCCCTTTTGACAAATACGCTGTTTTTCGTGAACTAATTGGTCAAGAAAAACAAGAAGAAGCATCAGCAACAGTGTTATCAACTTCAGAAGTTGAACAAGAAACAGAGGATACTAAAAGTCTTGATGTAATAGAAGAGAAGAATCCAGTAGAAGATCTACGTGTGAGGTAGTGCAGTCCATGTAAGTAAGTACGTATGTGTACACGGTCAGAAATTTCTGCAATACTTTTAATGTAAAAGTACATGAAAGTAATTTTCTTGTATGTAAATTAAATTTAATGTACAAGTACAGTAACTTTTTTATTACGTGTACTTAATTTTAATGTACGTATACCATTAATGTTTTGTACACAAGGAAGTTAACTTACAGTCGTACATTAAATCTACATTAAATTTAATTTAATTTCTGACAGTATACGTAAGGGATGAGAATACGACTAGGAAGAGGAAGGAATGATCGCGGTACGCGGTCTGTTTGTTCGGATAGTGCTCAGGTATTCACCCAGTGGCCATCGAAGACAATACGGAAAACTATCGATCAGAGCAGCTGGCCGGTGGAATCTTCCTCCGGCCTGCAACTGAATTCGAATTAGCTATCTAGGTGGTGTCGAAAATCCTGCCACTATTGGGACTTGAAACCTACGACCTCCCAGTCAGAAACACTACAGTGACATTTTCATGTCCTGAGTCACTTCAGCCGGTCTGTGGGTTGATATCAATCATCTCTCTTGACATGCGAGGAATGTGTGTGGTGCAAAAGCCTATTTTTAACTTTACAACTAGTACCATTAATATATTGTTGAATTTGGTGTTACAAATAATTTGTAAACTAGGAACAATATTTCTAGAAACTCAGTTATAGTTTATTAATTACTTCGCTCGTGAGTTTGCGCAAGGTTATTTTAGGATCAAATATTATAATTTCATATTATTATTCTAAATGAACAATTTATTACAAGTTCAGACTTATTAGAAACAAATTTTTCGTAAGAAATACTTTTCGTTGAGAGCCATACTAGTTTCCAAGCATGAGCAAAGAAGGATGTCCACCCCTTTATTTATTTATTTATTTATTTATTTATTTATTTATTTATTTATTTATTTATTTATTTATTTATTTATTTATTTATTTATTTATTTATTTATTTATTTATTTATTTATTTATTTATTTATTTATTTATTTATTTATTTATTTAGTTATTTATTTATTTATTTATTTATTTATTTATTTATTTATTTTATTTATTTATTATTTATTTATTTATTATTTATTTATTTATTTATTTATTTATTATTATTATTATTATTTTATTTATTTTTATTTATTTATTTATTATTATTATTTATTTATTTATTTATTATTTATTTATTTATTTATTTATTTATTTATTTATTTATTTATTTATTTATTTATTTATTTATTTATTTATTTATTTATTTATTTATTTATTTATTTATTTATTTATTTATTTATTTATTTATTTTACGTAAAAACAGTTAAAACTGCGTATGACGTGCTATGGGGAAAAGTGAATTGTGTGCACATTTTCAAAATTCTGTGATCCCTACACTAAGTCATATACTACTTAAATTTTAAATTTTGAAAGGGAGACAAAAAAACAACAAAAACTCCCATGTAATAAAATCTATTTTCAAGGATAAATAAGCAATAAATTTTGAATTTTGAAAGGGAGAAAAAACAACAAAAACTCCCATGTAATAAAATCTTTTTCAAGGATAAATAAGCAAAAATTTTGAAAGAAAAAAACAACAAAAAACTCCCATGTAATAAAATCTGTTTTCAAGGATAAATAAGCAATAAATTTTGGCTCTTATTACTTCCTGTCGCGACCACATGGAAACGATAATTTGAATAATTGTATTTCCCACTGAATTCTAGAAGACGTGTACAGAAAATGAAGTTACATTTATGTCCAGAAGCAAAACAAGGGGCCATCTCAGCATTTGCTCAATGGATCAGGGAAACTGGACGAAAAACCTGATCGAGATGGGGGATCCCCTTTCCTAGTTAGGCGATGACACCTGTGGTTTGCATTTGCATTCCATTGTGTGAAGGATGGCAGGATCATCATGAGGGGTGTATGACTTTAAGAGATGCACGTTTCCGGATGGAATGATATTCGAATGCGATGCATTGTAGTATGAGAAACTAACGAGACGTTTACTCATGAAAACACCCAACTCAGGCGAAACCGTAGGCTACGGCGACACAGGCACTTGTTGTTCCACTGAAGTTGGCAAAGAACAATCATTTATTGAAATAATAAAATGTATTGTGAATATCTTTTCTCAACCCAGGCTGAAATGTTAATGTCAATTTTAAATTTCAGTGTTTTCTAATACTCCCTCCCATCACTCAACCCTGCTTTCCCCGTTCGTTCGAAAACCTCCGCGTAACAGGTTTTGAAAATGTAGCAACACTTCGGCGCCGCCACCATCGCACGTAAGGCACATTCGTGTTGAAGAGATCGGCGTCCCATTGACCTGCCTACTCACAGAGGACCGCTAAAAGTTTCGTGACACATGCAGTTTTTATCCGCGCTAACGCGACGGGTAACTGAATTGCCGATATTAAAGAAAACATGCGAATTAAATTTCTCAAACTGTATGAATTTGCTTCTGTAATTTATATGAAGATTACCTAGATTACTTTATACTTCAGTAATTATATGAATAGCTCCCTATTCTCCTGAGTCACGATGAGATTTTGTGTAGATTGTTTTCGCCGAAGAATGTTTAATAAATAAAGATTAAATTGTAACATTTTCGAAGAAATATAAAAATTATTAATAAATATTAAAAGTAAAAAAGATTAAATACATTTCCAATTACAAATATATTTTAAACGTTAAAACACAGAGAATGTTCAATATTGGAGTATAAAAGCCTATACTCGAGAACCTGGGTCTCAGATTGACTATACATCCAACTCAATACTTATAAATTGTTTAAAAACAATGAAACAAAAGACTACGACATATAAATAAAAGAAACCATTAGAGTTTTGGCATCTTTGACGCAAATGTAATTCCCGTGGGGAGTGTGAATCGACACATGCGATTTGGCTTTTCAATATCTTCACATCGAGCGCCGCCTAAGATTGACTTGCATCCACGATACGAAACTAAAACATACGCTTCCTTCATTTCAACTCTGAATATTTAGCAATTTAGGATTGATATCAAGGCGTTTAATTCGTTAATAACGTGACAGAAAATTTGTTCTCATTATTGTGAACTACCAAAATATCCGGCGTTGCCCCGGCTTACTTCATATCCAATCCTTGTGAAAGAGGAAAAATATCAATTTTATACAAAATTCTGTCTTTATGATCTTTTTTTAACGTAATTGGTTCGAAGTTTAATAAAATACTGCAACTTTTTTCCATTTTGTTTTACAGTACATTGCCATTTCATTAAAACATTTTATCTTATGTTCTGCTTCTGCCATCTAGCAAATCTATTAGGTAACAATTTTGCCACCCCACTACTGGCCTCTGGTAGAATATATTAGGGACCAATCTCCTCTTAGAGACAGGCGAAAAATAATGATATTGCTGCTTCTACGAACATATTTTCCAAATTATTTATTTCCCGCATTTGTGTTGTATTAGCATTTACCAAACTTTGCAAGGATAATGCAATAATTCTGAAGAAGAGCCTATAAAAATTTTGTATCTATTCATACACTATTTTTAAGGTATCTATGTCGGTTACATGACGTTGAATTAACTTTTATTTGTATTTGTGAATGTAAAGAAGACGCGCATGTGTGAGAATTCGTCTGAGGTGCGTGTAAGTATGTGCGGTGTGTGCGTGCGTGCGTGCGTATGTGTGCGCGTGCGCGTGCGTGTGCGCGCGTCGCGCGCGCGTGTGTGTGTGTGTGTGTGTGCGTGCGTGCGCGTGCGTCTGTGGGAGGGAGGAAA
Source organism: Teleogryllus oceanicus (assembly GCA_964035755.1). NCBI lineage: Eukaryota > Metazoa > Arthropoda > Insecta > Orthoptera > Gryllidae > Teleogryllus > Teleogryllus oceanicus. The sequence goes on from CAXIVR010000007.1 coordinate 105,354,318, forward strand.
GGTGAAATGAGGTGGGGGAAAAGGAGGTAAGAAGTATTTGCTTGAATCTTACTTTCCATGAAAATTTTACAGCAATAAAATAACATGCTTTAATTCTAATATTCCTTGACATATCTTCATCTCCATTGGCTCTCGTTTCTTAGTACCTTTGAAGTTTCATTTTTTCTATCTGTTGCATAAGATAACTGGTCTAAGTGAGTTATGACATTCTGGTGATCGGAAGATCCGTGACAGATGTGGGTTCCTAACTAATTTGTGGACAATTGTGTCAATTAAAAATAATCAAAACTTTTTTGGCTGCGCTTTTCCATGCAAAGTTGTAATTTGAAACCTCACCCGAAAATTTAAGTTAATTGATAACATAACTGATTTATAATTAGTAAAATTTAACATAACTGATTGTACTTGAAAACGACCAAATCGCAACAACAAACTACAACTAATTGGTAAATTGGTGAAACAAGTAAAGTTCTTCAAAACACTAAAGTGAATTGTGGAAAATAATCTAAATTTTAATTCATTTTTCATCGATCTATCGCTGCACAAGAAATTTTCACTAAGACCATGGTGTATTTTTCTGAATTCGAGTTGCAAATTACAGATAAAATCATATATAAATGCTAGCTCAGAGCAAATATGATTAAATTCAGACGTTTCTAGGCAGTATACATATCTATCGTTTCCGAGAGCTGTACGCACTATTCCCAAGCAAGCGCCAACTGGTCTCGTGACCTCCTGACCTTTGGTGTGTTGGTGCGGCATGGCTCATGCCTCGCGGCTAACTCGGTTTCTTGCAGGAATGTGATAATGAAATATACAGCGAACAGACTTATTTACCTATTTACATAAGTAAGGAACTTTTAGCTTATTGATGGCCATGCTTCGATGTAAAATTCATTATCAAAATGACTCGACTTGATGATACTGAGCGACAGTTATGCTAGGGCTATTATTCGTTGCTATATCTTATTCATAAATCGAGTCACATAGTTTATAAAATGGAAATTAGCTACACGAGAATAACAGCTTTTATAGAACCTCCGTTACGACGTGTTTATCTCAGGGATCAATTTTAAGACAAAAATCCAGTGTCAAATTTTGTCAAAGGTTCTCAAAAAAACTCGTAAAATTATGACACCTTGATGGTCGAGAGTTGATAAACTTGTTTTACTATGACCGTCTTCATGTATGATGCTCTTATGTAACAAACTGAAGTTGGTGTTACGTTAAAAAGAATATAAATAAGGAAGCCAGTATGCATATATTATTAATTATGTCCCAAGGAACACACTAGTGAAAAATATATATCACGTATGAGACAAAATGCTAATCAGCAAAGTCATGAGCATGTGCACAAAAATAATGGATTTTTTTTCATTCTTCAAATAATTATCCTCTTTTTCTTTGCTATCACCCTGCTGCACAATTTCCTCTCTTCCCTCATATTTTTCCTCCCCACTTTCTCCTTCGCTTTTTATTCCTTCGCTCTAATCTTTGTTTTCTGGCGTCTTATTTCGATTTTGCGCTTGTTTTACAGCAACACTTAGTTTCACTATACTGTAGCCATCCCTCACCTTTCCTCGGCAGGTGATCACACTTGTGGTTATCCGTGCCCTTCTCCTTGTTTTAAATTACGTCTTCCTTTTCTCTTTATCTTTTGTCCCTCCCCTTCACCCCTTGGTCTATCTTTCTCTCTACGCTGCATTTATATAAATGAGACTAAAACGTAAATTGCATTCCAAATATTGACGAATGTTCACAAGAACACAAACGACGTTGCTTGTTGTGCCTGTTTTTTTCAAATTATCTGATGTAAGAACTCCATAATGGGCATTAATTAACATCATAGAAGCATTTTACAAAAAATATCTTCCATAAGTAACTTTTTTATTTATTTATTCAAGCATCTGGTCCTCTGCTGCCGCGTAAGACAAATCAAAGCTCTGGAACGAAAAAGAGCCGAAGGCTTTAGGGGGCGGCGGCGGGAGGAGCTTCACGAAAAGCAAAACCGAGCGCTCGCGCGCACAAGGAAGCGGCCGGCGCGTGGGCGGCGGCGGCGTGGGCGGTGGCGGGGACGCGCGCGCCTGGCACTTTCTACTCGCCGGCCGCAGCCAGCCGATCGGCGTCGCGACGGCGTCGGCCAGCCGAGGGTCGTGCTTTGTTCCCGGCGGCGGCAGCGGCCGCCGCTCCCAGCCGGGCGCAGCTCGCACGAATATCACATTCCCGCTGGAACAGTCACAGTGTAGCCGCGCCGGCCGCCTCTGGATGTTATTACACGTGATTCGATACAATATTGTCGGCGTCCAAAAAACGTTATCCATTTCGAAATTGTTTTTTTTTGTATTTTCAATTTTTATTGTGATGCCAGAGTAAGCCGTACGACCATGTCTGGAATGGAGGAGAATAGATGGTGACGATATGACTTGAATGATGAAGCAATGGAGAAATGAAGGGCAGTAGAATGGGAGAACTCCGAGAAATCTTACTATACTTCACAACCTTCTCATGGTTGTCCGGGATTTGAACCCTGGCAGGAGCGGTGAAAGGCGAGAGGTGTGACCGCTACTTTAGGAATCTCTTTTCTTATGCACCGATAAATATTTGGAATCGATATCAGCAACGGAATAAAATATAATGTTCCAGTATTTCCAAACCTCAACTACCTACTCATCAATAACATTTTAAATGGGTACCGTATTTTAATTTCAACAAAATTACGACCCAGCCTCGTAGACGGGAATGGCAATTCTGGGTACAACGGATCTGCTGTACGTGCGTGTTGCATTGCAGCCCCTCTGCATTAGTAAGTCGCTTCTTTCCTCCATCACGGTAATACGGAAAAAGAAGTAGTAAGAGTTAGTAGGGAAGTAGTACAAGTCTTCCGTCTAAGACGGGACTTTATCATGCTGAATGAAGTACCAGAACCAAACAATGCGCCAATAGTTTTAACGTGATTTTATTACCATATTTATTATTGCTGAGGCAGTATTTTGATACAGACATTGACGCACTCAAGTGTATGTGTATGTGTATGTGTATGCGTGTGTGTGTGTGTGTGTGTGTGTGTGTGTGTGTGTGTGTGAGTGCGTGTGCTTTTAGTGGGAGGTCTCTAGGGGCTTCAGTATCTGTCAGACGCCAATGATACATAATAGAAAGTATAGCTTTTATTAATGTTCTATATTAACGAAAGTTATTTAATATACCAATTGTTTGCCGTATAAATATTACTATACGCTAATTAATAAAAATATATTTTATATTCAGATTAAATGAAAAAATTTTTACAAGAAAAAAACATCAAGTCGTTTGGACACCTATATCTCTAGGCCCCCCTCCTCACCCCTGAGAAATCCTGCGAGCGTCTCTGAATATAAGTAATCCAGACTTGCTATCGACACAATATTATAGAGTCGTAAGTAATAATATCGATAGGAAAATTTGGAAATCAAAAACCGTACAAAAAGTAACGAAAAAGTAAATTAAGTATCGGAAAACCACTACAATAGTCGGAAGGAAAACATTAAGATTAAAGGAAATATTCAAGTGACGGAAAAAACCCTTCGTGAACCCGAAGAAACACTTCAAAGATCGCAACGCAATTTGCTAGTTTGCTTCGCCCAACATCGCAACGCACGGCTCGCCAAAGCGCCACCAGGCGCGAAGCTAGGCGTCGGCGAGGGTCTCTGGTGGCGAAGGCCGCGGCCCACAAACCCGCTGCCCGGCGGAGGGTCCCGTTACCCGGAGGAATCCGGTGCCCCGCCCCCGCCGTCGTCATTCGGCTCCCCGCCGCCTCGCGGCCCCCGCTCCGCCCATTGAGCGTGCGTGCGCTACGGACGCCAGCCCGCGGGGGTCGCGACCGCGCGCCGGAAATGATTACGTCGCCTCTGGCGTGGCGGGGGGAGGGGCGGGAGGGGCCGGCCATGCAACCTGGCCGAGCGAACGCCGCCGGCAGCCCTTGAAAACGCGAATGGACTTGATCCCGTTCAACTGATTGATTGTTAAGGATTGATTGTTTTGGAACAGGAGCATCAACTACCGAACCAGTTGTCCCGTAAGTGTAGTGCTCCTGCTTTTCCTCTTGACGCAGCGGAGATCTTCATTCGCGGGATGGTGAGATAGGGCGCCGACCTACCTGTCGGCCAGCGGGGTTTTCCCAACCAGTTATCTCCCTACAACACCGCTCCAGCCGGGATAAGCTCTAAGTCCCCGACCGGTTTCCTGGTAGTGTAGTGCATGTAAGTGTAAGTATGTGTATTGATGAACAAAGTGTGAATCCGCGTAAGCAATAGATGTTTGCTTTTTATCTCGTGATTGTTGCTTTGTAGAAAAAGAGAAACTACCACATATTCTACATACTTTTGTAAAGAATTCAAATATGTTTAAAATCTAAGAGTTCAAGAGTGTTACAAGATATCAAAGTATCAATTAATGTTTTCTTGGAATGTTAAGATTGAAACATTTTCAGTTTGTTATTGAATGAAATGTGAAACTTGAACGTATTGTATCTTTTATGAAGTTTGCAAAGATTCAATAAGGATATTTTGTTAAATTACCAATAGAATACCATCGAATAAGTGTTAATGGGCAACATTGCACTATAATCCGGCCCGACATTTGAAGATTTTCGGCGAGATCTAAAGAGGTTGTTAGATATTCGTAATATTCAAAACCATTCTCTCCAAAAGCAAATTCTTCTCCAATGGAGCGCTGACAGGAGAAATCTTACATTCTTCAGTGATTGCATTGTGCTTCCTTTTAAAACACATTCCGACAAAGGCAAGCAGATAATCACAAACACTTTCCTCCTCAGAAGTATGCGTGCTATCAACAGGGAAGTTCTTCCTCACGCAAGCTTAAGAGCCGAATGTTTTCTGAAACTAAACAGAACGGCGAAAGGATATACCTCCAACAAATCCCAAGGTTTCAAAAATCAGGTTAAGGGAATTTACAAAGTGTTCCTTTATAACGCAAAAATATGCCACTCTTTCAAACTCAGGGGGCGTGGAGTACCTTACACTTACAACGTAATGCTTTCCAGAACTCTGACTGCTTTAGAGGTTTGCGTTGAGAAATGAAACGGCTTTTTCCGCACGTGTTGCCGTTTTGTGCAAAAACGTTTTAAAAGCGTTCAGCATTTACAAGCAGTTGGAGAGAACGTTTTCTCTTTGAGAAGTGGCAACTGAAAGCTACACTGCTTAAAGTTTCCGTCTGGTGACGCAGTTTGAATGTTATCTTCCTGAAACGCAAAGAGCTTGGCGTAGTCAATTGCACTGACAACAGAAATGGCGGTTCCTCGCAAGAATGACGCTCCCGTTGTATTTAGAGTTGCATTGTGTAACACATAATGTTTGCATTGCCCGTGTTTAGAAAGGAAGAACAGGCATCAGCAAGCAGGCCAAGGAAGATGCTGATGTAACGTGTTATTAAAAAGAAGAAGGAAGGGCAGCGAAATGCATCGTTGGTTTCCGCCGCGTCAGGCTTGATTTTTCGTCACGCATCGCGAAATGAGCACAGTTCCTTACCGGAGCAGCATCCTGATTCTAAAGCGAGCTGATAAAATGCGATTATCCGTTTAAACTTTAGAAGAGAACGTGCAGCATAATATTTATAATACATTCATCAGTAAATATACGATTAAAGTATTGATAAACATATCGACAATTACCTATGTACTCGTGATATTTAATAATATTCTTTTCCTCAAAATAGTAATCTACTAAACTCGAATCTAAGTATCTAAACAACAAATTAAACAGAAAAAGATATATATTGTAATTTTTACATACCAGTTCTTGATGCTACCTCTTAACATCACTGCCTCGTAGAATAACAATTTTTCAACAATTTATAATTTATAAACAAATTCGAAATATGCGTTTGAACGGCCGGGAAGGCTTCGCAAATTGTGTCTGAAATGAACATCTCAAAATAACAGTTTGACAGGAGTTACAAATTGATTACTAAAAGTTAGAATAATTGTTACTAAAATGATAAATATTTACTGATCTATGGACAACAATTCTGGGCGGAAAACCCCGCTCACAAATATTTTTTCGTTGTGGCGTACGCGCAGGCAAAATCTCTCCTTCAGCAGGGAAATATGACCATATTTCCGCCTCGTACCTAAACGAACTAGGCCCCTCCCCCTGAGACAGCGTCCTTTCTACCCTTTCGGATGTTGCACCAATCGCAGACCGCTGTGGTTCTACCTTCTAGCGATTCTTCAAAGCATCTCTCCCCCCTGCCTTCTCCTGGCCGCGGGGTGTCCAAGTTTGTCGGCGCGGTTGGAAAGATTTTTGGAGAGAATTTTGCCGGCCAATTTTTGTGAGGAATGCTGGTATGCCAGACTTGTATCAAGATCTATGTATTCAAATGTTTTAACAGAACTCTTGAAATGGCTTCTAGATGTCCAATAATTGCGTATATATTAATGCTCTACCGTTTCCAGGCATTCCCTCTAAGCTTAGCTCGCAGTGTTTTGTACGTTTTTTAAATCTCGCTTTGCACCGTGATTATAGTTTTACTTATGTTTCATTATATTTGTTGCGACCAAAAAAATTAACGATGTAAGATAGCAGTTTAGACACATCTTATAATGAAATAGCTAATAAATTAGATGAAAGGATCCTGATGTACGTAATAATTTTACAACGAACGTTCAAACACAGTTAATAAGATGAATGCTCTGCGCGATATGCGCGCTAGAATGTTCGATGCAGTTTCGATTGCTTCATTCAATATACTGCACTAATTTGAAATATTGCATTTTCATTCTGGCAACAAACTTCCGGAAGAATGCATATTTTACCTACTATAGTCACCGATTAAGCGGAAGAAGATCCTTAATTCAGCCTATTTTTTAAGTTTCCTGACATTATGTTGGTTATAAAAATATCGACGTGATGATGAAGTGGTTATTCTTGCAAGGGCTTAACTGCAAGAGTACGTCCAAACGAGCGTTTTTCATCCTGATTTTCATAAATCTACAACCGCGAAGGAAATTTGTGCGAGCAGCTGTTCCGGCAACTGGACTCCCAAGCGGATCAACCGGTCCTCCCTTGAAGGCTCCGGGAGAAACTGGGGAAATAGGCGTTCATTGACCTCTGTTAGACTCACCAAGATTGATCCGCGATTATGTCTTAAAGTGAATGTTCCTTCTACGCACGTGTACGTACGATCTATCTCTGCCATCATTGGCAGAGGAATGAGAAAGGAATAAAAGCTGTAGAACCGAGTGTTTCGAAGAGAAGTTAAAAAAAATAAAAATATTTTAAGACTATGCTTCATTTTAGTGTATTTGTGGGTTCTTTGCTATTGTTTCATAAAAATGTTTAAAAATTTTTGATTTTTACTTCGGTGGAATGAAATTATTATTTATTTTGATTTTTTTAGAACGAAGGATTTTTTAGCATTATTTCATTATCATTAATCACTGTTGTTATTATTATAATAAAACTTATCCAAAAAACATTTCATAAAAATGTCGAAAATATGTTTGATATTAAACAAGAATGAACTCATAAACCGCTGTACAGCGTGAGCTGAGAATTTCAGGCTTTTGGAATTTTAATTGGTGAATTCATTCCGCTGTAAAGTAGACTTAAGTGACGTGGACCAATAAAGTTTCGCTTCCCCGTCGCCGATGCCTCATTTTAATGTCCGCGACCCTTCTTTGCCTGCACTTCCGTGTTTCTTGGACAATTACCCGGATGGCAAGTTACTTGTTCATTAACTAGTCAAGATGCATTGTTTCAAGCTAAAGAACGATCTAAAGAACTTCGCTAAAAAGCGCTGCTGTACATTTTTAATTCAAATATATTTTTAACACGACACACGACTATTACAAAATTTTGCTTTCAGTTTTCTTCCCGTTTTAGTAGTATCTGTGTCAAGCATTTCTAGCAGCCACGTGCGTTAAAGCCTCCACGGGTGAGTGGACAGGCCCAACAGCGTGGCGGTCAGACCGCCACGAGCGCCGCATCGGAGGTGGCGGTGGCGGTGGCGGTGGCGGTGGCGGTGGCGGTGGCGGTGGCGGTGGCGGTGGCGGTGGCGGTGGCGGTGGCGGTGGCGGCGGCGGTGCTGGGGCGGCGCGGCGGCGTTTAGAGCGCGCTTTCTCCCGATACGGCGGTGATACTCGCTGGGCGTAGCGGGCGCGCCGATAACGGGACACGCCGGAACAGGAAGCGGCGTCCCACGGCGTCCGCCGCAGCCGCCGCCACTGCCACGGTCCCGTCGCCTGCGTTGTCGTCGTCGCCGTCGCCCCGCAGCCCAGACGGAGCGGATTCGAAACCCGCCGAGGGAACCCCGTTAGGAACAGTCCGGGGTTTCGCTTAAAGCATGGAAACTCTCTCGGTGTTATTCCTTTTGTTGTTGTTGTTCTTCTTCTTTTCTTTTTTCTTTTACGTCTTTTCTTTCCCTCCTTTCGCTTTTTCTTTTTTTCATTGTCTGCTTCCGCTTCCTGTTTATTTTTCCATTTTTCTTTCTCTTCTTTTTCATCTTTTTTCCTCTCATTTGTCTTCTCTTTCGTCACGGTAGGGTTCCTACTTAAGTTGGGGTCTAAGTCTTCGCACAGTTTTCTGGGTCAACCAATATTGCTCTGGTCTGCAGAATCTTGTTTGTTCTTTTGCTTCATCCGTTCTCAGTATATAATCCTGTCAGTTCTGTTCGCTTTGCTGTAGTATTCATTTTTAATTATGGGGATCCAATTGTTCTCTGTGTGACATTTAGTATATATTCTAATAATGTGTGAGTGTGTGAAGAGAGCACTCGATTGGTCTCGCTACCTCCCCTTGAAGCATTCTCTCCTCTTTTTTTTTGGTATCCACATTCATGTACAAGAGTGCCGTAGAATACGTTAGTTGGGATCAACTAACGAAGACAAAGGAAACATTAATGCAGGCTAAGATTTCACTATCATGAATAGTTTATTTTTTATTGTCTCATAACAAATCTAATTAATGACAAATTCAACAATTAATGGAATACATTAATCCAACATTACAAATTCGTAGTAAAACATGCGTAATTTAGGAGTGAAATGGGAAGAGATGGTTTCATTAAGTAATATCACGCCTGGGGTATGTAGTTGAATAATATTTTTCTATTTGTTTATAGGTTTAGTTTGCAATCAGTTGAGTGCCTTCCCGTGATCTACTAGGTAGTTTCAAACGAGTCACGTTTCCCTCGATCACAGTACAACTTTTGCGGCATCAGATACAACCGTTTCAAGCTTATCGTTCCTTCAGCAAACCAGTGTTTTCTGGTTTGTAATTAACAGTAACAACATAGTTTCAAGACACGCAACAAATCTATTCTCTGACGTGCGAGATTTCTTGATTGACGAAAGCGCTGCCTACAGCAGGAATCCCACCCATTGCGCCAACGGCCTCCAGGGAAAGGGCAGCGTGTGTAGCGGCGAAGCAACGGTGGCGCTGGCAGAAGCTTGCAGAACGCGGCGTGCGAAATCCATTCAGTGTTTTCGGTCACGTCTCAGGAGCCACTGCCTGCGACTACGTTGCAGAAGCTCATTCGCGCCTGCCAGCGTAGAGGTCAGACCGCTAGCTTCCTCCCCTGAGGATGCGACATCGTCAACAAAACATCGATGTTCAAAAAGAAAACATCGATATTAATGAAACGTCGCCACAAAACTATCGATGTTTTTTAGCTACATAATTTTTATAAAGTGTGGCCTCTCATTACTGTCCTGTTATTCACGGGTTTCCGTTTCTCCCGCCCCTTCTTTATCATATCATTATTATTTCTATTATTATTATCATCATTAATATTTATTATTATTATTATAATTAATAATTATTATTATTTCTATTATTATTATAATTAATAATAATAATTATTATTATGTCTATTATTATTATCATTAATAGTTATTATTATTATTATTAACATCATCATCAAATAGTTTCTCACCTCGGGTATAAGTTAAAGCACAGTTATCATATATCATTGCAAATAAATAATTGCAGCCCTCTGCTCACTCTGTGTACGCATCTTCAAGGTCATTGTACCTGCAGATTTTAATTCCAACATCATTCATCTCCTCATACACACGCGTTCGTGGCTGTTCACACGTACTTGTTGCTGTTTATACGTTCCCATTGCCATCATTGTTATAAATATTTATGAAATGATGAAGTATGTACGACAAGTGTTACTGCATCGACCATCGCCGCTCTTTAAACAAAGCCATCACCTGGCAATTACAACTATATTCACCTTCACCTTTGAACTTACTAGGAAAAGGAACGTTGTAGTAACGGCAAAAGGCTTTCAAGAACCGTTTTACGTAAAAGAAAACAACTAAACACAAAATAACTATAATGAAACGTTTTTTACCTTAAGGAAATCGAATGATTTACTTTTTTAGCAAACTTATTATTTACAACTTATTTTTCCACTTGATGTTCATGCTACCACGAAGATACACTACCAGGAATAAAAACTATTTGTTTTGCGTTTTACATGATTTTTTCTATATCTAAATAGAACCCATATAAAATATTTTGCCCATATAAACTAGCTGAATGGAGAAAAATTGTTTTTTATTCTTTTCGTCATTTATTTCCTTCTCCTTTTGTATCTTCGTCTATTTCTGCATAGGTACCCGACGAAATGTTGGTATCTAAGAGAACTGATAACTGTGCCTTACGAGAAAAGCGTAGAAGCACGAATACTGATAGGATTGTACATTTGCTGAAGAAATGACCGTGACACTGCAACTTTTTATGCTAATGACGGGTGAAAAAAATTGTACATATGGCTCAAGAATTGCACAATAATTCTGAAGGTTACCTTGACATGTGAATTTGAATATTAGAAAACCCACTTATCAAATTCATTGCTTCTGTCCTGACATATAAATTAGCTGAATGGAGAAAAAATATTGCAGAAATAAAAGAACAAAACTATTTTTTCCAGGCGGACCTTTCAACATCACGATTCTGTAACTTACAGCCAAGAAATTGTGTGTCCAGTTTGTACGCTCTCTTCATACAATGTTTATTTTAGAGTTGCGATTTACATACAACTTTTACTTCCTGATGTTTTGATGATTAGAAAAAACACAGGTATCGACATATCTTCATGGTTATGTGTCACTGGAAAGGAAGGGAATAGAAGTGGCGACTCCTTGGCACATATGGAACTTCAATGCAGCCGGAGATCAACCAAATTCCTTTTGAAAATTGCACACACCGTTGGTGTGATCAGAGTCTGATGGGTCACGGGATGTAGTCTCTTGCAACGAGTTTCTTCACTGTGTCTGTAGGCCAACGTTGGCCTGAGGTAGACGGGTTCTTAAAGCTGGCCTTTGCGATGCGTGTAGAATTACATTACTGGGTTGCATTGTGTTCCGCGGAGCGTGTAAACTCCAGTAAAATTCAAATTATACTGTTTCCGCAAGCAGATAAAAGCAGAGCAAACCCTGTTTTGCTTAACTTTGACTATGAGAAAAAAGAAGTGAACGCAAACTCGTGGTTAACTGGGTCGAAGCATAGACAAGTATCTGCTTATTTTGTTATTATTCATAACGTACAATGTCAATCAATCTCAGGCAAATCTAACAGATTAATCTGTATAGAGTATGTCACGTCTAGCCGTATATTTCGTTTTCAACACGGTTCTAACCCACGAAACAGCTGCCGGAAAGGTTACACGGCAACGCACGTTGCTTTGTTTTCGAAAGAGGCGTCCGGGCGAAGCAGCTGGGAACAAAGGCAGCGCGGCGAGGGGCGGCGCGGGGCGGAGCGGGGCGGGGCAGAGCGGCGCGGGGCAGAGCGGGGCGGGGCGGGGATGGGGGGGGCGGGGATGGTGGGGCGTGGCGGGGCAGGGCGCCTCGGCGGGAGACTGCGGCAGTGCTGTGGCGTGGCATGTCTTAGCGTGACGGTGTAGTGACGGAGGCAAATGGAACAACATGATGATGGAGAGGTTTAGGAGGAAGCATCCATGAAATAGAGTTTCTTTCTCTTCTTCTTCTTCTTTCTTCCTTCCTCAGGTCCTTCCCCTCAGAATTCTCCATACGTTTATCATTATTTTCGTAGTCTATTTCTTCTCATTATTTATCTGTATAGGCATAGAGCATAGAGTAAAAAATTATCTATGCATAGACCAAAGAAGTAATTCTTTACTCTGTGGTATGGGTACCCGACGAAATGTTCGCGTCTAAGAAATCTGATAACTGCCTTACGAGGAAATTTCTGAACTGATCAATGAAGAACGAGATGGGATTATATGAAAGTGGTGGTTTGCATACACATTCCACCATTCACCAAGATTTTTAAAAAAAGTACAAGTAATGCACGAAATTTAAAACACCAACGTAAGCGACGGGCAGTTGCCGCCGAGACCGTCTCCGCCATTTGTGTCGCTCCTACTCTCAAATTAGTTAAAAGTATATCGAAGTGACTGAATTTATATCGAATAGAAGAAAATGGGCACTAATCATATTATTGTAATTGAGGAAGAGGGGTAGATTTGAGTGTGAAATGCCTTTCAAAATTCTGTCAGAATTAGTCCAGAGTAAGGAAATAGAAAGAGAAGAGGAAGAAGAAGAAGAAGAATGGAGGAAGACGAAAAGTCAAATTTACAAAGAAGAAGATCAGAAGAAGAAAGGAAAGAGGAGGAGAGAATTATACGAGAAAAAGAGAAAAAAAGAAAAGGAAGAAGGAATAAACTGAATAGTCTTGAAGTAACACGCAGGCAATGGGGATGTGAATTGGAGAAGTTTGTGAGCGTGAGAGCAGCGGCGGCAGCGGAGTCGAGTCGCCGTCGATGTGTTGGCCGGGCAGCTCCGCCTCCGCCCCGCTCTACCCACGCCCGCTCTCCCGCTGCCCCGCCCTGCTGCCCGCTCGCGTGCCGCCAGCCGCCGCCCCGCAGCCTCCGTCGCCGCCGCTGCAGCCTTTCGCCGCTTTCGCTTTTCAAGCGCCCATAAACCGGAGGACCGCCCCGCCCAGCGCCCCCCCCCCGCGCCTTTCCCTTGGCGGTCGCCCACTGTTTACAGAGGCGGCCGCCCAGCATCCCCCCTCTCCCAAGACTGCTTTAATGGAGTGATACTCCAAAGAGCAATGGCCCTCACTTCAGATCGGTGCCGATATTCCTATGCACCTAGTTCCTATGTTCTTTTTTGGAAGCAACACGAAAAGATTTCACTAACTTCTCGTTTATTATTTAAATTTATTGAGTGATTGAGTGAGTCACTCAATTCGCGTCAACTCCTAAGGAAATTAACCTGTAAGTGTAGTGCATTTTGGCAAGTGGCGGTGATCTCGCGCTGGACGGTAAGATTTGGCGCCTACCTAACCGTCGGCTCCCGGGGTTCCCTTCAACCTAGCTATCTCGCCCCAGTGGGATTACGCCCCAGACGGGTCAAGCTCTCCCGACCGGTCTCCCGGTGTGTGTGGTAGTGCGGTGCATGTGGGTGTAAGGGTGTGTAAGAAAAGGATGACGATAGGATAAGGAAGAGGAAGGAAAGATCGCGCGGGCTCCGCGCCCCGTTCGTTAAGGTACTGACGCGGCATTCGCTGGTGTTGATCGGAGAAACCACGGAAAACTATCGATCATAGCAACCGACCGTTAGAATACCCTCCAGGCACGACTGAATTCGACCTAGCTTTCTAGTTAGAGTCGAAAACTTGACACCGTTGGGACTCGAACTTAGGACCTTCCGGTCAGAGGTACTGCAGTGACATCAGTTGATGCCTTGAACCCCCAGTTTATTAATTGTATTTCATACATTTCAGTACGTGTAGTAACACTGGAGTAAAATTAGCTTCGTCATCCAACAAAGAAATTCAGAGAATTATGCTAACCTATATGATTCAGATTGACAATCTGAATTCTAAGAATCGCTTGCATTTTTAAATTAGATGTCATTAATATAGCAATGAAGGATTCAAGGAAGAGAAATTCTGTGGCTCTCCACTTTCGAATTCAAAAAGCGTTTTTTTTTCATTGGAGTTCTTCGGATTCTACTGACCTCGATGGAGTTCTGAGTACGCTCTTGCAAAGCATTACATAAAAGAAAATGTGACGTATGTACCAGAATTATTTCAGCATGAGTCAGCATGGTCGAGTAAGATTACAAAAATACATTTTGAAGGATAACGTTACATCAACCGAAAGAGAAATATGAGCGGTTATTCCGCACATGTAATAGGGCAAAGTCATTCATCTATCTATTCTCGCCCATGCATATGTATTGCCCTCACACAACACTGCACGTTCATCACACGTGATTTCTAAATACTTCCTGATTTATGCATATGTTTGTATCTCAATTATAGTATGAATAGAACAAATGTCAAATGTCACATTAATTTTATTTTTCGAAATTACACATTGGTTTAAAAATGTCAGTGCTTAATACGAATGAGATATCCTGATAATCATACCGAAATTAAAGATTACGTAAAAATTATTTATGCCGAGATATAAAACAATTCCTGTGATATTTCCAAACATGTTCTAGATTCTTTAATAGTTTTAAGTGCCGTTTTCAGTTCCCAACTACAGGCGAGGGAGCAGAGTTTTATGCCTGTTATCCTTCTCGTTTTCCGGACACGATCACAATGGTGGTTTGCCGGTTTCTTTTTTTAGATGGACGATTGATGGTTACTTCACGGAAGAACGAAGAGTTCAATGAAAGAATGAATAGTATGACGATTAATGATATAGAAGCTAACCCCGCCACAAAAATATGGTGAAACCATCCATATTGTGGGCTGGAATTTTAACATCGACTCGCGTGCTTCTGTCGTGCCCAAGCTCCAGCGTCAGGAAGCGGCGTGAATTTTTTACTTGTATTGAAGTCAAGCTCCACTTTGGTAGTCCCTCACTCCCCATGGGAATCGTGCATATAACTCGTCAGCGGAAACTAACTACTAGGCTGTTCGGGAGACGCCGTGTCCTAGGTAGAAATGCGGACATTTTCGCTCGCCATTCTGCGGCCTTCCTCAGGGCGAAATGCCCCTCTGGGCGGAATAAATTTCCGAGGAAGGTTGGTCACTGAGGAAGGTCTCAGAACGGTGGCCGAGATTTTGTGCCTAGGACGAGGCGTCTCCTGGACAGCCAATTAGTTAATGACTCCGACCGCGGAAGACTGCGCTCTGTGTTCGCGGAACTCCACCACGAAGGGCGAACGTGTCCGGCAGCGGCCGGCCCCGTTGCGGCGCCTGAGCGCCACGGACACTTTGAGCCAAGCCAGTGCCGTGGCGAACAGAAGAACAGAAATTAGTGCAGTGCAGTGGGAATGAATGGTTATGTATATAACGAATGAATGAATGATGCGTGAATGAAAAATAAATTTAGAAAAAGATTCACCCACCAAACCCTACAAAAACATTATTTAGAATTAAGAAAAAAAATAACAATATTTTTCGTGTAAGTTAAGTATGCCAAAGTGCTACTACATAATTATTAAATTAGACTTAACCTAGAATTAAGTAAGCTTTAGTTGGTATTAGCTTTTTTTACCTCTTCCTCTTAGCTGCTTAAGCCGCAAGGCAGCAGCGCAAATTGTATTGCCGTAGTTAAATAAATTCCCGCCTCCTCAGGGTTACTGTGGAGGGGAAACATGAAAGGCGCCGGCTCCGCCTCGGTCGAAGCTGACTGCGTCACGACGACGCATCGCGCGAGGGAAGCCACGCCGGCTGTCTCCGCTTCCGTATCACAAGGCTACATCGATGTCGACGGTTTCAAACCGGGAAAGGTGGCTCAGGGCATCAACTAATGCCACTGCAGGGCCTCTGACCGGGAGCTCCTAGGCCCGAGTCCCGACGGTGGCAGGATTTCCAACGCTAGCTAGATAGCTAAGACGAATTCACCCGCTGTCTGGTGGAGAATTCTAGCGTCCGGCTGCTCTGATCGGTAACTCCTTCCTTACTTTCACATACACTACGCTGCACTTACATTTACACTCACATACACTTACATGCACTATGCTGTCACACATGACGCGAGACCGGTCAGGAGCTTAGAGCTTGTCCTGCCTGAGCGGTATCTCGCTGGTGAGAGATACCTTGTTGGGGGAAAACCCCTCTAACCGACAGGAAGGTCGGCATCGGGTCTCACCATCCTGCTGGGAAAGATCAACGCCACCTCCTGAAGAAAAAACATTCACTGGGCACCTCCTGAAGAATTACACTTACGGGGCTAAAGACCTTAGCAGTAGCCCCTCCCGGAATCGCTAATCAATACGTTTTAAAAACACTGATATATATTTATATTGAATTGTGTTTTATAATGACAGAATGTACGAAGTTCTACCGCGAAGCTCATTAGTTGATTGGTCGAATTTTGTGTCAGCGAAGTGTGAAGGGGGTAACTTTATGTTACCTCCTTGATAAAATTTTCGTTAGCTGAAACTTTCAACCAAACTTATGAAGAGGATAATTTGGAACCAATTGTTGGAAGGTCTCAACACTTGACACATGATACTCTATGTATGTCGATTGTAAATTGTAAATTTCAAGGTGGTTTTCTCAAATAAAAAGAACTGGAAGATGGTGGCACAATTCTGGCTTCAGATTTAGATTCAGCGCGTCGATATACATAGATTTCAAGTCTTGGTCAAAACTGAATTATAGCAGCATTCCATTGTAGGTAAATAGTAAGTATAGAATAGAATAATAGAATATAAATGTATTACTGCGATTTGTAGTTTTTTTTTTTTTTTTTTTTTTTTTTTTTTTTTTTTTTTAAGAAAAAACGTAATATGAACTATTCAATTCAAGCGTACATTACTGTACATCTGACTTTCGATATCATTTCACATTTCCCCTTAGGGATCGTAAATGTCAAATAAATGAACACAGAAAACGAAGTTGAACACGTTTCGACTTTTTCAAAAATGTACTACAGGACGTTACGAATTTTAGTTATTTTTAAGAAAGTATTGCACTCGTTCTAATTTTAATTGATTTAGTTTTACTGGAAATAGTTTCGGCTTCACCTATTTTATTGGAATTCGATCAAAACTAGATGAAACTAT
This sequence comes from Teleogryllus oceanicus, assembly GCA_964035755.1. Classification (NCBI taxonomy): domain Eukaryota; kingdom Metazoa; phylum Arthropoda; class Insecta; order Orthoptera; family Gryllidae; genus Teleogryllus; species Teleogryllus oceanicus. Next base: position 105,371,320 of record CAXIVR010000007.1, read on the forward strand.
TATTGTCTCCTACTGAAAATATGTACTCTTCACCGAGGATTGCATCCAGTAGAAGCCAAGCTCCTAATTTGTGTAAAAAGAAGTTGTTTGAATAATACATTGAGTTGATTGACGTCTAATACTAATTCATAAACTAGAAACATCTGTAGTTATCATTAATTAAGCATTACAACAAATGAATATTAAAATGCTTTAATCCCTAAAAAAAATACCTGTAATAAATTAAATGTTCAAAACAAATCCAAGCAACCATAACCCTAACGTTAGAGACGTTCCTTATTTTAAGGAAGCCTTTTGTTGTAACCATCAATAGAAAGGCATATACATTTATCATATTTTCTGTTATCGTTTTTTGTGATTTAAGAAGAAAGACTCAATTCCTAAATTTATGTCGTTCCTATCAGGGGTCCTTGGAACATGTCATATACTAGTACAATACACCTTAGAGAAGCTTTGTTCCCGCTAATGACCTCTTTCGCAGGATTTACAGAGTAGGTCTTTTATCTCTTACTGTCTTTCTCGTGTACGAAAGGTTGGTTGTTCCGATAAGATGTGAAGATCCGTGGAAATTTCAGAGAGCGATGTAGATAGGTTGTGGGAGAAATGTGACAATACTTGCACAGATGAACCGTGAGAGGTGAGATTTAAGGTCTGGTTCAAGACTGGAGATCAAGATGGTGGAAAGCGTGGAACCACCTTCTTAAAATTCGTGTAAGATTTATACTCGTATTTAAAACTTTTGTAATTGAAAATCAAGACTTACGTTTCTTACAAAACTTCACAAAATACGTTAAGTTATTTAATTAATCAATTAAATTAATTAGATTCCCAAATACATCGCTTCCTTATGACATGAACTCGCAAAATAGTGTGTAACGTAGGGTAAAAGGAAGTCCATTTGGGGTGGAGAGGATAAGTGACTTAAACTGAATAAAACTCCTAACAAAAAGAAGACATACTTAAATATTGGTTTGTAACTCCCACCTTATACTTTCATTATATTTTGTCAAGAAATACATAATTGTTAGATGAACATAAACGTCAGGAGGTATGTAAGAAAGTTATCTGCAAATTTGCCGGAGAAATGCAACAATGCATCTAATGTTTACAGCTACAATAGGAACGAAGGTGATAGCAAGTATAATCATAGCGTTCGGCGTTTCTGTGGAATAACGTTTAGCGTATCGGATTGTTGTAGTACATAAGTTAGCGGGCCGATCGAAACTGTGAATTTTTAAGGAAAATTTAATTTTTTAATTTTTACGAAGGAAAAATCCTTCGTAAGGCTTCTTTCGGAGAGGAAGTAAAGCCAGCTGTCCCATATTGTAGATTTACTGCATGTAAAAGATGCCTCTGAGTTAAATTTAATTCGCCTGATTTACACACTCTTTCTCCGTTAGGTGGCGAAAGGAGCTTAGCGAAATTGGCGTCAAACGGTCTTTGGTCAGGCGGAAGAGCAAGCCTGACGGCCGAGTTTCGCCACGTAAAATAAGGCATCATTGAACTGAAATGAATAGAGGACGGGGGGAGGTGAGGCGGGGCAGAGCAGTGTAGGCAGAGAAGGGAAGGGTGGGGCGGTACTAGCGGAGCGAACGGGGTGGTCCGAAGCGAAGCGGGCCGGGCCGGACCGAAAAATAGTAAGACATGATAGCAACATAGTACAGAAAAAATCTGTACTTTTCCTACCAAAAAGAGGATTATGATAAACATAGACCCGCCGGGTGCTTTAGCCACTTCCATATCCGTTTAAAAGAATTCAAGAGTTATTTTTTATTTATATAGGATTGACTTACAAAGTTCAGTTTACGTAACACTCTTCATTTGAAATGATTGAAGGCGTTGTCATTGTCAACAATACTATTTATTGAAATAACTCTTATTGAAATAAATAGTATTGTTGACAATGACAACGCCTTCAATCATTTCAATTAGTAAATGTAACTACAACTCACCACTAAACCAACAAGACTCTTCATTTGTACTGTTGACTTATATCTAATTCTTATAAACTAAATCTGAACTACAATTGACGAGGGGACTCACTGAACACCTCTAGAAATTACTACGACATGTAAAATGGTTCATAAAAGAATCGGCAGGATACCTGTTTTTTTTATTCTAGTTGGGTTTTCATTATATTTTCCTACATTAAAGTGTCTATCATGACTAATGAGGGGTAGGTTAGAATAGAAGTTTTTGGCGAGAAAGGCTATGTGATGTGCGATGGAATTTAGGTTAAGTTCGTGGTGTAATTGCTTATTGGAAATGAACCAGGGGCTTGGGTGACAGTTCAGGTTCCTCCTTCAAGAGTCCTCGCCAATGAGGTATTTCCAGGGGAGTCGTGCAACAGCACGTTCCTCGTGCGCGCGCTCTGCCTGATGGCGAGCGCCCAGCGGGCGGCGGTCACGCACGGCCGTCCGCCCCGCGCCTATTGCCGCACACACAACGCATAGCTTAGCGCACGATCCCGGACGTGTGCAACGCTGTTTGTTCTACGGGGATTTATCGAGCATTGTAGTAAATTGCAGGGGGCTGGGATTGATTTGTTATCCAGTTTGTTCCATTACCCATCGTATGCACTGCGTAGTTCGTGATCTCAACCACTACTTTGTATTTTTAGAGTGGATGATTCGTTCTGCCGTATTATCCCTAAACCCGAAAAATAGCAAGTGTCTTAATATTTACATTACTGCAGGAATATACTCATGTGAAACAAATCTGTTGGGTTTTTGTATTGCATGTTTTATAAAAGATCCCTAGGTCTTAATTGTCCGAATTTTGACATTATTGGTAATTTTTCTCTCAAAATCGACTCTGAGGTCTGGTTTTACAATAACTGGAATATTTCCTAGAGTGGCCAGCCTGCATCAGCGACGCTTTAACTCGGAAGTACGTCGGAATTCATGGATGGGAGGCTGTTGCTTCGAGTCTTGCACAGGGTTTTCACCACGTGTTCCTGAAGTGGGTGGCTTCTTATATTAAACGTCAACCAATGTTCTATCCCCGCATTTACCAGTCATTATCACCCTATCATTATTCTCGTAGTGAAAGGCCAATAAAAAAAATCACTGATTGTGACATCATCTGCCCAGGAAAGGGAAGGGTATAAGTGTGAAAACCTGCCCCCAAGAAAGCTCAGCAATGAAGTATAGCACTCATCATCATGATCATCATCATCATGTATCCTTTATTATAAATCTTGATCTCTAACATTTTTTATCATTTCTGAGACGAATGAGTTTGATGGTTAGGTGATGACCGTGAAATGATTGTAATTATGACCAATGGTGGAAAGCGAAGCAGGTCCAACGGGAAGACGTCCAGAAAACCTGCAGGGGACCTACTGTGACAACGACAACTTCCAGATCGATCGTGATTTGAATCGTTTCGCCCACGACTGCGGCGGGCATCTTCAGTGGCGAGGTCTCGGGCGAAGTGTTTGTCTCGGACGTTTGGCAGTTCAACGCCAATTAAACCACGGCCCACAAGCCCGGAAGAAAACATGTATTGAGATATACCAAAATTTTCCTCTCTCTCTACATCTATATCTGCTAAAGATCTTAGCGTCCGGCTTGCTGGGTCAATGGGTCACGATATAATTATAATCCTTATTACCTCTATAAAGGATTATAGGATCCGCCGACTATACAGCGCAGCTGGGAATCTGAAATAGAATGATTCTATTCCTAGTTCATTACTGTTTGGATTGACTAAATGAAAGATCACTTTCTTTTCTAAAGAACAAAATTCAACAAAGTTTATTTCTATGATTTTAGCAAACAATTTAGATAATTTACAATTTTTTAGGCCTTTGTTCAAGATATCTTTCAATTTACAGTTTATACCGCGGTTAACTTATCTTTTCTTCGATGATGTCCCTCGTAAACTTCTCAGTCGAAATATCTTGCGAGCTTGCCGTAGTCCCAAGTTCCAAGGAATCTTCTTCTGCCCCTATCCAAGCTGTTCTCAAACTATCAAAATTACCAGTCCCGATTACGTCCTATGACATAATCCCGAACTTGATTACCACTCCCGACAAAGTTCCTATTTATACTTCAATATTGCTTCCACATGAAAATATCTACGATCAGTTCAGAAGCGCGTTTCCGACCAGAATGAAATCTTTCTGCATGATTCATCCCTCGAAGACTTCGTATTAAACTACCTTCATTTTTTTCATAACATTTGACCGTCCTTCTCTCACCCAGCCAATCCATACGTTCGTTATATTTTGGTGTAGCTGACCTCTTAATGCCTTTACAAAAAACAAAAACTACATTGTTTATTCCCGGTCGTTGCTAAGCTCTAGCTCTCGTGATATTTCGTAATGCATGTTCCACCATATTGTCTCCAAATAAATGTTAATTTATTTTAACGTGACATATCGGTATGTCACAGTATATTGACTCCGGCCGTGAAAGCCTTCAATGCTCTCTACAGTTGGGTTTCGAACAATAAAACCTCTTGCCAGAAACAGCGGCTCTGAGCTCAACTCAACCCGTAGAGGTGGAAGGTGCTGTGTCACCGCAACACCATGGCACTCATCATCAGTATCATCATTATCACTACCATCACTATCAACATCATCATCACCATCATCACCACCACCACCACCATCACCACCTCACCACACACCATCACCACCATCACCACCATCACCCCATCACCACCATCACCACCATCACCACCATCACCACCATCGCCATCATCGCCATCATCACCATCATCGCCATCATTACCATCCTCACCAACATGTAGGAAGTAGCCATGGGCGAAAACGCAGGGCCCCCGCAAGCGGGAAGGGGCGCAGGACGTACGGTCCGCCGACCGCGACGAACGCCGCCCGGCGCCAGTCGCTCGCTCCCGCAGCAGCGCCAGCTGACCGCGACCGCTGTGCTCGACACGCTTCAAAGGGCACCACATTACACATCTCGCATCGGGCCAGCCAATAAGCACACGCGCTACGCATGACCTCGATCAAAGAGAACTTTAAATGTGGTGACACTACAAATTATTAGGTCGAATTAGCGCTGCTGAGGAAATTCTAGCGGCCGGCTGCTCCGATCGGAAGTTTTCCGTCGTTTCCCTGATCAACACAGGCGAATGCGGAGCAGTAATCTAACAACGGCCTGGGACTGCGCGCGATTTTTTCTTCCCCTTCGTTGTCATATTCTCACCTCTTACTTCAATGCACTGCACTACCACACACATTTGGTGAGCAGACGGTAGCTTTGAGTGTCCCGACTGGGGCGGTGCTCCGCTAATGGGCGATACCTGAAATATCCTCCAGGTTAAATCGTGGATAAAAAGTCAGAATAATCTAAAACTATGAAATTTTGTAAACGCCAACAATCCCTATGCAAACCAACCTCTAATTTTTGTGTGACGGCGTTCGCCAGGGTGCTGTGACAGCGGTGTTGCAGAATCCGTCGCCCCGCGGTTCAATGCTGTCCCTCCTGACCTACTGGAGCGGTCATTAGGCCCAAAATTTTAAAAATGGACAAAAGTTAAAACATTAATTTACGTTTTTTAAAATTATGTCCATAATTAGATATTGGTGTACTGATTAATAGATTGATGAATCCGGACGCGACTACTGCTAAGGTCATTAGCCCGTAAGTGTAGTGCATGCTTTTTATGGGAATTGGTTGGTTCGTTTGATTCCGGACGCGTCAACAGCTTTGGTCCCATTAGTCCCGTAAGTAAAGTGCATGTTTTTTATCCTCGGGAAACGGCGGTGATTTTCCCCCGCTGTATGGCGAGATCCCGCGCCGACCTACCGTCGGCTAGCGGAGTTTCCCCAGGACTTTCCTACCAGCGGGGCACCGCCCCAGCCTGGACAAGCTTGTAAGCTCCCGACCGGTCTCTCTGTGTTGTAATGTAGCACATGAAAGTGTAAATGTGTGTACGTAAGGGGGTGAGGATAGAACAAGGAAGAGAAAGGGAAGATTGCGCGCGGCCCTTGACCTCCCAACTCCCAGTGGGGAAAAAAAGGTTATCGTTATCCCTTCATCCTTTTTCTAATAAAATGCTTTAAAGGAACTAGTATATTTTTTTTTTCGTAGAGCAAGTAAGTAAATCGACACTAAGCAACGTTTGTCTGGATGCAGTGTGATTATGTGTTGACCTCATCAGTGCAGAAAATTCAAGAAAGTCCATCATTATAGTATTCAATGAAAGGTGAAAGAAATAAGTCGAAAGAAAAAATTACAAATATTACGTGAATAAACTGAACGATAGAAAACACATATTTAAAAACGAACCTGGAGAAATGTTACCAAAAAAACATATACAACATTTATAGACTTACTATAAACAAAATGAGGTACCAGGAACAGTCACAAATATTATCCAAATGGTATGCAAATCAATGATGTTAAGTAACAAACTTACAGTAACATAAATCACTAGGAATTCGACAACTTGATAGAATGAATACTCATATTTTAAATATCACGATGTCATTTAAATAAAAAACCATGTTACTGGGACACTACTGGGAATAGGAGATTATTGAGCTAAAATCGCAACAAAAAAATCGAATTTTATGGGCGGTCTCTTATGAGCGCTTCTTAGAGCACTGTGCGGGGGGGGGCGTTGTTTAGCACGCCGTGCTGCGGCGGCGAGAAATCGCTACGTGAGCTTTAACCGCCACACTCTGGCGAGATTGGAGCTGATCACAGAGTGTGCACAGTCATCTTCGTAGCTAGCGGTGTTTTAAGGATGAAAGTTGCTCTACCGATGAAAATCAGACGTCAAGAGGTACTTGAATGTTTTTTTCTTTATTTCGGTTAACTCATCACAAAAAAACTGTCTCGAAGATAGCGCAACTTGTCGCATCATCCCGGATCTCTTTCGCTTGTCTGAGATACATTTTCAATAATGAGGGATTAGTTTTCTGAATATGGGACTGCGGACAGGATGAGGAAAGGAGGATCGTGCTCTGTGTATCGCCAGTTTACACAAAGCTGCTCCTACTTTCACCTGAAAATAGTCAGGAGGCCAAGTAAACAGCGATTAGACCAGTCGACCTTAAACATGATAAAAAAGGGTTCTCCAACCCGATGAAGTTTAACCCCTTGATAAAATCAAACCCGCCTGAATCGCATCCGCGCGAAAGCTTTATCAGTTTCTAACTTTGGATATTTGGTCCAAAAGATGATACAACAATAATATCTTATTAAGAAAGCTGAAGAATGGAACGCTTCTCACGGTTTTGTTTAGTTATTTACCTTAAATATTATGTTTCTCAAAATATCGCAACGTTCTGCATCACATAATTCTACTACGAGTAATTAACCTGCGGAATTGAGGATAGACGATACGAGAACTATAAATGGAAATATCACGATATATATTATCCTTTGGGTTTCAGCTTTGAAAAGATTGTATGAGACGTATGAGTATTTGGCATTGTAGGAAGGAAGCACAATAACACATGATCACGATTTTACAATCATTCTTATCGACTGTAAAGTAAACATTACTATTTACCTGGTAACAAACTATTTTTAGTTACCTTCGACAGCAATATTGTGATATGTGATATAGCTGATGGGATATTTTCGAATATTCCAGATCTCACATACTAGATATATTTTACTTTACGGTATTTTAACGTATTATAACTGATGTCAAGAATTATACATGTCTTGCGGATGCAGAAAGTTCAGAATTACTATGGTTTATGTAATTGCGTACCCAACAATTTTATGAGATGGAATTGTGCATAGATAAAATGAAATCGTTTCATGTAAAGAGGATTGATATGGATATGAAAGCTGTTTGGTGTTTGCCTGGACTCAATGAGGAAATTCTAAGCTGCGAACTTCACTTGGACTGGCTGAACCGGTGTTGTCACACGTGTTTTCGGAAAGCTGTAAGCAGTAAATAGTTTTCTGTACACTTTCAAAATGTCAGCATTTAAAATTCCCACAATTAGAGCTTATTACAGCCACTAAATGGAAAAACCAGAATATTTCTTCTTATCGTTTCAACGGATGATTTTGATAGTTTTTAGCTCTTATGCGAAGATACTAATACATCTGTGTAGTGTTTATTGATAGGAAAGTTGCACTTTGAAGTATGCATATTTGTTGATCGAGTAGTCGTAAGTAATTAACGAAATTGTGTAAATAAAAAACTGGGTACTAAAAACAGGAACGACAAGGATTTATGTGGCTGCCATCACGCATATTGAAATTTAAGAATTTGTACAAAAGATTAATGTATGCAACTAGTAAGAACGTCTCTTTTATGCTGTGTTCGGAGAAACGTCCAGAATTTTTTCTTTCGTATTTCAAAGACTTACTTTCTGTTCTAGTTACATAAATAACTATTCCAAAATTTTACTTCGGTTGTAACGTCAGTTGATCTTCACTAAACTCAATGTGTGTGGTATTGAACTGGCGTATGAGGAATTTATAGTAAGAGTGCGTTAATAGTAACGGTTCCCCTTAACAACACCATAATTACATTAAAAATATCGTCCGTATGATATTCATGTTGTATTAAATTGTGTGGTGAAATTATCATTTACTTGACTGTTAACAAAATACTTTTGTTTTGTTTGTTTTTATGTTGTTTGGTTTTTGAGGAAAATGAACATATTTATATTTAAAAGTGCTTTTTGATCAACGTATAATGCATACAAGTGGTCACACAAGCCATTTGGCAGCAGTATTGCTCTGAGGAAGGTCGCAAATATTGGTCCAAATGTCAACGCGACTCATCCTGCACAGCGAAGATCATTCAAAATATAATACAGTTGTACAAGTGCATTATATTCTGTAGATCAGCATATAGTAGTGTTTGTAATATTTTCTGTTAATACGTCTCTAGCTGTGGATAAAAAGAAATTCAGGATTATTCACTCGAAAACTGAACGTTCAGAATACATTTTCGAAATATTTATAGAATTTTACAACTTTCTATAACTTGTTAAATACATTAAAAATCGGTATTTTTTCACACACATACACGGAAATTGAAAATTTGTTTAAATGAATGCACATGTACATTATTAGTTATATCAATTTATAATTTTTTATAAATACATATCAACATAGTCAAACAACATTTTTCAAAAAAATCAATTTGTAATTCTGTAGCTTTCAACAACGTATCTATTATGGTATCAAAACTATCAATATGGCATCAAGTATATCAATTATGGAATATAAGATTCAGTAGGTTGCTTGCTTCTGAAGATAATTTAAATTCACGAAAACAGGGTTCCTTTGCTATCCCGCGTTCAAATCTCCGCGATCTCTAATCGCGTGGAGTCAGTTGTTGGTAGAGACAGTGCTTGTTATTTTATTTTTTTAAATGTGAATAAAATGAATATATACCGTTAATAATGTTTACTTTTCAATTTCAGTCATTTATTTCATATCAGTACAATGGACGACAGATGTCTCTTTTTCCAAAGCGTGTCCTCTAAGTCAGATCATTTATAGACCCATTCAGTGATTATTTAGTGCTAAAGAAAGTTGACGAAGGAAATCTTACCGTGAACATCACCTTTATTACAATCTTGTACTTCCAGAGACGCAATTCGAAGCAACTGATCGCCCACTAGTACCCTCTCATGATTCCCACGACTAACAACGTAGCTTTAGGGTACGATGTTGCTCCGACTACAGCCTCCTATTGTCTCGTCGCCGGTTCCCATGTTTTGCAGTTCGCCTTATGCAATCGTACCGTGAACATTATTCCATAAACTATTCCTCTAGCCAAATTTTTCTTGTCATTTCTTATCAACTAAAAATCCATATTTCAATGCCTTTAGTCCTTTATATATTTTGTATTTAAGTATTAAATCGAATCTAATCCCAAAAACATTAATATACCTATCATATTTGCAACTCTAATAAGTTTCAAAATGACAATAAATAAATGGTTAAAAGTCTTAAAAATTAGAGAGAAATAATTATTTGTTTGTTAGGAAATTCTATTAGCAAAGACCCCAACGATATTTTTTTTCTATGAAGAGGTCAATAATTCCTCTTCAACTTAGCCACAATACTATGAAACTTGATTTCGTGAAAAATAAGTAATACATAATACCAGGAAAATAAAGCAATAAAACATTTCATTACGTAACATCTTCTCCTGCAAAATAATTTTTGTAAAACTTATTGAAATCCCGAACCAGATAAATTGAAATCAAGAAAATGTTCCGAAGATGAGCAAATAACCTGAGAGGACAACTAAAAATTGTGAGACATTATGAAACTTCTTATTTTCTCCAATAATAAGGAAATTCTTTGGACATGTTTATGGCTCACAATTCATTGCTTAACTCCGTTAATTACGCTTTAATTAAGTACGTTATAATTAAGTACGTTTTAATTAATTATGGTTTATATTAACTAGTTGGGCCCCAGAGAACATTCCATACTTTCTAAATCCTTCTAGTGAATCCTTAAGGTGAATATACCTTTATAATGAAACTGAACGTCAAATAGCCTATAATGAAACTGAACGTCAAATAGCCAGGCACTGTGTTCGGCGTCATATACTATGAGCTTGGTCCTTCCTTTGTGTAAATAATTTAATTTTACAAAGTGTTCTTCAAACAACCAGGACAACCCATGCGAATAAATTGATAATACCGAACAGTGAAACTTAATTTTATCTATATTTCGCTATTCTGTATGTTTTTAATCTCGTCCGATGACCACTCACAGTATCAACTGATGTCACTGCCGTGACTCTGGCTAGGAGGTCCTAGGTTTCGAGTTCCTTCGGTGGCAGGATTTTCGACACTGGATAGATTGCTAGGTCGAATTCAGCCGTTATCTGGAGTAGAATTGTAGCGGTCTGCTGCTCTGGTCGGTAGTTTTCCATGGTTTTTCGGATCAACCCCAATCGAATGCCGAAGCAATACAAACGGACCACAGACCCCGCGCGATCTTTCCTTCCTCTTCCTTGTCCTATCTTAACCCCTAATGACGACTAATGACATTGCAGTTGACGCGTTGGAAATACCAATCGATCGTCTTACGAAGTGGGATACCCAGATGCCCTGAACCTTCCAAAGAATAATAGAAAGACCAGAATGCTCGCATTGTCTAGATTAGGGGGAAAATCTTAACTTGAATTCCCGACTGTCTAGGTTTTAAGATCCCGAGACAAACCCTTGTGCACTATGGAGCAGCGTAACTTGGTGGTTGCTTTAAGCCTGTTGATTGTACGAAAAAATTATAATTTTGTTGCGTTTTTTGTCTTAAATTTGTTTGATGCCCTCATGGCATAGACAATATTTATGAGGTTTGTGTGAGTTCTATAAATCGAACAAAATTGACATTTTCCTTTAGCACATAGAGAATAAATTATGTAGGGGCGAGCTTAACTTGGCCATCGGCGGATATTTTCATGTTAAAAAAGTTTTATTCGTACTTTGCAAGTTTATAAAAAAATAAATTTTGAACACATTACAGTTGCCTTACTCGTCCAATTTAAGCCACAGAATGTTAAATGAAAAGTATCGATTAAAATGTTTAATTTGTTTATTTCATTAAAAATAGTTTTAATTGCCGGCCATCTCGTGAATTCGCATCTGTTCATGTAAATGCCAAAAGAGAGTGTAGTAATTCATAGAATTCCACCTTATTAGCTTTTGAAACTTGATATTATAAATATATAAATATACTTATTTTGATGACGATGTAATATAAGTATAATATTAATATTTATACGTTACTTTCAGTATCGACAAATTAATACCTACTTCATTATCTTATTTTTTATTTTAACTGAAAACAAAAATTTTACTGGTCAGTTTTTGAAGATTTATTCTTTCATATATCAAACAGCTCTCTCTTATTTATTTGTCTCACCTGAACATTTTAGAGGATTTTATGACATGTGGCTCACACATTACTTCACACTGCAAAACCATCAAAAACACGTTAATTTCTAAAAATCGTACAGAATATTATACAGAGAAACGTCCCAATCGATTTGTCTTGTGAAGAAGAAGTGAATGAGGTACTGATCGCCTGTGTAGGTGCCGTAAGTCACCCAAAACACATTTTAGTGCTTTTTAGAGAATTCCTTAGAATCATCTGGATGGATCCGCAAAAAATGATCATTTCCCCCCCTCAGGAAACCTTGAAGCATAGAAGGACACCACATTTGTCTCGTATGGTGGACCGGAAATGATTTTAACGTGAATGGCGGATAGACGGCCGAAGGGGTAGGCGGCCGGACGGATAGACGGCCGATGGTTACTCGATTTCTGCATAAAGATACTATTATGTATAATTATGAAGAGAAGATTAACAGTTTTCGAGATTCCGCGCAAATGAACTGGGACGTCTCCTGCCGTAACGGCAACCACCACGCATCAACAGCCGCCTAAGGCTCCTTCCTGGGAGCTGGCTCTCATCCCTGGCCCCACGGCCGACTGCTGCGGCCAGCCGCACGGCGCGGCGGCGTTGCCTCACGCGTGACGTCACGGTCGCTTGCGATAGGCGCGTGAACGACCGCCTCACCTCGCCGCGCCGCGCCGCGCAGCCCTGCGCAGACTCCGCGGCCCCGGGGCGCCGCGCGGGAGCGAATTCCACGCGGCGGCCAAGCTGATGTCCAGAGCCATGACATTTGTGTGTGGGGAGGATGGGAGCAAAATCCATTGAACTCCGTTAATATGATTTCGAAGAATTCATTACTTCTTTTGACATTATTATTAGTATATTACTGTATTAATAAAGCATTACTGCATTATTATTATTATTATTATTATTATTATATTATTATTATTATATTATTTGTACACATATCTATGGAGAAGAAAATTGTATAGATTTATCTAATCACAGCCCAAATTATGAATATAATTTGAACCTAATTAGGTTAATTGACGTCATTTCCTACAAATTTCCAGACGAGTCTAGTTAATAAGATGGTAGTCTCCTGAACTAGCTTTCATAGGTTTTCAGAAATATTACTTTGATACTTTGATGCAAGATCTTCGGGATGGCTCCAGTACTCGATATTATTGGTAGAATAGAAACGATTCTCAATTGGTTTGCATTCTATTGTTTTTAGATAGACTGAGAGTAACCATGGACAATACCAGAGACTTTTCTCACCGCGCATCTTAGCATATAATAATTTTGAGACATAATAATAATAATAATAATAATAATAATAATAATAATAATAATAATAATAATAATACGCAATAGAAAGATCCTCAAATCAAAAGCAAATTCACAAATCCCGTTTAAATACTAATCACACTGCAAATTAATTCCAAAATTATTTTCTAGTTAAAATAACACTACACAAGAAAAATAACACGTATTATTCAATATTATCTACGTTAAAATGTGTTTCCGTTATTGATTAGGAGGAAGGAGAAATATCTTGAGCTCTAACACTGATATCGGTCAATGTTATTATAATGTCTATTAATTTTATCTTTTACACTTAGAAGGTAATTAGTAATTACGTTTGATTACAGATTAAATTCCAAAGGTTTATGGCAATGGCGGGCCTACTTTCCGGAGATCGGAACAACACGTTGCGCGGTAAACGCTCCCCCCCCCCGCCGTCGCTGCTTCAATCTCTGAACAGAAGGATCGTCACCACTCGAGCAGATTACCACCTCCAACAACTCTACCTTCACCAACCCCGATACCAACATCAACTGCACTAGTTCATCTCCACTTCCACTCCATTTACTTCTTTTCACCACCACCATCAGAACTACCACCAGAACTATTAAAACCACAAATACCATCGCTATAACAACGACCGCCGCCACAACTACCACCTATATCACCGTCACAAATACCTCCACCGCTGATGCAGTCTCCGAACACCAACATCAACACCATCTAACATTATTAATACCTCCAACAACCTTCACTAATCCGTTCCAACTAACCCATATCAAGGTCACATCACCTCATCAGCCTATGTATCTCTACAACTACCACCACTACCTCCATCACAAACACAACCACCGCTATCTCTATCACTTCCACCACCACCCACCGCACCGCGCCTGCCCGCGACCCGGGCGCGCCCCGCAAACCGCGCCCGCGTGTTCAGCCGACCGTGACCGCCCGCATGCACCCGCCCCCGGCCGTGGCTTTCGGGCCGCCGACGTCGCCTGTCGGCCGGCGCTCGCGCCCGCCCGCGCCTCGCCCTCGCCCGCGCGCTCGCGCACCGCGCCGCGTGCTAAGTACCCGCCGGGACAGCAAATTAACCCCTCAGAAGCGACTTCCGGATGATACCGACTCGTGTTTTGGGAGGGTGCTCTCTACGCGGTTGAGGGTTTGCGTCAGTAGGAAATGGGATATGTTGGAGCGCGTGATCTTCGCGGAAGATTTGCTAACCGCATCTGTTTTTACACTCCTCGGAAATAGCCTAACTACACAAACACAATTAATTATATACTTTCTCTCATATCTTCAATGGTAACAAGTTTTCATGTTAATATTCAACAACTTTGATGCATGGATTCTAAGATCTGAATAGTATTTTGTGAACTGTTTTTCTTTTTAGGTAGATACTGTTGCATTAATTCAAGTGTTGGTCATCAAAATATTTAAAGCAATTACATATTTATATTAATATTTTAATTAACTAAAAATTAATGATCTTGTAGCTTCTGATGCAAATCATTCAATAATGAAACCGTATATAATGTGTATAAATTGCTTTCTCATTATTTATTTTCTTATTTAGCATCCACCAGTAAGAATATTTGTAATGAGAAAAGGAAGAAGAATTATTTACTTGAAATTATGTACTTTTTCACATATTAACAATAGATTTTATTATAAAAATATTTTGTAGTTAACAACCATCAACTATTTGAATTTTATTATTTATGTCGTTATTCAAAAGTATTGTAACTTTCAAAAAATATTCTCCATATGTCCATTTTCTTTCCGTTATATCAAAGCGAGAAATGGAGTAAGGAATGGAACTAATAGGATTTGGATCTAAGATGTTGGGCGGATCCAGTCATTGGACTTCAGGACGCGGAATCCGGGGAGAAGGGAAATTCCGAACTTAATGTTTCACGAAATGAATCTCTCTACACTACATGAAAGCAGGGAAAAATTTAGAGATACGTCACCAAGTAATAATTCATTAATTTATTAGTAACCTTATATGTCAGGGTGCAAATGTTTTGGGGACAGGGAAGCTTATCGCATCACTTCAAGTGTTTGGAAGTGAAACACAATACACAGGGCACAGATAAATGCTTTCGAGACAAAGCGTTAATTTTGGTTTAATTGGTTAATTGCGTAACACAAAGATAATATACCTGGGTGTTACTATGGCAACTCTTTAACATCACACTAGACGTTATTTAAAAGCCTAGATGTAAAAGGTAATATAATATAATAATTTCAATATAACACTATATTGAAACAATGCATAGCATAGGTAGTCCATGTTTTATTAACAGCGAGGTCAAAGAAAGCATTAGAAGAAATCTTCAAACAACTGAAAGAGCAATCAGCAAAGTTTGGTTTAGCAATTAACCAAGAAAAAACACAGTACATGAGATGTAAATCGGTAATGAAACCTATAGAGAAGAAGTTTTTGATAATCAAAAGTATCAGGAAATAAACTCCATCTCATACTTGGCTCAAGAGTAAGTAAGTAAGTAAGTAAGTAAGAACAATATAATCGAAGATGAGATAACTGAAAGAATTGTTTCAGAGAATAGGGCCTACATTGCTATCTATTCAGAAGTAAGCTTCTGAATATATATCGATCTATTCAGAAGTAAGCTTCTTTCAAAAAGCGCAAAACGTCGACTTTATAAAGTCGCAATAAGCCCTGTAGTAACATATGCGAGAGAGACCTGGATCCTGAAGGAAAATTAAATTAGAAGGCTAAATGTGTTTGAACCAAAAATAATGAGAAAAATCTTTGGCCCAATAAAGGTTGCAGGCGACCTCTGGAGGATAAGGTTTTATCATGAATTTGAAGCATCATAAAATCTAAAAACATTGTAAATCACATTATCTCATTCGGCTTGGCGGTTTGGACACCCATGTCAATGCAAGAAGAAAAATGATCAAGAAGATTTATAATTGGACCCGATTGCAGCAGAAAGAAAGGGAACCGAAAATCAATGGAAGATGATGTTTTGATGGACATTAAGAGACTAGGGATTGAGAATTGGCATGAGGTGGTTCAAGATAAAAGAAAATGGAAGGCAGTTTTGTAACAAGCCAAGACATTCAAGAGAATGTTGTAGCCCTTAGAAGAAGAAGAAGAAGAAGAAGAAGAAGAAGAAGGTGTTACTATGAGTCATAGATTGAACAAGTTGATGTGAACCAGTAAACCATGTACACTGCATGGACGACAGGTGATAAGAATTAAAAGTTACTTTATATATTATCACAAAAACTACAAATTTAAGTGTTTTCTATTACGCCCGAGTAGACCTAATCCATGTCGTGAAATAAACTCATCCAAGAGGAGAACATAGGGATCGAGACCGTCTTAAATATACTTTTTTTAAAGATTGTGTATGACCAAACTGATAATAATTAATAGCACTTTTCCACCTTGAAAGCTAGAGTTCTTTCCATGATGATTTTGAGTGTTTACGTACGCGCACGAAGAGCAACGTTATATCTGGAATGATGTCATTGTTGTTTAAACGGAAACTTTTCAATTGGCTAACCCTCGTCATGGTTTGTATGTCAGGGATTTTCAAATTTGATCCCTTATGGGCGCCGAAAACCCCCAAATAAATTTTTATGTCCACATTCCTACACAGGGACGCACACAATAACGGCCTCAGTAATATTTATCCGATATTTGTGTCATTCCCCGGCAGATTGAATGTAAGGTAACAATTTAGGATGTGAATTTTTAGATAGAATTGTGCAAGGCATTTAGCCTGGGTTCTTTTTCATATCACAAGCTTCACATCGGACTTCGGCCATTCAAAAATTCAATCTAAAACTCGGGGTTTGTAAACATTGCGCTACCCCTCCCCATTGTATCGATCTCTGAGATTTTTCATCCTCTGAGAAGTTATAAAGTGCTGTGTTTCGTAGAGCAGGGCTGCCCAATGGGCTATTAATTGTAATTAAAGTAGTCACATTTGCAGCTATTTCATTTTGCAATTGTTTGCAACAAATGTGTATTTGCAATTCACGTGGAAATGCACAATCTCATATTAATCTACTGCGCATGCATTCCACCTTTCCCCGACTCGCCTAAAGCATTCTGCTTCTTTATTTCCGTCTTCTGCCCATTTCGCCCCAAGGCTAGGCAAACTCAAGGGATAGATGACGGATGACTACGTTGTAAGCACGGTGGTGCCAAGTAGTCGCACCGGCTGAGGGGGCAGGGCATTAATTGAGGCATTGCTTCTGACCGGGAGGTCTTCAGGATCGAGCCCCGACGGTGGCAGGAATTTCGACGCTAGCTAGAGCTGGGTGGTATTCACCCGCTGCCTGGATGAGTATTCTAGCGGCTGAATGCTCTATTCGGTAGTTTTCCGTTGTTTCTCCTATTAACACCCATCGAAAACCAGAGCAGTACCCTAACAAACGGGCCACGAACCGGACGCGATCTTTCCTTCCTCTTCCTTGTCCGATCGTCTCCTACACTACACACACTACACCATTACACACATAACACACATACACCACACACACACAATACACACACAACACACACATACACATACACACACAACACACACATACACACATACACACATACAACACATACACACATACACTACACACATCACACCCCCTCACGACTCCTCCTCCGCGAGTCCCGTCAGGAGCTTAGAACTTATCCCGACTGGGGCCATGCCCCGCTGGTGGGAGATGTCTGGATTGGGAATACCCAGCAAGCCGACATAGGTGGGCGCCGGTTCTCTCCATTCAGCGGGGAAGTACACCCCCACCTCTCGTGATGTGACCATGTACTACACTTACAGGACTATTAACCCTTGCAGGAATCCCGCATAATGAGTGAACCAAAGAAGAGCGGGTGTGCGTGTGTTGCAGCGCTGACGCTGACGGCGGGCGTGGTGGCGTACCCGGCGGGCTGGGACGCGGCCGAGGTGAGCTGACGTGCGGCACGGCGGCCGGGCTGTACGAGCCGGGGGCTCCGCCTGCGCCTTCCTGCTGGCGGCCGTGGGCTGCCTGGACGCCGCCGTGCTGGCGGCGCTCGCCTTCATCCTGGCGGCGCGCCACGTGCGCCTGCAGGCCGAGCCCGGCCCGCCCCCCGGCGCCGCCTCGCTCTACAAAGGTACGCCCCCCTCACGCCCAACACAAAGAGAAGAAAAAGTCCACCACGGTGGGCAGCTTCAGAAGCAATTACATACATGACTAACAAAAATTAAAATGATAATTAATAATTATTTCTTTTTATTAAGTGAAGGGTGTAAAACATGGTAGGTAACTGACTTGGAAACGTTTACGATATAGAATAAGCAAGAGAACATTCTTACTATGAGAGGTTGAAAAGGGGGTACATAAAGATGACAACAACCGAGGGGCAACGATGCCAAGGTGAGCAGTTTCAGAAGAAGAAATGATACAAAACAACAATGAAGACAGCCGGTCCGGAGAGGTGACGTCGCTAAGGTCGTAGGGCCGTAGCTGCCTCATGCCTGGACGGTCGTTGGAATCGCCCGGGGCATGGATATGTCCGTTTACAAGTATGCGAGTTCCGCTATTGTTACCTCAACTTTCCAAAAATCAGTTTTAATTACAGTAGTCGCCCTTGTGGTTGAAAAGCGACTTAAAAAAAGTTAAGACCATAATAAGCAATTATTACTTTTTTATTAAACGTTTTAAGGGCTGGCTGAGGTGGATTAGTAGCAGCGGCTGAGATGGTTACACTGCCTTTGGTTTTGGAGCGTTGTTCACTGGAGGTTCAAAAGTTCGAGTGGAGTATTTTTCGATATTATTTTTCGCTTCGATTTTTCGATAGATGCGTTTAATTCTGCTCCGCTCTAGAGCAGAACCAAAGGATCAAATGCGCAATGCTTATCAGCAGTCATTTATGATCCAAAAAGATAAATGCATCTAGTCTTTGAAAGAGTCTATTGAAATTGTTTAATTTGAGAATATTGTAAATTAATTGTACCAGTAAATTCACTTCTCTGAATACTAATTTGTTACTTAATTTTATTATTTAATATCCATCACGAAGGAACGTGACTTTCTAGAACTTCATTCCAAATTTACTTTCTACGTCGGAAATATCATTGTCCATAGACGACGCGAGGCATTACAATAATATTGTATTTTCGTTTACCCCATTGAGTTCCTTGATTATTCCCGCTTTCTTCCTTACCCTTTCATTATCGAACAATGGACTATCGAGTCATGGTAGATAAATTTACAGTAGCATTCACTACTCTGACAAAGGATTAGAGAGTGGGTTTTAGTAGCAGAAATATCCAAACATTGAAAAGGGCTTAAGAAATAATAATTTCGTCAGCAACGTTTTTACTTTTCAAATAAATTGTTCAAGAATATAAAAAAAATAACATTAACCAAAAGGGATATTCATTCCGTATATTTAATAGCATTTGTAAGAATGTTGCATACATACAGGACAATCCTTGTAACTCGTGTCACTGATACATCTTCAGGAATTAGCTCGTTTCAAAAAAATCTGAATTGAAAGTTAATCTTTTTGTGAAGAATCATTTACCTTAAATTTCCTTAAAAAAATATTTTATTATGTTTTTACGGTTTTGTTTATGTTTATGATCAGATCTTGTCACCTATCAGAATATGTCACACTAATAGTGGCTATTAAAGCCTACTTGGTAATTGCCCTCTTTATAGCAAATGCGAAAAAATTCACAATGCCTATTTATCAGGCTCTTGATGAATCTCGTAATAGATGGTCTTTTTCGCGTAGCGCTCCTCAATTCTGTCAGCAGTGGATCGTGCAATGCATGGAAGACTGCTCACAAAGTTTACGCTTGTAGATTCACCGGTCTGTGGATTGTAAAACCATAAATTTGCTTTGGCATACGGAAGCCTCCGACTTCCGCTACAACTTCCCTCTTCATTTTACGTAATCGACTATGACAAAATTATGATATTTCTTCTGCTTCTTATAAGTGCACGAGTCATTTGCGAGTACATTACTTCAGGACACTGCCAATGTTCGCAGGGTGTCCCGAAACAAAATAAATACATTGAGAACTATCCGTTATCATGTCCCGTGTTTGGCTAGCCAGTAGAGAGCTACTCTTTCTTCATTCGATATTTCAAATATTACTAAATCTTCACATTACTTACACATAATTATACAATATTATGAAGGGGATTTCTTCCGCTGCTATTATCAATATTGTTATTTCTTCCATTGCCCTGCTATGCTCATAAATTCGTCAAAGGTAAATATTATTTTATTAATGTCACTTTCAATTTTAACCATGGGTTTCAACATACAACATTTTACTCCTTAACGGTGGACGTGTAATTCTATACAGAATCACGATTCCTGGACGTTTTATTGATTAAAATCAATTATTGAATTGATGGCAACTACAAAAAATTCTTTCTTAAAAAAATAAAAATTTAACATTTATTCTAATATTTATACAAATTCTAAAGAGCTCGTTAATGAAATTATTATTTTTTTCTCTATATAAACATTAAGGTACCATACGGCTTTGAATAAAGTTCGTAACCTTTCTGCGACGACTTCTCAGATGTATTCTCGGATGTTTTCGAGCTCGTCGTTGTCCCTGGAATGTCCTCGATGTTCCCATTATCGCGTTCTTTCCAATCAATAGAATAAATTAAAAATATTTCCGTGACATTCTTAGCTATTTGGTACTTTATAAGATTTGAAATTTCCATTAAACCAATTTGCGGTCGCGACTTGCCCTATCTGTGCTTCGGATGAAACACCTACGCGCGCTATTACTTCAGCTAACTCATTGAAAATTCCTCCCATCTACGTAGCTATCCTAAAATAAATCCCTTCAAAACTCGAAGACTCGTCTATTTGATTTCCAATTCCAAATTACAATAACAAAATTACCATTATAGTTCAATGCAAATAATTACTTCGACTTCTTACTCTGCACAATGCCAAGTTATCAAAATTAATCAAAGTTACTCACTTCACTATCATTCAACTAACACATACCCTGTCTGTGCTGAAAAATATTTGTTCCGCATCGATTTCTTTCGATATGTTCAGTTCAATAGCTTTCTAGAGAATGAGAATTTTCACCTCCTTACAGAATCTAGATTTTCAATGCCCTCCCCACACATTTCGCATATAATGTCTCCGGGGCTGTCTCTCCGAATGAACAGCGCTACGACACCAAGCTTGGAATACTACACTTTGTTTATTGGTTGCTCTAACAACGTATATTCTTTGATTCCCGAGCCTGCATACAATCCCAATATTACTAATTTTTGATGCCGATTTTCCCATTTACATTAATCCCGGTGTTCCTGGCTTATCACAATACGCTACTCCAGTTAACTTCATTTTCTGCCACCAGGCAAACAACAGGATATTACGAAATGTCAACGTACCAAAACAAAAGTTGGGAAAACAAACTAAGTCCAAGGAAGCACTTGTCTTGCAACAAAGCACCAAAACATTCATAGAAGTTTAGAAATTGAACGCTGTCATCTCAAGGACATCATGAGGGTCATTTCCTTATTAGTTGTATGTTCATGTAACTACAGATGACCACCAAGTAGTAACGTTATAATTTCATATGTTCACTATTTGATTTATTAATTTGAAACTTAAACGAATGAAAATTTTAACTTAAATATCTTATAATTTCAGACCTTTAGTTTAAATTACAAATTGCAGGTTTCTGTGTTTCCTAAGGCACTGCGACTGTGTGACACTTGTATAGGTAATGCATAAATATTATTTTGTACATACTATTAACATTCTTTGCGTACTGGGGCAAATTCATATTTTGCACATTATCAAATGTTCTCAATTATTTCATTACGCTTCCAAATTACTTATGAATCGTCACCTTTTTATTGATGACTACTCTGGCTATCTAAAATGCCAAAGCGTTACGTGGAAAGTTCGGACATTTTTCTTCTACACTGCTTCCTCATTTTTGGCTTCACCCTCCCTGCAAATAATCGCATCACCGCAATACCAGAATCTTGTTGGATTGGAAACAGAACCAGCAAAACAATTAAGACATCGAATTCTTCGCCCATTCGCTATTTACTTCATAGAACCGGTTGAATACTAGAGTTCCGTTTCATCAAACATCCCTTTCTGTTTGTGAAAGGAGAGTGGTGAGGGTGAAATCAGGGAATCGATCGGAAAGGCGCAAAAAGCGAGCATTGTGTTATGAATCATGCATACGGTGTGCCTCCACTCTCGTCGGGCTGTCGGGGAAAGGCTACGTCCGGCTCGCGGCGAGCTACTGAACGGTTGGCGAAGGCGCGACGCGGGTTCTGTAACGGGTTCCGTCTAACTGAGCGCCGCTGCAGCGTCGTCGTCGTCGTCTCAACTATTTAATGGAACGTCTACCTTCTCTAGAGGAGATAAACAAAACACACGTGATGATATTATCGTCGTTATTTGTCGCTACAATATTCCGTTAAAGGCAGATGAATCTCAGAAGTCTACGGTTGGGTCTCGTATCATGTTAGTATTTCACTCTTGGCTACAAATTATCTCTTACACTAGTGGTTCTCAAACTGTTTAAAGATTGTTATTAGTTTAGAATTAGTTCAAGAAACTATTTCATATTTACTCACTAAATAATTACAAGAACATGGAAAACGTAGTAACTTTTTAAGCAAGTGGTTAAGTTCTTTTTCAAATCTCTCCATGGATATTGTCCACGGATTCTTTAAAAGCCTGCCGCTTGGTCCTAGAGTTCGAGGACCCCTCTCTTGCACAAAAGTGCCCTAATGTATAGAAAAGTGAACATACGTGAAGTCATTTCAATACAACTGCAATTTTTAGGGCACTATATCACATTGTCTACTTTTTGTGAAAGAAAATTAAGTTTTATCTCTAACTAAAATTTAAATAATTTAAATGAATTATTATTATTATTATTATTATTATTATTATTATTATTATTATTATGAAAAAATGTTTTATAGATTGAGAAATGGGAATTCAATTACATCAGCGTCGAGTAGAAATAATTATTTCTGAAAAGTCTTAAAATCAAGCTCAGCAGAAAATAATGTTTTGAGGGTTGCACATAATTAATAAAGTTAGCTTTTTCTTTCTTCTTCGTTCTGAAAATGTTGAATTGCAAAGAATCACAAATTTAAAAGTAGAATCCACAAACATTTTACGATTTATCAAATCTTGAAATCTTACCTTACAAGAAACACATTATAAATAATTTCCAGTTTAAATTAATTTTAGAAAGCAAGGGAGGAACAAGACAATATGTTAGGTACGGCGTAACAACGTATATGGTAATTTTCGCTCTCCCTTAAGTAATTAAAAAATTAGTCTGAAACATGCAGTTAGTGAGGTCCACGGCCATATCCATCCTGCACTCCCCCTTGTCCTATTCCCGTGGATCTCTACCGTAACGGTGTTATTAATCATGCTGCTTTAATTGGAGGCATTGTCCTCGCCAAGCAACGCTTGCTTCAGCACGCCACCGCTTCAGCTGCCTCGTTTGCAGACGCGGGTTCTCAAGTGGGGTGTCGTGTCTCAGATTCCGTCGGACTTTCTCCTCGACCACGACGGAACACAATGGGTGACGTAACGGTTCACGAAAATATTACTATTACACCGCTCCGTGTGAGTACGCTTCTTCAAAGTACTCACGTTGGTGAATCAAGTAGGAAAATGGTATTGTAGTATTGTAAATGCAGTTACTAATGTAGTGTTTTTTTTATTTAATTAGACGTGTGCATTTTTAATTTTAAAGTATGCTTGATGGAAGCAAATGAAATAAAATCGTGAGAAAAATTTATTTAAATAATCATAGCATTAGCGAAAATAGAACTATTAAAGAAAATAACACAAGAAATCTTTCATTTAGTATTATATCTAGGACACTCCAGACAGAAATATAGCAACATAAAATATCTTCAAGCTCAATTTTGAGAATTGTTTATGAAAAATGTATCAGTATCTCCTTATTGAATTCCATGAGCTTCAAATCCAACAAATTGATATTTCCATGTAAAACTTTTGACCATCATCCATACTCAATTTGTTATGCACACATTAATGATGATCAGGGCCGGATCCAGCCAATCATTTTGGATTCGGCCATCATAAATTTTTGTTAAATAATAAAAAATTGTTATATTGTAAATTATTTTGGTGAGTATACGATACTATTCAATATTATTTTTAAATAATTACATAATTCTAATATAAATATCTTAATCAATTTTTCAAAATAAGAGGGTAAGAAACGAAAACTCTAGGCCTTTGAGGCGCTGAATCCAGCACTGATGAGGATAACATATCTCTTCAGAAAATTTGTGTTTCTAAAAAACTGTACTGAATGAGTGCGCAAAAATCCCAGTGAAGGCATTCTCGTTATCTCCAATTCTTATACCTCACAGAATAGATAGTACAAGACGCATCCATTGTGGCGATAACGGCGAGTCATGACAGGTCAACGCCCTACGTTGTGCCCGCGATGCGGTGAAGGGAACGTGGACCGCTCTGGGTGATCGTTAAAGGAACGGGCAGATCGAATCTTATGGCTAATTCTATTACCGCTTTCCGGTCAAGCCATATCATCCTATCCGTTCATCGCCTCGCGAACTGCGACTCAAAATTGCCCACTGATTGGCTTCACTTTCGTTGTCGACGGAACCGGTGAAATGCTGGGATGCACGCTTTCACACAGGAGAAATTAAATGAGAGTGATTGAAAATACATAATTATATCGTTCTTTCTCACAAGACTTCTCGAGTATATGGCATTCTGCGGGGAAGTCACTACGACTTTCTCTGCTAATTTGACGTGAGTTTTTTATATGTGAAATAAATAGTATTGTAACTAGAATTTTAGCCAACACCAATATAATGCAACCAATTCAACTGATTTAAATGAACAAAATCAGGATCAGTTACAAGATTATTTTTATTTATATTTTAATATATATTCCCATTCTTTCCCTTTTTGAATCTAAATCCTCTCATACAATAAAATGATTTATTAATTTTTGCATAAAAATTGAAAATTTTTATTAATCTGTTTCAAATCTCCCTCTCACTTTTAGTAATGTTTGATTTTAAGATAAAGAATTTTCAGTCTCAGATCAGTTTGTATGTTTACTTTTGACAATTTTCACCAGCTTTTTATTTATGGTTGGGTCTATCTTAGCGTTTTGCGCGGCCCTTTAATACGTGTAGCATACAGATACGCGTATTAGACGAAACTTCCAGAACATCTGTGATAAATGCTGCTCTGTTGGGTAAAGTCCAGCCCAAGATACCTGACATCCCCCCTCCCTCACGGACGACATGGATGTCCCTCCAGTTGGCCCGAGGAACCGATTCAATGCTCGCACATTTTCACGAGAACAGATGGATAGTTCCCGACAACAACATGATGTCTTTATTAGCGTCGAGACTCGGGTAATAGGGCCAGCTCTTCTGCCGAACCACTTGAATATACATATATACAGATCTTTAACAATTAAGAGGGTGATGGCAAGTTGTGCACTATCTCATGACTGAGAGTGCAAATTAGAACTATCCAAAATTAGGAACTATCTTAACGACTGAGTAAACCAAGAAAAACCTCAATCAGGATAGCGGATTCGGGCCGACATCACCGGGCATAGAGTGGAAGGGAAGTAAATACCGTATAAGCAAAGGGCAACATAAATGGAGAAATGAAGAAGAAATACGAAGGAGGAAAAATAGGAAGAGATATTAAGAGAGAGACAAGCTAATGCATTAATGGGTGGAAGTGCAAGCAAGCAACCA
This sequence comes from Teleogryllus oceanicus, assembly GCA_964035755.1. Lineage (NCBI taxonomy): Eukaryota > Metazoa > Arthropoda > Insecta > Orthoptera > Gryllidae > Teleogryllus > Teleogryllus oceanicus. Next base: position 105,397,233 of record CAXIVR010000007.1, read on the forward strand.
TCCCGGCATACGCCTTAAGCGATTGAGTACGAATAATCCAGAAAAAAACTCAATAAGGATGGCGCAGAATTTGGTGTTCATGGAGAGGAGAAAAGACGGCCAGGAGAAGGTGTCTTAAATAACTTAAATAGATAGACGTGAAGGAAAAAGGGGGGAGAGAATAGGAAGAAAAGAATGGAGTAGAAATATGCGACAGCACTATTACCATTGTCTGAAGACCCCAAGCAAATCGTATATCAATTTTATCATTCACATAAAGTCATACGAACAAGATGAATGTTTAAGGGTGACACATGGAGCAGTACGAACGTTATCCATGCCTTAATCACAACATAAAACCCATGCCTTACGCGAGATTCAAACCCACAGCATTGATGTAATTAGGTCACCTGCCCCAAGGTCTAGCACCACCGGATCAGCTGACTATTTCTACCTTTCATGTCACATTAAAAAATACTGTTTAGTTTTTCACATCTCATGAAACTATTTAGTGTCGTATCTATAGTAAAATAGGTTTAGGCCCTATATTTTGATACTGATTTTCTAAAACCAAGGGCTTAAAATAGTAATGGTATTCTTTTCTTCTTACCTTAATTTTTTTAATTAAAAGCCCGTAATCACAATTTTTTTCTAATACCCTTTATTATTTAAAAAGAGCCGTTTTGGGCAAACATAGAAGAGGGGTTATATTCTCATATTTCAGCAAAGTGAGCACTTGGTGCTAACGGAGATGAATCAGGTCAGAGAACACCAGATATGAGGGTCATTTCTTTCTCTATGAAGTAAGAAGCATTAAACACATGGATGAGTACCTCTTGGGTTCTTGTTTCCTTCTGTTCTCTGCTTTTGACCTTTTCTCATCAAGACGGAATTATAACAGTATTGTAGGCACGTATATTTCTGAAACAAGTCTATGTAATCCGTTCAACTTAGGTAAAAAATAGCATAGCTGCACAGCAAATGAGAATTAAAGATTGAGACAGTGTTTATGGAACTGAAGGCATATTTGGAGATACATTTTGACACGTCTTCAAAAAGGTTATTTTTCTAAGCTATGTTGATAAACTTTTTGCTTCTAATGCACCCTACATAATTTATGATGTCCACCTATTCTCAAGGAGCACAGGATCAAATATGGAGGCTGGTACAAAAAACGTTATAGACAACTAGAAAAAATAAGGAGCCGAATATTACCTCTTTTTGCAAATGAACAAATGGGTGGAAATCTCTTTTAACGAAGTTATACACGTGACATTCTTGTATGTGGTGTCATCGAATAGTAGGCTATGTAACTAGTGTTTGGCAGATATACAAATTCTTAGGAATTACCAGCTGGCGGCAAGGACCATATGAAGGTTTTTCCTATATTGTTAACCTTTGACTAGCAAAAAAATTGATTTGACGACCGTGATATTTAATGCATGCGCTGTAATAGCGACGCACCTCTGACGCAATCAAACCATTTTCGGACCCGTATTGTAATTATGAAACACTCTTTTCTCTCTGTATGAATAATCCATTGGAAGAATCACTTGTATAAAAATTACAAACATATTATTAATGTGTTTTAAATTTCTAATAATCTCTTTGATTTTAAGAAAAAATGTTTCAGTCTCTTGTTGATATGTTTCCTTTCGACAATATTCACCTTCTTTCTATGTATGGTCGGGTCTATCTTAGCGTTTTCCCCCTCTCCTAACATCTTTGGCATGTAGAGGCGCTGTATACTCCTAGTTTTGTCTGAGTTCTGTTACAATCTGTAGAGTTTACAGCACATTCTTCCGCCATAGTTATGAACAAATTCCATTTGTAGTGATCAGGTGACGTGTGACATACATGATTTCATCCGATAATTCTTGTGGAGATTCGTTTTTTTGGTAAACTATATTGAAAAGTTAGAGCTTGGACATGCACACCGCCTCAAATTGGAGTTTCTATCGTACATCATGTAATGATTCACCCTCCGCAAAAACTATTGGTGTCTAACGCTGTACCAGTCATAGTGTAATTTTACATTAACATTTACTATTACATTTCCATATTCCATTTTATTCTCGTTAATTCTTCAATTTTTTTTTCTATATAAGGATTTTAAACGTATTCTCCCTTGTGCCGCCATTATGATTGAGATTTCCCTAAGCATACTATTATACTTTCTATTATAGTTAAGTATTCCTATGTAGTATACATGCGCTTAAGGCACATGCTAGGTTGGTCCCAAGCCCTACACTCCAGAAATAAATTTAAAAATTGTCACCCCCTTTTGCAATTCATTCAAAATTGGTGATTCCAGTGCAAGACATTTTTGTCATTTTTCAAAATGAATATTAACTTATCATGCCTTAGGAAAGATGCGAATGGGTCTCTATATCACAAGAGGTTGCGAGAAGAGAACAAAGGACAATGAAAATCGTCTCGATATCAGCAGTATATTCCGTGAAGACAAAGTCGTCTTTGCACTTTTCTATGAATCATAAAATGTTAGTTATTATTTACAACCGAAAGCTTCAAGTTTAATAGTAATTACGTAAAAGTAAATTTATTAAAGTGTTCAGGCGGAAGAGCAAATCTTCTGGTCTGAGATTTGCCACACACAAATTATTGTTGTTATTATTATTGTTGTTATTATTATTATTATTTATTATTATTATTATTATTATTATTATTATTATTATTATTATTATTATATTAATTTTACACTTCCTCAGCAAGCACTAGGCCTAGTCGTAGAACTTAGACGCATGCAAATGCAGCTAGATAAAAAAAGACGAAGACGAAGTTCATCTCTGTTCAGTGTTTTGTATGTACTGATTAACAAAATCAAAGCATAGTCAATGTATCTGAATGTAGAATACATTCCAGAAACACACACTCCAGAAATTTTCACACTATGTTTGTCGTTGATATTATACTGCCTTCTGCACAAGACTGTATACGTCCACTTTCAAACCCATACCCCCAAACCCAAACGGTTCGCTACTCGACATATTTCCAGCTATCAGCTTCCTAAGGAGCAGATCTAGGGACTGTCTGTGCTTCTACAATACTTTGTGCAAAATGTGGGCTATTCCAATAAAGCAGTATCTTGCACTTCCCAGTCTTTTGAATGACCTGAGAGTTATCCAAGTTCTTACACAAATTTTACGAAAAAAAATCCCAGATCTCCGATAACTATCAGGACGATGCTTTTACGTCCCACATTCGGCTGAAATCGATTTCTAAACTCTTGTATTTAAGACGTTTCTCTGACTTCTTTGTTACGACTTAATAATAATAATAATAATAATAATAATTATTATTATTATTATTATTATTTTTACTTTTCTCAGTAAGCATTGAGAACCATTCATCTATTCATACGACTTAGGCTCTAGCAAATGCAACTGGTAATGACAGATCTGAGGAAAGACGGAGAAGAAATTCATCATCTTTGTCCGTCCTTCAATTTAAACATTTTCGCACAATATGGCAAGTCTGTAGGATTAAAACTTTTTGGATGGTTATGCAGATTCCTTTTAACAATCCTATTTTTGTAAGACCTGAAGCAAATCGGTCCGTCACCACTCCTGGGGCTGAGATGATTATTGGCACTATTTCAACCTTACTCAGTTGCCAAACATGTTGGATTTCTGCTGCCAAATTCTGGTATTTTGAAATCTTCTCCGATTCTGTCTTATTCAGATTTTTTGTGAATGGACAGCCTAGATCTATGATTGTTGCATACTTTTGTATTTTATTGATAACTACTATGTCCGGGCGATTATAATCCACAGTCTTATCAGTGACAATAGGCCTATCCCAGTAGAGTACTATTTCACTATTTTCTATATTTATTATTATTATAATAATATTATTATAATTATAATATTATTATTATATTATTATATAATATAATTATTATTATTATTATCATTATCATTATTATTATCATTATCATTATTATTATATTATTATTATTATTATTATTATTATTATTATTATTATTGTTGTTGTTGTTGTTGTTGTTGCTGACGCCGTGTGTTGTGTGGGTGTTGCAGGCGAGGTGAACAACGGCTTCGTGGGCGACGCGCACTCCGTGGCGGGGTCGCGCAAGTCGCTCAACCTGCACCCGGTGCTGCTGATGCCGGGCAACGAGGCGGACCGCTTCTCGGAGTTCTCGGGCCGGACGGCGGGCGGCCGCTCCAAGTCGTCTCCGTACCGCGGCGCCGAGTACGCGCCCAGCATCCAGAACTTCCAGCTGTGAGCGCCGCCCCCGCGCGGCCGCCCCTGCGGCCACCGCCCGCCGATGCTGTGGACGACGGCGGCGGGCTTTCCTACTATTCTGGAAGAGCGCGTGTGTGTGAATGCCGATGGAAGCCAATGAAGAGTGAAATAGGTGATGAGAGGTGGTCTTGGGAATGAGGAAATGTATCTTATCTTGTTTTTGATGACGTTTCAAAATTGAAAAGTTTTATTTTTATTTAATAGGTATTATTACAGCCAAATTGAAATCTTGATGCGTGGCGGCGAAGGCCTTCAAGTCATCCTACATCTACCGCGTTCTAACCTTCGCCTTCTAGGATTCACTCCAATAGGTCTCTCCATCGCATCAAAGCCTGCGGAACGGACCATAAGAGCTGTGTGAGGGAAACCTGAAGGGAAAACCTGCAGTCAGAAGCGAAGTACATGTCTTATCGGTTTTTAGTTGGCATTCAGATGTATTGGTCAAAGGTGGAATTCGAGATGTATCAAAGGCAGCCCTTTAGGAATTCCCAATAAGTACAACAGGGAACGATGGGTGGATTCATAGATATGAGAATTTTTATAAGTCGAGTGGTATTTATCTGAGGTAACACCAGGAGAGGTTATGAGATTTACTGTAAATTCTGTGTCGAGTGAATTTATTTGGGAAACTCAACACCTCGAGTTGTATTTACGAAGACTTTTTCATGAAGAAAGTTAGATCCAATTTGAAAAAATATAAGAATGAAGTTAATAATGTAAATGTCAATGGTCTACCTGTGAAACTATTTAGGCCACGTTTTCTGAGTCCCGGAATACCTATCCCAATACCTTTGCCAAAATTAGTTAAATTAAGAATAAATGATGGCAACAGCCTTGTAGACAAAATCTGATAACTATGAATGTTCGCTCCCGTGTAATAGAAAATATTTTATATCGAAAAACGAATTGCAAATTTGATATAAAATTCCTTTTGTCAAAGTAATCCAACTCCCCACTCGTCTCACAACTAGCGAAGTGAGGACTCAAGAAAACGTGTGCGGATAATGCCTGCAGTTCGATAATAGAATTGTTGCGATAAGCTTTAAAGTCATTGGAGTTCTTTGTAGAAACAAAGTACACCAACTATTGAATAAAGACCTGTCACAATAACTGTAAAGCAAAAATGATAAGACAAAACCTATCGTTTTTCGGGAGGAATACAGCTGGGACCTTAAGAGATGAATAATTAAACACAATTGGTCAAATATTGTGAGCGAAATAGTATATCCTATCACATAAAAATCACAAAAATGAATAATTGAAAAATATTACTTATTTTGATCATTTATACTTCATTTTGTATAATATCTAAATATATCCTTGAAAATGTAATGATCAGTGTTTGGGCAATAAATGACGATTATTGCTTGGCACGGTATAATATCCTACACTGATATCTTTGTATTTCAGAAATAATGTAATTATTTAATTCATACCAATAGCTGAGAAATTCGGAAAGCACTTCACGAAATATTGACATTGAGATATCTTTCATATTTATCGGAGTGGAGATTTTCTCTTGTACTAATACTTTTTATTTTAAGTTAGTGTCTAATAGAAACTACCACTGTATGTTGTTCTTAGTGTCATATACCAAACGCGAATGAAACATTAAATGTGGCTGTCACATATGAAAATGTTACAGAATTTTTGTTGTCCAGAAAATTCTCAGGATTTGAGTGACTAACCTTATCTTTTCTCAACTTTCAAAAAAGCAAATGATAATTTGATTTTTCAGAAAATAAAAAGTAATTGAGAAATAATGCAATAGATACGCTATGTGTTTTTAATTAATTGGATCTGAATTGAAATATTTTGTCATTGATTCTTGTGAAACGGATTCTCGCAATATTCATGGAAGTGCTGCGCCTTAAATTAAATTATAACATTTTTCCTTTAAAATTAGGTATTTAAAAAATATTTAGTGAATTAGCAATAAAAATGTTTTCAAAATACTGCTTATACCGTCGTACCTTCTAAAATGACCGATCAATATTGGGAAAAAATAACAAATAAAATATCTGTGTTTATTTTATTATCAGTGTTATATGATGTAAGTGAACATATGATACAAAGAATTCTACCACTGTTTTGTCATTAAATGTTAATTAAATGTACAAGTATTGACATATTTTCCCGTTTACCAAGACTACCACTCTCAAGAAGTGATTCACTCGTAATTCTATTGCAAGGAAAACTTAATTTCCTCGAATCGTAAATAATGAAAATAATTAAAAAAGTGAGGACGTGATCTTCAGTCATTATTTGTTCGTATCAGTTCATTAATTTTCAATATTAACGAATTATGCATTGGCCGGAAAGAACGATGCCAGAATAATTAGTTATGCTCCATGTTTCCAACACGCGACCTTAGCAACGGTGTCATGAGAGAAGACTATATGCGTGTGTGACTACGTGCAGATTCTCTGCCAACCAACGAATATCCCACGGCCTCAAAGAGCTGTTCCCAACGCCCTCGGGAGATGAGTGAAATGTGTAAAGTAAACAGCTGTTCCAGCAGCAGCTAAGACTTCTCTCTACCCATATTCTCGTATTTTGTGGTCCCTAGATCACTGTATTCTGATATGCCTGTTAATATGTCATGTATATGTGGGAGTCTGAAAATGTACTGTGTAAACTACAGAGGCACTGAGAGGCCGTTGCCATAGGATATTGCGGTTAAACACTTTTGTATCACCTCTGAGAATGTTAGTGAATTAAAGTATAAGTATGGGGATGCAGTATGGGGATTTAAATGCGCGAGAATGGGGATATGGGATAATTTCCATTACAAATGAAATACTAACGCTGTAATTTTAATAGAGAACTTTCAAACATATAATAATACATATTTTGCTTTTTATTGCATGACAGCAATGAAAATATTTATTTTTCAATGAAGGCAACAACATTTATAATATATTTCCTTTTTATTTAACTTTGATACAAAATAAATAATTCACGATTTCTTTTCCTAACGGCAAACATTTGATTTGAAATTTCTGACAGTCAAATAACATACCTTCAAGTTAAAATATCGCTTTGATAAATATCTGCTACGTGAAATAGCTGAGCGCTAAGGGATTAAAAGTCTTCCACACTTGGTAATGGTAATTGTAGCCATCTAGGTAGAGGTAGAAAGATACCAAGAAATGGACATTATTTCCTATGGAAACGCCTCCCAGTGCCTTCTGATGTGTGTTAAACATGTTATAGAACCTAGCTGTAATCTAATCTTCGTGTACATAGCATGTAAAATTGGTCGACAGTGCTCGCGGGCTCAGCGGGAATGTGCAGGTGTCGAGACAACGAAGGCAGACGAGTCGCACCTGCAGCCGAAACCTCGATCAGCGACGCGTTTGCGAACGCGAAGTGGAAAAACCCGTTGGCTTACAACAAGCGCAAATTTCCTTTCGTTGTTGATCGGAGTAAATATACTGCTTTCAAAGACTTTGAAAGACAGATTTACTCGGCTGTTCATTTTGCAACAGTCTGTCATAATAGCTCATCTGCATTCCCGTGTGGTTACATGCTTGTTGAGGTAATAGACTGAAGATCTCTGTAAAATGTGTAAGTTTAATGAATGAATAGTTTTAGAAGTGTCATGGATATAATATAGGATATTTTGTTACTTAAAATAACTTCACAAATATGGACACAATTTATTGATTCGTAACCTTTATATTAATTTATTGTCTTATACGGAGATTTTCCGTCATTGATCTCTAATTTCCTAACATCAAGCACGTACCATGGGCCCAAAAGCACGCTTGTGTACATTATCATAAATGAAATGCTTTTGTCAATAATAGTAAAAGACAACAATAAAGAAAGCAATACTCTGCAACTATAAGTAGTGTTTCCATGGAATTTTGCCTTTTAATAAAGAGGCGGGGCGCGACCGCTGAGACACCAAGTTCTAGCTTCTCTCCCTTTCGTTGGGTGTGCACTCCTAGCCGCCGTCATAGAGTGAACCAGATCATGTATTTTGGGTCGTTCTCTTCCGTTTGAGTGGAAAGAAATTGGGTACGTTGCCATTGGCATTAAATATAGCATTTCGTAAAATGTTAATAAGAACACTTAGACACACAGTCTTCTTAATCTTAATCTTATCGTTTACATCTTAAAATTGGGTTGAAGACTAACATTTACTTTATTCCTCTCTTGTGTTATCCTTCTTTCAGAATTCCGTTCTCGTTCCCGTTCCCACTGAGAAATCTCTTCTGTTTGGTTCAAAACTACAATGGCGGCAATAGGTAAATAAACATTGTCAAATTTAACTTCATAAATATATATTATACACTCATAAGCACACACACACACTCACTTCTGAGCATTTTTATTTCTCATGATTCACTTTTCTTGTACTGGTTCACTTTCGTAAGATTGTGATTCACCTTGGTTCACTTTGAGTAAGAATGTGATAAAGACGGCACAACATAAAATTATTACATGTAATTTTTAATAATTCTATTAACATTATACTGCATTTATTATTTTGCAAATGAGACAGATTATTTTATAGACTTTATAAATTGCAAATATCAGTATTTGCTTTTGGAAGATGACTGTTATTAAATTTTTTTTAAATTTTAATATTTATAAATCTTAAAATTTATAATTTAGTCTCCCAAGTCATAACAGGAAGTATCAATTACAATTATTTTTTAAAATGGTTTCTTATATCTGATTCTTTGATACAATATTTCAGTGGCGCCGATTCTTCTTTTAATAATACAAAACCCGAAGCATAAAATTTAATTTATTATTCAAACTAGTTTGCTTTCAACACAAGTGATCATAGCTCCCAGATACTCCCTGCCTTCGATTGTTATGAATTTTATTTCAGTCGTAACAGTAGCAGTGAGGAATAGCCTTTTCATTAGCTAATGCAATGATTATATTAAAGATTAAAGTTATTCCCTGTCAATAGTTCTCTGTCTTGTAAAATGATCTACTAGATAACGGATAATTTCACATTTATTTTGAAAAACATACATTTGATTTAACACCAATTATGGACTATAATGAAGTTGTGTATTTTTAAAATATTCATTGCATATTTCAATACTGTTGCATGTATAACCTCCTTCTAGTTTTTAAAAGTGAACATTTCATTTCTATAGATACCAAATGCAACATTGAAAGCAATAATACATTTTGTTTTCATTGATGTCAAAAGTGAGTGCACACAAAAAGAAAGAGCTTTGAGTTTTGTCAATAAACCTATTGCCCAGAAATTATTAATATGAAGATATTTCTTGAGAAATTATAAATACCTCGCGTTGAGGAAACAAACTGTGCTACAAAAGAACAGATTATATCAAATTAGTTTCTTAAATTCTACTTTAAATGACATTAAATAAAGTTAAAAAATGGGAAAAATAAATTATCAAACATGTGTTTATGTGAAACAGATTAGAATGTATCTTACAAGTTTTGAAAAAAGAATACGTTCATGAAATGCATGTAGTAGTCTAATAAGCCAGCGACAAGAGATTCTACATAATGTTACAAGTTATTACTTTATTGAAACAGTGTTAAATGTCCGAACATGATTTTATTCAAAATGTAAACGTATTATTACTATTGCTCTATCTTTCTTGGGATCATTTTGTGTCATTTTAAACATGTATCAGGAAATGGTATTTGAAAATAACTACAAATCCTGTGAACTAATCAGTTCTCAGTAAAAAAACAATTTTGTTTCAAGAAAACATTATTAACAGTTGAAATAAGAATATACATTTTGTTCCTTAAAGAATATTATAATTTTAGAATAGTTTGTTTAATTATTTTAATGTGCATGTAAAATTATAAGATCTGTCATTTTTCACTAATTTGAAAATAATTGAATAGAAAAAGTGCACACAGTCCAACCACACTCGCTAGAAGACTAAACAGATTTATGTGAACAAAAATGTCAACGATATGATGGTCAGATTCTGAAAATAATTATTTAAAAATAAAGAAAACATGTTAGATAAGCGCAATGCAAGTGAAAAATTTTACCATCAGCTTCATTAAACGGAAAGTCATTAAATAACTTACTGTGTATGAAAACACTTCTCTGATTATCTTCAATGTTTGAGTACTGTACTATGGAATTTTATACTACATTCTTATATTTGTACAAATAAATTCATGGTGATTTTTTTTAAATCACTGAAGTAGCACTAAGATCCTTAGTTTCTATATTACGTCCAATAGAAGAACGTGGTATTAAAAATAATTTCACTAATTAATAAATTGTCGTTCATTCAGCTACTTTACGGTGAGCTTTTTAGATATAACAGATTCATTTGACACTATGTCAACACATTCAAAGCACAAGTAAGTAAACTAGCTTGACATTTCCATTTTCGGGTGGAAACACTATTTTTTTGTTGCAAAATTATTTTGTCCATTAACTTATTCATATGTTGAATATACTTAAGATTATATACATTTATTATAACTGCGTCTGCTGTGTGAAAACAAAGTGTTGACTGGTGTTCATTAGTAATGTTGCTTTTATATATTGGGTTTGATTAGACTTGTTAGAAATTGATTTGCTTATTATACAAAATTGCATTAGTACAAGAGACTACAGAATGTTTATAACGATAAAATTAAATAATTTTCAAAGAATTGAAACAATGTTCCAAAACTTTTATATTAATCGCAGAAAAATAACTCACGCAAGTTGCCATTTAAACCTACTCACTAAGTCTATTTGAATGTAAGTGCATTGCACACAATAACGACCCTCTCTTTCAGGGTAAAGGATGAATTAATTCAACGCCCGTGATAGGTAATCAAGAACATTGTCGAGCGTTTGCCTTAAATAGTCGAAAGGGCTTTGAATTATGGGACTCCTGGAATCATACAAATTCCAGGTTCTGAAGTGAAGCTTTTCTACACTTTTTTCATTCAAATCGTTGAAATCAGAACATAATATTCGAATTCACCGTGATGCTAAATGTTCTTGCATTTAAATTATCTTTTAATATAAGTAACATATTTTAACCAATCTTATGCTTATATTAAAATATTTATAAAATAAATTATCTGATATAAGTACAGTCAAATCTCCCTTCAAATTCGACCACTCCTTCACAATTATTTATCCTTACTAGATTTCCATCTCGTTTAGTATGTCTTTAAATCCACAATAATTGTGGTTAGTGTTAGTTGTTTTATAACATGTTTTAGCATAACATGTATTAGTATAACATGTATTAGTATAACATGTATTAGTATAACATGTATTAGTATAACATGTATTAGTAGTTCAATTACAATTCTTGTAAATAATAATTTATATGATGTCCCGGAAGCCCCAACATCATTTGAATTCGGGATTGGATTCGAAAAAAAGTTGGAAATTCCCTCACTTTCAACTCACAGTAAGGATCGAAAATTTGATTGTGAATTTCCGAACACTCAGGATTCGTTACACTTAATATCCATAAATCTGGGTTTAAATTCGGATAAAGAAAATTCTGATTTCGTCCCGATTCCATTTCACGGCGAAGATTTGGTATGAAAATTCGAGAAATTGCAGGTTTTGTCCCAAAATTAATTCAAAGAGGTTATGAATTTAATCAGGATTGGAAATGTATTTTAATTAAGGGCCCCACGAGCTGAGATCGTTTGACGTGACGGGCGCGTTTGTTAGATAGCCACGCTCGCGGTTGGAGGTTGGGAATTTGATTAGAGGAGTTGTACCTTTAATGGAATGACGACAACAGAACAACTTGCGGTCGTTCGGGGTTCGTCGGGCGCATGCGCAGAAAGCGACGCGGGAAGTTCGGAAATTTGATTGATTTGAGGAAACAGAGTATTTAAGCGGTAAATAGCCAGCGCCAGTAGCGATCGTTCGTCTCGTAACGACGCTCACCGGTGGTGTGGGTTGGGAATTTAATTGAGATCGTTGGACGTGACAGTTGAATGTGCAGAAAGCAACATTCGCGGCGATAGTTTGGACATTTGACTGATTTTGGAGAAAGTATTTAGCGGTAACTAGCCAGGCAAGCGTCGTTCGTCCTCGTGACGTGTCGGGTGCGTGTGTCTGATAGCGACGCTCGCGGCTGGGAGTTTTGGAGCAAATTTTAGAGACGCTCGCTCTGGTAGATTAGAAACCTGATTGATATTGTAGGAAACGTAGTATTTTAGCGGTAAGTGGGCAGCGCGAGCGTGCTCGTTTGCGCGTTCGCCGTGGTGACGGCGCGCTGGGGCGTGCGTGCGCGCGTGTCAGATAGCGACGCTCGCGGCGGCGACGCGTGCACAGCGCGACGGCCCCTGGCGCGATCGGCGGCCAAGCGGCCGGAGCCGCCTTCCTTCCGCGGCGAGGAGCGGCCGTGCACGGCGTCGGGCAACAAGTCCTTCCCGGTGGGCGGCGACGCCGGCGGCGCCCTGCCCATGCCCGGCTACGGCGACGTGCAGTCGTGGTACGGGCGCGGCGAAGCGCCGCCCCCGGAGCTGCCGCCCACGCAGAAACCCGCGCGCTCCTCGCTCAGCCTGCGCACCGCCGCCGGCGGCCCGCCCTCCGACGGACAGCCCTTCAAGGTAGCAATCCGCTGGCCGAGATGGCTAAGGCAGCAGTAGTCTCGTAGCGATCTCGGACCTAAGGGTCCCACCTCGGGCATGGTTGTGTTCGTGTTCGGCCTTCCACCCCTTGTCATCACCGAATTGTTTCATCTTCACAGTTACCATAACATTAATTCCAGTTGTGGTCGCTAATGTCCTAGATATTGATGTGACCTTAAATAATAATAACAACAACAACAACAACAAAAAGTAGCGATGGTGGCGATGTTTTCAAAATATCGACGTTCTTGGAGAAACATCGATGTATCGGTGAACGTAGTCAAATGAAAAGTTACACTAGCTCGCCGCAAGAGCACGCTGTGTGTCATGACCGTGGCCATTGCGGGGCAAGTTACAGTAACTGCTAACACGTCCGATAGGAAGGTTGGTGCGACATCCCGTCGAGTTGTTTGTACAGAACGGGCTAGGCTCAATGGCACGTCAACTGGATGTTTATTCCAAATTAGAGGTGCGTTCGTATTTGTCGATGTCAAACGTTGAAACTGTTGCGTAAGGCAGTTAAAGGAAAGTGACAGGGAAATTGAACGCCTGTGTGATTTTGTTGCACGATAACCCAACACACAAAGGCTCGCCAAAGTCTGAACTTCTGCAGTGACTCAAGAGGGGAGGTATAAGAACATCCTACATAAATTCCAGACTTCGCGCCATGCGATTATCAAGTATTTCGTCAGCTAAAAAAGGATCTCGGTGGACGACGATTCCGACACGATGGAGGTGAAAGCAAGTAGTTGCATAGCGCTGGAGATGATTTCTACGCATCTGGACCCGAAACGTTGGCTGTCCATTCCGAGGAATGTCTACCGTTTCTTGGAGACTATGTGGAAAAATGACTTACGAAATTGTATGTTACCCAGAGCCGTATATATGTAATGTATATGTAAGTGGTTTCATAAATGGGCATAACTTGGAAGTGTAACTTACTTTTTGATTCACCATCGTATACGTATTGTAGTGTTTGGTGAAGAAACATGTAAATTGACCAAGCAATTACAATTAAAACTTTTAGCTACGGAAATGGATTTTTTAAAGAAGAGCAACAAGGATTTCTAGAATAAAAAAAATCGTAACACTGTAAAGCAAAAAATTATGTAAAAAAAAATACAATATTTTACGTGCAAACACTTCAAATTGTTACATTCAATTATTTTACATACAAACAATTCAAATTGTTGGCATGTCAAATAATGGGAGGAGAAAGAACTCGTAGAAATATTTTAGAATGGTTTCTTAGTGGGAAAAAATTAAGATTGCCCCAAGCATACTTGGACAAAAATGTTTAGAAATTATCAATACAGACTGAAATTATCAATACAGAACTAAGTAAACACTTAGTTCATGTGTTGGAACCAAAGGAAATCTATATTTACTGTCTTTATCGACCAACACACTCGCCCGAGATGACCCTCCATTCCCTTGAAATTATTTTTCTTCATATTCATTTCACACACTGAGATGTCAAGAAATGCACTGTGGGCGTAGGGTCTGCCTTTCTTCTCGTTCCCTTATTTGGTGAATTGATAAACACGAACACTGTCAAATTAAAGTTTGTTGAACCCGAATTGAATGCTAAGAGGTTACCAAACAACCCTGAAAACGTCGATGTTAAGAAACATCCATGGTTTTTAGTCGATGTATTATTAACATCGACGTTTCAATTTCGAACATCAATGTTTCAATTTCCAACATCAATGTTTCAATTTTGAACATCAATGTTTGCCAGCATCGATGTTTTGTTACCGATGTCAAGGGCCGCTCCAGCAGCTGCTCCTTCGGCCTGCGCACGCCGCTCAGCGACCACCACGTGCCCGTGGGGCCCGGCCCGCTCAAGTACAAGATCCCCGAACAAGTACGTGCGGCCTATCAGCGGGACTCTTCGAAGAGTGGAAATCATTTATGAGACACCAATAAATGGAGTAATTTTTCATGGCAGGAATAAATTACTATTTTTTGACAGCGTATAACAAACACTCTGGGGAAGGAATTCTCAATATTTTCCTTTGATTGACCCTATTTAAAAGAATTATTTATTTCATCGACCCCCTTGACTTCTTTCTATAATAATCAGCCTATAAAATGATAACTCAAACATTTACACATACATGACTTGATAACAATTAGACATGATTCTGAACAAACGTTTTAAAAAATGCTTATTAGATTTATGTTTCATAATTTTGTGTACGATGAAAAATTTTGAAAAGTTGTGAAGTAGTTTTTTTTTTAAAGTATCACTCTCCGAAGCTATCAGGCATGCACGTAGTTGATAGTGTGTAAGCACTATCACAAAAACGTGCGTGCGTCTTTTCCACTCACGTCGGGTGTACCGGGGAAAAGGGAATTGATGTTATTGATGTTGACATACTGTGACATAACAGGTAGGAGAATCTGGCAAAACCTCGAATCGGCTTTATCCACCACAAATTCTTCCATCGACCAGATTTTGAAACCCCGGTTCTCAGAGTGAATAAATGGGGCGTTGTGCTACGGGTTGCTCAATACAGAGGTCTTGCAATAAATAGGGCAAACGCCTATGTTATGTAGAGGGACCAAAGGTTATTTGTTTCCAATGAATGTGTAGTGGGAAATCTATACTAATATAAGTGCAATCAATGACATCTAACCAACATCGATACTACGAAAAGTCGTGTCTGAATAGAAACGAAATTTGTACAGGCTCTTCTTCAGAATTGTCGCAGAGTTCCTACAGTTTGATAAAGATTAATAAATACAAATGCAGAAATTAAATAATATAAATAATATGTTGGTAGATGCCCCACAATCATCATTTTCCGCATCGCTAAGAGCACGTGGTTCTAATATATTCCACCAGAGGTCAGTAGTGGTTCAGAAGAACTGATACCTAATAGATTAGCAGGGGGCTACTAGCAGGGCGTAAGGTAACATTTTTAAAAATAATAGCAAAGTAATGGAAAATGAAAGAAAATTATAGTTTGTTTTTTTAAAATTTGAACAAATTACATTAAAAATAATCTTACACACCGTGGTTTATATAAAATTGATCTTATTACCCCTTTCTCAGGGATTATATATGAAGAAACCCGAGAAACGCCGGGTATTTTGCTAGTTTCTTATAATAAATTTCGCGTGTGATATTTGCCCTTGATTGCTAGGCAACTTTCCATGCACCAGTACTCTGCTGGTCACGTTCTGAAGTAGTCAAAAATTTCGTGTGCCTGCCGAACCCCTGTGCCTGAGGATTTACCAATCACGGGCAAATATCGAACAAGGAACTTCGTTATATGAATTTTCTGATCATGTGTTCATGTGCAAAAATGATCATCCTCGATTCCTTCCCCTTTATCATTCATTCCGAGACACCTTAGGACTCCTGCACACGAGCGATAACACGGCTGATAAGTAACGCACGTCGTGTAATAACATCTTATGCATATCAACACACGAACGCTCTGGACGTTCTGTATAAGATAGTGTTAATCTACGACGCGCTGTACTTAACGCTCGTATGTCGGGGGACTTACACGATTCGTACTACGTCCGACAGCTGACGCGCTACGGCAAATCGGCCACCCCGAGCTACAGCATGGGGCGCCGCATCGAGCCGGCGCCGCCCACCGACCCCAGCGTGCCGGGCCCCGGCGAGTACTCGCCCGAGGTGGCCAACAAGCTGCAGCGGGGCCCCGCCTTCACCCTGCTCGGCCGCAGCCGCTCGCCCAACTCCGCCTCCAGCGCCTCGCTGCCCGCGCCCAACCAGTACTCCCTGCCCCCGTGCATCGGCATCAAGGTGCCCCACAAGCCGTACTCCGGCGCCGTGCGATTCAACGGACGCCCCAAGGAGGACACCAGAGACTACAACAAGTGCGTTGCTTGATTCGTTCATTGATTAGTGCCTACGGGCGCGTCAACTGCGTGTCATTAGTCCCGTACAGGTAGTGGATGTTTTTTTATCGCATGTGATAGAGATGTGACCCTGTTGGCTTGCGTTTTTTTTACCTAACTAGGTATCTCCCACCAACGGGGTACCGACCCAGCCGGGACAAGTTCTAAGAATCCGATGGTCTCCAGGCATGTGTGATAGTGTAGTGAGTGTAAGTGAGGGGTCAGGATAAAACGAGGAAGGCGAAGGAGAGATCGCGCGCGGTCCGTGACACGTTTGTTAGGACATTGCTCCGGCATTCGCCTGGTGTCGATCGAATTATCCAGGGGAAACTACCGATCGGCCGCTAGAATTCTCCTCGTGCTTCGTTTGCCAGGCGACAGCTAGAGAAGCATTCTATTAAAAAAGGCCATGGACCGCACGTGATATTTCCTCCCCAGTCATTTACTCAATTTGGGCTGGGAAGACACGAAGGACGTTTTCTCCTTCATTATTAGCGCCCTATTAACTTATAAAATTTTGCCCACCTACGTCTTACGTCTACCCTGTTTGGAAAGCAAATACAAGATCCCATTTGTTTCCCAAACACATATCTGCGAATTGTAATAAATACCTTTAGGTTTACCACTAGCGAAATAATCCATAAGTCTTTCACTAGAACTTATAAAAGCATGGTTCAAATAAATTACAAATACATTTTATTCCTTGCTTTCCTATGTGTGTGTGTTTAGCGTAAGTTTCTAGAGCTTAGTCTTGGTATTCCATCACTTTTCATTAGCCAGCGATCTCACTTTTATATATATTCCATAACAGTTTTGCTGAAATTATGACCCCTCTTCCTGCATAACATTCCGCCAAGTAAAACCAGTTTATTTTAATCCAAACTAGAACTACAGTAATCCATTTAATAAGGAGGAACCAAATAACCTACTCTCTTCAGAAAAATGTAATAAAAAACAATTGGTTATACAACTGTAAACCCATATAGGTAAAAGATTTATCGTCTCTCGTTTCGTATACGAAAACATTATCTGCATACGCAGAAGAATGAGTTTTTCCTTCAGGGATGCTTGTTAAAAATCAATTTCTAAGGAATCTGAGCAGAAATCACTGCAGCAAATAAAATCCTTAATGTACAGAGAACTATACTTTGCTTTCCTCAGTAAAAGACGAGTGGCAAGTTAAATTTTTATACGGAAAGTCATTTGTCTTTGTATTACACACCACAATTACAATTAGGAAATATATTTACCTGAAGCGGGATATGAACTCATAATGTGGTTGTCTATTAGAACTTTTGCTCCATTGGTTCGATACTTAATTATGTTTTTAATTTCATGTCTTCTGTAATCAAGTAACACTGCAGTAAACATACATTCGATACCTATATTTCATATTGTTAATATTTATTGTCGTGTTTTTAATATTTATAATTCTCTACCCATAAATACCTCAATCCGTCTTCAAAAATATGCATCGAAACAACAGTTCATAAATTGGAAAGTTCAAGGTTATTAAATGTAATAAATTCAATTTTCACAATCATTAAAAGTAGTAATACAATGATTGAACATCATCAACATATTAATATCGTATTTAGTAATATAATGATAAAATAGAGAAATAAAGTTACATCTTAATACAACATTCCTCACTTTCGTGGTTTTACCCACAGATTTTTTATTCCAAAAGAGAAAAAAATATATATACGTACGTTATCTTGCATAAATTTTACATGTGACAATAAAATGCACGTTACTTGAACAAAAGAATTGTGTGTTTACGAATGCCTAACCAGTCTTGGGAGCGCCTTATGATATTAGAGTAGGCCACCCACCATACACTCATGCTCAACTGGTTGCGAACCGAAAACGTTGCTCATCCTAACAGCACAGTTGAGAGGTCCAGCTGAGCGACCTTGGACGAACCAATTAGAATTCCCACGAAGTTGACTTGCGTCATCAATGCGAAGGAACTTCTTTTCACACAGGTCACGCCGCATTCTTGTGCTCAGACGATCACCGAGTTACCTCGTAAAACACAACAGCTCTTTTGAACGTCCCAGTGACGTCATGTGCTGCACCTTCCCCCCTGTGACGTATAGTCATGATTCTGCCATTATGTGAACATGGCATCTGCTGAAGCAGATAGATATTTCTCTACCTCCATGACGTAGTAGATCGTAACGTAGATAATGAAAAAATAAATGATTAGGAACTCACGAAACAAACTTGAAAATAGAATTCTGAGAAGATGAAAAGATATTTGTATGACGCACAAAATGTTTCTCCTGATGTCTTAATCTGAAAAAAATCGTAAAAAATATGAAAGAATGTATTTTCGTTCCAGGTCATTTGGGCAAACCAATCCATCCAGGAACTTGTACATTTTGATCTATGGAGGATTCTTTAAGATCATATGCTTCTCAGAGTCCGCTCCAATAACAAAAATTATCTGTATCCATTGTACTCTTAAAATCGTGAATTCAAAATAATTTCGAATAATTATATGGACATACCACATTTATATACGTAATGTTTTGCGAATTTAATAGTTTGGACAACATCAATATAATTAAAATACTAAGGGTTTTCGTTTAGAAAGAAGTTTGAGGTCTCTACTAAACAAAATTGGTAGTGGGCCTTGGAAAGCTAGTGGATTTTAAATGTGTCATCTCTTTAACAGATTCTTATAGTATAGCACAACATTTTAATAATATCGCAAATTAATAGAATGACAACAGACAAACGTTCAATTTTTCATGAGTCATTTGAAGCACTCCCACTGTGTATATCTTATACATGTTGTTTTCTTATATTATAATTTTACTTTTCCAGTTCTTTCGTGGTTGACTTCAGTATTTAGTTCTATAATATAATTAAAACCATTGACTAATAATTTCCCATTAATAAATTCGATTCCCGGCTGAGGCAAAAATGAAGCTTCAGCTTCTTAATGCAAACTGTCTGAGTTTCTGTAGCTATGTGATGAAAGATGTTTAAGCAGGCTGAAAAAGCTAGGTATGCTGATGGGAATACTCACAGTCGCGATATGTCTCCCTTACTCTCTAGGTAATGAAAATAGAACCTAGGCCTGGGAACATTGCTAGCTGCCAAAAGTTGGATTAATCTGAACATAAATGAAAAATATATAATTACTAAATAACATTGTTTTTCTTGGTATTTGCCAGGTCTTAGTTGTCTTTGTTTCGGGATAGTAACCAAAACAAGGGTCAATTCACGTTTCATCGCAATTTAGAAATTTCCTTTCAATTCTGCATGTGTCCAAGATAATCAATTTTTGCATAATTTTGACTGTATTTTTGCAAAGGTTCCAAACTTGCAAATAAAAGTATCCAAAGTTTTTTATGACAATCATTTATTTCAGCAATTGCACAACGTTTCGTAACTCGTTTTGTTACATCATCAGGTGCTTAGTGAGGGAACTACTATCCCATTGAATTACCTCTACAGTAGAACAATCGAGGAAACATTACGAAATTAACTCACACTCACTACAGGTGATATCAGATAACTCTTTCTAAGTTCCAAACTTGTATGGATGTTATTCGGCAGAACCCCCAGTTCAAGATATGACCAGACATCATCATTGTCACCGCAGGTCCCCGGGCCCGGCGCAGATCCCATTGAATTACCTCTACAGTAGAACAATCGAGGAAACATTACGAAATTAACTCACACTCACTACAGATGATATCAGATAACTCTTTCTAAGTTGTATGGATGTTATTTGTACTTGTACTTGTACGTGTACTTGTATGGATGTTATTTGGCAGAACCCCCAGTTCAAGATATGAGCAGACATCATCATTGTCACCGCAGGTCCCCGGGCCCGGCGCAGATCCCATTGAATTACCTCTACAGTAGAACAATCGAGGAAACATTACGAAATTAACTCACACTCACTACAGATGATATCAGATAACTCTAAGTTGTATGGATGTTATTTGTACTTGTACTTGTACGTGTACTTGTATGGATGTTATTGGCAGAACCCCCAGTTCAAGATATGACAGACATCATCATTGTCACCGCAGGTCCCCGGGCCCGGCGCAGATCCCATTGAATTACCTCTACAGTAGAACAATCGAGGAAACATTACGAAATTAACTCACACTCACTACAGATGATATCAGATAACTCTAAGTTGTATGGATGTTATTTGTACTTGTACTTGTACGTGTACTTGTATGGATGTTATTCGGCAGAACCCCAGTTCAAGATATGACGAGACAACACATTGTCACGCAGGTCCCCGGGCCCGGCGCAGTACGCGCTGCCGTCGGTGAGCTCGTACAAGACGCAGGCGCCCGCCCCCCAACAAGCCCTGCCCGACACGCCTTCACGCCCGCGCCGTCCGCCTACAGCGTGGAGCGCGCCTCGTCCGCCGTGCAGCGCCGCACGCCGCGCTTCTCCTTCGGCGTGCGCCACTCCGCCGCCGCCCACACCATGATGGGGCCCGAGGACAAGTGACCGACCGACCGTTCGTGCTCCCGATCGGTTCGCACGCACCCAAATTCCACGGTGGATCCGCGACCTCCAAATTATTCACGTGCGAGCTCCCAATTCCTCGGCGGGGGACTCGCCCGCGCCCAAATTCCCCGGTGTACCCGCGACTGCAACGACCGCTAATTTATTGATGCACGCCTGCTAAATTATTGGTGCACTCCAAAGGCCGTTCGAGGGGGTTATACGCTGGGTTGGGTTTCGCGTTTGTGTATTTTTTTTAATGTCGTTCTCTGGAAACCATGCGTGGATTTTTTAAATCGCTGAATAAGTTATGTTTTGTATTTATGAAATAAATGATGCAATGTAATTTCAAATTGTGTTTACAATCTTTTCTCTCTGAGAATGCGTTTATAATATTCTTAATCTTAAATTGATAAATTTCCAAGGTTGGTTTTGCACTTTGAACAATATTATTCTGTTGGAGAGTACACCGGTTCACATCTTTTGATGTGAACCGATATTGCATTATACTTTATGAATAGCATCATATTTAAAATTACTAATATTTTAAACGCTCCAAGTTCTTCAACGTGGCATGACGATAAACAAGCGAAAAACTCCAAGATAGTTTTGCGAATTGCTTTATGCCGAAGATTTAAAAATGAGTTAATTTTTTTCTCTTACGATCTCTCTCATGCGTACATCACTCTCCACGTATTAGTGAATCTTCAATATTTTCCTTTCATGGTTTACAGTTACAAAGTATTGTTTCCAGGCGGTAAATCACGCAGAACATTAGTCCCGAAAGTGTAGTGCATGTTTTGTCCCAGGATATGGAGGAGTACCTCCCACGCTGGAAACCGACCTATACGTCGACACGCTAGGTTTTCTCCCCAGTGAGGTACCGACGAGCTTGAACAAGCTATAAGCTAATCTAATCTCTTGACATGTGTGGCAATCCACAGAAATCGTGTGTACGGATGTATGTGAGTGGGTTTGCATGTGTATGTGTGTGTGCGTGTGTGTGTGCGCGCGCGCGTGCGTGTGTGTGTGTGTGCGCGTGCGTGCGTGTTGTGCGTGTATGTGTGCGCGTGTGTGCGTGCGCGTGTGTCTGCGTGTGCGCGCGTGCGTGCGTGAGTGAGTGAATGAGTGAGTGAAGGAAGAGAGGAAGACAAACATCTGGAAGGAAATATCGCACGTGTTCTGTGGTCCGTATGTTAGGGTTCTGCTCCAACATTCGCCCGGTATTTATACAAAAAACACTGGAAAATACCGATTGCTAGAATTCTCCTTCAGACAGGGGTTCAATTCGAACTAGCTATGTAGAATGTGTCGAAAATTCTCCCCTGGCGGAACTCGAACCCTGCAGAGACGCTGCAGACACAACGAAACTCTCACTGAGCCATCGCAGACTGCGTTTACATCCGAGCATAATATCAGTCTGCTAAATATTTTTCGCTGTTATAAGTTTTTGGTATTTTTATGTAATAGTGTGCGTTAATTTGAATTCCTCTGAATGAAATCTCCTCCTGAATATAAACAAAAGATCATAATTCTCTGAATGTATACAACAGTTCAAATACTGCATAATACGAGCTATTTATACTTATGAAATACCGTATAAGTTCTCCTATGTAAATTATCAAGTGTCATTCATTACTAGATGCAGTAATATCGTCAGAATAAACTTGAACTTTGGAAGTACAGAAGTAAATAAGAGCGCCAACAAGGTTTGAAATTCCATCGTCTTAATTGACTACTACGCAAACGATCTTAAACTACGTTCTCCTTCAAGTGAAATCAAAGTCTTCCTTGTGCGAAGAAGTAAAGGCCAATTCAATTACGTCAGGTTTTAAAATTGGCAAAGAAAGGGAGGTATTTTCTCGTCTCTTCTTCATATGTCTTCACAGAATTTTGAGTGTGATGTATGTCTTACTATTTCGATTCAACCCAACACATATAGGAACAAAAAGATGTCTGAAACATTCACTTTCGCTATTTATTTTTGTCTTCAGATGTACTTCCTCTTCTGAACGTATTGTTAAGGGCAACTTGAAACATTGTAATTTTTAATACCTCTCTAAATGATAGAAGTCCTCTATTTATTAAATAATGTGAAGAACAACTGATTTTGAAAAGGGAAGAATATTTCAACTGTATTTCCTCCATATGATGTTTTAATGAGACACGAATTATATAACATGATTTGTAGCATTTGCAAGTTAATTTGAGTATGCGTTTTATCGACTCAGGAGAGATACGCCTGTGTGTCCATTTATGAAGTCTACAATGCCTTAAACTATAATGTTTGTATCGATATTAACAAATTGAATCTGAAAATGACATGAGAAAATATGCAGAAGAGAGATAAGCAAATATCACTTCCTTGGTAAACAACTTGCGTCAGCAATCTTACATTATAAAAATATAAAAATGTTTGACTATTGCGAGAATTAAAATTCCTTTTCGGAATTATGTTCGCAACAAACATGATGCCCCTTCACTGTCAAAGTTTACATTTTTATCGCTGAACTGTAAGATGCAAGATAGTAAACAGACTTGTTTCCATTTCGTGACGTTTCTGTCTTGACAGATGAATGATATCTGGAGAAAAAGTTTACATAATACAATAACTTAAAAGTAAATAAAATTTCTTCAAAAAATGTTTAAATGAGTTCTGTTTCCACATAAATGAGTGGTTTTGACTCGATAATAAGTTCATTTTGATGACCGAAATATGAAGGAAATAAAAAGAATATCAATGTTTTTATATTACGTAATATCATCTACTACACTAGAAACTGGAATATCTTATTCTAGTATTTAGCAAGTCCAACAATACGATAGAATGGGATAAAAGACGATATAAAAAATTACAGTTTTGTCTCGTTTTCAGTCAAACCAAGTATAATGTGTCCTCCGCGAGTAGGAACAAACAGTGAGTTTTTGTACTTCACAACATATATCTAGGGGTGGAGCACCAACCCTTAAACTTGTCACAAAAAGTACATTTTTTTGTTGAAAACATTAAATCGTATGTATTTTGTTTCTATAATGTAAATAACTTTAAAACTCCCGCTGGAGTGTGTAAAGCACGGCAATTAAAAGCCCTGCAAGTTCTCCCCCATCCCTTCCAACCCCAATTCAGGCTGCGCTCACGGTATTTCGAAGCCAGAGAGGGGAGCGGGACCGCGGTGAATCGAAGGGACCGGAGTGCGATCGGTGGCGCGCCTGGCGGCGGTCGCGCCAACTGCCTGGCCGTCGCGTCAGGCGGCGAGCAGCACTGTTCGGCGCAGGGAGGCAGCGATCGGGCGGGCGCGGGAGCAGGGTCAATCGCCAGCGGCCGGGCGATAAGGCCGCCTCTGCACCTCCTCTGTTCCCCGATCACCGCGCCGCCGCCTTATCGACGACGCCCCGCCGACCCCGTGACCCCGGTCGACCCAGCGACGCGACTCTCCGCTCGCGGCCATGAAGCTGGCTCGCAAACACACAAAACTAATTCATAACTTTACACTCATTAAAGGCTCTTTTCCCAAAATGTTCATTGTGGTGTGTTAGCCAGCTTTATGAATATACTCTGCTCCGTGGGTGCCAAGATTATGGCACGGCACAGTCACCCTTGCATTAGAAAAACTTTGCTGTATCATTTTTAATCTTCCGATGATCATAGGAATAGGCGTGCGCAAAGAGCAGAGTTCGGACGGGGGAAGCGTGAACGTCTGAAAATGTCGAAAAAGGTTCCGTAGCCTTGCTTAATAAAACTTATTTTCTGTATATATTTCTGTAGAACAATTCCTGATATTCCCGCTTGTAGCTGATAATTTGGGGAATTGACACACAATATTTGGGGAAGAGGTTCTCCAAACCTTCCGTATATAACGTAAATGGTTTAAAATAAAATGAATAGTATTTATTAATTTGTATCATTATACTTATAAATGCACTCTCTCTGCATTGTTTTATTTCCTAGCAAAATATTTTATTTCCTATGTAAATAAAACTGTTCAATGGTCAAAGCGGTCCAGAGAGACCCAGAAATGTAGTTACCGCTCATCTCGTTTTAGGCTGCGCATGCTTATGGTTATAATTTTTCACGACATTAAGTTGAAGTATAGCAAATAACGATCACAGCTAACGTTGTAAACCCAGGCGTTTGCAGAGTCCGTTATTTGAGCTATGAGACCAGTGTCGTTCACGTAAGACGCCTTAATCATAAAAATGAACGTGAGTCAGGAAAGTCTCTCCGCAGTGGCACCTTGTTGGTGAGAGTGCTAGCAACAGGAATATCCTTGGAATGTGAGAACTCATATGTCATCATTTGATACAACTCATTTAATTTCATTGTTCTTAACGGACGGCCGACTGTTAAAATCCTTAACGGACGACAGTTGTTAAGAGTGACTTTTCATTCCTCGGGTAGAGTTATGTTGATGGAACCTATTATATTTTTTCTTTCTGGTTATATACTACGATATCTAACGGATTTTGAAAAGCATGTAGCCTTACGGATTTTTGGGACCAAATTACATTAACGTCCATGATTATTGTGTATACGAATAAATATTACAATCAATTTAAAAGATTTTACATTTGGAGAGTTCGAAAAGAATTATAATGAAATGGTCGTTATAATAATCTTTTTTTTTTTAATTTACGCATTTTGCCCAACAAGGTAGATTCCTTGTAGTAGGTAGAATTTTTACGACCAAGCTCAATATTTCAACGTCTGTCACTCTGAAACGCTGCACCTTGTCCCACACAAATATGGACAAATATTAATAAACATTAAAATTACAATTGATAAATGTAAAGAGTTTTATATTTTGATTTCTGAGAGTATAGCACGAATTAGAATAATTTCTGGTTATAAATTTTACTTATAGGGTTTGATTAGAAGAAGACCTAACATTTTTAATACCTAGTACGGAAAATTATTAAGTAAATATTTTTTTTGCATTTTGAATTGTGAGAGTACGAAGTTTAAGATGAAAATAGAGCTGAAATTTTATTGTATGAAGCAAAACTTTGCTTTCGATATTTAGGAGACTATAAGCATCATCTATTGATTGCACAGTCGGGTGAATTAATGACAATGGATAAAATGTTTTATTTTAAATTCTAATTTGATTAACATATTCGTGATAAAATATACGTAGAGCAACTTCCGATATTGTGAGGACCCGGACAAACACATCCGTCGCCTAGAACCTTGTAATCACAACTGAATATTACGAGTTCAAAGGATAAACTGATCTAATGTTTGTCCTATAGAAATGGATCCTCGTGACTTTGGCAGAGATGAAATAAAAAAATACTTATTAAATGCACCGATGGGACCTTGATTCGAATAGAAAGGATTAAAATCAAAAATATTTCTGTTATATGAACGTAGGTGTTGTGAATATATACATACACACATATCAATGTGTGTGTGTATGTGTGTATGTGTGTGTATGTGTGTGTATGTGTGTGTATGTGTGTGTGTGTGTGTGTGTGTGTGTGTGTGTGTGTGTGTGTGTGAGAGAGAGAGAGAGAGAGAGAGAGAGAGAGAGAGAGTGTGTGTATGAGGGAGTTTGAGTGAACGGGTTGAACCCAAAGGGGGAGAGGCCAAATGTGTTGATCGGGTTAGGTAAGTGGCGAAGTGGGAGGTGAGGTGGAAGTGAGCAGGGAGGTGAGTGAACGGGTTGAGCAGATGGAACTGATAAGGTAGAGCTGGTGTACTGGCGAAGCGAGCTGGAATGATTGACCGGCTTGGCGGTTGTTAAATAAATTTCTGGGTGGTATAAAATCGAAAGCGTTATAGAAGACAGAAAACCTAATATTTGTTAAAATGTATATATAAAAACGGATCACAAATGAGGTGGAAATAGCGAGTAAATGTACGAGGAAAGAACACAAAATCGAAAAATTTGTGAATCAGAAGCGACAGTCATTAAGAGATAATTTGCCGTGACGTCAATGTCATTAGGACAATTACGCGATCTTCCAATCTGAATGACAGTTACCTCCCTTACCACATCATATTTGATTTCAGGAAATACATGGTCAATGAATCACGTCAATCGTTAAACTGTTCTTCACAAGACATGAACTGTACTGCTGTAACTGCTATGCCCCTGATGAGTATGAAATATTCTGGTATTTATCAAATTGTAGTGAAATTACATTTAGATATTGTCGTGAGATTGGTATTGGTTTGCAGTTAGATTTCATGCACTTCGTTTAAAATTAAAATATATGAACGTAAAGGAAGAATTTGGAAAGACTACATTTGTGAATCCACGAAAACCATATGTGCTATACAGTTCTTGTTACAGAAAGTCACATCCACTTCATAGCACACTTTTTACGTAAGAGAAAAAAGAATATGAACTACGGCCTTAATGGAGTTTGTACATAAAGAATTAAAACATTTAAATTGCACTTATCGGTATCTCTGATCTGCTGCATTATAGAGCGCTTAAAGAAACTGAAATAACATAATCGCGTTACAGAAATCACAATTAGCCGATAAGTAATAGAAATTAGGAAAGCTATTTCGTCTGGAATTTTAGTTTATTGTTATAAACATTTACTGTGTATTGATACTAAATAAATTCCTTTTAACCTCGAGATTTTACGACTCAAGACATTCGATGAGCCATATACTCCGGTGGAAAATTGAGAAACAAAATAAAGAGGTAAATCTGTTACATAGTTATGTAACAGATTTACCCGTCATTTCACTTCCACTCGTGGTACAGTGAAACTTGCTCAATGCGGAACGTGTATAAGGCGGAAATCTAATGTAAACTTAAATCGCGATCCTTGCAATCACAAATTCTACATTGCATAAAGCGGAATGCTATCTAATATGAAAAAAATCTGGTCCCTTGAGATTCCGCTTTGAGCAAGTTTTACGGTATTACTTTTGATACAATATTATTGATATTCGATAAGAAAAACCGGGAGCGGTAGCTCAGCGCATCAACTGATGTCACTGCAGCGCCTCTGACCGGGAGGTCCTAGGTTCGAGTCCTGATGGCGGCAGGATTTTCGACACTAGCTTTTCAGCTTCGTCGAATTCAGTCGCTGTCTAGAGGATAATTCTAGCGGCCGGCTTCTCTGATCGGTAGTTTTCAGAGGTTTCTCCGATCAACACCAGGCGAATGGCGGAGCATTACTCTAACAAACGGGCCACGGACCGCGCGCGATCTGTCTTTCCTCTTCCTTGTCCTATCCTCTCCCCCTTACACACACACTTACACTAACATGCAGTACACTACCACATATTCAAGAGGCCGGTCGGGAGCTTAGAGCTTGTCCCGGCTGGGGTGGTGCCCCGCTGGTGGGAGAGTCGTGGTTAGGGGGAAACCCCACTAGGCGACGGTAGGTCGGCGCCGGATCTCGCCATCCAGCGGGGGAAGATCACCGCGCATCCCGAGAAAAAAACATGCACTACACTAACGGGACTAATGACCAAAGCAGTTGACGTGCCCGGAAATCCGAAAAAATCAAATCAAATCAAATTGATAAGAACATGCAATAGACAATAGACGAAGGAATAAGCATTTCACCACCTCACGCCAGCATCGATCGCCATCCAGAACGCGTATTCGGAGGCGACGCCGGAGCCTGAGGGAGCAATCAGAGCGGGCAGCAGTGGCAGTGACAGCGAAAGTGGCCGGACTGGACAAGCGAGCGCTTAACGCCCAACGGAGCCGACCGCCGCCGCAAGAGCGTCGACCGCTCACACGAAGATGCCCGTCCTCCCGCGCCGCGCCAGCTCTCGCAACCGCCCGCGGCAAACATTGTACTATGATTGAGTGATTATTTCGTGTTTCCGGGCGCGTCAACTGCTATGGTCATTTTGCTTGTAGTGGTAGGAGTAGTGCTCAGGGTGAGTTGCTACAATTTTAGCAAAGCTGAAAAATCAAATCTGCAGTTCGTTTACCGTTGCAAGTAGGATTTATATAACTCGGGAACGTAAATGTCTAGTTTTTCTAATAGATAATCTCGCACTTTTTAAAATTATTATTATTATTATTATTATTATTATTATTATTATTATTATTATTTTAACTTTCTTTCATCTTTCAACTATTTATAGTTAAAATGTTGGGATGGGATTCTGATACTCAAGAAAACTTACGCAAATAATATTCTCCCTCATACGTCATTCAGAGCATTTACTGTTTTCTACCAAATAAATGAAATGAAATCAAATCATTGGTTCTGTAAGTGTAGCACATGTTTTATCGCGGGAGGTGTCTGGGTTCTTCCATCGCTGGATGGCGAGATCCTCCACCGACCTACACTTCGGTTTACGGGGCGTTTCCCCCCAAGCAGGTGATAAACTAGTGCATTGTTTTCGCCATCGACTGTAAGTCACTGTGAAATCCGTAGAACGTAAATCATTATGTTTAAATATCGATCGACATTATTGAGACTTATTAAAGCCTCCAATATCCCAATAATAATACGAGCCAATTTCTGATTATGGGAAAATTACCAGTAACAGTAACACACACAAAAGAGCATGTTTCTATCGAAAAAACTGCTTGCAGCAAGGTTTACTGTCTACGAAAATATCGAGTCGCCCTTCTCGAGCGAGTACTCGATGCAAGGGTTTTTCAAGGGCTTCAATCTCGTTTCTTGCTTATGAGAACGAGCGAATACGGGCATTTCATAATCTTTTTTACTTATTTTTCCTCTCTGTCTGTATGTTTATCTAAATTCCGTGATGGCAGCAGCGATCTTATGGTAATCGGTAATGATTAAGAATCGATGACGTATCATCCGCACATTATATTAATATGTTATTTAATATTAAGAATTAACAACATACACCTATTTCGGGAATAATTTATCCCATCTTCAGAGGCTCCAATATTGAACACTTGGGATTTAACTGGGATTAACTCGCTTATTTTACTAACTTGTGCCCAGCGATGTGAACCTAAAGACCTACGCCAATACCGCCTCCGCAAGAACACCTTTACATACAGCCCAGGGAACATGGATTAAATATGAAGTTATAAAAGATACAAGATGGCGTCGAGTTAAGTCTGCATGCGTTTAACCGTTTATACTTGGAGCCACTTAAGATGGGATAAATTATTCCCCAAAGACGTGTATGGCAGTTAATTTTTAATACTAAATTATATAGAATGATTGTGGTCGATATCTCCTCGATCATTGATCATTATGTTTTTATGTCCCTGTCCTTTTTGGGGAACTTCCTTTACATTTTTATGAAATTTGCACCTCCCCCCCCCCCACACACACTGCGGTGCCACTGCATCCGCCACGTGAGTAATCCGGGTTTGCCGCTAACTGTACGAGAACCATCGCGTGTCTTGCAGGTGTGTAACGGTTACATACCACACTGCTTGCGGAAGGTCAATACAAACTTGAAGCGTCTGTTTACATTCAATGCTTGCATCACTTCTAATACATGTAGTAACATTATTGTATTTTATAGAAATTAACCAAAAATACTAGCAACATGGACAATGACAAATACAAACAGTTGGATTGACGTAAATAAATACAAATAAAGTGCAATGCAAGGGTGGGGGAATGAACGTGCGTATTTGGTTACCACGTCAGCGTTGCTCAGCATTAGCTGTCAACCATTTTCACACCACGACGTATACGAATATCGTGTATCCTTGTTTATGATTGCCAATGCAGGTGAAGTCATGGCTTGAATTCGGATTCTGTTACAATATTATACGGAATGTTTCTTTATAAAACAGTAGTTTCTTTATAAATTATGTGCAAATTCACAATAGCTCGCGAATTATTTCTTACAAGACGGGTTCAGAATTTAATTTTGACGATTCTTGGGGAAAATACTGTAACACCACTTCTGAAGAATTCAGTATTATTTTTGTATTATTTAAGAGTTTATTTCACTATTCAGAATGACGAACATTGCTGTAATCGATATAACGCCTTGTGCACTAAGCTACAAGCTGGTAAATGAGTGTTTCATGAGTCAGGATATATTATGTAGTCAGTTTTCCTGAACTTAATCTCCCAAGGAAAGACTCACACGACCAATTAAGTCAATTATTTGGTGTGTTTCCGGGCGCGTCACAGTATTATTCCCGTAGGTGTAGTGCATACTTTTATCAACGAAGATAGTGGTAAATAAGATCCGGGGTTGCGAGATTTTCCCCATCTCATTCCCAAGCTCTAAGCTCCGGAAATGCGTGGTAGCGTAGTGCATGTAAGTAAAAGAGTGAGTAACAATTGAGACTAGGAAAAAGAAGGAAGGAAAGATCGCGCGATTCGTGGCCCGTACATTAGGGTACTGCTCCGGCGTTCGCCTGTTTGAGCGGAGAAACCACGGAAAACTACTGATCAGAGCAGCCGACCGCTAGAATTGTCCTGATAGCGGCTGAATTCGATAAAGTTAGCGCAAAAAATACTGAAAACGTCGGGAGTCGAACCCTACCTCTCGTTCAGAGGTATTGCATCAGCTGTTGCTCTGAGCATTGTTAGCTGGTGAATTAATTTAGTGCTCTCTCACAGATCATAAGCTATTCATAGTTGCTCATACTAGCAACTATGCAACATACCAATAACTACCAATAACAGTTTACTACGAGAATGCAGAGGCATTGTGGGACTTACAGGGGAAAAAATGTTTGGCATCTGATCAATAGATGGCGGTGAGGCCGTCGAAAGTCCTATAGAAAATAAAACATGTTCGCAACGACGCTGGAAGCACTTTCTCACTCTCAAATACAGTTTAATTGGCCTTCTATTGACAGACTAATAGGGAATCATTACACAATTCAATAGGTGCATGCAAGAACCTGTTATGTTACATTTTTGAAGAAAATGAGTTTTTGCATTCAAAAGCCTAACATGTTTCCCTCTATTTTCACACAAAACTCAGAGCTCTATGTAGTTCACGAATCTCTCAATAGACAAAAGTATAATTGAACGGAAACAGTTTTTCCCTTTGTGCGTGCAAGAATATGATGTGTTTTCCTTCTCGCAGCGAGTTCTAATTTAAAGGTTGGTGAAGTGCGTCGGGTACAATTGTGATAATGGGCGATGAAAGTGCTAAGAAGTTATTTGAAGATTCTAGAGGAAATATTACGGGTAAAATACGAGTTTATTATTTTCTTTTCAAATGATCCAACTAGAAACGTTCCTAACTTCTAGAGAAAGTATTTGCCATGAAATTTAATCTACAATTTGGCCATATAATGGAAACGTGCAAAACACGCGACAACTATCTATAAATATCAAGTATGCATGTAACGATCCAAAAGCAAAGAAAAAAACAAGAAAAAGAACTGCATTTTTGAAAAGTTCAAGCAGCTCAAACTATGATGAAAATGATATGGTAGCTGTGCAGAATGAGTCAAATACATGGGCAATCGTGTTTGACATATGCATCAGGCACTCACAACACCATACTAAGTGGTTTTCTAGTCCAGTAGTTCTACAAAATGCATACCAATGTGTTTTTCTAGTTCAGGCAACTCTGGACTTACAACCTCGTAGTACATTATTCCAATGGAGGTTCAATGCATATTTCGACAGAGAACTTGACTAGGAGGGGATCACAAGAAATATCATGTTTGAACTATATTTCAAAAGACTCTGAAATTCTAGGAGACAACAAGTTAATAGCGTTGTCTGATGCTTGAGGTGGCCAGAAGAAGAATATTATTTCTTTGTGATACTACTTAGTACATGATCTACGTCTCTTTGATGAAGTGCAGCATACATTCCCTCTTAAAGGACCAGCGGCGAATTCCCCAATACACCGCGTATACCGCCGGTATACCTAGTAATTAGAAGTGCATAATAAATACTTCATAAGTTTGGTAATCCTTTAAAAAGTTATCGAGATTTTGAAAGCTTTAAAACAGATACGAAAAATAGCTGTTTTGCTACCGAGATCCAGTCAGTCTTCCGCATCTGTGAGTGCTCTGAAGTGCGTTAGAGTGAGAAGTTTCAATCGGTTCTTAATGCTGTCCAGAGAAGTCGCTAGCGCAGGCGAAGGCACGGCGTGCCAGCCGCGATAACCTAGGGCTCCTCATGTTTCAAGGGCAGGGAGAGGGGAGGATGCGCGTCTGGACGGTCGGTAGGCACCGCAAAATATTGCGGTGAAGAGTCCTTCTCTGATCGTTCGTAAGTTACGCTTCTCTCAAGTTTTTGTGAAAATGGAGTGTGTTACCAGAAGTTAGTGGTTTGTGTAATTGTCTTATAGAACAATTATTAAGGACGGAATTTTATAGTATTGGGATTTCAGAAAAGCTCGAAACAAAAGACAACAGTGGAGGTAGCTTCTATAAAGTATGGTATACTTGAAATAATGTTCGGAATTCGTCACTGTACACGACACACCTTTCTTAATTGCGACAGATTTGGGGATTATTAAGAAGAAAAGAGGTCCACACCAGGAGTTTACTCTTCAGAGTAGTGGGTAAACATTATCAAGGAAGCGAAACAAAACAAACTTTTTCATGTAACAAAAGAGAGATGTTCTCTTCCCTCATTCCTAATATCTCGTCCTTAATCGTCAGCAAAACATGTATTAAAGGAAACGTAGTGCAAATTCAGAAAGCTTCAAAAATTGAAATAAGGAAAGAAAAACCAGGTTCCTGTTTCTTTGCTTACTCGTACACTGATTTAGCTGATTGACAAGAAGTCAACGTCTCCAAGTGAGGTACAAGGAATACTAAAAGGTATCTGCCTTTTTCCCTGCCAAGAAAGGAAGTTTTCAGTTGCATAAATGTAAGATTTGAGAAAATGATGTTCGTACATTCCATGTGAGTTTCGGGAGTTTTATGACAGGATCCAAAGTGTAACACCGAGCCCTATAAAGCTATGATTCCAAGAGCATCAGCATTATAGTAAATATTTAGAATAATAAAGTGAAGTAAAGGAACCAGATAATGAAGAAAATCAGGATCAATGATTGTATCATATCAGATTCTTGCACTCAGCATTGTGTGATGCCAGTGTCAAAAATTATAAAATTGCTGTGTACACCATATTTCTAAAATCAAACTAATGATTTGTAGACAATTCTAAATATTTTACATCTAATAATAACCATTGAATTCAAAACTGGAAAACATTAATATTCTAATTGAAAACTTACACCCTATTTCTCAAAACTTTAAATGTGTAACATAAATGTTCTTGCATCACCCATTGAATTTTGAATACCCGAAATTGACATTTTTACCAACCATTCTATTTTTCTCAGTTTGGCAAATACCAATAGCTACTCAGACCTGCCGCATAGTGAATTCGATGATTCACTTCTTCAAGCGAAACTAGAAATCAGAACTGAGCCATTGACAGGAGCTGAAGAGATTAACAATGGAACAGTAAAGCGAGTGCTTTCACAGTTCGCTGATGTGGATTTCTTGTTGATCTCCATGTCTTTCGATCTTTCCGGTCTTCATCTTCTAACATCATTACTGAACTTCTTCCTCCCGCTAGGTCTTCTCCTATACCTCGAATATTTGGGTGTGTACTCCTCAATCTTCTTTGGTAATTGCTCACTGTCGATTTTTTAAAATGCCCATTCCACAGTGATGTTTCTGTTAGCATTATTTCAAACTTAGATTTTTCAGGCTCATTATGCCTGTAATTTTCGTTTCGAATTCTTTTTGGAAACCTTGCAGCACTTTCTCGAATATTCCATTTCTCTAGGATTAATTCTCGTTCTGTCCCTTCGTATTCGCAAAACTTAACTCGGCTCCTTAAGTAAATAGGTTTACTATTATTATTTTATATAAGGTAATTTTTGTTTCTTTTTACACCAGTCTCAAGCTAATGGGTGTAATGTCTTAATAATGTTTCTGCCTGCCTCTGTTTGTTTAGAAAATCTACACCGTCACGACCGTCATTCTTTGATTAATTAGTGATTCCGAGCGGATCCACAGCTAAAGTCATTAGTAACGTCAGTGTAGTGGATGTTTTTGTTGTTTTTTTAGGGTAGCGGTGATCTTCCCTCAGTGAATGGTGAGATCCGGCGCCGACCTACTTGCCGGCTAGCGGGGTTTCCCTAACCAGGTATCTCCTACCAGTGGGTCACCATCCCAGCCGGGACAATCTCTAAGCTCCCGACATCTTTGGTAGAGAAGTGCATATGAGTGTAAGTGTGAGTAGGTAAGGAGTGAGGATACGACTGATAAAGGAAAGATCGCGCACGGTCCGTGGCCCGTTAGGGTACGGCTCCAGGATTCGCCTGTTTGATCGGTTCATGGATTGTTAGTAATTCTGGGCGCGTCAGCTACTATGGTCATTAGTCCCATTAGTGCAGTGCGTGTTTTTGCTCGGGAGTTAGCAGCGATCTTCCCCCGCTTGTATGGCGAGATCCGCCGCCGACCTACCGTCGAC
This sequence comes from Teleogryllus oceanicus, assembly GCA_964035755.1. Taxonomy (NCBI): domain Eukaryota; kingdom Metazoa; phylum Arthropoda; class Insecta; order Orthoptera; family Gryllidae; genus Teleogryllus; species Teleogryllus oceanicus. The sequence continues at coordinate 105,432,780 of CAXIVR010000007.1, forward strand.
TAGCGGTTTTTCGCCCCCAAACATGTATCTCCCACCAATGGGGCACCGCACCAGCCGGGAGAAGCATTAAGCTCCCGGCAAGTGTGATAGAGTAGAGCATGCTAGTGTGTGTGTGTGTGTGTGTGTGTGTGTGTGTGTGTGAGGGGAGAGGTTAGGACAAAGAAGGTGAAGGAAAGATCGCGCATGGTTAGAAGCCCGTTTGTTAGGGTACTGCCCCGGCATTCGCCTGGTGTTGACCGGAGAAACCACGAAAAACTACCGACCAGAGCAGCCGGCCGCTAGAATTCTCCTCCAGACAGCAGCTGAATTCGACCTAGCTATCTAGCTAGTATCGAAAATCCTTTCGCCATGGGGACTCATCCCCTAGGACCTCCCGGTCAGAGACAACCATCATTCGTTCTAGTACATCCCAGTAAATACTGTTCAAGTTATTTACTTGGCCTTCCCAGAACGTCGACGATCGTGCCCGGAGTGGCCGCACCTGGAGAGAAGGGGGCGGGGTTAGAGGGGGGCGGAGGCGGGCAGTGGAAGCGGCGGGGCCGCGCGGAACGCCCGCCCGCCGCGGGCTGGCGCGCCGAGATACCACGCCCCCCGGGAGCCGCCCTCGCTCGCTCTCGCCGCCGCCGCCGCCGCCGCCGCGCCGCCGCCGGGTAATTAAGAGAGAGAGAGAGGGGTTCGCGGCTTATCGCGGGCAGAACTGGCAAATTCTGCCGGGGGGCTCCGGTGGCGGCACGGGGCGATGCGGGATGGCGCGGCACACAGAGGTCCACAATACGTAAAAAACGTGCATTTCTGAAGAACGTAGCTTGTCGGCTACGTCGAATTCAGCCGTTCTCTGGAGGAGAATTCTAGCGGCCGGCTGCTCTGTTCGTTTTTACATGGTTTCTCCGTTCAACAACAGGCAAACGCCGGAGCAGTACCCTAACAAACGGGACACGGACCGCGCACAATATTTCTTTCTTCTTCTCTGTCCTTTCCTCCTCCATTATTTTCATACACTTACACTTACATGCACTAAACTACCACACATGCTGGGAGACCAGTTGGGAGTTTAGAGCTTGTTCCGTCTGCGGATGGTGCCAAGCTGGTGGGAGATGTCTTGTTGGGGAAACTCACCTCAATCTTCCGCGATAAAATCATGCACTACACTTACGGGGCTAAAAGCCTTAGCAATTGACTCACCTTGCATCTCTAATCGATCAATATAATCCGAAGAACTTGTAATGAATGAACAAGAGATAATAATTGCAATAGTTTTTATTCTGAAAATACTTTTTTAATTCAGGAAACTGAAGCAAACTTTATGAAAAGGGAAGTGCCTGGCGACAGCGACAAGAGAATTTTTAAAGTTATACTTAAACTTATACTTGAATTATTGGCAAGGTTATTCATAATATAAAAATAAAGGAATTTTAAAGTATTTTCATCGAAATATATAAGTCGACTCAATGGATTTGCCTCCACATTGATCCTGTGAAGGCATTTCCATGCGTCTTAAATATTCGTATTACGTTTTCATGATGAAATGGCCCGGGATTATTACTCTTTCACAATCAGTAAGTGTTTTGAAATAAAAATGTGACCAAAACTTTACTAGTAATCACTTGCAACTCTTGATATATCGGCACTTTAAAAACCATTAAAACAAACTAAATACAAATTTAAATGCTGTGAAAAATATTGTTCCTTCGGAACTCAGTATCAGAAATCGCAACGTTGAGTCCTTTTCTTTATATTTTATTAAATTGAACAAAAATTTAAATAACGCTCTGAGTACAGAAACTCCAAAAAAGAGTGATCTTCTTTTTTATAAAGTTGACTAATCTGGGAATCTACTACTAAAACGTTAAAATTATGATGAAAAATATTTCTGAACAGTGCAGAAGGCAATAATTTCTTATGAAGTGTCTCTGAAAGTTTCAAATCTCAGGTGGGGGTTCGTGACACAATGCCTGGAACATACTCGCTCCGCGGCAATTGTCCGTTTTCAATCCGGCTGCCAACCCACGTGAAATATGTGGCGAATAAAGCGAGCTCTCATCACGTTTTCTTGGAGTTTTCCTGTTTCCCTCATTAATTTCACCATGTCTCCATCGCTATTCATCTCGTCATTTTATCGCTGCCATCTAGTCAATAGATTACTCATGGGCATCAATGACCTCATTAATTGAAGGGCCCGTAACCCCCAATAAATAAATAGAACCCGAGGTAAGGCATGACTTTTGAGATGTGATTATGGTGTAGTAAAGAAATGTATATCGGCAATTATTCCTTAGCGCTTATTAAATGCAAAACCATCATAACTGAAAATCGGTCATTTGTGTCATTCTGTGAAACAGCGTTTTTATTTTTAACTGCACGAGCATGAAATGTAACTTAAACGAATTAAAATTAAGTACAAGACGAGGTACAAGACGAGGTACAAGACGAGGTACAAGACGAGGTACAAGACGAGGTACAAGACGAGGTACAAGACGAGGTACAAGACGAGGTACAAGACGAGGTACAAGACGAGGTACAAGACGAGGTACAAGACGAGGTACAAGACGAGGTACAAGACGAGGTACAAGACGAGGTACAAGACGAGGTACAAGACGAGGTACAAGACGAGGTACAAGACGAGGTACAAGACGAGGTACAAGACGAGGTACAAGACGAAGTGATTTACAAAATGAAGTCGAATGAAAGTAGAAGTAAATGAAGTACAAATGTCCCCCGCTGCGCTTTCAGGCGTCTTCTGGACCACTGTGCACCGCGTGGCGGAGCGGGGGCGGAGCGGGGGCAGGGCGGGGCGGGGCCGGCAGCGGGCTGAGGGCGGCTCCCGACGGAGCGGCGCGGAGCAGCGCGGCCTCTTTTAATGCCGCGCCCCGCACCGCTGCCAATCACGCGACGGGGGTGGCCGAGCCCGGCTCCCACGCGAGGCCGTCCGCCCCGCCACGCCCACCCCTTTCCACTCCTCCCCTTGCGGGCGACGCCTCAGGCGACGAGCTCAAGAGGGGCCTTGGCAAGGGGAGCGCCGTCATCTCGTTCGCACACGATTTTTTTCCCTTTAAATCGAATTACGTTAATAGTCCAGCCACACATACGCTCTGACAAAAAGTGTATTACGTTTCATTTTTGTGGGTGGGTTTCAATCAGATAAGCTGGTGCTGACGCGAAAAGAAAATTGCTCATGTAGAGTTGGGATCAAGGTACTAGGGAGGGAAATGATGTGCTACGGAAATTAGGTACACACGAGCTTGAACATCGATGATGAACTTATCTCGTTTTTCTTCATATTTATGCTTTATTTCCACTCTCTTTACCATTCCTTATCACCCCATTGTTGGCGCTATTCAAATCTTGTAAGTTGAAATATTGACTATTTTCAGTTGTTTTTCTTTTCCATGATATTCAGATTTTGAACTTCCACTTTTTTTACTGTACGTTGCAGTGCATATTATAATACATTCTAGGAATATTTTAAGTGCTTTGTAAATGTGTTATACAGTAATTGGATATATTATTCATATTTCTATTACCATACTTCCTTATTTCTTAGATTTCTTTGTCTGCGTGTGCTTTATCAGACTGATTCCTCAAGGAGGCAATGAACTCAATAGCTAATGAACCCATCTTAATAACAACATGAGAAAAATGTTATCGATTTATTTTCTACAGCAGTACGGAGACAATGACCTCGAGTTTCCAAAAAAGTTATCATGTTATTGATACTGTAATTCAATTCGCTCATCAAATGTTGCTTTAGAAATTATTTAAGTATCTTGAACTTTTTGATGCAAAACAGAATGATCTTTTTTAAATTGAATAACACAATTACAATGAAATATTAATAGTTAATTAAAAGAATGTAACAATAATTTTATTATATTACAGTTTTATGGACTAATTCTGAACATTTATAACTGCGGAAAGTGTCCCGTGCCGGGAAAACCCGACGGTGGTCACATCAAAATAGTAGATTGTTTGTTTGATTGATTGATTATTTCGAGTTTTTCAGCCTGCATAGTCATTAATTCAGTAAGTATAGCACATGCCTTTATCACGGGAGGTGGTAGCGTGTTTGCCTCGCTGAATGGTGAGATCTGGAACTGACCTAACACGTCGGCTCGACATAATAGAAGACAGAAGAAATGCAATAGTGCCGTCTATCTGCCATTCGATCGATACAATAATAACGTAACATAACAATAAATGACATTCGCTCAAAGTACATTAAAACTCTTGACTGGAAGATATCTATCCACAATTATGAGCTGGAGCAGTAAAGAAAAGGATGTGTTTAGAAAAGTTATAATAGAATACGTGCCTATCTAGGTTCTTTATAGCATTGTTTTCCACAGACAAACGAAAAGCGTTCTTTAAGAAATGCAACTTAAAAATGCATTTCTTCTTGCTCAGCATTCATGTTTTTCGGAGCTTTTTAAACATCGAATACCTCTCACATTAGTAATACACCGCACCAAAGAAAATTCTTCACTACCACTGGCAATTGTTTTGTTTGTATTTTTTATTAACAAGAAATGTAGCTACATTACTCTCGCATTATTTATTATTAGCCGCCTTTTTACACATTATAATACTTAGCTTGTTCAAAAATTGATGATAAGCAGAAATTAATTTAGGAGGCGATCAAATCAATCAGTCCTCTTAAGTTTTTGAAGTACTAACTTTTTAAATAGTTACCTTAAAATTATATACGTATTTTCACAATATGAATAATCCTCTGAATGTACTGCAATAATATGTGGTGCTTATTTTGAGACAATTGTATAGGATCACAAAGCATCAGACCCTCCAGATGACCCCCTGTGGGTTAGCAACTGTACTCAATTTATTTCAATTCGAGCTGAAAACAGATAGTGTGGAACATTGTTCTCAAAATACTTTATTTAGCGTGAATGATATTATCCTTATGAACAAATCTGGAGATTCTTGGAGGGGAACAACATATAGAGGAGGGCGAAGAAAACAAGAGGTCTAGAGCAATGGACTCAAGAATTTCAATCAAAAGTATCGCATCCGCAATATATAAAAATAATTTCTCCACACCACAGAAATAACTTATAGCAGTTAATTTTAAGTAAATACATTTGTATTTGTTTAGAAGGAAAAAGATTCTCGTGGCCCCAATTTAGTTGCGCCCTGAAGCAAGTTGGTGACCCCCCCCCCATACACACACATTTTGGGCGCTCCTGACGATGAAATTTGCATACGATGAGACGCGATATAATCGCCATGAGATTATCCCAAGCTCCGTCGTTAATCTCAAGCTCATTGGAAAGCACAGCCGGGCGGCGAAAAGACTTAATTCTTTAAAAACGCCGATTTTTTTCTACTTTAAAGAACTGAAAGATAAATATTTTCGGGATTCCCATGTAACCTGTTTATTAGAGGCCCGCAATGACGTCCAGAAACCGATATACGATTATTCTCAACTGTCCCAAGCTCATCGAGGATCTATCAAGAGAAACAAGTAGGTCTTGATGCACTGAGAAAGTGTAGAGATTTTTAGATATTAAATTAAGATTATCTTGGCTGTCCGGGTGACGCCGCGTTGAAGGATGAATTGCCGACGTTTCGATTATCTTTATGATTCTGACCGCGGAAGTCTACGACTTCACTAGATATTAAATTAATAAAAGATGCTAAATACTTTCAGAATCATAATATCAAAGTTATTCTGCACTTCAAGTGACTCAAGCTGCTTTCAGAATATTTTTTGAGACTAAGTCCCTCCATTAATCAAGCTCAACGGAGAACAATTCCATTCAACCATCTCCCAACAGGATACAATAACACGTCCAAACGGCTCGGAACGAACATTGCAACCTGTGCCGAGGCCATCTCAAGTTCCCCACCGAGACACGTCTGAAGATGAAGCGACTCCTGATGTAACGCTGGGTTTTTTAGATAATAAAAATAAACGACACTCAGGATTCTCAAGCATCCCCGTTTATTCCATGCTCATCGACAAACGCTCCTGGGGGATAATATATCCCTTGATAAATTCTGGAATAATAAGTAACTAGCTAATTAAGTAAATAACTAAGTAAGTAAATAACTAATAACTAAGTAAATAACTAACTAACTATAAATAACTAACTAAGTAAGTAAATAACTAACTAAGTAAATAACTAACTAAGTAAGTAAATAACTAAGTAAATAACTAACTAAGTAAAAATAACTAACGAAGTAAATAACTAACGAAGTAAATAACTAACGAAGTAAATAACTAACGAAGTAAATAACTAACGAAGTAAATAACTAACTAAGTAAGTAAATAACTAACTAAGTAAGTAAATAACTAAGTAAGTAAGTAAATAATAAGTAAAATAATAAAAAAATAACTAATAAGTAAATAAATAAATATGAATACAAATTTTCCTCATATAACATACTATCAAGTTCTCCCGATTATACCGAGATTAACGAAGAACACATCACGTTGATAATGCAACCATTAATCCAATAAGGAAACTACAATAGTCTGACATTAACTAAATAAAGGAGGAATGGATTACCGCTTACCACACTACCGAGCTCATCGGGGAGTGCATTCGCGGGCAGAGTGTCTCAGGGCTGCTTGCGGCGCATGTATCTCACAATTCAACAACAAAGCGCTGTAACCTTTTTCTTCACACTTTCTTGAACTTACAAGTTGTCTCCAAGCAGAAGTAAACGAAAGTTAAAATTAATAACCTAGAGGAATATTACGTTAATTTTACGTTTCGATCCGAATGCGCAAATTTATATTTATAATTACTTAGAAATTTATTCACAAGAATAGAAATAGTCTTTACTAGTAAATAAGAATAACTCTATCTACAAACTGAGACAATGAGCAGATTGATATTTTATAAATTTGCTTGATTACTGTTTGCACCAATTTGGGCATTCAGTGTAACCTTCGTCACAACAGAATCAGAAGCAAACTGAAACAACATTCCAGCTCAGTTCCCAAGGTTTCGAACGGTGCATTGAATTTCTGTTTATGTTTACGTAAGGAGTGGACCTTAGTCTCATGATAGGTGAAATAAATGAGCCAGGGGTGTAATTTGATTACTTGATTGATTGGTGATTCTGGGAGCCTCAACTACTAAGGTCACTAGCCCCGTAGGTGTAGTACATATTTTCTACTCAGGAGGTGGCGCTGATCTTCCCACCAGCGGGGCACCGCCCCCCGGAACAAGTTGTAAGTTCTCGATCGGTTTTCGACAGTGTGGTACTGTAGTGCATGCAAGTATAAGTGTGTGTGAAAGTAAGGAATGAGGATACGACAAAGAAGAGGAAAGAAAGATCGCGCGCAGTCCAAATCCCTTTTGTTAGGGTATTCCTCCGGTATTCGCCTGATATTGGACGGTAACCACGGAAAACTACCGATCAGAACAGCTAGTCGCTAGAATTCTCCTCTAAGAAAGCGACTGAATTCGATCTACCTATCTAGCTAGGGTCGAAAATACTGCCACCGTTGGGAGTGGAACCCTAGGACGTCCCGGTCAGAGGCACTATAGTGACATCACTTGCCCTGAATCACATCTCCCGTAATTAGAATTTTTGGAGTTTTGTCCAGCTCCGAGGCAACTGTGGCCCACGGTGCGGCACGGCGCAGCGCGCCGCGGGCGCCGCGGCGCCGCCCGGCCCGTCGCACGCCTCCGCTCTGCCGCCCGGGAAGAGCTAATCCGAGCCGCGCCGCCTCCTGTCAAAACTCGCCGCCAAGTTTAATTATTTCCCAATCCCGACGTAATGAAACCCGGAGTCGGCACCGCGGCTGGGCTGGGCTCAACTGTGGCGGCGGGAAGCGTAGGCCGGTGGAAGGGGGCGGGGCGAAGTGCGCGCGGCGGCGTGCCCGCGTCGGCCTCGCTCGCTCCGTCCCGCCTTCGCCCCGGCGACCCACCCCTTCCGGCTCCACTTTACCCTGCCACTGCCATTGCCATTGCCTGCGTGGCGTTGCTACTCGCTCGCTCTGCTGGTTTGGCTGCTCCTCTCTCATTTTGGGCTTTCGTTTTCTAATTGTATCGCGCTGTTCGTTGTTTCTCGGTTCTCAATTGTTTTGCAATTTAAATACATTTCTGCATTCTTCCCTTTCCGGACACATTTTCCGCCTTCACTTTTACATAATTATTTCGCTATTTATTCTCCGTAGTTATGTTCAAGTATTTTCTACAAATTCTGCCTTTATTGAAATTGCAACTTTCTACTTATTTCCACTTCAATATAATTTATGAAGGCTACCAATCCCTCTTCAATCTTTCAAAATCGTGTTTATTTTCTATTTAATAGTTTATCTTTCCGTCTGCTTTCTCATCTTCTCTTAGTCGACCGCCCGATTGAACTCTTACGGCAATCCTTACCCCCTACTTTCCCGCCTTATTTTCAATTATTTGTTCTCCATCCTACACTTGTCCATCATGCCTACCCACCCTCCACAATACCCGTCGTTTACCTCTTCTTCGCTTCCATCTACTTTCTCACCCTCCGCGAAATATTCTCCTCGTTCTGCCTCGCCTCTTGTTCCTCCCACTGAATTAGGTCTTCTTCCTTCTCCTCCCCGCACCCACTTCTCTCTTTCGGTATTCACGGCACAAAACTGTTTTCTCTTTGAACGTCGGTTCCTCACCCTTCTTCGCCTTGCTTGCCCGCCCCCCACGTCGAATCGTTCTCCACCTTCCCTTCTCGCCTCCCATACCTTCCCCAGCGCCCCTCCCCCCAACCGGGGGGGCCCCCCCCACCTTCACTGTCACCGCCACCGACAGCTCCGCCGCCGCCGGCGCGCGCACGCTCCGTTCTGTCTCGTGGAGCGCGTTTGGCGCCTCGCCTCCCCGCCGCCCCCCGCACCCATCCTGCTCCCCTGGTCTGCGCCTCGTTCTGTCATGTTTAATCCGAGATATCTCGCGGGTTTTCATCGTGACGTATCGTTCCGATCGCTCTTCGCTGCCTTCTCTCCTGATTCTTTTTCTCGTTCGCCAGCATTTACGTGGTTTTCCGTTTTACTTTCTCGCCCTGGTACTTGCGTAGTTTAGTGAGGTTTTTTTTTAAGTTGTTGAAAGAAAACAGCCATTTTTCGACAAAAAAATCGTATAATATTTCCCTGATAACGAAAACTACTTGTGCAAAATACTTACTATTTCGCATTATTTGTAACTTACAATTTTCAAAAATTAGAAGAGTTCAAAGAGAAATAGACCTGAGCCATTTTCCTAAGCGTCCTCTGCGTTATTCCAGAAAAGAATTTAAATAAACCAGTGGTATCGTAACAGCTAATACTTTCTCGCAATATTTCTAACTGCTCCGATGTATTACATTACTTCATAAACTTGCAAAAGTGTTTTGAACAAGCAAAAATGTATTTCCTCTCCGAGAACCGAAGTCAGATCTTGAGAGTTAACCCACACCCATACCTCTATGTCACAGAGGCGCCGGATGGCAACACCCTTCGTAAGAGAGAAGTAATAATATTCGGAACCGTTAGGAGTGTAACGGTAAAAGAAAACTACATTGGTCACAGGGTCTTAAAGACATGATTCTTTCATTTCTAGCATCAGAGAACCGAAAAATTGAAAAAAAGTGTAAAAATGTCCTTTGACGGCAAAAGATGGCAGCTGGGAAGAGAAAAAAGGTATCACCCAAAGAAAAAGAGATTAGAAAACTACCTAGTGCGAGAAATTCCAAAAAACATACAGAAGAGAAAACTACACATAAAAATGGCGCATTTCCAAGTTTCATTGTGTTCTCTGCACTTTGAAAAACTATAATATTGAAGATCGGAAATTTAAAAAAATAAATCTGTTCTTCAATATTTAATCTTGGAAGGCCTGACCCATTTTCTTTGAAAATGTTAGTAGTATTTGCATAAAATGAAGACAATTTAAAAATACGATTGTCTCAGAAACAGCTCCAATTTTTTCTTATTTTTTTCGAATAGTGCGATACACGCTTATATAAATGGGGTAGAACCGATTTCTGTTAAATTCTCTGAATTTTCGATAATTGAAAAAGGCACAAAAAAAGCAAGGAAAACTATGTACTGTTGTAGAACAACTAGTTAATAGTATACATTTATTTCATTTTGCAATCAGTGACAGTATGCTCTATGCTAATATTATAAATAATTGTGAAATCACATACGACCTTTGTCATATTCTCGATTATTAATCATGTGGAATAGTAAAATAATTTTAAATAAGAAATGAAGAAATGCTACAATAAAATGTGTTCCGATTTTACTTACCAATATCTTCGATTCGTGGAGAAAAATGTACGGATTTGTGAATTAGTGATTTGGTTATATTCCATCATAAGCATTTCTTCAACACCATAACAAAATATATTTAACTACAATTTAGTCAAAGAAATTTGAAGTACCTTTCCTATTTGAAAATTTTATCGCCTGTTTTAGTTTCTTCCTAAGAGAAGACGAAGTAAATTGGCGGTGTTATACATTCAAATGGGAACAAAGTTTCCCAGTCGATAGAACACCAAAGCTAGTGCAATAGTTATTTTTGAGATTGGACCATCAAATTCGAATTTACCTTCCTTCCATTCCCATAAAGAGATTTCTCTCGACCCAAATAAACGTAACTGAACACGTCAAGAAGCAGGTGTTAAGCCTGATGAAAGAGATGCTCGTATCTATGAAGTACAGAAGCTGATCAATTTCCTAAGAAGGCGGCTGATCTCTGAGGAGACGTTGACTCATACCGACTGAAGAGCTACCCACAACACCGCGAGTGTCGCAAGTTCACGATGTTGGATTTGAATGGATCACTTCTCAACCAGCCATAAATAGTAGGCGGAACTATTGTTGGACAAGAATGGTGATCACTTAAACCAACAAGACTCTTTTTCATGTATGTGACCATTTCGAAACCCAACACCATGACTAGATACATTTCCTGTTGGCGGACTGCATCATTTTGGAAGTAGAAATGACGTGTATATGTTTACTTTACCTGTGTCTTACAATTAAATGTTCTTGAATGTTTTCTTAATTGTACTTTCCTTTCTTTAAAATTTTGGTTTACTTTTTGAATAAGAACACAAATTGGAATACGTTTAAGACCTTTGAAGAGAATGGATCTCTTATACTGAAAATAGCTTTCTTTTATATAATTGTATTCAGAAATAAACTGATTTTCTCCAAGAGATTATCATTAGAACTTCCACTATGTAAGTAATAACGTTGAAACTATTTTTTAAATAATGTTTCTATTTAATTTAGCGACTTTGATGATAATTCCCTTTGTGAAGTTCCTCGCGATTCAATTAAATAAGGAATATCTTGTTCGAGGAACAATATAACTTGAGCTGAATGGTTTACAAACCGATACGTTCTATAGTCCAAACAATAAAAATAAGATTTTTTACAACATTTGTACAGCGAAAAAAAACTTAGAACACTTTGAACTAAAAATGACTTCATTGTTTAGAAGGACGCATTTATGTGAAATTGCGTTTCCTTCTATGAAATTTATTAAACATCAGTATAGAAGACTAGCAGATTCATCTTCGTTGCATCTTTTTATATTAGGAAGAACAGAACTGGAGTGGATATTCGTTCATTGGTAGATGCAACTAATCGAACAGTATTCACATTAAACCGATCTTTTTAAGTTGTGTTTTGACTTCATTATTAAATTTATTTTTCCTGTGTTGTTTTATATCGTTACTCATCAAATACTAATTCTAAAAAAAATTACATTGTTGAGTGCTCTGCTTCAAAATTCACTTCTTTTTCGAATAAAAGTTTTTGTATTTTTTTTAAACTTCACTCTAATTGTTAGAGAAGCAGTTAAGCAGTTAAAATGATTAAACGTCTGTTTCTATAAAACTGCATATTATTTCATACTAGTACCTCTTGTCTATTTGCAAAATATTACAAAAAATTGTCTTAATGCGATCCGCAATCATGCCTAAGATTTCCAATGCGGCCCTCATCCCATACATGTTGGAAACTCTCGTCATAGAGCTTAAAAATCCGCTTAAATAATGGTAGATAAATAAAAATGTATAAGACGATATTGAGGAATCATACGTTGTAGTCGGAGACGCTAATCACATAACAATCCCATGATGAATACTTCCGTGCCCTTCTTGGGGCGATATTTCACAAGAAAACACGAGTCTGCGGTAGGTCTCTTTCTCCGCTTTGCACTCCACACTTCCCCGATGCGCCGGCGGAGCGAGCCCCCGGCCTCTCTGATGGGCGTGGAGGCGAGTGCCCGGGGTTATCGGCGCCCGCCGGGGCGCTGCAATTCTTAAAACAGAGGGCGAATTGACGTTATATCAGCCGGGCGCGGTTATCCAATCAGGAGATTCAATTCGAAAAACCAAATCGTAACGAAACTCACGATTGGATAGCCACGTCCAAGACGATCGAGCGTGAATGCGCCCTCTGTTTTAGCCAGAGTATACTTAAGCGCAGGCTGCACCGCGCATTCGAGGACACCCTGTCTGACACCGCCGCCGTCATGAGTCGCCTGTCGCTGCTCGCCGTCGCCCTGCTGCTGGCAACGGCCACGGCGTCCATTTCCCGAATGGTGGTGACTGAATGCCCACGTGAGTACAGGATCTATTATGATGTCACTTAGACAAGAGGACATAAAAAAATTATAGCAATTCGAAAGAATGGAATGTGTATTTTCGCATGGTCAGATTTACCGCATGCAAATAAGTCATTAGCTATGCAATCCCTGCGCCTAAAAAAGCATAAAATATTTCCAAAATTTTTCATTCAAATATTTTGTATCTAGAAAATAATTATTCAAAAATATTTTTTTTTAAAAATTAAAAAAAAGAAAAGAAATAAAAAGTTAAAAAAAAAAAATTCTATGAGCATGTTCAATTCTATAAGAAACTTTTTCATTTTCATTTGTATTTGTACTAAAAGTTGTTCTATTAATTAATGATTTTTAGTAATTTCTTTCTTTTTTGGGAGGGAGGCCCCAGCACGTTTTTTTGCTTCAAGACCCGTAGTGTCTAAATCCGGCTCTACAAACAGGAACCTCAGTGATACACATATTGATACTGCGGAAGTTTTTAAGAATATTGTGGCCAAGTAATTGTATCATTCGGTAAAACATTCATAAAGCTAATTGAAATAATCAAATTTGTTACTACAATGTTCAACCTTTACTATGTTCTGTTATTTCTATTTGCTGAGTGCTCAGATGACTAACGCGCATGGTTTCCTTCTGAAAGGAAAATCGCAAATCCGATAAGCTGCACATTATTTTTTACCGATGTCATTTCAAAATGATTTAACTTCTGCAAATGCTTTGAAAATATTATAATTACAATTATTATCAAAGTAAGTATTGGTAAATCCACCGTGATAGTACAACCCGTTCGCAGTATCCAAAATTAGAATCAACCAATAATCAAGTAGGCATCCGTTCTTAGAATCAGAACTTTCATATTTTTCCGTCAGTCAATTTGAAAATACTTAATGGAGGCGATGGTATTCGGGAATTAATTGAATATCAGTGACGTGATTTATTGAAATGTTAGTATGTTGATAAGCTTTACATGATTTTATGTACTTAGTGAAGCAATGTCATTCTTCATATTTTTTACTCGTCTTTATAATATATTCCATGTCCTTTATCATTTGCTACACGCTTGGATGTCAATATTTCAAATATGACTACAACTAACATTTAAGAATTTTTAATTCAAGTTTGATTTGATAATCAATTTAATTAATTCAATAAAGTTATCGAATTATTCAAATTATATTGTTTCAAAAACCCGAACTGAAAACTCATTCATGTTGGCTTAATTCACTAACTCGGGAAAAACGCGTTTTGGTCGATTTATTCATTGTCGAATTAACCAGAGTTCTGTAGTAAGATTCTGTCAGAGGGGCTTTTGAGAAGATTACTCACTGAGTTGAGGTCACACAAGGGGTCAGTTTCTGTTATTTTGATGGGGTATAGAGAAAGTATATTAATTTTTTTTCAATTTCCCAATAACTATGTAAATCATTTTTAATCTAATTCCAATTCAAACTCTCTCTAACATTAACAAGATTTATGTAGGAGCCATTATAAAAAAGTTCAACAATAGTGCCCGTATGATTTTAATTTTCTTCGTAGCGAATGTGCATAATTTAAGCATAGGCAAATGCAGACTTCTGAGGTTCACCATTTATCACAATGTGAGCAGTTTTAAACCTGTCTCGAATCAACACTTTGAAATTATGCTCGTTTCCAGAAGGTGAATCAAATGAAAAACAACTAAAATATTTTTCTATTAATTAAATTCATTTAATTCTTTTGAAAATTGTATGATTAATTTTTGTTCATGCTATATTATCAAGCGAATCAACAGAAGTTAATTTTCCATTAATTCTGATAGTAAGATTGTAATGAACAAAAAGGAACATTTTGTTACATCTTCTGCATGAGAAATCCTTTTAAACGGGTTTGAAAATATTCGTCTTGGAACACCAAATAAGAAAAATTGAAAATGTTATATGACAAATCGACAACTCCAATATGTTTTTGGAAATAAGTCTACACAATACGTCGTAAGAAGTAAGCATACCGCATTTGAAACGAATCGTGACTGTCTTCCAATAACAAATAACATTATGTAATGGCCCCAATGGACTAAATTAAACACGAGTAAGGAATAGATAGCTCCGTCTTGGAAGATAAGAACGTCTAAAGACGAAATCGTGACAGTCCAGAGGAACACAACATGACGTAATCCACAGAGTAATCTCAGAGTTCTTATGGTAATTTATGGCTCGGATCTCGATAGGCAAGCACCCGGAACGCCGCGCACTGACACCCCCTCGCGGCAGGGTTGCCAGATCCGCACTGGGAAAGTCCGCCATCTGAGAGAGAAAACTCCGTCCAATCCCGCCAATAACCTCAATGGTAAAAACAGGTGAGCGGTGAAAACGCAGACTCTGATACATCGGGTTGGTGATTTCAAAATAGCTGAACGTTTACAAATTGTATAAACTAAATACTCTTCTGCAGAAGCCTACCTATCATAAGTCATCAATACTAGTACAATTGTTTGAAAAAGGTGAAACAATTGCATGTCTGTTAAATTAAAAATAAAAAAATTGTCTTTGACTTCTTTTCGTAATAGTTGCACATTTGAAAATGTTCAAAATTAAAACTCTTGTATGTGTAGCATATGTTCCTGAAATCATCAATATTTGTTCAAATTTAAGAAAATGGTGGGTACTATTGACGATTTAAGAAAAAAAGCAACGCATCGCTCAAAATCCTCTCGGGAAACTATAGATTCCGCTCAATGTGCGGAATCCCCCAAAATTCATTTTCTTCCCGGAAGTTGACGCCTTTTTTTTCGGCCCATTAGCGCAATTCCACAAAATCCATTTGCTTCCCGCAAGTCAACGCTTTCTTCTCGACCAATATGGCATCCCT
The DNA here is from genome assembly GCA_964035755.1 of Teleogryllus oceanicus. Taxonomy (NCBI): domain Eukaryota; kingdom Metazoa; phylum Arthropoda; class Insecta; order Orthoptera; family Gryllidae; genus Teleogryllus; species Teleogryllus oceanicus. The sequence goes on from CAXIVR010000007.1 coordinate 105,448,187, forward strand.
GCTTCACGATTGTCGCAACGGAGGCTATTTTCTGTGGCAGTTCGAATCATTATTTTTGTAGACCAGAGATAAACAACCAGGGTCATGGTCACGGCTCTCGCGTTGCAGATCACCCTGGCCAGTGCCAGGATCCCGACACCGGGGAATTCCATCCCGATGGCTCAGAATGGTATCACCAAGGAGTATGTCAAAAATTCAGCTGCGCCTTCCCTGAGATCATCATTACAGGGTAAGTTTCCCGCGCCCGAATAAAATTACATTGCTATTCTTGATATAATAAATAAGTAACTAGCTGAAACCCTGCGATTGCATCGCTCAAATGAACAGTATAAAAGTAACAATAGAAAAATACAATATATTGTGAATTACCTTTTTCGTCTCTCTGATATATTTACTATTGCTAAATCTGGATACTATTTACAACAAATATCTAATTTTGCGAGGGGATTACTTCCACTACTATTATTAATCTTGTTATTTCCCTTCGTTCATAAATTCTCAATTTGACACTAATTTTTAAATTTCAATTTAATGGGTTTTTTTACTCCTTGCCTTGCATGTGGACATGAACTCTAACAGAATCACGATTCCTGGAAGTTCTATTGATTGCAACCAATTATTAGATTGATGTCAACTATTATAAATTATCAGCCTTTCTAAACAATAAAAATTTAACATTTGTTCTTGTAGAACATAGAACTATTCCCTCCTCACTATCATTTAAATAATACTTCAGCCTATGCTAAAAATCCGTTCGCACCTCACCACTAGCTTATGTGAGTACGCTTCAATATCTTTTAAGAGTGTGCTTCTTTTAAGTTTTCCAGAGAATCAAGGCTTTCAATTCCATCTTGCATGTAATGTGTTCGGGGCCGTGTCCATTTGCACAGCGATATGACACCAAACATCGAATATTATACTTTGTTGTTCAATAGACCTAACAAAGCGTATTCTTTGACTTTCGAGTTTGCTAACAATGCCATTATTACGAACGCTGGATGCCTATTTTAGCATTCAAATTAAATCCGGGGTTCTTGGTTTATCATAATATCCACAATAAGGAAAATAGAAAACCTTAAGATATTGTTTTGTGGCGCAGTAGTTCAATACTTACTCTCCGCTACTAATCAAGGTTTACGAATTTTGGAACAATAAAATTCTATTCACTGTGAACACAAGAGTTAAACACGTTTCGGAAAATATAATTGAAATGTTTTGATTTACCAATTTTTGTACATGTAAGTTGCAGTGGACTATAGGAGAGAATTCTCTTTTTCACCTTCACTTAAAGAAGAAATGGATAATATAGTTATAAACACTGAATTTTTTCAAAGGGACACATATGTCAATCGATTGCTGAACGATTACGTTTATATATACTCAGTAAAGTTGCATTTAAAAACAATCTACTAACTCGAAAGCTCTATATATTTGCTTGACTAACTATAACCTCACGTACGTCGACTGCTTTGGATAAATCAATTGCAACTCTCACAAATTACACAAAGTGTAATTTGTCATGAATACGATGTAACGGCAAACGTTGACAGTTTAGCGTTTTCTGTTTTCTCTGTATTAATATTAAGTCATTATTAAAAAATTAATGTTAATACTATAAAAATTGTTAATATAAACATATCACATGTGACAACACGTCCATGACACATTACCTCCCATTTAAATCATATAGTGCTCTCATATTGCATGTCCAGAATTCCTAATTCCGAGAAAACCAACTTGAAAGTTTGTAAATAAGAAGTTACTTGTGGAGTGACAAGATTTTCTTTCGGTGAAAATCATGGTCCCTCTTATATGGACATTAAATCTTTGTGTACTAGGTAGATAAAGTGGCCTCAAAAATGATAGTAACTCAAAAATGACCATGAGTGGACCTAGAACGTTTGTGTACTAATCCATCAAAATATGGCCACCGCTTCCACTTCCTTGCTGTTTCTGCGGGTGCGAGAGATACCCACCCACTCCCCCACCTGCCGCGCACGGGTTATTGTCCACGCCGATCGTCGTTTACCCTGCTTTACTGGACCTGGGCGGAAATCGCACGCAGAACTCTCGGCTATTGCCTCGACGACTGTGCGCTCCCTCAAAACACGCTTTATTTTTTTTTTTCTTCACTGGAGGTGAACTTGTGGAGCGGCCGCTTCAATTTTTTTTCTGAATCCTGACAGATGTATAATATACATTCTCTGCAGATGTCTTACGAAAAAATCAATCAATCAGTAAGTGTTTCTGGGCGCGTCAACTGCTTCGGTCATTAGTCCCGTTAGTGTAGTGCATGTTTTTTTCTCGGGAGATGGCGGTGATCTTCCCCCGCTGGATGGCGAGATCCGGCGCCGACCTTCCATCGGCTAGTGGGGTTTCCCCCTAACCAGGACTCTCCCACCAGCGGGGCACCACCCCACCCGGGACAAGCTCTAAGCTCCCAACCAATCTCCCGGAATGTGTGGTAGTGTAGTGCATGTTAGTGTAAGTGTGTGTGTGTGTGTGTGTGTGTGTGTGTGTGTAAGGGGGAGAGTAATTAGGAAGGACAGATCGCGCGCGGACTGTGGCCCGTTTGGTAGGGTACTGCTCCAGCATTCGCCTGGTGTTGATCGAAAAAAAAAACACGGAAAACTACCGATCAGAGCAGCCGCCCGCTAGAATTCTCCTCCAGGCAGCGACTGAATTCGACCTAGCTGAAAAGCTAGTGTCGAAAATCCTGCCGCTGTCAGGACTCGAACCTAGGACCTCTCGGTCAAGGCGCTGTAGTGACATCCGTTCATGCACTGAGCTACCGCTACCGGTTCTTACTTATAAAAAATAAATAATTTTCATTTAAGCATGCTACACACTATACCGTTATTTTTAGAACATTATCTTTAATCCCGTAAAAATATTGTTAGATCACTTATTGATTATGCTCTTAATATAATTTCGAAATATTTATAAAAGAGTTTGAATATGGCCACGACTGCATATTCAGATTCATCAAACTCTTAATCAAAATAAACCATCGTTATTTCACGTTATTCTCAGTAACAATCTCTGAAGTAATATCTGCTTCCCGTCCCATTCGTCTGCAAATTGACCGCAAGCCTCAGAAAACATCCGATCCCGGAAAACCACTTCCAGAGTTGCATGCTAAAATAACGGAAGTTTACCTCTTGCAACCACAAAAAGGACAGAGTATAACGTCCTGTTGGCAGCGTTTTAGAAGAACTGAGAAAGTTATGATGAACAAAACTAAAATATACAGATTAATCGAAGAGCATACAATACAGTAATCGTTTACTTTCAAAAGTGACTAGACGCACGATAATTAAAGTCAAAATAAAATTGAACCGGGCTGAGGAGAAAGGGAGCAAGTAATTTTTTGCAAATTTTCAGAAGGAAGGAAACATTAAATACTATTCACATATTTTATATTACCTGTCCAAATTTTCTGTGTGAATTCACTGATACCACTAGATTGATTTTGATGTACTTTTTACTAAATAAATTTTATGTGATCAGAATGTGGGTTTAATTGTGGTTGATGTGTTTCCTTCCTCCTTAGTGTCAGAATCGAGTTTAAAGAAAACTGGGTACCGAAATAATAGGTGCAAATAAATTTAACAATACTATTTAAGTATATTATGTTTATTTAGAACAATAGTGTATCCAAAGAAATAAGTATTTGTATAGCAACAATTGGTTTATTTTATTACAAATGACGTATTGTACCGAGTTTGGAAAAACGACAAGCACAAGGCTCAATTTTCTTTAGCTTCTTGCACTAATTTATAAAATTTATCAGCTCTTTTTTTGGGGGGATGTGATATTCAGCCTCTGCTGCACGTTGATCGCTGTCGCACAAAAATGTACTCTTAATTTTCGCTGCAAGCTCTTGAGATGTACCAAATCTGTTTAAATTTTTCTTTATATATTGAAATTTAAAAAAATTAATTGCTTGCATACCCTGCGTGCAGAGACGCATCTAGATATTCAGGCGCCCATGGCAAGCATAGAGATTGCGTCCCGGTCAGGATACCTCAAATTAGGGTTGTTATTTATTTTAGCGGGTGCACTCTAAATAGCGCCCCTGAGAGTGGCTCCCATGGCTTGTGTCGTGTCTTCCGTATCTTAGATACCCCACTGTATGCATACATAACCCGATAAGCATTGCAAACATTCAAATCAAAGTTGAAGTATCGAGGAGTAACGCAACATGGCAGCAAGGAATGAAGTCACTCACTAGTACAGATACCTCCATCTTGAAATTTATAGCCTGAACACTTATGACACGATACTTTTCTTCATAGTACAATTTGCTTTGCCTTAAATAATAACTTTCCAAAATAAAAACAATTGCATTTCTGACTTATTTCCCTCCTCCTCATGGTGATTCAAGTATAAAAAATATTTTTGTATTTCAGAGAAGAATTAAATATTACGAAAAACTTTACGATATTTTAATGGTATTGTAACGTTGCTGCGACAAAAGTCGAAACATATGATGATTTATTAGATCTCATGGTAACAGATCAAATAAAAAGAAAGTCACTCCAGAAATTCGTGATCATTTTATAGACGAATGAGAACTTTATGCTCATCGTCCGAGTTGGCAGAAAAACTAGATAATTATGACAATTGCGCGGCATATATAAGAAAGAAAAATGTTTTAGTAATAGTGACAATAATTCAATGCCGGATTCCTCAACTTTTGTTGCAAAAATCTTTAGGAAAAACCTAGATAAGTCGCCCGAAAATGCTGCGTTTGAAAAGCCAAAAGAACTCCAATGTTTCAATTGTGGAGCAAAAGGGCATTTTAAACGGAACAGTTCCGACCTTCAAAATATTAAGAAAATTAATAATATCGGAGAATTAGGCACCGAGAAACTATTGGCTCCTCATTTAGGCGTAGGGACGATAAATGGCAAAATCTTGGGGCGATGATTGTTGATTGGGATTGTATCCCTGGGAAAAATGGGTACACACTTTAGATAACATCCCACATGTTTACCAGTGGCACGATCAATTGGTCGGCGAGTTTGGTAGGATGTCACAAAGCTGCGGTAGCCAAACGAAACGTCAAATTAGACTATTACTTAATGAGTAATCACACTACAGTTCTCCTTTCGAAAAGACGGAATGTGGAATATCCCCTGAATCTGGCAAGCGCAATAATGATGAAGGCCACAAAGAATTGTGAGTCAGAGATGGCGAATTTTGATGGTACAGCAACCGAGGGCGCGGACATAGATTCACCAAGGCAGAAGAGGAACAAGAAGAAATAATTAGTACGCGAAGTTTTGAAATTAGAGAAAATTAATTGCCTAGTTATCTAAATAATGGGAGACAAAGAGAAGTAAAATCATCGGAGCCAGAAACAAAAGGTTCTCTTAGACGTGGGGAAATGATGATGTTAGATAAATGGGATAGTGATTATGTGGGTGACAGACTGCAAGATGATATTACTTTACAGAATCTCAGAGTACGAGAATGTCAATAACAATGCAGAAAAGTGCGAAGAAAAAGAAAATAATTTTGCAGGGATAAGTACGAAAGATGAGATGCCATGGAAAATCAAGAAAATAAGTAGTGAGAGTAATAGTTCTAGGGACAGTAGAAGTGGAAATTCGAGTGCTAATGAAAATAATTCAAAGAATATTACAAGAATCTCAAACAAGGAAATTAAAAAAAAAAAGTGCTAATGAAACTGGGCTTGCTAAGGAATGTTCAACAAATAATCCCATCAAAAATAGTGCAAGAAACATAATAAACGAGATGAGCAATTCATGAAAGCTGTTGGTTTTTAAGACAGTGATATTGAAATTCCTTTATTAGATCTTGTAAGCAAGGGTACATTGAAACGTGTGAGAACACTTGACACTTCTGCTCAAGAACGAAGAGATATAAGAAATATAATATATTAAATGAATCAAGTCGTGAAAACTGAATATAGAATCTTCTAATATTGACAGAAGAGCACCTGAAGAAGATATCAGAAACAAAATTACACAACAAACCGAAGTTCGTGACTTCACCTGCTTTTGAAGATGAACTTATGCTTCCTGAAGAAGAGGAAAAACAAGAATCTAAAATTAGAGCACTTGATAATCTAGAGCAAAATTATACAGAGAAGACCAGAAAAAAGATCATTTCTAGTATAGTTATAATAGATTAGAATCCAGAGTTGAAAAAAAAAAAAAGGTTACGAAGAAGAACGTAAAAATTTTTTTAAAACAAGACGAAACGAGAAAAAGAAAAAGAAAGAAAAGTAATCATTGCTGTGATTCAGAGTCAAGAGATGGTGAATCAGAGAGAAGAATTATAAGGAATGCAGACGAGAAAGACAAACATGCACAATATCTCCTGCAGTTCATACACAAAAAAATGGTTAAGCCGAGACTGTCAAGTAGGGTCTTGGGGATACTTAAGTGACATTATATATCTTTTTTTGATGTCTGTAAAGTGTTTTGTATATTTTCTTGTTACTTCTCGATGTTCTCTTGAAATTTTTCCTTCGGAAGTATCAGGAATAGCTGTCAATCTAAGTTTTATTGTCATGAACTTTTTCCTGTGGTATATTAAATTATCTACGGGAGGTGACTGTGTTCGTCCCCCGCTGGATGGTGAGATCCGGAAAATACACATCGGCATGCGGGATGGGGCAAATCTAGAGATGACCACGCAAATATGCCACGCCTCGCCACTGACTTTTACTCAATTTATTTCAAAAAGTAATTCCAAACATTTTTCCAAGAAATATCATATACGCCTAAAAAATTGGACTTCCACTCTGACATCACAAAATTTTGTTTCGTTATAATGACAATGAATTCAACTTTGCACCGTTGACCTTATTTCACCGAATTCATTTATTTACGGATTCCACTAGCCTTACTTTGACCCTTGTGTTTATTCCAGAAGGTATAAACTTCAGTCGTGGTTGTAGGCGTCATAATGCTTTGAGGGATTTTAGTTTGCATGTAGGATTGATTGCTTAATTGACATTTCCGGACAGTGGCTGAGTTCGACCTATGACTAAAAAATCCACTAAGGTCGTACTCGAACCATAGGACCTTTCCAGTGACAGTGCTAATGCTGGAATTAAACTGAAGGCTGGCTGGGCACGTAAAGGATTTATTTTTGTTAGTTAACATTCAATTTTGTATTCTAAATCTCTTATGAAAAATCAGCGAAAAGTAAATGAAACTTCGTGTTGTTTTAGTACTTCCTTTGCGTGAGTTAGTTTTATGACTTTTTTTGTTTCCAGTTTTGTGCCAACATGACATGCTGCAGCAGTTACAGGAGTAGTTTATCAAAGAATGTTCCTGCAAGTTTTATTTTCCGCGCATTTCTATTTTCGTTCCTGAAAGATATTTATTTAAGGTTATAATTATTACGTGGGTTGGGACATAAGTCATGACAACTTTTTTTATGAGAAAAGGAGCACGGGTGGTAAATGTGAAATACACACATGAAAGAACAATATGTGAACTAAGTGCACGGACATTTAACGACACACCAAAATTGTGTTTCTCATATTTATTAAGATATTTGAAATGACATTTCTGGTTTCATATTCCAAAGCATTTTCGCATATACGAGTTCACAACATTTCAAAAGCATTACATAGCCGTTCGAATTGCTCGATTTGGCGGATGCTCGATTATCGCACGTCCCACATCGGTCTGCATACTCACAGGACGTCACGTGCGTTGATGACCGGTTATTACGCGCCCTCGCAGAAACAGACCTGCCCATTTCGCGAATGTCCGGTATGGAAGAGCATAATTCCCAAGAGCTTCCACCAATTCCCCGTGACGTTTTCGGGCATTTCTCTCATGGACAACGGCTATCTTTGTGTATGAGCGATGCTCCAAACTGGTTACACTCATCTCGCACGGCAGCAGTCTGACAACGGATTTCACACTGCTCTCTGTGCTGAAAGAGATCCTCACAATCATCCATTGTTGTGAATGCACTTGAGTACAGCATTTCTTTCACACGACAAATAGAATTATTTGATCCCGTAGCTGCTATGACTATAGCTCCCATACTTTAAAAAATAGTTGCTATGACTTCTGCCCCAACCCTCGAAGTTAAAGTCTGTTGTAGTAATAGAACAAATTATTAGTGTTAATGACCATTTGGGAAACAGAATAAGAATTGTTTTAATCCATATAGTTTGTACAAAAGGTGGTTCCATTCTATTTGGGGATCTTGTTCACGTCAAACACTGAGAATAACATGCAAAATATCCACATAGCGATAAAAACCTTTTCATTTTAAAAGGATTACGAAGATATGATATTTATTAAGATTAAATTTATTTAAGTTTTAATTGGTTTAATTAATTTTACTTTCCAACACAATTGTTAGAACTCGCTGACTTCTCAAAATTTTGAATAAGATGAAACTGAGATTATTTTTTGCATTGTTACTGTTAATAATCTCTAATTAGTTTATTTTAATAGTTTCACGTATCTATTCTATCTTGTCAATACCTAAAATATAAGTATATATTCGTATATTTAGAAATATAGGCACTTATGATGCGGTTATATTCTAAACGTACGTGCGACAGTTAGATGTATATGAATCATTTTTGATCCAATCTAAAAGCTACCAGATTTTCTTAAAGTACTAAAAGTATAAAAATACAGGGTATAGGCCTTACAGTTTGGAAACTTGGGTTGTTCACGACACAAAATATCGGAACAACGCACAAATTTCTTAAGTCCGGTATACACGGTACAGTTTTCGTGCAATTTGGACGTACAGAAAACGTGCAGTCCAGAGATCGCGTTTTCTATGAGAACATGTTCATAATTTTTCATTCAGAAAGTACACAGTTTGACTCGAGCACCTCTAAAGGCAGAATGATTCACTAACGGTGATCGATCATTGCGATTTTGTGGTTAGGTGTGTGAAAGTGCGATTGTGTGAAGTGAAATATTGTGATAAACTTCCTTTTCCCCAATTCTTGACTTCCTATTTTTATTCTCAATGCTCTTCATTGTTAATTAATACCGAATAAAGATCGTAACCAGAACGCACACATAGAAATCCCACCACTGACAGTACTCGGATGGCGTAATTCAGTTGTTTCTCTTTAGTCTCCTAGCGGCGGCGTATGGCGATTCGTGTAGAAAACGTAGAGACCGTGTATGCGCGACTTCTGGCTTTTGTACTTCTAGTTTGGGATCTTGAAGATTCTGTATAGACACTGTATGAGAATCTGCATGAAAACTGCACCGTGTGTATCGGGCTTTAAAACATTATTCAATAATATTTCAAAGGAATTTTTTTTAACGTAGACCTAGTCCACAATCCTTACTAATTTCTTTGGCACCGAATTAAAAAATACCCCGAGGTCTGTGTATGTGTGAAGGGCGATCGTTTTCCGGGAGGCCTTGGACGTGGGACAAATGGCTTTCTCTCTCGAAATCATTCATAGCTTTTTCCACGACCCTCATAACTGCATTTATTTCATTATCTAAAACCCATTTCTAACGGGATAAAGATACAGCTTTTCCGGGTTCCAAAACAAGGAAAACACTTCCATAAAAATATGAACTAAACAGTTACATTGTTGTGACAATGAAAAACGAATGCTCAATTTTACTTTTTTGCCATTGGAACCTAATGTGTATTTCATTGTGCCTAAAAAGCATCCTAGACTTACTATATTCTTAGAAAATAATTCTACTGTAGGTATGCAAAAGGGAATTGGTTAGGGATCACTTTCTTTTTAACAATGAATGACGAGCTATTTTTGCATAGTAGTAAACATGTGACGAGTAATACATACCAAGAGTTTTTCACGCTTCTCCTGTTTTAATATTTGCTATGTTAAATTATAAATAAATATTGAATGCCATATTTTTTGTCCATGGGAAGAAAATTTAACGTAACTCTCATGAATCTGATAACCTAGAAACATAATTCTATTCCCGTTAGTGAAAAAAACTTTAGGTGCCCACAGAAATCGTCCTCAATATCAGGAGATTAAATAGCCACGGAAATACTATATTTCTTCCTCTAAACTACGTAAACGGGAAAGTAATGAAAATGTATTATCGTCATAGTCATTCTAGTTTCCATATAAGCACACACACACTGTGTATATGTGAATGCATGTGTATGTGTGTATAGAAAGTATAACGGATGAGAAGTCCAAAATTAAATTTTATTCGAGTTACCGGACATCTAGAAAATGCGCGTACATATCTCCTGTACATTTTTACAAGAAAACCTACGTAATAGTTGTTTCTCTACTTGTGTGTCGTGCCGACACAACACGAAGATAAAACAAGAATTTCAGAGAACACAGATGCTCAAGGTAGATACGTCACGACGAAAAGACACTCCTAGGGGAATGCAAGCTGTGAGTCTTAAAAGTTTTCCACAGCAACCCATTTCCAGGAAAAGAAAAATAAACTCCGCCTTGTACAGTGATCACTTACATATCGAATGCTCCGTGGAACGCGAGAAATAATGGATCATGGTTCTGAGCAGGAAATACTTGATGGAAATTGTTTCAAGATTCAAAGTGCCTTTACCTATCACTTTGAGAAGACTGTGCTCAGCTTCTTTAGAGGAACAGGTAATGGGAACGCAAACAAGACTTCACAAGTAAACATTACGAGAAGACAAATGTTTGATCATAAGATCAGATGTACTACAATATTTCCCTATTTTTCAGATATCTTGTCAGCACATATTTCTCAATAATTGAAATTACAAGTTTAGAATACGTATTTCCTAACCTGTTTCACAGCATTCTTTACGCTTGCGTGACCACTTTTCTCAAATATTTTCTCGGATCTTCCCGGGCGCCATGTATATAACGACGCCGTATATCATTGCTTATAGATATTTGCGCAGTATAAGCTTTTCATTACGAACATATGAGGCAACATTACATCAACACTGTCATCAGTTCCTGACTTTTTCACAGAATCTCTTCTGAAGAAAAGCTCTTCAACTACTCAGTAATAATATGGAATGAACAGTTTTCATTCACACAATTATATGTTTGATGTTGTATCGACGCATAGCACAATGACATGAATAAATAAACATTGCGTAAACGCACGTTCCTAAAACGTGATAATGTCGGAAACAATCAACGAACACACATCATTAGCGAAGGAACGCTGCTGAGCCGTTTCCATTACGGTAGCCAACTCAGCGGGCAGCACGTAGCGGAGGGGCAAACGAGCTGGCTGGCAAAAGGTCACACGGGAGGGCCACAGGGCGTGCGAGTGGCCACCTGGACGGGTGAGTGAGCCACGAGGACGGATGGCGAGGAGGGGAGAGGGAGAGGAGAATACGGTCGGAAAAGGCCTGAGACTGAGCGAGCGAACGAGTGAGCGGGCGGTGAGCGCGCAAGTGAGCGAGCGTGGAAGATGGTGTACGGCAGAGTAAGCAAGCGGGCGAGCGCAGGGCGAGCGGGGCGAGCAAGCGGGCGAGCAAGCGGGCGAGCAAGCGGGCGAGCAACGGGCGAGCAAGCGGGCGAGCAAGCGGGCGAGCAAGCGGGCGAGCAAGCGGGCGAGCAACGGGCGAGCAAGCGGGCGAGCAAGCGGGCGAGCAGCGGGCGAGCAACGAGCAAACGGGCGAGCGAGCGAGCGAGCGAGCGAGCGAGCGAGCGAGCGGGCGGGCGAGTGGGCGGGCGAGTGGGCGTGCTCGTTGGTGAGCGGCGAGCATATGGGCGGGGAATTGTGGGGGGGTAAGCAGGGCATGGTGTGGGCGACGAGCGGTGAGGGGGGGGGGGGGAGGGTGGCCATTGGGCAAGTAGGTGTAACGAGCCAGTGTGTAAGCATTCGAGTGGCGCGGCTCGGCACGGCCGGCGCGGCGAGCCCATGGTCGGGCGGCCGGCTGGTAATGAAGTGGGCGAGTCCGCTTGGCGAGGCATGAGGGTGGAGAGCGGGCGGATGGGCGATCCCCACGGAGCCCCGGACGCGGACGAGCGGGCGGGGCGGCGTGATCGGAGAAACGTGCGTCATGCTGCGATGCTCCGTCGCGACGACCTCTGTACCCCGCGAGCCGGCCGGCGCCGGCCGCGAGCAGGGCTTCCCCAGCGGGCGCGGCGTCAGCAACACCTGTCCGACGAGACCGCCCGCCGCTTCGCGCCGCGTTATTCCCCACGCGGATCCATTAGGGCGGGGATCAACATTGTCGTCTCCCTTTGCGGGCGTAAACAAACGCTAAGAACGCTTAAGCTTTATGTATTATGTTTGGAGGTCGTGCGAGATGTAAGTCGCAGCAGGCGTTAATGCATTCGAATGGAATATCCTGGTCGTAGCCTTGTTCCTTCGTTTCACGTAACATGTCTATCGGTATGTGTTTGTTGGCAAAGATGGTATGTAGTCAATATGCACAGAAAAGAGTTATAAGGAACTTCTCTTCATGGAACACTTGCTCTCATGCGGGCAGAGAAGTTCGTAGAAATACAAGTAGTATTATAACCAAATGAGCAACAATTAATATAATAAAGGAAAAATCAAAATATGGTTCTGGTGGTTTGCCTTGTGTGAGAAATAACAAAAGCGTATGTATAAAAGTAGTTGGCCAAGTTTAAAAGAAAAAAGAAGTTATTTTGCATTTCAATAGCTGAACCGGCAAGACACCTATTATCTCCATACAGTTTTCACTGTGTCACGCAGCTTCCTTTCTACACATTTCTTAGTTATGGCGAGGAACAAGTCATCATTCTAATGCAGCAATTTGTTGGGAACGTGACGCAAGATAATGGTACCGAAACACAAGAGACCGTGTACCTGAAATGACTTCCGTTCAACAATTACAACCACTCATAGACAACTTATGAAAATCAGAATTATTTTTGTTTATTGACGCAAAGTTATAGACGTTGGCGATTCCTTTCTATCCTGTCTTGATGGTTTTTATTTCATGATTAATATGAATATATGGTGCGTTTCAATGAGCAAGGAGACAGGCAAGTAATTAGTATTTTTCCTTTGAATATCTTTAGAAAAAGCATTATGATAATACAGGTTTTTATAATAGTTAATAACATTTAAATAAGTCGACCTGGATTGTCGAGGTAGTTGTACCTACTTAGTGCGGCGATGGCAAAGGCTTCGGGTTCGAATTAAGCCGTAGGCTTGCATGCTTATCTCCTGCCTGTCGTGTATGTTCTCTCTGAAAGTTGCGTCCGTCTGAGACGAGATCGGAGAAGACAGGTTTATCAGGGTATTGTGAATCGTCAGAGATACACTTCATGGGAGTGAGGAGAGAACTGGCTTCAGCTGAAAGAAGTTGTATCATTTCTTGTAGAGTATTATATTTTTCACATGATAATTTACGCGGATTGATTAATTCATTTGCCGAGTTATCTCATATGGAGAATAAATTTCTCAGGAGGCGATGGGCAAAACAGAAAGATTTCTCCCAGCTACGATCTGTGTGAAATTGTGCAAATTCCGCCGTCATAGTATGTAGAAGATACTGGGAGTATTCAGTAAACTTTCTTCACTATTCATTCATCGTCAGCCGTCAGAAATTTTAAGCACTACAAAAATCCAATCTTGTCATCCTTTTACGTTACGACTGGGATACTATAATCTATTCGGTGTAAATGAAATGACTCACAAAAATAAATAAAGTGTAGTTATTTCATTTAGAAAGTACCACATTACATAACTTAGCAGAGTACTGCATTACATATCACAGCAGTAACTCTTAATGTTTATTCAAAGTTTATTCAAATAGACATTTGAATCAGATCTCATCTTGTACACTACCGCACATGACACAACTCGTGGCACCATAGGCAATGGCACACCCGGAGAGGGAGGGGGGGGCTCATGAGGTTTCAGATCCCCATCCCCCTCAAGCTTATGGTACATATTCAAAAAATATTGCTTTTGATAATTTTCTATGCTAAACAAAATCATTCATTATAGTGTAAATTGTTAATGTAATAAATATTAACTACAAGCGACAAATTCAAATATATTTTATATTCAACATAAATAAAAAAGCGATATAAGTAAACGACAAAACAAAGGCTTGCTTTTAAGGGAATGAATAGCATCGATTCCGAGTTATGGATGACAGGAAGGTGCGTTGTCGAGTAATGTGTGTTGAGGGATGCACGAGCGCCTCGTTTTCTCTTATCACAATATACAGCTTCTAACGTTTACTTTTTGGTCTACTACGTTTCATCTTAAATCAGTTTACTGCATGCACGAGAGGAGTAAAAGTCGAGCGACTGTTGCCGACAGCAGCGAGACTGACGATGACGGCAAAGCCGTCGAAAGCCGGCTATCTTAATAAAGCTGATATGTTGACGAAGATGACTTCTTTTATTTCTTCTTAATGTTTCTCTTCTATTTAGTCTTTATGTGTAATTATTTTTGTATAATTTAATATAAATTGATAATATCAGTCGTAATTTTATGACAAGAATAACATGGCTTGGTATTTATATTTATTATATATGATATTTTTATACTTAAATAATATTATTTAATAATAAATATAATAATATGAATAACAGTTCTTGAACTCACGACCACACTGTTAATTCTAGGAGTAGTTCATGGGTATGCACTTAATTACACTCATAGATTGCCAACGTTTCGAATCTTGATTGTTCCCCCTCAGGGCTATGGGACATGTAATTCGTCCTTTATTGCATATGTATGTTACAAGGTTGGATAGAATACATAAAAACTAAACAACAACTCAGTATATCACTTTCTTGTTTGTTTGTTTCTATGTATTCCATTCAACTTTGTAACTTACCTAAGTAGAAACAATGTAATTGTGTCCCATTGTCTTGAGAAGGGAACAATGAAGTTCCGAAACGTTGGCGAACTAAGAGTTTAAGTTACCGACCCATATTAACTATTCCAAAAAATATTAAATGTATTATTATTATTAATAAATATGACACAATATTATAACAACATAATATAATATAACAATATACTAATAACATAATATAATGCCGATCTGGGTAGCCGGAAACGCGAAGACAGTAGTGCCATGGCGGTCTTGGACAGAAGGATCGCGGGTTCGAGTCCCGCCTCGGGCCGGGTTGTGTTTTTGTTTGACTCTTTATATTTGTAATTGTCTATTTCATCCATCATTATTATCATTTCACCTCATCCCCCAGGGCTAATAACCCTGGGTGTAAAAACAAATTCCGCCCGAAAATGCTGACCCCCCCTCCCCCATACGAATAAAAGTCACGAGCACCTATCAGCGAAAAGTATAACTGAGCCCCGGTGGATTGCACATTTGTGCGGTCCCGTGATGGCCACTTCGTCACCTACCCCCACAAAAAAGTAATATATTAATAAGGTAACGTAATGTAACAATAACGTAACGTAATGAATAATAACGTAACATAATGAATAATAACGTAACGTAATAATAGCGTAACGTAACGTAATAATAACGTAACGTAACGTAATAATAGCGTAACGTAACGTAATAATAACGTAACGTAACGTAATAATAAAACGTAAAGAATAATAACCGTAATGTAATAGTAACATAACGTAATGTAATAATAACAAAAACAAAATGTAGGAAGTAGGACTAGGGCGGAGGCTGCGCTGTCCCGCAGGTGCCCCCCCATATCCGACAGCCCGGGGTGCAGCGCCGTGCCGGGCGACGCGCACGCGGCCTTCCCGGACTGCTGCCTGCGGGTGCAGTGCGGCGCCGCCCCCCCCGCTAGCCCCGTTCAGCTGCTCCCCCTTCGGCGTGGAGCCCCGTGCTTCGTGGTGGACGGCCTGTCGCTCACCTTCCCTGCCTGCTGCCCGGCCGCCGCCTGCACGCGCCCCGCCCACCACCAGGACGAGAACGTCGTCTCGTGATTTCGTAATGCGACCCCTCTAGGTCAAGCGCCTGCGCTTGTATGTTGCGCGGCAATAAAATTTTGAACTGGCCATGTGATTGTTTTCTTGAAACGCTTTCGCCTTCCCTCCTTTAAAATTTCCCTTTTAAAAACCCCTTATTCGTTTGTTGCCTGTTATTTTTTCTTTTAAATTCCTCCTTTGTTTCTTGGACTTCATTTCATTTTTCAAAGACTTGGTTTTCTTTACATCATTTATTCTTCACTGCGCTTCAGTCTCCCTCGCTTCACTGAGCCTACTCTATTCTGATGCCACATGTTTTCTTCAAATCATTTAATCTACCTTCTTCATCAATCTCACAAATCTTTAACATTCAGAATTCGTATGTTATCAGTCAAGGCCTTTGCTTTCTTCCAATTCTTGAGAAGTCCACCTGCTTCCGTTCTGTGTTATTCAGGTTCATTCTGCCCTCACCTAGTGTCGTCTGTCTACGACAACGGTTTCTTCAACCCTTTTATCTTTTCTTCCGCTTCACTTCTGCCTCCCTCAGCTTCATTGATCCTCAGGTGGCTAAAGCCACCTGACAACGTGTTGTTTTCTTCAAATACTTTCTCTCCTTTCTGCTCTATTCAGCTACCCTCAAGTTCATTCAGCCTTCACCGAATGCCATTAGTCTAAGAGTTTGTTTTCTATTATTTCGGTACAAAGTTCACTTGCAACCAAACACGAAGAAAAAAAATCTTGATGCCATTTTCAAGTCCATGTTAATTATAAACAGTTTTCCCAAAACGCAAACATAAATTCGAAATATGTAAGTTCTGCATGCACATTTGTTACCTGAAATTCACCTTTCGCAAAGTCACCTGAAAAGATTCTTGTAAAAGATTTTTAAAAAATCCACAGCTAGTACATTCTTTTAACTTTTGAGGGAAAACACTTGGCAACTTCTTGAAACTTCATTTCTCACAGGTGAATCTTAGTCCAACTATGTTGCGCAAGAAACGCGCCAACTCATCGTAATGGTAAATACATTATTCGAGAAGTATTTTTTCAACAGATACAAGCTATTTAAAACCTGTATTTTCTCAACGACGTACAGAACGACAAGGCAGTGAAATTAAACTGCCAGGATGTGCAAATAAAACTTACTTATCCTTTGTATTAAATTATTTATAGAAATGTTATAAAATGATTTAAAACGATATACTGAATTAGAAACGTTTAAAACTGATTGCACACAAATGTGAAATAGTAATTTAAACTGATTGGTAAATAGAGTCAAAAATATTAATAGATGTCTTTCCAAAGTCCAAAGACGTGCTACTAGTAGAAATGGTATATTTTAACAATTGCTAAAAATGTTACCAAACTGAAAAAAATAGTAATTGTATGTTTGACGGTCAGTACATAATATTTCTGAAGATTTTCAATCTGCAATAAAATGCGTGATCGATCTTAAAATGGAAAATCCGTGCAATGTTCTTAATGGTCGTGAATTTTCGAAATAATTATTAAATAGCGTTTTATGGTTTCCTTCGCTCTCTCTAACTAGGGATGTGACAACAACAATAACACACCAGTGTTTGAATTTTATTTGAGAGTGGTTTATTAATTTATTAATAATTAATTTATAATTAAGATTTAACTGACAGAGCAAAGTAAAAAAAGAATAAGAATAATGAAAAAAAACTAATTTTGAAAGCCTGAACCTCCGAAGGGGTCTCGGCTTTCTCAAAACGCTGTACGGTGAAGGTAACGGGAAAAAGAGGCATTATGCCTTTGGCGCAGGCGTTGCTTCGTACGTTACGCTTTTATATTTGTTGAAGTTCACAAATGGGTGAAATATTTAATTCCTTTCCCTTATTTCCTGATTTTAATGAGAAAATCTAAAAAGCATCAAAATATTTTTTCTCAGCGTCCATTGTTAATATTTTTCTCAAGAATTACTACAAAATACTATATCTATATCTATGGTACAGCCTTGCTTTCAAAATGCGATTTTTCTAAAGGGCTAAACTCTACCATGACTAACTAATAGATTAAACTGTAGAAAATATTCACTTGTATAAAATTGAGCATGAATATGACAGCAGTTAGTGTGGCGGTGGCAAAGGTCTCGGGTTCAAGTTCTACTCTTCACTATTTTCCACTTTCGTGTATATTTTTGGGTAGCTTTTATCCATTTTATACAATCACTAAAGCCATTCTATAATTAAATTGTTAATGACATAAAATAAAAAAGACAAATGAATATTCAGCATACAAAATGAAAAAAAAACAACTTTAACACAACTACCTTGTTTTTTGCCTGCATATTCGAGGTGGCTATGTCGTAGCTTCCACGTGCCTGATGGGTCGCGGTTTCGAATCCCACCCGAAGCATGGGCGTTTGCGTGTGCCCGTATTCCGTTGCCGTTACCGTTACCCCCAATGTTACTTATAGTGGTCGCTATATGATCTTAGTTGTTGAAAAGCGATCTTACATAATTAAATAAAAAACAACTTGCTTTAATCGCATCGTTTCCGTGTAATGCATGGCAGGAAGGTGAGTTGTTGAGTAATGTGTGTTGCAGGTTCCATAGCGCCTCGTTTTCTCTTATCACAATGTTCAAGCTCCTATCTTTTAGTTTCTGGTCTATAACGTTTCGCCTTAAGTCTCTATGGCAGGCATGGGGAGGAGTATTTTTTTATCTAGCAGTAGAAAACTTACGGTATTTTGTGCCGTCAGTATTTTATAGATACTTCAAAACGGTCAGCTCTCCTTAGCACATTATGGACAGAGAGAGAGAATAGTTATTATATTAATATCAACATAATTAATAATAAAATAAATATATTAATAATAAAATTAATATTATTAATAATAAAATTAGTAATAGTTCTTGAATTCAGAACCACACTATTATTTCTAGAAATAACTAATGAGTGTGGGGCGCTAAATTCAACTCCTTTTTCCATTTCCAACGTTTTGTTAAATTATTATCCCCTCCCGAGGGCTGGGCGACACATGATTACACTGCTACTGCATAGGCAAAATACAATGAGGATGAGTCACCCTCACTTCTTAGAAATTCGAAATCAACTAGTCTAAAATTTTTTACCAAAATAAGATCAAAATTGTACTCAACTATAAACAAATAAAAAAACGGGTGCCAATGATGCACTTTCCGCATTAATTTATGATTTTTTAAAACTCATTTTCAGTCAACTCTCGAAGTTGACATTTATATTGCAATTTGGTATTATAGAGAGATCTTTCACGTGTAATAATTTCAAATTCTTATCTGGTCCCCCAACAGAGATACTACAGTCTACAAACGCGAAAAACGGCGTGCGGCTTGAAACAAAAGTGTCCACCGATAATTACAGGCTCGTTGATTTTAAGTTTAAATTCAAAATTTATTTATTGCTTGTTTATCCTTGAAAATAGATTTTATTACATGGGATTTTTGTTTTTTTTTCTCCCTTTCAAAAATTCAAAATTTAAGTAGTATATGATTTAGTGTAGGGATCACAGAATTTTGAAAATGTGCACACAATTCACTTTTCCCCATAGCACGTCATACGCAGTTTTTAACTGTTTTTGACGTAAAAAAATAAATAAATAAATAAGTTTGTGAGAAGTGGGGGAACCATTTTCGATGCTAGCACCAGCCCTCGTCACACGCCCCCGCACGCCGGCTGTTACAGCTGCACAACCCAGGACGTGGAGCCGCCGTGCGTCATTTTGGACGGCGACCCCGGGCTCCGCTTCCCCTTATGCTGCCCGGGCGTGGGCTGCGTCTCCCAAACACCACCGGAGCGCTCCGCCGACCACCAGGACGAGAACGTCATCTAGTGGTCTCTCGGCCAAGCGCCTTCGCTTAATGATGCGCTTGTATGATACGCAGCAATAAAATTGTCATCTGCATTGGATTGTTTTCTCAAACCTCTGTCTTTCCTCTGCCTTCCATTTAGAGTTTTGCTTCACTAAAGCCACAGCTTCGTTTACTTTTCATTTATATTCATGTCTGTATGTGTGCTTCAAATCCTTTAACCGTTTCTTTGCTTTATTCCAATTTCCTCCATTCTCATTCAGTATTCGTGCGTTGTTAACTGGTTAAACGTTTGTTCCATATATTATATATTACACCTTTTTCACTTCACTTCCTTTCAGCTTCTTCGGCCTAAGAGCATGTGTCTACGACTTGTTCCTTCAAATCATTTCTTCTTCCCTCCACTTCACTTCAGCCTCCCTCGGCTTCACTGAGCCTTACTTTATTCGGTATCCATCTGGCTACGTGTTTTCTCCAAATAATTTAATCTTACCTCCTATTGCCTCCAACTTCCCTAATTCTTCTTATGTTATCAGAGATGGTGTTTGTTTCCTTTCAATCCTTGAGAATTCCACCTGCTTCCGTTCAGCTTCCCTCCGCTTCATTCGCCCTTACCTAGTGTCGTTCGGGTTCATCAACCCTTTTATTTTTCCCTCCGCTTCCTTCTGCCTTCCTCAGCTTCATTAATCCTCAGTCTATTCTAAGCCACCTGGCAATGTGTTGTTTTCCTCAAATACTTTCTCCTCTCTCTCTACTCACCTACCCTCAAGTTCATTCAGCCTTCACCGAATGCCATTAGTCTATGAGTTTTTTCTATTATTTCGATAAAGTTCATTTGCAATCCAACACGAAGAAAAACCTTGATGCCTTTCAAGTCCAATTTTTAATTATAAATACTTTTCCTGAAACTCAAACATGAATTCGAAATATGTAAGTTCTTCATGCACTTTTGTTACCTGGAAATTCACCTTTACTTTGTCAGCTGAAAAGATTCTCTTAAAGATTAAACAAATTGAACACCTAGTGCGTTCTTTTAATTTTTGTGGGAAAACACTTAGAAACTTCAAAGAACTTCATTTCTCCCTGGTGAATCTTAGTTCAACTATGTTGCGTTGGAAACGCGCCAACTCAGCTTAATGGCAAATACATTTTCTGAGAAGACGTATTATTTCAGCAGATGCAAGCTACTTTTAAAACAGATATTGTGTCAACGATGTACGAGAAGGCAGTGAGATTAAACTGCCAGGGTTCAAAATGAAAACTTACTTGATTTACGTATTATAATTATTTATAAAAATGTGTTATAAAAACTTGTGTGTCATAAAAACGATTTAAGGTGATTTAATGAATTGGAAACGTTTGAAATGACTCAAATATGAAACAGTCAGCAATACCCTACTGACTCGTACATAGTGTCCAAAGATAATAATAGACGAGTTTCCAAAGTTCAAAGACGTGCTATTAGCATAAACTGAAGAAAATATTCACGTGTATAAAATTGAGCATGACAATTCGTGAATATATTTGCAGAGTTAGATTATCCACGTTTTGCCAAAATAACGGACAATGACCCATAGAATATACCGTCACACCTTGCGTTAGCATTACTCATTACATTCATTGTGAGTGGCTAAGCCGGCAATCGATACTATCATAACAAAACGTATGTTTTAACTTGTCACTGAATGACACATTAACTTGTATGAAGTTCATTCTGCTTACAATTTTATAGTTATAACTTATCACACTTCACCAAGGCAATTAAAAATAAAAAATATTTCCGGCGAATCCCGGCGACTGGCGTCTTTCAGCGATGTGTATTTCCAAATGGTCCTCAGGAGTTCTCCGAAAAAGAACCCCTCACATCATTACTTATCACCCGAGATCTTACGAAATCCAGAGGTTCATACGAGCTCAAGGTAGAACCCAGTAAGGTAAATTTGTCGTTAGGAATGCAACGCTAAAATAGTTTTTTCTGAATAGTACTATTTTTCGTTCAATAATATCGATATGTTGATATCAAAAATAATATTTGCGTATATTACAATATTCTGAAGTTTAACCGTTTCCCTAATTAGCATTCAATAAACTTCATTCTAAAGTTTCCAACTCTTATTATAATTAAAACTCCAACCTTTTATTTCATTTCATAGCCGAATATATCTCTGGACCACTAAAGAGGTTTAGAAACAAAAATCATCCGCTTCAGTCATCAGTCAAAGCATTTTGTGTCTGGAAACCAAAGATTTTCTGATCATTTTTCTTTTTTATTTTCCTTTTCTTCTACCCTCTACTGAAAACCGATCGAAATTCCGATGTTTTTTATGATAGTATGTATTAATCAAACGAAATACTTGTATTACACATACGGCATTGGATCTTCAATGTTTTGCAATATAAAAGTGTGTATATTTTGATAAATAAACCACCTCTGCTTGTTACGCCAAATCGTCACATTGAACGTATATATCTAGAAAAGTATTCATAAATATACATAGAATAGCTACATATAGGCGTCGAGCTTATACATGACCAATCAAAGTAGCCCCGATTGGGAAAGTTGCCATCCCTACTTGCTACGCCAAATCTCCTCAGTGACACCATCCAATGTATTATTTTAGACCAATATTCATAAATATACATTAGTAATACACTATATACATGCGTCGAGCTTCCAGTACATGACCATATCAGAGTAGCCCCTGGAGTTCGGGAAAGCTGCCATCCCCACTTGCTACGCCAAATCTCCTCAGTGACACCATCCAATGTATGTATTTTAGACCAATATTCATAAATATACATTATAATACACTATTACATGCGTCGAGCTTCCAGTACATGACCATATCAGAGTAGCCCCTGGAGTTCGGGAAAGTTGCCATCCCTACTTGCTACGCCAAATCTCCTCAGTGACACCATCCAATGTATATATTTTAGACCAATATTCATAAATATACATTAGTAATACACTATATACATGCGTCGAGCTTCCAGTACATGACCATATCAGAGTAGCCCTGGAGTTCGGGAAAGTTGCCATCCCCACTTGTGACGATCGGCAAATGATACCTCACAGACCCGCATGGCTACGTCAGTAGGGCGGGATCCCCGGCGCGGGCGCGTGCCTTTATCCGGTATTGGGCCCGCCCCGCTGATCGCCTACCTACGTAATCCGGCACCTCGGGTCGCGCCAACGGTCGCTGAATCTCTCTTGCGGGCGGGGCGGGGCGGGGCGGCGCGCTTTTCCTGCTGTGGCGTGCTGACGTCAGCCCCGCCGTGGCTACATAAGAGCGGAAGAGAGCGCCTCCACACCATCAGCGAGTCCGCCGCCGCAGTCGCCGCTTCGCCTCCTCGCTCGCTCCGCTCGCCTTGACGTCATGAAGAGCCCCAGAGCCTCGTCCGTGCTGCTGCTCGCGCTGGCAGTGCTTGCGTTGGCGCACATCGGCCGCGCTGCCGTAGCTCTCGAGAAGGTCGTGGAGAATCCTAGTGAGTATACAGCATTGTTGAGGTGCCGGTGAGAAGTGCAAATTAATTTGCCAAGGGTGTTTTCATCATTGGATGAAGCAGGTATAAGCCAGGAATCTATGCGTCGGATCCGCTGATGAAAGTCGAAATAATAATAATAATAATAATAATAATAATAATAGTTTATATTTGTTCATGAATACCCTTGCTTTAATTAATACATTGAAAGAAGTGCTTGTAGTGTTAAACCAAGAAAATTGATACCAATTGGTAGTTCAAGATTGTATGATTAGATTTATTTAATTCTGGCAAGGTTTCGTGTCTATAGTTTTACGTTTCGTCCTAAAAGTCTAGAGGGGGACCACGCTGATGAACTCCATCAGTTTGTCACATTTATTTTGTTCCTGGAAAGGTCCCACCTTCTTCTGCTCTCACTTGCAATATCACTGGATGTCATGACTCTTCCGCTGACTAGCTACGCTACGAATTGACATCGACAATAATTAAATTCAAGCGATAAAAATAATGATAAAACATTCTTTACAGAAGTTTTAACGCAATGAAAAAGATTATACTTTGCAAACATTTTTACAGTTTACTTAAATTGAAGACGTACCACACGCAAGGAATATGTTTATCTGGCAGATTAATTTTACAGAATTATATTTTTAATGCGATATTTTCTTTTAATTTCAGTGTACCCTCGTCACTGTAAAGATAGCAGCCTCAATAGATATTTTGCCGATAAGACATCATGGTTCGTCTCCGGCGAGTGTCAGAAGAAAAATTGCAACTTTCCACACATCAGTACATTCTCGTAAGTATGGACTAATTATCTTTGAAATATTTATATAATGAATAAAAATAAATAATATTATTCAGCAGCTCTTAGCAGTCATGCTGCAGATAACCACAAATAATTTATAAGTGGAAATATCTAATGCAATTTTTAGTTAAAAATATGTATTTTGTTTGTTTTTCTTTTTCGGAGAAATTTGTAGTCTTAAGGCACAAGTATATTTTTATTAATGCATTAGTATGTGGGAAGTAATTACTTGAAATTTTATATTTATAAATAAAATGAAATGATACCTCGATATGTACATGTGTTTAGAGTAAAACCAAAAAGCTAATAATAATAATAATAATAATAATAATAATAATAATAATAATACACGTCATGTACTTGTTCTTCTAGATGTGCATCTGTGTCTGTGGATCCGCCATGCCACCTCGTAGTCGACAACACGCTACGATATCCTGAATGCTGCTCGCAAGTTCGGTGTCCTTCATTCGAGAGCTCCAATGGCGATAACAATGACATATAAAGACCGTCATTCAGCCACATACATCGCCTGCAAGCATTTGGTGCTTTATCTTGCCTTCAATCATCATCCACAGTAAACTTTTAAAACAATTGCCAAATGTGTTTGCACCAGAAGTGGCGCGCACAGTGACTAATGTGGTAATGATTCTACCTACTAGAATATTGGTGATACCAAATGTAAATATTTATGTGCACATGAAATGTGGAACAAACTCAATGTCATCTTCTGGCACTAGTCTCAAACGTTTCATCTTAATTTATGATCTACCATCTCATTTGTCATCCTTATTGTGTCATCTGGAAAGAAAGCGAATAATGTAAACTAAATGTATTTATTTAAAGATATTAATTTAAATTATTTTTATTTCAGTGTATTAGAAAAGAATAAAGTATATCACATTTACCATTTAAAATATTTTTCTTATCATATTTCTATATTTTAAAACATATTTTCTTAATGTTTTTTACATCACGGTGTACTACAGAATGACAATTAATAACACAATACACGTCATGTACTCAAGCAGGAAGCAAACTCATTCAATATGATATGAGTAAGGCCAAGTAAATGAGGAATAAAAGTAGTATTAAAAAAAATTTATGAAATATTTTCGCTACGAATTTGCTCCCTTACAATTATTTTCATTGCTCTCTTAAGATTATTTTCATTTCGTTTCTAATGACGAGTTTTAAAGGTGATTTATGCCTATCATAGTAATATTATTAAAAAAGGAGTTAATACATTTCGGTCCTATTAAGGTTGTAAATATAGAAATTGCACAACTACCGGGCAAAAAATAGCAACCGTAAATTAGGCATATTATCGCCTTCCATGTAGGATTGCACAACAACTGCTATTCGTCAACCAGGGCGATGGTGCGCCTGGTTACTGAAAGTTTACTGGTTACTGAAAGAAAATACTGAAAATAAATTTATTTGCTTCCATAGTTGGGTTAAGGTGGCAAATAGAAATCTGCAAGATGTGCCAATTGCTCGCTCGAACTGCTGAAGCATTTGTACCTCGAGCGGTACATGTTCTGAAGCGTCCTACACTCACACGTGCGCCTCATTCAGGGGCCGGGGCCATGGCCCTGACACCTTCGTTTTACGCAACTTCAACGCGACATTGACAACAAAACATAAATGTTTAAAATTAAAACATCGATATTAATAATATATCTTTGTGAAATTATGATTGTTTTTAAAATTTTCCCAAGATAACGTGTGTCATTCATGTTTGCGAGGAGGAGAATTTGATTTGACAGAGGCAGTGATTATTACTTTATAACCAAGATTTTGCCAACTAAAGTAAAAATTAGAACAATTAACGAAACTGAGCCCGAAATTCTCAGCGCCCAGTATGATCCCAAGGGACCAAACACTCTTCAATCAGCGATTTCCCATAAAAATGTATATTATATGTTCAATGCTCTGAAGTGATTTTATTTTTGTTCAACATGTATTAACAACGTGTATTTACACATTTTGCGCAAAAACCGAACGTAAAAGTTTTTTATACGTATTGGCGATTATTCGAAGGTACTGTGTCAGAAATTACCTCAGATATGAAAACTGAATCCGTAGTTTATTTGGTAAGTATCGAGAACAAATATTCAGTAAAGCATTGTGTACACTGTTAAGATATCTATTACAGAATATAATACGAGTACAAATAGCATGAACGGAATAATGACGTTTACCTGACATGGAGGAACAACCATAACAATATCAATACGAACGACACAATCGATGTTTGACGAGGGGATGCAATGATTACGGAATTGCGAAAAGCCCCATTATTCCTAGTTGGGTTTTTTTTAATGTTTTAGTATGAAACATGTAACATCAAAATTTGTTCCAAAATTGTTGAATTTCGCTCAAAAGCGTCGTCGAATGAACATTTCAAGAAGATGCAGAAAAAATAAGCCCAAACGGGTCATAACTGGTGAAGAAACACGGCTGCACGGATATTACGTCACGAAAAGACTCAATCGTCCAAACAGAAGCTTCCTGAAGGTCAGAGACCAAAATAAACATGCCAAATCCGATCAAATTTTAATATTTTTCTGTTTTCACGGATTTAAACGGCGTAGAGTATTGTGAGTTCTTGCAACCAGGTACTACAGTTAATAAGGAGTAATTCTTTACGCAGTTTACGCGATGGACTCTCAATGAAACGTCCGGATTTGTGGTGAAACAATTCATGACAGTTGCATCACGATAACAATTGCACCCGCTCACATTTCAATTGTTCGTTAATTTTTGGCCTTGAACAACACCGTTATGGTGCCTCAGCCTCGGTATTCCCTGGGAAAAGCGTCCTATGACTTCGTCCTAACCCCACAACTCAGGAACTCCTTGAAACAAAAGTTTTGTCAACACTGAAGAGATGAAAGCAGAATCGCCGAAGGAGCTGAATGCCATACCAATAACTGATTTTCAGAAGTACTTTGAAGACTGTAAAAACGCTGGAACATATTTATTACTTCGCTTGAAAATTATGTTGGAGAGAACAAAATCAGTACTGATGAAAAAATGTTTTGAGAAAAAGTAGTTTCCGCGTTTGATCGTAATATAATATTCTATATAAATGAAGGCCCCATTACCCCAGATAGTCATTTGGAAAAACAAGAGAATAATTCGTGGCAAAATTGTCGATGGTGTTAGCGATGAGGAATACTGTGACTTTTCCCAACTTCGTAATCATTGGAACCCCTCATCAAACATGAATCACTGGCACTCAGTTTTAGTTTCCCTCGATGTTCGCGGCGAGCGTGATTATTCCCTTTACGATATTTGTACTCGTGTATTGTTTTATGTAATTTATATGCTGTCAGTGAACACAATCCATTACCAAATATTTACACTCGATAATAATCAAATTAACTATAGATTTTCAGATTTCATATCCGAGATGATCTTGGATAGAAAATGACCTCGCTGGTAATGGAACAAAAAGAAAATTTGATAAGATTTAAAAACTTCATGTTTTTACGCAAAATATGCAAAAAATATTGTTGATGAACGTTGAACAAAAATAAAATTACTTCCTTGTATTGAACATATCATAACATTTGTATAAAGGAGATGTCTAAAAAGGGACACAACATAAATAAAAACGAGAACGTTCGAGCCTGTACCTTTAAAAGGATAATTTTACGACAAAACCTTATAAGAACTTTTTTGAAGGAAATTGTGCTCGCTTGAATTTTGTATATAGCATGATTTTCGTTAGGATAGTTGCGATGCAAAAATACATACAAAAAAACATCTTTCACCCCCACCTCCCCTTTAGGAATTTTAGTATAATATGCGGTAGGTACCAACGGAGAATCATGCTAACTCCGGGATTTTTTTTCTTCAATAACCAGCTTTTCGTCTAATTTGACTGGGCTATACCATCATTATAACTACAACAAATACGTACAACCCAAACAGCGTAAGGCGAAGTAATTAGTATTTCCTAAATAAATCTTATGCACCTCTCTTTTCAAGCCCATGTATCAATGAATGTTACTAATTCGCTCTGACTCAATATTGCATTCCACATTGTGACAACTTGGAAGGCCGAGCGAGAACTGGAAGGTCTTAGCATCACACCAGCCACCACTGTCACACTGGCCTGACATCTAGCGGATTGTGCGGTAACTGCTGCGGCGCTGGAGCGAAATCGTCTCCTGCAGAGCTGGTATGCTCCCAGAACGTAATGCGATATTTTTAAAGCAACATCATTACCATGCATCAGAATAGTTATCATTACCAAACCACTTAAGTCTGCTGATTTATACGGCTTTCTAATAAGAATATTTAGACACACGTAACAACGAATTGTCGTTTTCAAACGTAAATGGAGTAGAGGAATGCGATTGCTAAAAGCTATGAAAAGAAAAGACCCAAAAATTCCAAAGTAAAAATTATACTATAAGAAAATTAATTCATCAGACTTTGGGACATGTGTACATGACAGCAAATTATGTATTATATTAGTACAACTTTAGAGAAGAATGTGTTAGGGAAATAGTAATTCTACCGGGTATCCCACCAACTATGGACCACCCCCACAACTTCTAAACGGTTGAGGATATCGACATGCAGTTTTCGCTGAACAATGCAGAATCATGGGGCAAGTAATATGCCGTAGATAAATTGTCTATAATATTTTTAGTTTTCGAGAAATTTAATAATCTTTGATTTTTTAAATGAAATATATATTTTTGTCACCACAATGGATAGATTTAAAATAGGAAGAAAAGTTTATGTTAGTATTTTGGTAGTAATTTGAGTGTAAAATTAGATTTTCTGACATGAGATTTTCAAGTAAACGGACAACCTTTTGCAACAGTCGCCATTGGGGGAAGGCTGTCTTCGCGGCGTCGATACTGTTTTGTGGAGAGAGGAGTGTGAGAGGGGTGGACGTGCAGGATGAAGGCGTAAATGCAGCAATTCATGATATTGACACGAAAACACTTTAACAAACATCAATTTTAACGATCAGAATGAGAGTTTTTTTCTATTTGTTCATCAAAATTGAACTTTTCTTCTTCTGAAATGCAAAAACGAAGAATCGAAAACAACGAAATAAAAAATATCCTAGCGAAAACGATAATAATAAAGGTATTTTTCTAACTTGCAAGAATCGAGCTCAATGCAGGAACAAGACATCATTTTAAAACATCGGAAGCAAATTAATGCTTAAAGATTTTCATTGTAATATCTCGAATAATTCATCAAATGATAGATAGGTAGACGTTTCTTATTATTTCCTGTTAACAACCGTCTTATTTAACACGTACCAATAGAACAAAGAAATAACAATTTTTGAAATACTCTTGACAGTTCTATCAGTGTAAAGTTACCAAACTGCACATTAACAAAAATGCATATCTGCAGACGCAGCTGCTAGAGAGAGTTTCTCTTTCACTTTCACTAATTAGAGTGTTTCTCACTTCATAGCGCCAAGTGCTGCCACAAACCTGAAAATCCACGGCAGAAGACGGAAGTGCAATGTTTTCTTTTCCATTTATGAACAGCAGTCGTATGGTTGCAAAGTGGACGAGTGATAATTGTATTTAAAAATAAAAATTTAACAACGAAGAGATGGCGGTTGGCTTTTTGTTCAGTTTGAAAATGATATTAATCATTATCATCTTCCTTACGCTACCAATTTTGATATCGTTCTTTGGAACGATGGATGTTTTGAAATTTCAGTAGAAGACAAGTTAAATCCAGATAAATAAATGAAGAAAATCTCTCATTCTGATCGTTAAAAGCAGTATTTCTTAGTGTGACGTCTGCGTCAACACCAAGGATTGCTTTAGTGATGCCTCTTATTTTCCACTACGACCTTTCTCAGTCTCTCCTCTCCAAGCAACAGTCTTGACTCCGCGAAGGCCTCCTTCCCCGAAGGCGAGAGTTGCAAGGGCTGCTACACGATTGCCCTTTTAATTCAAAATCACATGTCAGAAAGTCTAATTTTATACTCGAGTTACTATCAAAATATTAGCATATAATACATAATTTTAATCCCCTTTTATTTGTCTATTCATTGCTGGTGAAAAATATATAGTTCAATTTAAAAAATCGAAGATGATTAAATTTCTCGAAAACTAAAAATATTATAGACAATTTCTCTACGGCATGTTACTTAACCAATGATACCGCATTGTTCCGGAAAAACTGCATTTCAATATCATGAACCATTTAGAAGTTATGGGGGTGGTCCGTAGTTGGTGGGACACCTGTATATACAAGTATTTGTTGTCAAGAAAGATTTAAATTTTCCTTGACTAAATCCAAAAACTACGACTTCTGGTAACAAATGGAGTATTCCAATCGTTGAAGAATTTTGTGAAGAACACTTTTAAATAACGAAACATTACTTAAAAATAATTTTAAAAGTCCCCAAATAATGAACACGAGATAGCAATTTGAGAAATTTCATTGGTTGATGCGTCAACGTATTGCCTACCACCCTCATTTAATTTCTTGAAGGTTACAGTTAACTATTTGGTAAATATTAATTGTAATATTGGTCCAAAAAATAGAAATACAATGTAATTCACTGAAAACACTATAATATTAAAGAGAATTTAAATCCACGTCCACGTATGCAAAATATTTCCCCGAATACTGCGTTCAAGAAAATTCTGCACAGAAGAAATAAATTCTTCTAGAGTGGACGACGCGCACGCGAACCGGGCTCCAGGAGTTTTTCACGCACATCAAAGAAAAGGTACTCCCGAATAAGATGTTAAGAAGTCCCAGTGGCGTAGTTAGAGGGGCACGGGAGAGCGATGCGCCCCGGGTATCACAATTTTAAGGGTGACATCACTTACAAAATTGTATAGTTGCAAGTAAATAATTATTTATTTTTAATTGAATTATTCTGAAATACATAGTTTATAAAATATTATAAATACATGCATGTGCAAATTACTTTTATTTTTATTAAATAATGTATAAACCATTCAGTAATGGATATTTTTATATATAATTTAGGGAGCGGGTGACACCAACTGAAGCTACGCCACTGAAAAGTTCCCCTAAACCAAATGACATGAGTAGTTACACTAGAACTCCAACATAAAAATAATATTTTTGTAAAGTTCCTTTGCCTCCGAGCCACCACCACGTTCCTCTTTTGCAGTCATTTACAAAGCACATTTAAAGTCAAGGTGATTTCAAGGCGGGAAAACGGTAAAAACTCTTAATTTTAAATTACAGCCCAGCAGAGAAAAATCTGAACAAAATTACAATCATTTGTGTTTTGAGAGGCACTTTTGAGATTTTTTCAGGCCTGTGCCAGTTTTCTAAGAAAGTAAAAAATATTATTTGATTTTTTTTTGGAAAAATATTTTTTGCGTTTGAATTTCGCCCTGAGAAAATATCAAAAAAATGTTTTTTCTGGTCGTATAAATTACTTTCTTTTTCATTTTTTTTTCAATCAGATAAAATAGTGTTAAGTTGATGGAAAAAACACGTGCCTGGCAAATAAAAAAAAAACAAAATAATATAACAGGTACACACCTTATTAGAATAGTGTGTGTACATTTTATATTATTTTGGTTTTTGATTATTTAGATATAATTTTGTGGATTGTAAAATTTTTAGACAGATGTCTTCATGCCTTACTCTAGTCCTGATGAAGGAATTAAATTCCGAAACGTTGGCAAACTAATTGTTTCATTGTTCAAAAGTGACTAATCCCGTGAACTACACCCCTAATTCCATCAATGGTCGTGAATTCTATAATTGTCAAGAAATATTGTCCATAATGGCTTATTAAATTGAAGTTTCTGTCAAATATTTACCTACCTTGTAAAACGTTCGTAGCTGCCATTTGCTGCACCGCGTACTCCGGGGTCACGAACACACGTCCACCACCACTAGCTTCTTAAACCCGAATTCCAGTTCGATTCTCTTTGCAAACTATGACATCAGCTCGTTCTAACCGTGAGCCATTGGGAAAGCCTACAGCCACCAAATTTCTTGCATCACTCCGCGAATACGCTACGCAAAGAAATCGACACATTTCGGCGACATGGTGAACGACAACACAAATCCGCGAACGGAATCGGGTCTCATGTAAAATAACACTTTTAAGGAGGTGTAAACACTTCGCTCCGCGTGTCCAAATTGATGACGAGATTGAGAAACAACCACGCACATTTGCTCTACGAAATAGAGCAGCCCGCGTACCCACCCGTCTCACGATTTTCCCTTTCGTTCACAGATCTTGCGGGATCGAGAGTCGTTCATTAATCTGCTTCAACTGTAGGCTTCCAGGGCGAATGAGACGAGTTTCTCCCGGAAATTTCAAAGAAAGCTTATCTGTGAAAGCTCTCTGACTGTGCCACCCCTTCCAGTGTCCACTCCGCTTGAGAGCGGTCAGTTCGCCGTAGGGAGGAAATTTGGGCGATG
Source organism: Teleogryllus oceanicus (assembly GCA_964035755.1). Lineage (NCBI taxonomy): Eukaryota > Metazoa > Arthropoda > Insecta > Orthoptera > Gryllidae > Teleogryllus > Teleogryllus oceanicus. The sequence goes on from CAXIVR010000007.1 coordinate 105,480,532, forward strand.
GCGTGGAGACCCCCCTCGGTCGCATTTATTTCGCGCACTGGGGCGACATGACTTTAGCCATGAACTCCTCTGTGTAAATAGTAGAAAGCTAATTAATTATATTATATAGTATTTATTTATATCATTAATCATCATCAATGATGCTACTGGTACTGGGGTTTCAAAACGAGGAGAAATAATGTGTAAAATACTTGTTCACTTAATATAGAGAACACAACGTTCAGCCAAATCAAAAATTATTTCTTTTGCTCTTTCTGCTTTTTCTCTTTGTTCTAATTCTTTTTATTTTTCTTCTTCTACTTTTATTCTATTTGTTCTTATTTTTTATCTACTTCTTCTGTTACAGTTTCTGATCTTGTGGCTCTTCTTCTTCTTCTTCTTCTTCTTCTTCTCTGCTGCTGCTGCTGCTGCTGCAGCCGTTGCTGCGTCACTTTGTGCTTCTTCTTCAGCTCTTTTTACCTTCATTTGTTCTTCTCTTTATTTTTTATTTTATTTTTCTACCTCTTCGCCGTTTCCTCCTTCTTATCCTCCCGGGTAGATGTGGCACGAGTACAAGTTAAAACACGAACGATGTACCAGAGTTTCATGATCCATTAAATGAATACACGATAATGAATACACGATTTGGGAAGAGGTCAAAACCTCTTCTTCTTTTTCTTCTCAGTCTTTTTGTTATTATTCTTCCCATTTTGACACAAAATTAGTGATTTTAAAACCTCAAATAAATATATTCCTGTCCACTTTGTTGACGAGTTTTACTCCAAAATAACTGACGAATTATTTATCAGAACGAAAATGAAGTGCAGTTAATAAAGATGAAAATCTCGTACGCCAATTGCCTGTGGCGTTGTACATTGTGTGGGTTGCATTTACATCAAATAATGTTTTAAATGAGCCTTTTTATTTATAACCAATATTTCTAAGCATTATTTTATCGCATATATTCTTCATAGTAAGTCAGTTGTTTAAAAATCTACACATACCAATGTTCACTTTAATTTTTTAAAGCGTGAAACTTAGCAAAAAACTGTTTTCTCGTTAAACAATTATAAAATCCCTATAAGAATACTTTAACAATTTAAGTGTGTGAATACAACGTGGATTAACGTATATCAAGACCTTTTTAAGTTTTACGAAAGTTTGCTCTTTTGCAGATGAAATGTTTCTCAGATAACTGCTTTAATTAATCAAGATTTTTAAAACGAGAGAAAGGTTCAAAAAACGGAGAGATTTTTACTTATTCATATTCGCTTTCTTATGTATTTCCAAAATTCTGCATGACTCTCCTACAGTATAATTTCATATAACTTGTTTTTTCTTTTCCAGAGATTTTAAAATTGTATATTCCCAATTTCAACAGCACTTCTTAAATAAAATTGTTTTCAAACAAATAGAAGTTTAAATATATTTGTATATTGTTATTATTTCTAAATTACTCGAGTTTATTAAATCGTTTTAAAAAGTTAAAATAAGTTTTAAGGAGAATTACGTATTTTATCTTCCATAATACGAGTATAATGAAAGAAACATTGCTGATGAAACTCACGCAAGCAAAATACTAATTTCAAGGAAAACATACTTATCTGCCTATTTTAACATGCCTCTTAGTTACCATTCTCCTAATTTTACTGCTCGTCTCTTTTTCCTCGTCCATGCTTCGACAGCGTTCCGAGTTGCTATCTTTTCATGCCCATTAGCTGATCTGGTAAGCTGGCGGCTGGCGGCTGGCCTTTCGCTGTGGCCGCTAACGACACCGACACAGGACAGCGCACAGTGAACAGAAAGAAGCCCAAACGCGCGCACAAGACGACGCAACGCTTTTTTCCCTTTCAAATGTCTGATACTTTAACATTACAAAAATGTTTGAAATGGCAATAAATTGTGAATTCTAATGTTTTGATACACATTTTTACATTTAATTATGTCAAAACTTACAGTAAAAAATTTGCCCCTTTTTTAACTTAATGTAATATATTTTAAAGCGTCGTCGTTTTAGGTGCAGTGTATATCAACGGAAATAGATGAATGTTTATTTGATAAAATATGTTTACATATAATTTTCCGAAGTATTTTTGGCATTTTTTTGAAAATCCGTATGAAACGTAAGTTAGTAAAAAAGTTTTTGTCTTGTATACTGCTGTTAATTTATTATAAAACTATATAAAATATTGTGGTAGAATTTGAAATACAGTGCTTTCAAAAGCTACGCAAATAGGAATAAAAATGAAAATGTTGTTAGACAATAAAGTTATATGAATAAACAGTATTTTCATAGCTAATAAGTACGCAGATTATTTCTGCCAATTTTTTTATCTTTCAAATCTTTACAAAAAATACTATTGGGTCAAATTTAAACTTTAAAGTCAAGTATTTAAGAGAAATTGATACTCTCCATCAGTTCCTGTCTTTCTGTTATATAATGCTCCTACCCTCGCATATCAGGAATCTCTCTTCTTCTAAGCAAGCGTTCATGGTTCGTTCGACGCGAAGCGTTCGACGAGATTTCAATACAGGTGATGCATTATGTAGCATGGCATATGTAGTATTATATGGCTTTACGTTATAAAAGGAAAGAAGCTGATAGAGATTATTATTGTCACTTATAGATGTTTGGCTTATAGTCCTAAAATACTCTGACATACGTTGTGCCTTTTTAATGTAATTGTAAATAAATGCATTTATTAATCTTCAGCAGCAAAGACCTCTGGAATGTGTATATTACTTTCAGAAACACACATGACAAAAATAGACTCTTCTTCCTTATCTTAACGAATGTCAGGGAATCGGTTCACTTTCGCAAGAACATGGCGAATGTCAATGCGACCCCGTGGGCGAAAGAAATATTCATAACCGCAAACTTTTAAGGAGATTAACACTACTCTACGCTTATCGAAATCGATGACGTTGCCCTGACATTTGGCCTATGCGATTAACACAAAACATTCTTGAGCCTGTCTAACGCACAATTGTTAAGGCATTGTGTCAAAATCTTTCCTTTTTTTTAAATCAACGAAAACGCTCCGATCTCATTCAAGCAACGACACAGACTGCCGCCGTTCCCATTACTAGTACTTGGCTCAAGACCCAAAAATAAAATCTTTCTGTTCAGAAAAACAACTTTTTGCTCGCGCGCGTGTTTGGGCCCGGCTCGGAGCAGTGCAGCGCGGCGCGGCGCGCTGTGCCGGGGGCGGGGCGACCTTAGTGGCTGGGCCGGGGAGGCGCCCGAAATCTCTCGAGCGCGCGCTATATCGCCGAGGCGAGGGGCCGGAGCCGGGGGCCGCGAGCCCCCTGACCCCGCGCACCTGCAGAACCTGTTGCGGCGGCGGCGGCGGCGGCGCGCCGGGCGCCTTATCAATTTGTAGTAACAATGTGCTCACCTGCCCGCGAACCCGCCGCCAACCGTCGCGTCAGCCGAAAGGGTTAATTCCGGGGGCCCCCCGCGAGGAGGGGGGTTTCCCCCACACCGCCTCCCGGATCTGCAGCGGCCGCGCGCGCTCGCCGGCGAGGGCGACGCTGCGGGGATAAGCACGCCTCCTGGGGGTTGCGGTGAATGACAGCGGGAATTTGTTTCTAGGCCTTGACTGCGGGTTGTAAGGCGTTTCGAATGGCGGTAGCAACCCGCCTCCTCGTAGAAGTTGGCCGCAATTCGGTGGCAGGCCCCCTCTGGCGGAGAGGGTGGAAACATACGTGTCGATGTTATCAAAAAATATGTTTGTAAGAATCATCACTTTTTGTTATACATCGCTTGATTAAAGTCGGTCTTTTTTAACATCGATATTTTGTGCTCGATGTTTCTCCCGTGTTACCGGGATAGCACGTTGCCTGTGGTGGACTGCGGTGAATGGCAGAGGTAATTTGCTCCTAGGCCTTGACTGCGGGATGTAGTTGTGTTGTGCTGGGTGTCGGGTTGTAAGTTGGTTCGAATGGTGGTAGCATCCTACCTCCTCATTGATGTGCCGACAGCAATTCAGAGCAGGCTCCCTCGAGCGGAGAGGGACGAGATATAATTGTCGATGTTTTCACAATACATATGTTTCCCTAAACATCAATTTTTGTACATCCATTGATTATAGCAGTTGTTTTTAAACATCAATATTTTGAGCCCAATTTTTCTCTATATTCTTGACGATTCTTGTTTGTGAATGGAAAATTAATAAAGGTTAAAATACGATTTAATAACTGTTAGTATAACTGTCAATTCATGTGTTCGAAGGAAACAAACGCTGTTTTGCTACTTTCATCGAGAAAAGTATCTCTCCCCAGAAAGATGACCTCGTTGTACTGGTATTTCCTACGCATTTTCCTCGAATTTCACACGCGGAGAGATGGTTAACGTATGTGCAATATGCGTGCGGTCTGTCCTCCTTGTACGCTTTCACGAAGCAAGGTAAGAAAACTCTGAAAGCCTGAATGTTTAGGGTAATCTCAAGGAGCAGTTTTGTTAATTTGCTTTGTTTAGTTTATTTTGTTAATTAAATCTGATATCTTATTAGTAGAAATGACTGTCAAATTAAAATCTTCCTGGCGGTAAAAGGAGTTACAGGTTACTTTTAAAATCGTCGATGCTTTAATTTTGAATATTGGTGTGTTGAAACATTGTTTTTTGTTTGATTTTTTTGTTGTCGATGTCGATCCCGGGTAAACGCAACACGAAAGCCGTTAGAGTTACCGAGTCTCCGTCAGAATCTGAATTTCATTCTTATGTAATGACCGCGTATTTAAGTACCTGTATTCTCTGCTGGGTGCCGTGTAAGATGTTCAGTCATGCCCCCCGTCCGTTTTGATCTCAGACGCGTCGAATTGATAGGCTGAGGTGTACGTGAAAGTCTCCGCGAGATGGTTTTCTTTGGTTTCTATTTCCCCGTTTGTCTGTAAACAGCACTAGTGCCTCAATCATACCCATGATTTTCACCGAAATTCGTATTCCCTGATTGGTATTGGGTAATGACGTGGTTCCTCGAATTTAAAATCGGTATTTTAATATTTGGTGCTCTAATGGAAACTCGATTGCTCCAAAAGCCTATACGTCTTTATTTGGAACACAGCCTCGGCAAATATTTTTCTTTGTATACCAGCATTATAAACAACCTTTTCTGTTGCAAGAAATTGTTCATAAAAGGGCCTTTTACGGCACAAATAATGACGTATTAGATTTTACGGCACGAATGGTTGCGTCAGCACACATGCAGCCATTCGCAACGAGAGAATCTTGGGGAGGTAGCTGTAAATGGAAAGCCGAGTACCGTTTTCTCGTACAGATGTCAAATACCCAAGACGTAACAAAGAAGTTGTTTTGCAATATTAAGTTTGTTCATCTTAAAAAATTATAATGTGAAAATATACAAACAAATAGTGCATGCATCTCGTTTATAATGTTGCTTTATTGTATTCGAACAAACTCGCTCCTAACGTCGCTCGTTTTCAACACAAGTACTCATGCAATAAAAATTAACATTATAAATTAATTGCATAAACTACTAGTGTTGGAAAACTTTAGGTGGGTTAAACTAACATTTTAGTGTTACGTAATCGTTACAAATATTACAAGAAAGTATGGCATTTGACCTGATCACGAAACTTGTGTGAATTCTATTTTTATCTTGCGGCAAGAGAAGTTAAAAAATGTTTTCCTTCTTCACGAGAAACTATTGTTTTGATTGGAAAACCAAGGATATCTCCTACTAAACTATAATACCCTGATATTATAGAACCAGTATTTTTAAAATGGTCAGCCCATTAATATTTTCCTTGTGGGTGACCCTTTGCAAAGTTGTTTTCTGTAGTTTCGTATGAATTTCTGGAAGTATCTGTGGCAAATGTTCTGCCTACTCGCTCCTGATTAGAGGCAGGACACAGGGGAGTCAGGACATGAAAGCCTCCACGTGCTATCGGATTAGGGGTATACGAAAGACATCTTCGTTATGTTTTGTCATTGTTGACCCACACCTCATCTCCTAGTCCAGCAGTTGAATATAACTGTACCGTTGTAAACGGTTGTCTGTGAATATGAACATACCCATAACTTTTACTTTTTTGGAATTTTTGATAGTATAAAATATTATGGTGGTAAATGTATACAAAATTAAATTAAGTGATATGTAGAATATACAATAATTTTGTGAACATAAATTTAAAAAGGACGTCCGTCAAACAACCCTCCTCGGTTTGTCCGTGTCCGTCAGAGTCTGTTTTTCCGAAACCCATCTCCTCCTCAAGCTTATGGACTGAGTCTTAGGCCGCTCTTCTACCTACTACAGTCGGAGTTTTAATCGCCTGTTTGGAGGGCCTTTGTATGCGTGCTTAAGAAGTTGTGTTCCCTGTAGGGTGTCGTGTAAGTTGTTTGTAGTTTTGTTCGGATGTTTCCTTCTTAACTGGAAGATAAGATGTTGCTGTATGTCAAGATTCGTGAATATTGAAATGCTAAACTTATGCGCCTGGAATGTAACGAGAGTCGTGGAATAAGATTTTATTTGTCAAATCCTGACGGTTATATATCTCATGAATACATTGCCTTATGAACTTGAAACAGAAAAAAATTATTAGACTTTAATTGATACATCATTATTTTAAAACAAAAACAAAATAGACGATCAGATCACATCGATGTCAATATTTTGAAAATATTGATGTTTTATTAGAAACATTGTTGTTTTAAACATCAATTTATTAAAACCAATCATTTCTTATGATCCATATTTTGTAGCCGATGATTTTACTTTTCGAATTTTTGTTAGTGAACAAAAAATTTCCATAATCTCAATTTTGTAAAAGCTCAAAAAGCATATCAGCAGATGTACAACTGCCAATTAATGTGTTTGAACCAAACGAACACTATTTGCACTACCTTTTTCGAGCAGACGGTCTCGTCGGCGATGGCTCCGAAACCCAGTTATTTAATGTTCGTTTCGTCCTATCTCAACCAACAATATTCCAAAATAAAGGCTAATTGTGTACTCTAATCCCGAATTTTATGGTCTTCTGTATTTCCCAAAACCGTGGGCTTTACTAGCTTTGGACTATAGCCAGCAAGAACCCACGTAACGTTTCTAGGTAATTCAAACGCCAATTATTTCGTTAAATAATGTCAATGAAAAATATTTATTTACAAATAATAACGAACGAAGTTAATCCAATATAATATTTTTAAGTCGAATATAGAAAAACACAAACATGATATAATAATGAAGAGTTAAGGACCCATTTAACCTTACGAACCTCAAGAAGCTTTGACAGTACTCGAATACAATACTAGTCGGGCCCATACGAACATTGCACGATTTTAAAGCCATTATTTCTAAAGCAAAGTTAACCGAAGGGAAGGATCTAAGTTTAAACGTCTTTGCCAATCACTTTCTGCAAGAGAGTACAGGTACTCTCCATAATATTGGAAATATTTAACTGCAACTGATTACAACTCAATGACAATACAAAATAAATTTATATCAATATAATATTAATGGTAATAATGAAAATAAGTGATTTACCGGGAAAAGGGAAAAAACATATGCAACATACAAGTTTATTGCAATCCAAGTTCCAAAATCGTAAAACTGCAGTCAAGTTGACAGTTAACCAAGGAGACATACAGTGTCTCGCGTGTTCGACAGAAACCAGTAGACTCACCCCAAAATCGAGCAAGAGTCAGGAGAAGAAATACCAATATGCACGCGGGGGTCGAAGCAGTATCATAATCATCCACAGGTCTCGCAAGCTCCGAAGTCCACTGAACTCATGAGGTCGTGGCCTCGACCGCCGCGTAACAGCCCTCACCTCGAAGGGCGAAGGGAGGAGCGGGCAGCCGCACGCCGCCCCCCACCCGCGGCCTCTGAAGGGATGCGACATCCCTGATTCCATTATAATATTTATTTTACAAACATCGATGTATTGAAGTCAATGTGTTTTGAAGATCGATGTTTTTACTCGGTGTTTTTACGTTTATGTGTATTGTTCGTGGATGAAAAATTACATAATCACAATGTTGTAAAAGTTAAAATATGAAATAATAACTTATGGTACCAGAGTCTGTTTATGTGTTCAAACCACACGAATGCTATTGCACCACCTTCACCGAACAGGTACGCAGACATTTGTCGCCTGAGATGATCCTGATACCCTGGTATTTACTTCATATTTCCTCTCATTTTGCACATGAAGAGGCGTTTTTGAACTTTTGTTCGTTACATTTTCTTTGTAAATTAAATATACGGCCAGTTAAATTAAATTTTGTTGTGCACAAATTTAATGTTAAACCAGATTGAAATCATCGTTGAATTCTTGTCGATGTATTATTAACGTCTATGTTTTCATTTTGAACATCGATGTTTGGCAACATGGATGTATTGTTGTCGATGTCGCTTCTCTAGGCTTCTGCCGCAGCTCCGACGCCGCTCTCTCCTGCGGCGAAGTTCTGAACCTGGCGCCGACGTGGCGCTGCCAGGGGTGTGCGTGGCCGTGAGTGTAACTACGGCATTACCGCCACTAAAATAATAATGATAAATGAAGTTTCTGAAATACTGAAACGCTTTCTGAGAAAATAATTTCAAAATTGCCCATTTGCCCCGTACATCATCATCATAAGCAAAATTCTAAATATTTCATCTGTTTGATACACTCCTGAGAGGTTATTTCCTGTAAAGTTGCAGCACACAATCCATTGTTTCAATCGATTGTGTCTTACAAATCGTACAGAAGTCATATTTCTTTTACATAATATAAAATGAGGGGATATGGGCCTATTGGCACTTGCTACATAATATTTATTTACTCCAAAAATACGAATTTTGAGTTAATGTTCTCTCCAGAAAAGCTGATTGGTCTACCTTCCAGCAGCATATCTTTAGAGGATAGGTTTGAACCAAAAATGGCAGAAGTGTGAATGCAAGAATAATGCATTTCAATACAAGGTGAAAACTTCAAATTTTAATTTTTAAGTTATGCAACTATTGCAACGCCAAGATATCTTGTTCACCAAACTATCTTACGTATCCACAAAAGTTTTAGACATAGTATTCCCAGTTTTATATCCTCAAATTTTCTAGTTAGCATATGATATACAACTTTAGCAATCGAACACTGCACAATTTTGTGTATTATATTTGGGTCAGCATCATAATTCATATTTATCTGTATTCATATAAAAGACTAATGCATAAAATATCCTTTTATGGATATATCTAAACTATTTATTCTATTATTTAGTTTAATATGGTAAGATGAAATATCCCCAATGTTAGAAGCAATTACAATTACATATATAAATCAACAGTTAGAAAAATTACAGCTCAGTTTTGCATTGAAATTTTAACTGTAATTTCTCGAACCTAGGTCACGTAAGAATCCACTTGAATGAATATATTCTAAGCGAGTAAGTTAATGATAAAGTGAGTCATTTGAGGCGAAATCACGTTTGAACACGTATTTCGTTATGCTTTTCTCTACAGGGTCGGCAACTGGTAAGAACAGCCGTCTTATCGATTCGCTGTGTCACAGGATTCATGCCAAGTTAATTGCACGCTGCATATTCATAATGAATATGAATAATGTAAAACGCGCTCTTTAAATAATTTAGCACACTAATTGACTCTCTGTCAAGTTACACAGTAGCATCGAATAGACGTATCAAAAACGATAAAAAAGATAACATACTATGATTAACATGACTGTTAGCCTTTATGAATGGCTATTTTGGCCGTATCTCTTCCATACTATTAGCCATTTTGCATAAATTCCATTGGTTCCGTATCTGCAAATCCACGCCTCACTCTCGTCTTCCTTATTAAAAATATAACGATTTTAGTTCCTCAAAGAACTCATTCATTATCCACTTTTTTCATAGTTTTATTTTTAATCTAACTTTCAAAATAAATACGTCAGAATGTAGCATTATCAATATGTTTGAGCGACACATACATCTTACTGAATAAAAGTAAATATAAAAATTAAGTACATGTTAATCAGGAAAATGATTGGTAGTCCATCAACGTATTATAGAACTAAATTGTGCGGCATAAAAGTTTTCTAAAATACCAGTAACAGATGAGGAAAATAGTGCTATTCACAAAACAAGCTATCATTAAATATTAATAAATTCGTTAGACCAATATCTACGACAAGGTTAGTCTAGAGAGAAACTTTAGAGAAGAATATACCATTTGACACGGCTTGATGCACTTGGAGAGATTCAATTACTTTTTGAATCCCAAGAAATACAATAAACAAGACAAAGAACAGGAGTAAATGATCAAAAGAAAAGTGTGAAGTTTACAGATAAACGTTTATGTCTCTTAGTTTTTCTTCAATTTTTAAATGTTATTATGCTTTACATTGAAGACCGGGATACGAAATATAAATCAGCGAACGCAATAGATCAACGTCATAAGAGAATATTGTATTGTAAATACAACTATATCCGATCGAAGTAAAATCAGGATGTTTAACTCGCAAAGTCGGTGAAGTCAGAAGGAAAGAGGTCTTTACCTTCAATTGTTTTGGTCTGTACAGTTATATAAAATGATACTGAAATGTTGTTACAGTCGTCATCACATTGGCCTCAACCCAATAAAGCGTTCCCCGATAACTACTATCCTTCACTCATCCATCATCACATATCCCTAATCAATTCAGTCTGTCTTCCTCTCCCCCTTCATTGCACACTCCACCTCATAGCCCAATCATCCGCATCGTTTGTAGCTCGTTCTGTCACCAGGATCCAGTTTCTGACGATTATTACATGACACGGACGGCTCAGTAATTTACTTCACTGCACTCACTCCTTTTCCTCGGAGCATTTCATGTTTTTGTGGCGCCAAGATATTCTCTTCTTCTGAAGGTCCATTAGCAACAATCACGTCGGCACGAAGTAAGAACCAGACAAAGTGAAAAATCAGTCCCGCATACGTCTCCAACAGTCTCCTGTCACAAAGCAGATTCAGTCAGCGGTAATGTTCCTCTCTCGCCCATGAAATTGATTTATTACTTCGTGCATTAACTGCTATCTATGGTCGTTATTCCCGAACGTGTAGTGCATGTTTAATTGTGAAAGGTGGCGGTGTTCTTCACTGGATGATGATATCTAGAGCTTACCTGCACGTCGGCTTATGTAGATTTCCCTTTTAAGGTATCTCCCCCAACGGGGTACCGCCCCAGACGGAACAACCTCCCAACATGTGCGGCAGAGGAGTGTATGTGTGTGTGTAAGGGGTGATGATAGGACACGGAAGAGGAAAGAAAGATCGCGCGCGGTCCAAGGGCTGTTTGTTAGGGTACCGCTGCGGCATTCCCCTGGCATAAATTGGACCAACCACTTTCCATTATTTTTTAAGATACTTGACGATAAAAAATTTTCAAGTACAACTTATTTTGCTTGTGGATGCATTTGATGCAAATAAATTAGTATTAATACAAAAGATATGAAATAGCCACCCAGTACGTTTTGCTATCAATGATATGCCTACCGCAGTACTGATACAGTTGTACTGATACGAACTATAGAAGAGGAAAAATAAACGATATTGGTGTTTGCTGTAAGGCAAACCGCTCAATTTACACTTCTAGGTACTGAGGTTGAAACCTCGCAGATTCCAAGAAGAACTTGCATAGACAAAGGGGGTCGCGGCAAGTATTCTCGGAGGCGTCCAGCGCCACTGACTGGGAGGTCCTAGGTTCGAGTCCTGACGGTGGCAGGATTTTCGACACTAGCTTTTCACCTAGTATATCGAATTCAGTCGCTGTCTGGAGGAGAATTCTAGTGGCCGGCTGCTCTGATCGGTAGTTTTCCGTGGTTTCGCCGATCAACACCAGGCGAATGCCAGTGCAGGACCCTAGCAAACGGGGCACGAACGACGTGCGATCTTTCCTTCCTTTTCCTTGTCCTATCCTGTCCCCTTACACACACACACACACACACACACACACACACACACACACACTTAAACTAATATGCACTACACTACCACAAATTCCGGGAGACCAGTTGGGAGCTTAGAGCTTGTTACAGCTGTGGGGGGTGCCCCGCTGGAGGGAGAGTCCTGGTTAACGGGAATACCCATTAACCGACGGTAGATCGGCGCCGAATCTCGCCATCCAGTGGAGAACATTCACCGCCATCTCCCGAGGGAAAACATGCACTACAGTTACGGGACTAATTAAGCTGTTGACGCGCCTGGAATCACTAACCAACTACCCAACCCACCAATGGGGGGGTGTCCCTTTTTCCAAGCCCTTCATTCCACATTTATTGCATCATTCAAGTAATATACTTATTGCGTCACTCATCCATCAATCCATTCATTTCAGTTGTGGCTAAAAAGTCGTAGGTACTGACGGTCATAATAAAGGAAGTTTGTCGTAAAGGTCTTCTAGAGTAGATGTGTAACATCGTTTACTATTACGTCTATCGACCAAACTGTCGGGCAGACACCTTCCATCCGACAATTCACTACGGCTTTCAACAGTCTAGTGCATCCTCATCGCAGATCCTTCCGACTCTTCCTTCACCCACAGCATTAATGTTACCGTTACCGCCCGCGGAACTGTGTTCTCTTTTGCCCTAGTGCAGGGCGCAAGATGGCGAGTAAGCACACGCCGGTACGGACATCTGCACGACCGAGATTATTTCCACTGAATTTCCGTTTCGTAGACGCATTACCAATGATAGGCTTTGTCAATGATATGACTCAGATCGAGAAAAAAATCCTTCTATTTCCCTAGTGGAACAACTTCAAACCCCAGTTCTACGCCACTGTCGGCCCAAAGCCCCGCCACACGTCTCCACAATCGCCGGCCGTCACTATCACGGCAAGCACCCCGTTTCACTTGGATCGACCAACCTCTCGACCGACCCCGCCCATCCAGTGTCCGGCCAATTCCCGGAGGATTTCCTTCTCGTTTCCACTGCGCAGTCTGTCCCCGCGGGCGTTGACGTCCTCGCTCTGGCCCCACGCCCGCCCTTTTACCGCCTTCGGCGTCACCGCTACCGTCACCTCGCGGAACTGTGCCGCGTTGACCTCTTTTGTGCCCGGCCGCCCGCCTGCGGTGGTCGCTGTAGCGCGAGGCGGCAAGCGGGCGGAGGGCCGGGACGGGTCGGGCGTCTGCGCGACAGAGATTATTTATATTGGGCCGGGGCGACGCGGCTGCGGGGCGGGGGGCGCGGCGGGTTCGGCGGGCGCAGCGGGCCGTGTCGCGGGGATAATTAACGGGGAAGCAACGTTTTATCCCGGGCCGGGGCCCCGCCGCGGCGCGGCGCCGCTCCCGCGGGAGAGCTGGCCGCCGGGATAAGGGAGCGCTGTGCTCCGCTGCGCTCGCCTCACAAAGGCTATTGTGAAGTATCGAAATAACTGGCGCCGCCCCGCCCCGCCCCGCCCCTTTCGCTCCGCCCACGCCGCCCCACTGCGTCCCTCCCAGCCCCGCCCCGCCCCGCCCCGCCCCGCCCCTTTCGCTCCGCCCACGCCGCCCCACTGCGTCCCTCCCAGCCCCGCCCGCCCCTTTCGCTCCGCCCAAGCCGCCCCACTGCGTCCCTCCCAGCCCCACCCTGCACCGTTTCACCCCGCCCCGTCCCGCCCCGGGGACCCCCCGACCCGTTGCCCGCGTCGGCGCGGTGTCGCCGCAGACTCCGTCGTCAGCGCCGCAGAGCCTGCTGCTGCGGCGGCGTGAATTTAATTACTTCCCAGGAAATTAATTAATACGCTCCTCTCCGCGCTCGCCTCGCCTTGTGATGGAGAGCAAAGAAATTACTTTTGGTGACTCGTTAGCGTACGAAGTGTCAACGCCTGCTTGGAGAGATGATTTGGTAATATCTTGATTAGTTAGTATCTGTCGCTGAAATGATATGTAACAAGAAAAATAAGAGAAATTCTTCAAATAACTGTTGCATGTATACGTTATTAATTACTCGTTTTTATGCGTAATTTTTAAGGGAATCAAATGCAGAAAAATGCAGCAAAGGGATTGACCATTATTTGAGCACGGGCTGCAATGCGTTCAAGAATGGGATTCGGAAGTTGTTCGTTCGAGATCCGCGTAACGCAGCAGAAATTTCACTACAAGATTGTAGCGTGACTCATTTTAGTATCATCAGAACACTATTGATCCATTTTCCCTTCCACAATCAGTAATCTCCATAAGTGAGCGCAACCTAAAACAAGACGGGTAGCAAGCACATTTCTTGGTCCCCAACAGCATTAGTTTTTACTTTCTCGCCTACGAATGACTTCGTAAGAAGGGAAACTTATATAATCGTGTGCCGGAAAACAGCGATTTATTTTACTTGCCATATTTTGCTATAGAGTAAATAAAACATACTACAAGAAGAAAGATATTATAACTTTAATTACTTAATTACTAGAAGCATTTTATGTCAAACTACTTTTAGATTCCCATAAGTCTTTAAAGCCTCTTCTCCAAATATAAAACAATTCCCCAAATTGGAAGGATCAAAAAAAGGATCGGATCATCACCAAAAAGGTAGAACACATTGTCATTAGGTTTAACGTGAAATTATAGAATGATCCTTTTATAAGCTTGTAGCTGGAATATCAATACTTATCAGGTTTTTGTTATAAATTTTTTCTCCTGGTCGTATGTTTGCCTAATTATTAATGCTTAGTTCACTATATTAACAGAGTTGTTCTCGTGTGTATTAATCCTCGAAGTGTTTATTAATAACCCTTAAATATTCCCAAACGTTGTCAGGAGTTAAAATTTAATGTTTTAAACTGAACTGTGACCAAATATAAGATCCGCAACATTTTTCATTTTACTTAGATTGTCGTGAAGTTTATATATGATTAATATGTTGTTTTTTTAATATTTGCAAGGATTTAGTTTAAAATATTTGAAAAGCGGACTGTAGTACAAGGGAAACAAGGAAGAGACTGCAAAATAACACCGGTCGTTAGGCAATCCGCAGCGGTTGTTTCGTCAGTTCTCTTTCATCCTTTTTCCTCGCCATTTTATTCTCTAGCCCTTCTACGTTGGTCATCAGTGTCATCTGGGACATTACCGGGCAGCTCACCTGGCACATACATATACACCACATTACGCGCACAAAAGGTATGCAATGAGAAAGCGTGTCCGTATCATTCTTTCTGATCTTCCTCTTCCCTGTCTGAACATGCGTCTAACATTTCCCGTACAAAGGCAGACAAATCTACAATTAACACAAGAGTGTTATGAGGGGAGTGCGAATATTTTGCAGTCCTCAGCCTATGATCAGCAGTGACAGAACATCGGACAGGTGTTGCGTATTATTTCCTGAGTGATTGTTGTGAAGAAGAAGAAATGTGGCTCGATATATCATTCCGGGAACTCGGAACACGGGTGCAATTTACAGCCGTGTACAATAAGAACTCAACGTCATTTATGTGACACACAAGTAACTTAACATAGGGAGTGCAGAGAGATGTGACCAAGAGCTCATATAAACGAAGTTTAGATGAAAGTCGATAGTTGAGAATACAGCCGTATTTTCTCACATTTAAATACCTACTCTCACAATATTCTCTAATGATTAGTTTTCTCGAGTAGGTGACAACCTCCATGCCTTGTATCTTTTACTCATTGCGAATATAATGCGCCAACATTTGATAAATAAAATAAAGACATACACAACATAGAGATACAGTTCACATACGGTAATTTCTTTATGATATTTTTTTTTAATTTCCACCCTCGATAAGAGAATTTACTCAGGTGAATTGTGGTGAATCAGTCTTTATAGCTGTAATTCTCTTAATGATAGTACTCTTCCAAATACATTTGTGAGTATACTATCAAACAGATTATTATTTTATAAAAAGATGGAAGGTTATTTTCATTTAAATTTATATCCATCTTCTAATAAATAATTTCACGAAAATCTTCAAATTAAAGGAGTCATAAAGTTGAATTTAAGGGTCGCCGAGAATAAATTATGTATTTACGACGATTTGTGGTCACATCAAAATCATATTTTTCTTTCCTTGCTAATTTAAGTTATTGCAATTAAAGGTTTTACTCGCGCGGATATAAGTAAAAATTTTCATGTACGCAATGTTCCATCTTAGATAAAAAAACAATTAATTCAGGGCCTCGTCGAATAAAATGCGAAATGTTCGCATCAAGCTATTGCCTCATTTATTACCAAAGTTTGTAAAAAATAAATCGGGGGAACACACATATCAAAGAAAACCAAATCGTACTGTGTTTAGAAATGTGTATTATATGAAAATAAAGTGCTCTGAAAAGCTTGACCTTTAATTGCTGAAGTTGTAATATACTTTAATTTTTACTGCTTTATGGATTGTATATTGTTCAGCATATGAAGTATGTAGTCTAGGGTTTGACTTTTCACAAGCAGGTTCAAACAACATTACGAATTTTGCAGATGCGAGAAAATGGCTGCTTGGGACACTTCCTGTAGAATTAACTCAATACTTTGCCAATAACAAAAGCATACATGTTTAATGCAAAACACAGATTAATATTATTTAATTTCAGTCATTTAATTTAAGAAACCTTATAAGAGAAGTCGGTTACGGATGCGGGTTGTGAGGAGAAAGTCAATTATAAAATCGTAATGAATTGCTGAATCACAATGAAGATTAAAGAAAAAGGTAAAAAATTGGTGAAAAATCAGCACTTGAAAGAATTTCGTTAAGATACAGAGACTAACTAAAATACAGAGCTGTGCGTATTATTTCTAACAAACCAAGGGCATATGTGTAAATTCGAAAAAAATATTTTTGAAAAAGTTGCAATATCTTAATTGTTGTGGCTACTTGGCAGGCCAGATGTTTTTGTGAGGGTATCAACTTTATGATTGATAAAGATTTTGTGAATTCCAATTTTAGGGGTTAGCGTACAAAAAGAAATTCGTATTTCAGAATCCACGACCCTGAGGAAGTACAAAACTAGGCTATATCTTAGGAAGGGTAAAAAACGACGAGTATAGCCACAACCGCAACAATCCCCTACCACAGGAATGCTTACAACCGCATAATAGCAATAAATACATAAACAATTTTAAAAACCAAAACCAAAAAGATGTTAAAAGAGAAAACAAATGGAACAAAAACAATTTTGATTACTATTTGTGGTTGCTGAATGATTCACTTTTCGCAAATTGTCAGTTAAGTATTCGACAATTGTCTTACAAAAGAAATGAAAAGTAACCGCACAGTTCCAGCCGTGAACCTACAAGCGGGTTTGTCAAAAAGTTATTCAAGCAATTGCAGATAAAATTTCCAAATCAAATATTAATTTCTAAATTATATAAATGAAGTATCATTAATAAAATATAATTGAACTTGCTCTCTGTTATTACATCTAAGACTTACGTTGAGGGAAACAAACACATTGAGAGTTACGTACAGTAGAACCTCAAAAACTGTTACATCTTTTGAGGTAAGGTATCTTTCAAGCTTTGGCATGAAGACCTCATTTTTTCATTCAGCATACAGCCTACTAGGTACGCAAACTTTTATAAGTAAAATATTCCATATTTTAACATTTATTTTCTCTACGTCAGATTTGAAATATCTCATTTCTGTAGTAAATACTCAAACGATTATTTCGTAGATTTACTTACGAGACGTTCTTCCATACTGGATCCGAAACTTAAACTTCTCACAATGCATTTATGTCAATTAATTAACACATTGGGGTAATTTTCAGAAACCTTAAACTGGCAACCTGAAGCAAACAGGCACTCGATAATCTTACTTCGCCGTGCCTTTCTAAATCGATCGCGTCACAATTTATACGCCCATAAAGGAAATAAGACTATCGCCGTGGATTGGACACCCGAAAAAAGATTGCCCCAGCGTGTTCCGATCAGAAACCGGAAAAATTACACACAAAGGCCGAAGCTATCGCGTATGCTAATTTCCGCACGTCCTACGGCACGCACCGGCGCGGAGGGCGGCTGTTGGCAGTGCAGTGACCCCCTAAATCTGCACGATCAGTTGCACTAGTCGCCCTGGCGCGACTCCAAGGAGGGCTGGTGCGGCGGCAGGTGCATCGCGGAGGGCTGGGCGCCGCCTCCGCGTGCGTCGCGGCCCATGGCCCCACCCCT
Source organism: Teleogryllus oceanicus (assembly GCA_964035755.1). Classification (NCBI taxonomy): domain Eukaryota; kingdom Metazoa; phylum Arthropoda; class Insecta; order Orthoptera; family Gryllidae; genus Teleogryllus; species Teleogryllus oceanicus. The sequence goes on from CAXIVR010000007.1 coordinate 105,498,581, forward strand.
CGGGCGGGTCGCCGACCGCTTTCGCGACCACCGGCCGCGAGGCGAACAACCCCGGCGAAGGCCCTCCCAACCACCGGCCGCCACCGCCACCGCCGGCGTTCGCGCCCAGCTTGCGCCGGGCCGGGCCGGGCTGGGCCGAGCAGGGCAGGGTCGGACCCGCCCCTTGGGTGAAGCGGTGCGTCCCCAATGCCAAGAGGCGCGGTGCGGCAAGGCGGACGGCAGGTGAGAGCGAAGCGTCGAAGGCCGCGCGACGGCCACGGGCGATCCGCGAGGCAGCCGCGAATTCCGAGGGTCGGTGCTCCACGTGGACCCGGGCACCTCCCCTGCTGCTCCGTATTCTTTGTCCTTGCGGCCCAATTCCCAATTTTGCCACACACTTAAGTTACCGAATGGATGGCTATAATTTTAACCTTGTTTTTTAAATGACTTATTAGTGCTTCCTGGCGCGTCAACTGCTAAGGACATTAGTCCCGTAGTGCACGTAGTCTCCTCGGGATGCGGTGGTAACTCTTTCTGGGCTGCATGCTGAGGTCCGGAGCCGATCTACCCGTGTGTTAGCGGGGTTTTCCTCATCGAGGTGTCGCCCATCAGCGGAGCACTGCCCCAGCCGGAACAAGCTCTAAGCTTCCGACCGGTCTCCTGGCATGTGTGGTAGTGCATGTAAGTGTGTGTGTAAGTAAGGGATGAGGATGGGACGTGGAAGAGGAAAGAAAGATTGCGGCGCGCGGTCCGTGGGCCGTTTGTTAGGTTACTGCTCCGGCATTCGCCTGGTGTTGTTCGGAGAAACCACGGAAAACTACCGATCCGAGCAACAGGCCGCTAGAATTATCTTCCAGACAGCGACTGTATTTGACTATAGGTATCTAGCTAGTGTCCTGACCTTTTAAAAAGTGGTGATTATTGGCAAACGGTTTTGCCTCAAACTAGCGATTAGAAATTTAGTGCCATTTAAAGATTCAAGACATATTCACGATGGGAGTCAGAACATTGAAAGCTCTCGTAATAGAGAGGTTGTTATTCATTTTGTACCTCTGACAGACTCTGCGGTAAAAACTGATTCTACAGTTTTACCGAAAATAATAAGATGATGTCTCATGTTTTAAAAGATATGTTATGACTCCCTCCGCCGGACTCAAACCCAGATCTCCAGAGCAGAGTGTTGCGAGTGTTGCGTATGTGAAAGTCAACGTAGCGTTGAGTCTAAAAAGACGCGGTGACCTATGTGGAAACTAGACCTCAGGTATGCTGTTTAGTTATTCTTTCGGGTCGAATTCCGAACGTATCACGTGCGCTCATTAGGCAATTAACGTTTTTATTTTATACCGCCTTACAATTTAAATGATTATATGGCAAACGGTGTTCATCTTCATCTGGTAGCAATTATAAATTTAGTGCCATTTGCAGATCGAAGCCAGACCAACAGGTCAGCTTCTCTTATGCATGGTGCGCTGTTATTCATCACGAACCATACCTATGTTCGTTAAAGAACTTGGCCGCTAATTCTCAGAAGACGGGTCTTGGATTTACCAAATACTTTAAAATGAAGAACAGTAATTTAAACATTACTGGATGAACCCCTGAATGAGACATGCCTAGCGTGCACATCTTCCATGCGCAATGCTGATATTCGATTTCCGATGAGCGCAAGACAATGCTTTAGCTTCCGTAAAAATTTAGCGGTTACTAAGAATTGGGAAGCTCCTGAGGGAAATGCTGGAGGAAAAGCTACTCATAGGGTCACTTGGTGCTTTCTCACTGAGTGAGATTAAAACGATAGGCTACCTCTGAATTGTTTACTAACTGAGGCCCCACCAACCTTCAGGTTGAAGAGAATGAGGCAGATGAAGTAGATGGAAGTGGATTTCGCTTATCCCGCTATAGTCACAAGGGGAAATGAGCATTGCTTCCACGGGACACGAAGCCACAACTCCTGCGCAGAGAACGGCAGGTGAGCCGCGCGGATTCGAAGGCCGTGCGACGGCAAAAAGCGGACCCAGGAGGAGGGCGCGAATCCCGAGAAATGGTGATCCCAGTGCGATCTCGGCACCCCTCGCGCTCCATGTACAGAGTAGCGCACGAAATTAATAACCATTTGTTTCGTACATAATTAATGAATCGCGTAGATATCCTGTTGAGCATCTCAACAGCAGTAGAGCTTGCAAAAACAAACGGATTATAAATAACGCGTAATTCATGATACAGCCGCAAGGAGACTAGTTTATTTAACAATGGCCGACAAAGGAAGACAGACGACGCAGCAGTACGAAATAAGTCTCCATTCTGTTGTTAAATCAAAAATTTATTGTTAATACAAATATATACAACAATGGAACATATACAAAAGGAACGTGTAACAATGGAAAATACTCTTTGGAGAATTGTTATAACGCAGCACATGCTCAAAATGTCCACCATTTCGATTCATAACTTCCTGTAAATTAACACTGACGTTAGTGACAATCCTCCGACACAAGTCTTCTATGAAGCTAGAAGAATAATGCTTCTGAGCTCCATTAACTCATGTGAGCATTTCGGGATATTTTCCCTTTAAGGACCTCCAAAAAAATTACATGGGTTGAAATCCGGACTAATGGATTTCTGAGATACTCCGTCATTGAAAGGAAACCTGAGGAGAACATGACTAGGAAACCTGAGTAAAATGATCTATATGTCCAAACGCTCGTGTAAGTAATCGAAATTGATTACACAGTCTACGGATGATTCTCTTGAAAGGGGCCCTTCGAGTGTCAAACTGTTGTCGGAAACATCTTTGAGTCACAAGAAGACTTTTCGTTTCATGGTAGGGAAACGCAACCGCCGATCGCTGCTGCGTCTTGTCTTGCTTTGTCGACCAGTGTTATATAAATTAGTCTCCTAGCGGCGGGATCGTTATTTCGTAACTCATTTGGTTCACCGAGCTCCACTGCTACTGAGACTCCCGTTGAGATGCTCGGCGGGATATCTAGTGCGACCATAAATTATCTAAGAAGTAAATGGTGACTCATTTAGTGCACCACTCTTTGCTTTTAATTCTGACTACTTACGTGCTCGCTATAGAGTAAGTTTTTTATTGCTGCGGCAAACACGGCGATTTTTCCACAGAAAAATAACTCATATTGTGGACTCCTTGAATCGAAAAAGTAGACAAATCTTGTTTCTATATTTAGTAAGTTACTTTCTCTTATTTCGAGTATTCATAATTCACGTTTTTTTAATTCTTGGTACCGAAAAATTTGTTGATGGCAAAACATGTTTGTATATTAGTCCGTCAGACTGTCTTTTTTCCAAAATTGATATTCTCCGGAAGATATGGACTAACTGGGGATTCTTCGCGTTGGAAACCGATATTTTAATTTTTCAGGGTACCCTATATGAAACCTCAATACTTTTTAAATTTTCTCAAAAATTGGCTCCAATTTTTTAATTAAACTATCTCTCGCTAGACGAAAGGACTCGGAAACGCCGGTCTCACTCACGTCGAACACTTAATTTTTCGGAAATTGCTAAAATTCATTTTTTTCGGTGCCTTCCTACAAGTACTATTGCAGATGAGATTTTTTCTTAATAAAATATGTTTCTCAAGAATAAATTTGTTAATAAAGACGTGTACATTTTTTTAAAAATGTTAGTAATTTTCGTAAAATACAGGCAATTTTTAAGCAATTGATTTCTCGAAAACAACTTCCAAAGTTTTCCACCGAATAGAAAAAAGGACGCTTATAAAAAAGGAGCAAGTCTCACTTTCAGTGAACTTCAAAAATTGCAACAAAAAATTTGCGAAAGGGCAATACTGATGATGGAATTTTTTGTGAAATGAAGTGTATTTTTAAAAATGAGATTTAAATAAAAACGTCATGTGCATTTTTTAAAAAAAAGACTGGTTTTTGCATAATTTCTACTTGAAGTGAATGTAATTAATCCTTTTTTCTCGAAAACAGCCTAATTTTCGTTGAAGTCTGAATTTTCGAAAATTGCAAAAGTTAGAAGTAATGTGAGAAAGTACATTCGACTCCGGTTGTAGTGAACTTCCGGGGACTAAGGTTCACTAGCATGGTTCACTAGTATATCAGAGATTCATTATAATAAAGTCAAACTTAAATATAATTTCTTCAAAATGATTGATTTTATTAATACAGTGATACAGATAAATTCATTAATAGCACGAACGTAAAATTCAGTATCTTTATTTGTAGTTAAAAAATAAATTACTTGCAATTGTTTTCTTCCTACATTTTTCATTAGTAATTTTTCTAGTTCCTTCTTTAGAGTTCATGCTCTCTTCATACTTGATTCTGCATTGTCCTCTGTCTCTAAGAATTGTAATGCAATCTTGACACCTTTCAAAGCCTCTTTGTGTGTTGGAACACTGTACAACTCTCCGAAGGTCCTAATAGCGTAAGAGACCCACTTAATTTCGAAGACTTCCTTCCTACGTTCACTGTAGCCGAGGTTCAGATTCAGTACAATCCAAATTCTATTGATTATTTGTAATGTAAGTGAAACGGAACCAGTGACTTTAGTTCATTATAACCGAGGGTTCACTGTATCCGAGTGCACCATAACCGGAGTCGACTATGTGCTTTTGAAGCACCACTATTTTTTCTAGCTTCTTCATGTAATTGTAGTTTCGGGTCGGTAGTCCAACTTTGCCGGCCAACTACCGGTGTCCCCCCTTGCCTGGGCCTAATTAAATTCTCATGCGTGGGAGTAAGAGCGACATGCGGCGAACATAACGTATTCTCGTCACCGTAACTAGCAAGATTCGCCTGCTTGAGCTTTTCTTCATCACCCAGCTACAGAAACTGGGACGACTTTAAAGGAAAGCTACAACTATATTTTTGCCTCGACCGGGAATCGAACCCAGAGAACACAGCAAAGGAAGCTAGTACGCTGCCCATGAGCCTTCGCAGTACCCTAGTTTCTTCATTTTTGCCGAATTTGGGATTTGTCAACTTCCCTTTGGAAAGTACCCTACTATACAACTTTACGATTTGATTGGTGACTTCCCAAACAACTTTTGTTTGAAACCAGTATCATGGACTAAATAATGTAATTAAATGTCATTTACACGTGACCAGTGATGTCACAATCGGACCTCATAGCTATGACGATTGTTTCATTCCTGTGAGAAACTAGTGGAGGAATTAGCGGGTTCTTGGCAGGTTTTCCCGAGGTTCTCTCTTTACCATGCTGCTCATTCCCCCATTGCTCAATTAGTATATCATTCATTTCATCATCAACATCCGTCCATCCATTCATCCTATCCAACCCAGAGGAGGCAAACAGGCGTTGATACAAGAGCCAGAATGAGCTGTAATTAAAAATGGCAACATTATTAGTTATTACAGTCGATTGGGATCCATTATATCTCCAAATATATTACAACTCTCAAGTACCGAGTGAGATCTGTGGGATTAGTTGTATGAATGTAAGGTATGAACCTCAAGTAACTGATTTACCTGAGTTTCCTGTTCCATATTCCTGAAAGAATGATAATGTGTTTCCCACGTCTTACTGCGAGTAGGCTGACTAGAAGTCCCATTTTCCTATGGGTTTGCCATTGGCGGGAAACGAGACTGTGCCGTTGCTTTCCTCTGTATAATGGTTTGGATGATCAAGATAAATTATGATGAGAGTTGTATGATATTGAGTGGGTTGATCGTAGGTAGATCGTACGTTAAGTAGGGAATGTGACGGTATGAGACACCTACCACGCTACCAGCAATGGTGACAGCATCCATGGTCTTTTTCTTTCTACTTAGGGGAGACGGTCGTAGGAGCTGTGTTCCTTTTGAAAATGTACAATTGAGAAGTAAATATATTTCTTAAAATAAGTTTCAACATCGTATATTAATTGTAGATTTTTTTTGAAACTCATAGAAAATTAATGTATTTAAAAAATATTGTTATATATTGACCAAGTCAAATGGACGCTATTTCTAATAGGATTAGTAGTGTGCAATCTGTAGAAAGATGAAAAAATATCGATTAAAATTTTCCTTCTCAAAATCTTTGTACATTAAGATAATTTTGAATATAATGTATTATTTCCACAATAAACACAAAAACTTCAATTCAAAAAATAGTTCCATCTAATTTTTACAAATTCTCCTTTTTTGTATATTTTCAGGATTTCTTGACTCGAACTCGCAATCTTTGACTCCACCTACTTAGAAGTAGCTCCTACTTCCTACCCATCCATGCCCGTGTCCCGCCATTCCTTACGGGATGCTGAAGCCCAACTATTAGAAAACTGATACCGAATAATATTATTCTGAAATGAATAATGATTTATATGCTTGTAAAGGGTGCGTGACTTTCTGCCTTTGTCTTTTACTCTAAAATAGTGATTCACGTACTGTCGTATTTACGATCTCACTAACCTTTCGGGTATGCCCTCAGCATTTAGGCATCCATTAGGATCCCTCGATAGATCACTGGCTTCCAGGGCCTTGCTAATAGCACCAAGAGAGCGGCAGGTGGGTCGACACGAAGTTGCTTGATGTCTACAGACGACGATCCTGAAATTCCAAGTCGGCCAACCCCACCGGGAGGTTTTTGCGTTTCTCCATTCAGTGCCAAATTCCGGATTTGTCACCTGCGCTGTTTGGGTAATGTATGGCTTCATTATATACGTTAACTGGTTTTACGGGTATTGTGTATACGTCGAAAGTCTTCTCATTTGTATAGGTAGAACTCGATTAAATGACACACTCACTCCTAAATTTCTTTGAACTCGATACATCTTCACTCAGTCCTGGAAGAAAATCGGGGAATTAAAAGTCATTAAAGAAAAACGAGAAAAGTGGAAGAAAACATGAAACACTCTAATATAAGTTTCCTTCTCCTATTCATTCACTTCTCTTCATCAATGGATCGTAACACACAAGAAAGCTCAGAAGTTTTATTGTTTTTCAGTCAATCTTTTACCCAATTTTAATAAATACCTCACAAATTTCAAGTGTTGGTCTACATTTATTACACACTTGCGCATGGATATTTTACGTCAACTTCAAACGAGTAAACAATAAATCGGAAATAATTGATCCAAGATTTGATCCACACTACTAAATTATAATAATCCGCATAACAATTCCTAATACACTTCATTAATGCACAAAGGATAAATTGGCTGAACAGTAGGTGATAATCGCCCCGGATGATACATGATGACCGGATACAAAAAAGCAAGGGGACCAATAATAGAGACAACACTGCATACTTAATTTTAATCAGTCCTCATTAGCCCAGAGCGGTTGCGAGCCGTCCTGCCCTCTAGCGCCCAAGAACCTTCAAGAGAACCCGACGGGGACTCAGTTTCACATAAACCGACTCTCGAAACAAGAAAATTAGCGCGAGCCCGCTCGCGGGCCTAGACGCCGCTAATGAAATCATTAGAATATAAATAAACGGTTAAAATATACAGGGGATAAATCTACAGGGGGCAGATGCGAGCCGGCGGCGAGGCCGCTCGGGGGCTCACGCTCGATATTTCAGCAAAGAATTTACATTCGAGGGCCTGTGCCCCACGGCGGAGGTGGTGGTGGTGGGGCGGTGGGGTGGTAGTTGTGGAAAGGGAGGGGCCGGTGGTTATGAAAATGTTGGTGGCCCCATAGGCGGTCTCGGTGATGGTGGTAATAGCGGTTACAATTGTGACCAAAGTTGCCTGACGAACCAGAATCCTGGTATTTTTTACCAGGGTTTTAATGAAGATAGATGTATCAGAACGAAGACATCCTGGTTAGTTTAAATACCAGGATTTTAAGACTACGATAATTGGCAATGTACGATTCAATATTTGCATAATATTTTTTATTCAATAATTTATAACTAACTTCAATATTACAAACAACTATGATACTGGTGAAAACATGTAAAACATTAACGTTGACATATTGATCTTTTTCTAGCACATCTTTAGTAGAAAGTTAGAACGTCCGTGTTCCATTTAGTGTATCAATATAACATTAATCGTTTCAGAGTAAAGTTTATGAACTTCCTTTGCGCGTTAAAAATATAATGGAGTTAAATATTAACAATTTCAGAATTAGAATAACACTTTTAGAATTAATGTGTTTCATTAATTGACCAATCCTCTAAACCACATCCCTTAATTTCAGAATCTGTTAATAATGTAATCTAATAAAACAATTGTCATTGGTACCAGGAATTTTGGTGAAAGTACCTGGAGGATTATTGAAGATTGTTTCGGGACATACATTTAATCATGTGGCAACGCTGGTGCTGGCGGTGATTGTTGTAATGGCGGTGGCGGCGCCAATGGAGACGGCGGTGGAGGCGGCGGTGGAAGCGACGGAGGCGGCGGTGGCGGCAGATTTGCTCCCTTGCCATCGCGTTCCGGCTCGTTGGGTCCAACAGACTGCTCTGCATGTGCCATCGCTTCTGCGGCTGACGTCTTTACAGCTGCCTCCAACCACATTGGGCAACCACAAATTCTCAAGCGCTAAGCGAAAGCCACGTTCATTGTTAACGAATATGTGTCATTGTCTTGACTTTTTACGTTACTTGTGCTATAATTTCCAATTCTAATAACTCCACTTATTTTGCTAGTTCGATGATATGCCTTTGTTATTTACATAAAATTAAACTATTTTTTTCAAGTAGTAAATCTGTCATTGCATTCTGTACTTTCACCTCTCCGTCGTTTGTTTCTCCTGCTATCGTTAGCCTCGCCTCCGCAAGCACGATTCACTCTCTATAGCTGTCCTTTTCTAAGGTAATGTAATGTTTACAGCCGCCCTTGACAAAGTTGTCAAACATTTCAATCTGTCGCAAAAATCCTATTCTCTTGAATTTTATTGTAGTGTGAATGTCTACCACTTACATTTTCTCCGATACAGCTGAGCTCGAAAACCACCTTTACTAATTTTATGTCCCCACAATATTACTTATTGCGTTTCTACTTCTGCCTTCGTTGTTTTGTTCATTCTTGCCTGGTTGGGGCTTGTTTCCCCTCGAATCGCTGTCGCGATCTCATCAGGCATGATCAACTCTCTGCCACCTTCTTACTTGCCACCTTCGTTACTGTCACGTTTATGGTCCCCGTTGCTGACGGTGTCCCGGTCACACATTTATTATTCCTCAACGTTCGCCGCCACAACCCCCTCTATCAGACCGTGCAAGCTGCGCGGTCGTCCGGGCGCCCACAACTCAAAAATTGTGTCCGCGTCGCTTGTCTCCGCGACCGTAACTCAGCGGCACCTCCTCCCGGGGCCGCCGCCGACCACAGTGGTCCGGAAGGCGGTACAACCCCATGTCCGAAAAGCTTAAAAGAATTTAATGATACTGTTTTTCGAATGGAATTACTTTCTTTGGTAATGCAGCTGTGAAAAATTAAAAATTTTTTAAAAAATTGGTTGAAAATTAATAATTTAAATACTTGATTAATCCATTTAACTGTGAAAAACATTTAAAAATATTTGCGTTGAATGAAAAACTGTAGTAAAAAATTAATATTTAAAGAGCTTGGTTAATATTTTGATTTTGAATAATAATAATCTTTGTTAGATGGAGTTTTCTTTATAAATTTAAATTGTAATTATTGAAATAATTCAACTCAACAAATCATCCATGATCATATTCGAGTTAAAAATATACTTAATACCTTTTCTGCGATCTCTTGCTACTGTCGAATTGGCGTCACACATTATATCACACATTTCAAAAAATGGCGAAATATGAATTTCAAATGCCGGTCTGGACGTTCACAACACTACGAACAAGTATGTTAATTTCACTGCCAACGTATTAACAGTGAAATATCTTCGATTTTAACACCAGTTTCGGTGTGTAAGCCCTACAATGATGTATTAACCAACTGGCTATTGCCCTCAACGGGCAGGGGCCCCCACGTCATGAACGTTTTTATACCTTTTAAAATAATTAAACGTATCAGACCCTTTTTTTGTAACCATGTATTAATTTTCCAGAATTTTGAGATCATAAATACAACTATCAAATTTAGTGACACTATATTATACGAACGTGAAAAGTGAGTACATTTTAAATCGTGAAAACTCTATATTTTTATTATTGAACACAAAGTCTCTTTGTTTACAAGTGTTCCCGGAATTCTAAAATGTAATACTATGTACTATAAAATGTAATATAATGTAATAATAAAAGTTTATATCAAAAATGAAACTCAATGAGAACGAAGGGGAGGGACCAATCATTTGCAATCACCTAGGGCCCCATCATTTCCTATATTATTTCAGTACTACACGTACCTTTTGCGGTTCTCTCACGCAACCCACACGCAACCACCATAAATGAGGTCTCTAAAGAACGAAAATTTCACGGGACAGACGAATTCCACTTTGTTTAAAAATATGAAGGATTTTTTTAAAAAAACGCATTAAATATTACGTCAAATGCAACCCGCAATACTTTGTAGCATTTTTTAAAATTTATATACTTAAATAACTCCTAAACGAAGCCTTTTAGAGCCTTAAACCCCCAAATTTTGAGACCAGAGCCTCAAAGAAACACTTCTTACACCGGAATCTACAGGATGAAATCTTCTTGCACATTCTATTACATTTTTGCTGGTACGGCGCTTCTCGATATTATCCCACCTGCTCAGAGACGTTCAGAATCTGCAACTGAATGCAAGTTAAACTAATTACTTGATATAACACGAATGAATAACACGGTATCCCTCTCTGCTCGGTAATATAGTTAAATAAGAATAGTTAGTATTGACAAGAATGTATTGTAATATTATTAATTACAAGGAGACATAGAACAAGCGACGGATGATAAGAGGGTATTGAAGAAAAGATATATTGCAGACTTAATACGGAAATGCAAAAATATAAAAAAGGGTGGGTACTTGTGAGAGTTCTAGTTGAATATTAATTGGCCACTAAAGCCATTCACGTACCTCTGATGCCGCAATGTACCGCCTGCCCCACGCATTTTGGGCCGTTCTGGAGCACTGCGCGCCGTCGGAGGAGCAGGCCTGTTCCTCCGTCAGCGCGCGTCCGCTCGGAAGGCAAATTGCTCAGAAAACATTTGTAGGAGCGTGTTGCGGGCTGCATACTTGGAGGGATTAAGCAGCGCAGCTGCTGCAGCGGCGGCGGGCGACGCGTGGAGCGGGCACCTGCGAGGCCGCGCCCGCCGCCGCCGAATCAGGTCCCCATTACCCGCCCCCGGCGCGACGCGGGGCGGCGGCGGCGGCGGCGGCGGCGTCCCGGCCGAGTGCCCTGCAGCCGAGGGCGGTGGCGCGGGGGCACCTGCTGTCGCTGCTTGATCTCCGGTTCGGTGGCTCCGGGACCACGTCAGACTCCTGTCCCAAAATCATGATAGGGGCGGAGTACAATTTTTTTTAATTATCCACGTGCCTATTTGCACACAGATGCGGATGAGTCTTTTGAACGTCTATGAAGTACAAAATCTTCCTTAATGGAACGTTTCCAGAATAAAGTGGGTTCTTTAATTCCGAGAAGTCCCATAAGTATTATTCGCGAAAATAAAAAGGTGCACGAAGTGTGAGGCGTGCTATCGATTAAATCGTTTTAACTTTCAAATGAGTGCAACACATTTCCAAGTAAATACTAATTTAAACTGTGCAGGAACACTTTTACACGCGTATGCATCATCCCATATTTGATCTGTTAGAAGGTGGTACGTGAAATATAGAATCAACATATTTATTTAAATAATTATGTTACATTTCATCGGTAGAATGAATTGTTTTTGGAAAGATAATTGAATTTTTTCTATCAATAATATAGTAACAGACCTGGAATGTTTTCGCCAATTAGGACACCATCCTAACCACATAATTACACTGGTCTACAAAACACAAACTTTTTTCTGTAACAAGAACAAAACACACTTTTATGTAAGATAATTTGCCTTCCCAACCAGTTCTAATTTCAGAATTTCTGTACCAGACTCAGTTTTCATGTGATGATTGTTTTTATAATTTACGTATGTGTTTCTATGTATGATATGTATCTGGCAAAATGACACGCTATAATAACACATGTTACAGTATAAAATATAACATGAGAGTTCAGAAAACTGAATTGGAATGTATCACAGGAGGTTTGAAATGTTGGGTCAGCACGTACACATTCTTCCTCTGTCTTCTGTATGTTCGTCACTGTAGCATTTATCTTCATTCTCTGTCACGTTTACAGGAGGTAGTGGTACAGACAATTCTTCATTGTGACATATAGCACATCGTAAATTAGGATATCGTTCAGTTTTCTTCGTTTTTGAGGTGATTCCAGTTGTTTGTGTCAGACAGAAATAACAGGTCGTTTGGTCCCTTCCGAATCATGGGAACAGCCAAGGACACGTGAACCATTTAACAAGCATATCAAGAGTGTAACAAACGACACACAGCATATATGGAATTCCCCATTTCCTATACCGGTCGCCTACCTTAATTGAAGTACATAACACTTCCTTCTTAGAGAATTAAGGTTCGGTTTTTGCGATTTCAGGGTTAATTCCTCACAGATATAATATAACATATTTGGGCTATTTACACAGTTTTTCAGGAATTTTTTCTTCTGAATTAATACAAAGCACAAACATTTGCGAACCTAGAACAACAAGCAGTCACATCCAAGTCACTTTCCACGCTGTCTCTCAATGCTGGGACACAACTGGCAAGAAACAAAACGCGATTCTATCTATTTGAGCATATCAGCAATGTTGCCAAACATTTTTATTTTCTAAAGATGAATTTTCTGAATTCAGAGTTATGAATAGGAATCCCTTTTTTAACAAAGAATTGACATGCAGTTCACCACTGTTATTTGCGAAACAACTCAAATATCCACCACTAGTTTCTGATTTTTTCCTTATACGCATTGAAATATAAGACATCCTGAATGATATTGTTTTTTAATATTTAAAAATTTAGGCCACTTACCAAGCAGGTTTTCAAAATGTTCTTTTAAAGTTCTGATTTGAGAGAAATAGACACCAAATTATTAAACACCTCTGGCCGCATCTATAACAAAGACAACGTAAAATTCAAAATTTATTGCTTGTTTATCCTTGAAAATAGATTTTAATACATGGGAGTTTTTTGTTTTTTTTCTCCCTTTCAAAAATTCAAAATTTAAGTAGTATATGACTTAGTGTAGGGATCACAGAATTTTGAAAATGTGCACACAATTCACTTTTCCCCATAGCACGTCATACGCAGTTTTTAACTGTTTTTTTGACGTAAAATAAATAAATAAATAAATAAATAAATAAAGCCAACACTTGATTTGAACCATTAGATGATGTCATGGATGTCTTCGTTTCTATTCCTTGCGAACACTTCACTCTTCATATACTTTGCAACGAAGATCGCGGTGGGTAAGACTAGGGGAACCGAGAAGTCACAATCCAAGACTGATGATTTCTTTCATCGCAGTAACCACACATTCCGCGTAATTTGCCATAGAGATTGAACCCAAAATGTGTTTCTCTTCCGTCTGGAGGGTTATCTCCTTGACAACTGTCAGCAATTTCAGTTACGATGTGGTTTTGGGACGTGGGTTTTCCGTGTGCCCTCCCGCATTGAGTAATTCCTGCTCCAGGTAACAGGTATCCCGTTCCGCAGGTCCTGTGATAAAAGAATCATCAGTCGCAGATTGTGGCTTATCAGTTCTTCATCTCTTACCCATTGCGATTTTCCTGTCAGAATTTTTGGAAGATGAAGATTGCCCAAGGAACCCAGAAGAAGACATGAAAATACCAAATATCTCTTCTGCCATTCGATTACATCGTACAACGTTTGCAGGGTACGCAGAAATAAGCATCACACATTTGAGCCGAGGCAGCGGGAGCGCTGCTGGCGAGCAGCGAAACCTCGTAGACCAAAAGATATTCTGAGACGGCCCGAGTCTTTGAAACTGAAGAGTGTTATGTTCTACCTGCTAAGTAAACACAAATGTGAATGCCTATAACCTCGCAGGTATAACAGACAACAAATAAATCTAAGGCTATCTGATTTTCTTTGGAATTCGTGCTTTGTATCCTGGAAGCAGACACATAAGCGCAAAATACTGTTTCTTCAGGCCACGTAGCGGCCCTCGTACGAACAAATGCACCGATTGAGGATGGCTCAGAGCTTGCTGTCATAGCTGTGCCTCTGATTGGGAGGTCCTAGGGTTCGAGTTTAGCGATGGCTTCATTTCCGACTCTAGGTTGAGAGCTAAGTTGAGTTAAAGCGCTGTATGAAGGGACCGATTGCTCTGATAGGTACTTTCTCATGGTTTCTCTGATCAACACCAGGCAAATTCCGAAGCAGTACCATAAATAATGTGCCACGGACCGCACGCGAGTTTTCCTTGTCTTCCCCGCCCAATCCTGAGCCCTTACATACATACAGGTACATTTACATGCACTAATCTAACACACGTGTCGATTGACGTCGGAAGCTTAGAACTTGTACCGGCTGGGGCGGTGTCCCGCTGGTCGGTAATACCTGGTCGCAAACTGACGGGTAGGTCGGTGCCGGATCTCACCATCCAGCAGGGCGAGATCACTGTCACCTCCCGCAATACAGTCATGCATGACAATTACGTGACTAATTGCCTCAGCAGTTAATGCGCCCAGAATAACTAATCAATCACCCCAAAAAGCGATCTCTCAATAAGTCGTAGAGGGAAAAGGCACAGCAAGAAGGCCTCTGAGCTGAGTATATGAGACGCAAACACCCGGACGGGCCAAACTGAGCATCAGTAGATGTCTTCGCAATGTGGTTAAATAAGTCAGAAACATGGATGAGAAACACTCTCATACATTCAGAGCGTAAGTGGTTAGCGTAGCGGCTGTGAATAGACTAAAATCGTTTAAGGCGGTAAATGTTCTTTAAAATAGAACAGATTATTAATCAGAGAGATGGAAGAGATGGAAATTCCTACTCTGAAAATTATTTACATTTTCAAAAATATTTCACTTATTCTTCTTATAGAATCATTAAATCAAGACTGTACCATTTTGCGCCAATTTGAAGATACACCACGCAAATAGTATAATTGCGCATCTTTCACTTGATACAGTTTTTCCCTTCCCCTCGGAGTGTTTTTTTAACATGTCGCCAGATAAACGAACTAACAGTTGAAACTGAATTTTCATTAGCCATGAGGCTAAGCCGTGAGGGCCCTGGAGACACAATTCTCTTTTGCCTGGAGTGGAGTAGCCTCGTAGACATAGATTCCTTTCCACCCAAGTAGATAACCGCAGTTTTAGATCATATTTCGCCACGTGATTTCGTAGGACCGGAGGACCTTCCCAAAGGTTTTTCCTAGGGTGGAGTAAGCCTGTGGACCTAGATTATCTTACAACCAGTGTGGAGTAGCCCGCCCTTTCGACTGGAATGCAGGTAGAGTAGCCTGAGGTAGAATATAAGATTCTGTTATATCCTCAATGGAATAGCCACGGGAATCTACATTCGCTTCCACCCTGTGTAAAGTATCCGCGTGGGCCCACATTCCCTTACACCCAATGTGAAATAGTTTCCCTTATACCCAGTATGGAGTATCCCGTGGGCCTAGAATCCCTTATATCCTCAGTGGAAAACTACCACGGAACCTACATTCGCTTCCACCCTGTGTAAAGTATCCGCGTGGGCTCACATTCCCTTACACCCAATGTGAAATAGTTTCCCTTATACCCAGTATGGAGTATCCCGTGGGCCTAGAATCCCTTATATCCTCAGTGGAAAAACTACCACGGCACCTACATTCGCTTACACACTGTGTAAAGTATCCGCGTGGGCCCACATTCCCTTACACCCAATGTGAAATAGTTTCCCTTATACCCAGTATGGAGTATCCCGTGGGCCTAGAATCCCTTACATCCCCTGTGGAAAAATTACCACGGGAACCTACATTCGCTTACACCCTGTGTAAAGTATCCGCGTGGGCCCACATTCCCTTACACCCAATGTGAAATAGTTTCCCTTATACCCAGTATGGAGTATCCCGTGGGCCTAGAATCCCTTATATCCTCAGTGGAAAAACTACCACGGGAACCTACATTCGCTTCCACCCTGTGTAAAGTATCCGCGTGGGCTCACATTCCCTTACACCCAATGTGAAATAGTTTCCCTTAACCCAGTAGGAGTATCCGTGGGCCTAGAATCCTCTGTGGACAAACTACCACGGGCACCTACATTCGCGTACATCCTGTGTCGAGTGTCTTCGGGGGCCTAGATTGTCTTTCGCCCGCGGCAGAGGGCGGCTGCGGCCGCGGCGGCTGGCCCACCTCGCGTGCGCTGGGCGCCGCACGCCCTCCGCCGCGGGCCCCCCGCGGGCGGCGCCGCTCCTGCGGCAAGGCGAGGCGAGCGCCAGCCGGCGATTAGTCAACGGCGGTGGCGCCCCACCGATTTCATTAGCATGCGAGCGCCGACGCGTGCCCGCCATCGCCGGAATCTCATCCATATCTTTAGGCTCGAAATACGAAAATATTTTTTTTAAAATTTATTTAACGTCAAAAAAACAGTTAAAAACTGCGTATGACGTGCTATGGGGAAAAGTGAATTGTGTGCACATTTTCAAAATTCTGTGATCCCAAACGATAACAATCCCAATGATAACAAACGATGACAAAACAATTAAACTAGACTGTAAAAGAACTTTTGATGTTTTTTGCACATGATTTTAAGCGACACAGGTGTATTTCAACAGTTTGTACAACATTTGTGTGTTAACTTTTTTTTATTAAATTCACTTATATTTGGGTTCAATTATGAGGAATTACGTATTCTCTAGCAGAAAAGTCAGTAAAGCAAACCGAAAACCCAGTTATTCGATTCCAATGTGTTATGTCGCCACCCGTGAAATAATATTGTTTAGATTCGTAAATACTTTAATTGCATCCATATCATCAGTCTCCAAATACAAAAATGATAAAAAACTTTGCCAAAAGAATTAAACTAGGCTGTAACTAGAAAGTCAGCAAAGCAAACCGAAAGCCCAGTGACTCGATTCCAATGTGTTATGCCGCCATCCGTGAAATAATATTATCCAGATTGGGAAATACTTTAGCCACCATGACTGTAAATCGAACCTGTCTCCCTGTTTAGACACGGTTTATCGATGCGAACTCTGACCCAAACGGTTTTGTGTCCCAGTGTATTGTCTTTTTTTGTTATTTAATATTGTCACCATCCATTCACCTTGTTGGAAATGGAAGTAGGTTTTCCTATATTAAAATACTCTAATAAGTGAAAACTCTGATACGGCATCAAGCTCTGAAACAAACTGCTTGGTGACGTTGAGAGGCTCCCTTTTCAAACGGCCAATGGCTCCAAAAAGGAAAATGCAAGTAACTGTAACTCTGCGAAAGATATTTCATAAACCGCTTTGCGAATGCGTCGCACTGCCAGCAATAATCTGTTCTGTGTGAATTGTCCACTGCATTTAGATCTCATCAGGATCACATTAGGAGTAATTATCGATGGCGATGACAGGTTGATGACTGATTAAGCTGACAGGTTGAAAACTATTTATTTTTAAGGTGTTCAAAATCTACATACCTCGACCAGGAAAAGACCCGGATTACCTGGGTTACGTCTAGCGGCTTTTTTGCCACTGAAGAACAGCCTATATTAACGCCTCTAATAGTGTCATACGCTTGCTGTATTGCGTTTTGAAACTTAGGGTATCCCGTTAACAGGTTGTATGAAGTTCATTAACTTTTACATGTTTTAATCTTCATGATCTTCTTCTACCTCCAGCGCAAATAGTTATCTTGTTTCCGGAAAGTTTTGATATAACCCATTTCCTAAACAATAACTATTTAAAATATTCTCAAATATGTGCACTTTTCATGTTCCTAAAATCTCTACGTTACGGTAAACGCAGCGAGAGCGTGGATTTCTGTACCTTCAGCAACTGGGGCATTTGACATGACTGGCGGGAACCGAAACATTTTGCGAGAAATGATTGTTGATCTCACAATAGGATACCTGTCATCAATTTGGTACTTATCATGTTCAAAGTAGCTGACGATGGTCGGTATATGGCATGGACTATAATATGTTAACCAGAATGTACTTCTGGTTGATCACAAAGCAATATCTTGCCTAAGCGTGTATAATTTAGGTCAAATGAAGCAAAATGGTTCGTTTCCTTTAATTTAAGAACCAGAACCGTGTGTTCGTACTTTATCCCCGATATGTATTTTAAATTACATGTAAATTCCTATTGAAAGTCGACGATGATATTTGTTTTACTGATGTCATTATTATTATTATTATTATTATTATTATTATTATTATTATTATTATTACTGTTACTATTATTATTATTATTATTATTATTATTCCCTGTATCTAAGTCTCTATGGATTGATCTGAAAATGAATGAATGCTTTGATGGATGTTGACATTATATGAGTAAAGATGTAATATAGGAACTGAAATAAAAGTAAGGAGAAATGGTAGAACTCCAAGAATACGTACCGATTTGACCACCACAAATTCCACATGTATAGACTTGTTTTTATTTCCGATAAGTACTCAAATAGGTGGAAAGCTGGAACTTTGAACGACGTGGAATATAGTAACCAGAGGTCGTACTTTTTATCCTCTTCTTTACCTTTTCAACCGTATCTCAGATGATGTCGACGAGAGAATGATGATGGTAAAATATTGAATAATGATGAAGCAATGGTGCAATGAGAACCCTGAGAAAAATTCGTTTAGTTTACCACAAATGCCACATGTATCGATCGAATGATGATGGAGCAATGATGTAGGAGAAGCAGAGGAAACGGGAGAACCCGTGAAAACCTGCAAACTTGCTTTATGCTTACTTGTGATGGTCTACATGGATCGACCTGGACAGCTCCTCGATACCCAGAGGTCAAAAGTGGACGCTCTGACCCCTTCGCCACAGCTCCTGATCGTAGGTATTAAAATACTGATAAATTTCATCTTCTTTTCCCCCTTTTAATTTTCGAGGGGCGCCAGGCGGCATGGTGTGCTTGATGAGGCACCACCGTTTGCCGCATTCAATTTCACTTTCGTTTGGTATTTACGGACACCGAAGGAGAGCACCCAGGTTTTAAACAGGTACTAACGAATCGCTTAACTGAGCGAGAAGCGACTTACTTCACGATGCGAGTTGTAATTATCGCGTTGCTCCAGCTACTCGCCTCGAAATTGAAATCACTTTGAAGGGCCCAAAAAACGCCTCCGGGTATAAGGCGTCGTTAAGTTCAATCTAAGACGAAGAGCTCTCTAGGCGGAGGGGCAGGCCGCAGGGAATTACAATTACGGGCGCTGTGGTCGGACGTAACTAAAGCAATTTTTAAGACATAAAATTAATTAGTTAATCATTATTAAAGACATTGAGCTCCTACAATCATTACAAACAAGTGCAGAAGACACAAATTGTTATGATATGACTAACTAAGAATGATAAAGTATTTGATATAACAAGTAATAGAGAGCAACTAGTAAGATACATTACAAAGTTATCTCCTTTTATGAAGTATTTACCAAAGAATAAAACAGCAGGTATGGTCAAAATGTTAATGGTAATAGCATACATTTATAACATGCGCCTAACCGAGCAGTAAATTTCTTAACCTTTCAAAACTCGATGCATTATCGTTGCAATATTTTTTTCTCTTTTTAATACTATGCGTTCAGAAAATGAGCAGGATAATATTGAATAATTCCCGTGTTTGACGTCGGAAAGTGAGAAAAGTGTTTTCGAACTTTTTTTAAAACTTTTCGTTCGCGACTCAGAAAGTCTTGACAGAAATATAGAAAACGTATTTTATTGCGTTTGAATTCATGAAAACTTTTGTCCAGGCTTTAATAAGCATGGTGCACGTTTGTTAGGATGTTTTCCATTTGAGAAAAAGAAAATTAATTTTCTTTAAATAATTTGGTTATTTTTTTAGTTTTGACTGATACTTTTGAGAATTCCAAAGCTCTTTCACCGCCACTGATAATTCTTATTATTTCTCCTTTTTCCGATTTTTGCTCTTAGCTTATGCTTTGCTTCTGAATTCAATTTTTGCAGAACGTTTTTTCGAAACTGTTCGAGAACTCGAGAACTTTTTGTACGCGACTCAAAACAATGAAAATATTTTAAAATTTCAAAATTCATCCCCACAAAATTCGCTAACTTTACACGTCTCACAAGACGATTATTTGTTTAACTGTTTTGTATTGTATCTCTGCGATCGCCACGGCACATTTACATCATCTGAAACACCTAGGCAAAGAAGAAGAAAAAGAAGACGAAGAAGATATAAAGAAGGTCTTTTGAATTAATCCATTTCAATGTGTTCGGTATTCACGTAACGAATCAAACATTCCCCTCATTCTTATTTCTCGATTATGAGACTCCGGTACAACGTGGATCGGAGATTAGTAATAATAATAATAATAATAATAATAATAATAATAATAATAATAATAATAATAATAAATTTGGTCTATTGGGTCGACTGTCCGACTTTGCCGGCTAGCTAACGGTATCCCCGATGCCTGGGGCTAGTTTTATTCCTACGCTTGAGGGGTAAGAGAGATATGTGGGAAACATGTATTCTCTTCACCGTAACTAGCAAACTCCACCTGCCTCAGCATTTCTGTCACAGAGAGATGAATCTACAGAAACTAAGAAACTTTTAAAGAAAAGGAAGCTACTAAGAAAGAAGAAACAACTATTTTTGCCACGATTATATAGAAAAATGGTATTGCAGTTAAAAATATTTCTAATTCGTTCAAGCATTGTTATCATTCCTTCACCATAAAGAAATCATCGGTTCCAATCGTTTTCCTACCTTCTCGTTCATCGTATTCACATTTGAAGTTAATCAAATTAACGCAATGATATTTTATATTGAATCTCACAATTATCTGCAGTCGAATTCGATTCCTGATAACTATTACCACATTTTTCGCCAAACTGAAGGATACTGATATCAACAATTTACAAAAAAAAACTTTTTGACATGAGTTTTCTATTTTAAAAGGTGAATTATACCAATTTCATGAGACAGTTTGGAAGCGAAATTTTGAGCGGAATTATGGATTCCCAGAACATCATATAGTTTGTCGAGAAAATAAGCGTTCTCTCATTTTTCATGCATGATTGAGAATGATCTGAATGTATTTTTCCTTCCTCTGTTGGAATATGAATTAGAGTTAGTTATAATTTACATACTAATAATATTTTTTTCATTACAGAAAGTACATCCATTGTATCATACAGAGAATCGGGGTCCTCCAGTCACAGGAACTCAGTCCTTCTTAAAGATGCAATGCATTGAATCTATCGTATGGTATACGTGTTTTAACAATTATCACAAGCGATACCAAAAGAGCTTTGGAAATTGTCGATACATCCCAGAATCGCGAAGCAAGGAGGGATTTATCTGTGATTTCCCAAAGCACGAGTTTTATTTAATAGGACTATTCCACGAATTAAATTACGTCCAACAGAGTTCCAAAAGGTACCAAATATTGAATATATCTGAAAGCATGTTAAAATCAAAGAGGTTAAAGTTAACATATGCGGTTTATTGCACGTCAGCACAACGATCGAAATATATCGCCTCCTAAAATGGGTCGCAGCTTATTTTTGGCCAGGAAGGAGTGTGTAAGGAAAATCGATAGAAAAACGATAATTTTTTTAAACACACCACACTGAATGGGGCATTTTTATACAAGTTAAACACTATTGGTTTAATTTCACGAGTCAACTATAATTATCATCTCGATTACCTATATTTTTCAGGTATTACTAACTACTTGTATGTACTACGTGTGGTGGAGAGTAATCACAGTTTTTGTTTCAAATTTATAATGACTGTGAAATAATTATCAAACACTTAATCAGTGTGATTTGCATACATTTTACTATTGATATTTAATAATTAATT
Source organism: Teleogryllus oceanicus (assembly GCA_964035755.1). Classification (NCBI taxonomy): domain Eukaryota; kingdom Metazoa; phylum Arthropoda; class Insecta; order Orthoptera; family Gryllidae; genus Teleogryllus; species Teleogryllus oceanicus. Next base: position 105,520,469 of record CAXIVR010000007.1, read on the forward strand.
CTTTTAGTTTTAAGTTAGAAGTTACCCGATCAAAATGCTTCAAATTGAAACATTAACTACTATGGAAAATCAACAAAAGCATGTGAGGATATTTAACTTTCGTATTATTGAAAAATATAAGTTATTGTGAACTAAGCCTTAATTGAGAGGACTCAGAAACTTGTCTTCACCAAATGAGCCTTCATTCTTTCGTTAGGGTCACAAAACAGGTTTTGTGTAACATAAAAGGTTACGTACGACACGGCAAAAAAATACCCCAAAATTTTAAACTATTTACATTTCTCCAAGCAACCTTTTCCCTAGAATATTCAGCATTAAGCTTGTTTTCTATTTGACGATAATTTTATTTAACCACTTATTTTCTTCACACTTTCAGGTATATAATAATGTCATTTAAAATGTATAGAAAGGTTTCATTATTAACTAACTTAATTATTCAATGCCTAAGGCACGCACAAGATACAGTTTACACCTTCCATACAAATTATATATTATCCTAAATTATATACGTGTGAACATGTACATTTTTGAAAGTCTGTAGGTATTCTTGTATAAAATTGCTAGTTAGAAGTGTATTGCGCGTGCCTCTGCTTAAAAGAAATTTTCATAACAAAGACTTCCAATACCTGTTCCAAAAATGTGCCCCATAATTAATACATATATTTACGATAACATGTGTATTTGATGCAGTAAATAAAATTAATTAATTACAGGCAAACAAGTAGAATTCAAAGTGATAAAAGAAAAAGAAGAGCAATATTACTGTGGACTCTTTTCACTGAAATTGCCTTTTCTACGTTACATTTTCTTCTCTATAAAGTGGCATGATAATAGGCATGCTTCATTTTCCTCCACTTGTTTTATTTGTTCGGAATCTCCACTTTATCGGTTGCTCTGAATCCTCTACTTGGACTTACATCGGATCCTCCACATGATCAACTTCCTCGGATGCTCCCTTTGATCGTCTTGTTCAGGATCCTCCTCTTGACAGACTTGTTCCACTTTATCGACTATTACAGATTACTCGCTAGATCCTCTTGTTTCGGTCCTCCACACAATGACCTTGCTTTAGATTCTCCATTAGAACGAATCGCAAAAGATTCACCTGGATCCTTTTGTTCGGGATCCACCGATTTATCGATTTCCTCCAGACTCTTCACTTCCTTGGCATCGTCTCGGATTGCTTCATTTGGGTTGTACGAAGGAACGACTGGAAGGAGGAAATCAACTGGAGGCACTTGAAGTACCCCTTCTGGATACTGCACCTCATCAAATGGCTTGCTCCACTTGAACGGCTTGGTAAAGATTTTCATCTCGATCGACTAGTGCGTGATCTTCTACTCTTGTACGATCCTCCGACAGATATACGATCCTCCAATGAAATTCCTTAACTCACCTTTGAAGAACTCCCTTTATGGACTTGCCGAGAATCCTCTACTTCCTTGGGACCCTTCACTTGATGGCTTTCTCCGAACCCTCAGCTCCGCATTCTCGGGTTTCATGATGGACTGACCGATTCTCCACTTTAAAGATTGCCACCTCATCTATTTTCGAGATCTTCTTTATCGACTGCCCAAATCCCCGACGTAACTGACGTTCAGGTTTTAAATTCATCAACTTCCTCCCCGTTTCCCCCTTTTTCGCCACATTATCGACTCGCAGGATCTTCCAGTTGATCGACTTGATCGAGAGGGACCTCCACATGTTTCTTAGAAATCCTTCATTTGATCGGCGTGCTCGGGATCATTTTATTGACTTGCTCGTTTTGTCCTTCACTTGATTAACTTTTTGAGGATCATCCACTTGATCAACCTTCCCGGGATTCGCCATTTGATCTACTTACTCTGATACAACCCTTAATGATTCGACCGGGATCCAACACTTGAATTACACGCTTTGGGTTCTCTAATTAATCGACTTTACAAATATCTATTACAGTGGATACGTATATTGTAAAATCACTCGCTATAAATCAATTTCTTTACCCAACTTTCGCATTTGTTTCTAATATAGTAATTTATTTCCTTTTATAAAAATTATATACTATTCATGTAGGGATAAGTTTTGAGTAATGAGTATTTTCATATTCTTAGAAATTTAAAAATATTAGTATGATGTAGGTATGTCCTTTATGTCAAGCTGCAAGAACATTTAAACTTGAAAGCTCGAATCCACTGCAAAATAGGATTGTATAATTGCCTTTTCTTGATGGTAATGGCGAGTGCGCGTAATAACATGAGAATGTATTGGAAAGTAAAAAAAGGATAATTATGAATGCAACAGCGAAATTAAAGCAAGAAAAGTCAAAGAAATAGATATAAATCAAATATTACAAAGACGAACACCTATGTTGATTGTGATAGCAATAGCAACCGATATGGATTGTGAAAATCATTTAATCGGAAAAAATTTTTAAGTAGATAGTATTAAAGACAAGTGCAACTGAAATGAGATCGTGTTGATAAGACAACTAGAAGGTGTATTAAAATTTGATGTTAATCATATATTACAGTGGAAAAACTCAGAGTAACTGCAAAGAAAGGCACTATACGGTTGGCCGTTGTCATAGCTTTTACTAATGCAATAACCCTACGATATAATGATGATATTGATACCATGATAACATCGTAGTTTCAATTTCAACGTATATTTTGACGAAATGGAAGCTCATCGACGGCAAGAACGGAAATAACCAGAGGTGGAGATAACATCATCAGAATCACCCCAGTACTAACAGTACCACCGCCGGCCATACCTGTTGCAAAGTAAATTCAAGTGAATCTGGAAGCCGCAACCGAATTAAGCCGCAGACGGCCGCTGTGGCCGAGCTTCCCCAACCCCTCGCCCTCCGGGGAGGCTCTGTAACGAGCCGCGTTCGGCGCGGCGGAGCTTTCGCAAAAAGCAGCGGCGGCGAAGACTGACCTGCTGCTTCACGCCCCCGCCCCCGCCGCGCCGCCGCCACCCTCGCTGCACCGCGGCCGCTCTCCGCCGGCGGCTGCGGAGGAGGAGGCCACGTAATTGGAGCGACATGTCCAAAGCGAGCTCGCCGCGCCGCGCGCACACAATGCCTCGCCTTGCCTGGCGGTGCGGGCGGGACCGGCGGGTGGAGCGGGGTGGGCGAGGCGATGTGGGGCGGGGAGGTGCGAGGCGGGGCAGGGTGGAGAGGAGTTTGCGAGGCGGGGCGGGGAGGGTGGGGCAGGGTAAGGTGGGCGGGGGGCGGGTTGGGGCGTGGGCGGGGAGCGTGGCGGGCGGTGCGGGCGGGACCGGCGGGCGGAGCGGGGTGGGCGGGGCGGTGCGGGGCGATGCGGGGAGGTGCGAGGCGGGGCAGGGTGGGGTGAGCTGGGAGGAGAGGAGTTGGAGGGGGGCGGGAGGGTGGGGCAGGGTAAGGTGGGCGGGGTGGCGGGTTGGGGCGTGGTGTGGTGGAGCGGGGTGGGCGGGGCGATGCGGGGAGGTGCGAGGCGGGGAGGTGCGAGGCGGGGACGGGCGGGATGGGCTGGGAGGAGAGGAGTTTGCGAGGCGGGGCGGGGGGGGGGGCGGCCCGCTTAATTCGGCCGCGCGCGGCGGGCTGCGCGCCGCGTGCGGCGATAGCATCGGCGGCGCGAGACGCGCGCTGCGTGCGGGAAACGCGCCCGCGCCCCGGATTCGAACCCCCAGCCGCTTATGGCAACTTGGCCACGGCCGTGCTGCACACCGAGGCGCTGGTCTCGCGGGGTCGGGGGTGAGACTGGGGGAAGAGTGGGCACGGAAATGGGGGGGTGGTGGTTGTGGTAATGGGAATGGCAATGGAGAAGGACTAGGGGTGACGGCGGCTGGAACGAAACATTGTCATAACTTGGGACTGTTGTGACAGAAAGTTAAAGATGGCTGGGAAGGGGGTAGCAGCAGAAACGATTGTGTGACGACGGGGTTGGCAGTAGCTAGGGAGGGGTCGATGTCGGAGGGTTGATTATACTGATGGCTAGGCGGCCGCGGAAGCTGTAGCATGATAGGCTACGATGACACTACGATAGTGGAGGCTACGATGGCTCGCCAGCGATGATGTGGTACTGCGCTTTCGGCAATGGTGGTGACGGCGTTGGGCACGGTGACGGTGGCAGTGAAGGCGACCCTGCGGCGGGCCGCGACGCCCCAATGCACTGGCGGCGCGACGTGTTTCAATTATTTATGTGCAGCGCCGACCGGTGGCCGCAGGCGGACGGGCGAGCGAGGCGTCATTTTCTCTTAAAGGGAGGACGCCCCCGTCCGCCCGTAATACCGGGCTCGTTGAATGATCTACGGGCTATTAGCTGGGAGGTGGGATAATAGTTCCGGCGGAGGAGCTGAGACGAGGTGAGCCCGGCATTTGGTAGTTGGCGTCGCTCAGAGCACTGGATTCTGGACATAATTCGATACGCTGCTCCTTTCTCTGGCTTTCCCGCGCAACGAGTTGGTTTTCAGATGACGGCCTTCGGGATGTAGAATGTACGTTTCCCACACCTTCGGCATGTGAATAATCTATCTGCTTACTACTGTCATTTTCTTAAACTACACTAAAAGGTATCGTGATCCTATAAAACGGAGTCAAAACAGAAATTTAAGGGTGGTAGTTACACATGCATGTATTCAGCAGCTGGGCGTGTGAGAGGGGTGTTTACGTGGTGAAACGAGAGGAAAAATAAAAACCGGTTTCCGAGAAGAACGAAAAAATGACGTTGAGAATAACTCGTTTAGCCGAAGGTCTCGGCCCCTCCTACTGCCCACTTTGATATTTACGAGTATATTCGCCGGCTCCTTCATTCATTTCCGCCCGTCACCTCCGGACAGACGCGCGAGCGCACGGGGGGCGTGGCCGAGCGACGCGCGATCGCGCCCCGTCCGCCCACTCGGCCTCCCGCCGCGCCGCCCCCACCGCGCACGGGCGTTTCCCCCCGGGCCGCGGTTTCCGGCCCCCCCCGGCCGTCCGATAAACGCACGACAGAACGCCTCTTCCGCCCGCGCCGCCGTAATCCCGGGCTCATTTCGTTCCTGAATGCCGCGCCGCCGGTCCGTGACACGCGCGAAGGGTTGCGGCCGCCTCCACGGCGCACCCAGCCTCCCCATCCTCATCCCCTTCCCCGTGCTCGGCGCACGCGCGGGACGGAAGCCGCCCCTCGCGCCGGCTATCTCCCTCCGCATCTGCAGCCCCGGTGACGCGGCCGCCCCTCCCTCTCTTCACCTGCGACCGAGCGAGGGTGTGAATGCGATGAGGATCGCGTCGGCCGCTGTCGCTCGGCTCCGCCCCCCACCCCGGCTGCGCGCGCATTTCACGCCCCGGCGCCCACCACGACGGCGCGGCGGAGCGGGCTCCTGTACGGAGCTAATGGCGCCTGACCGCAGTCTCCAGCTGCGCCGACGCGCCACCAGATGGCGCCCGCTGCGCCGAGCCACCTCGCCTGCAAACAATCCGCTTTCGCATGTGCGGTCGCCACAATCATATTTTAAACAAACGGCGGCAGCGGAGCGATTCACATGGTGTTGAGAGCTCCACCACCACCACCCGCATGTTCAGGGGACGACTGAATAGGAAGAAGGGGTTCGCGAGCGCGCTGCTCGGTTGATGCGAGCCATAAATAAGATTTGAAATCACGTGCACACGCTCCACAGCAAAAGAACAAGTGGACGGATGAGAGAGCGGTGGCTGGTAGCGGGCAATCGAGGTGTGTTATTGCCGACCGCATCTCAAACACATAGCCACGCACGGTGGCTGCTCGTAAAGCGTCGGGGTGCGAGTGCGCCGGCGGGGGTCACGAGAGGGCGGCGGCGGCCGGGGGCGGCGCGGGGGCGGCGAAGGGCCGGCCCAACGACGTGAGAACGATGCTCGGCCGCGCCGGCCGGCCCCGAGGCCCAACGCCGTTATGAAGGTTAATACGGCCTAATGAGGCGGTGATGGATCGGTAATTTATGTCCGCCCTGTACGCCGGCCCGCGCTGCGTTCCGCCGCGCCCCCGACGCACGCAGCGTCTGCCGCTCATGCGGCCACTCCCAGCGCCAGCTGCCTCCGCGGCTACCGTCCGGGCCCCGCGAACACCTCGTTAACTCGGCCCGCGCCCTGCCCCTAGCCACGCTCTCTTCTCTTCCATGTCACTTCACTTATCACTAGAGCACGGATTTGTAATCTATCTATTCAGCGGTGCTTTTACAGCCATGGTCGTTTCCCGCATTCCATTTTGCAGGCCTCTTTATCCCACACGCCTTTTCACTTCATTCTCGTTTTTCTATTCTTCAGTTTTTCTCATATTTCATGTTTTTCTTGAACTTCCACTGTATCTTCTTAGATTGGGTATCCATTCCCAAACTTTTTCTAGAAGTCTACCTGATTTCTATCTCCTCATATATCTATACTACCTCGATGGATTTGATGTACTGTTCGCAATTCCGCTGTATCAACTTAACGCAACCAAGCAGCGCAAAGAAAACCGGACAGTAGCCATTAGGAATTCGAATGCCCGTCTTATAAGAAAATCCCATTTTAATTAGAAGAGAATTAGCTGTAGAATTAGCTGTAGAAGGAGACGAATGCTCCTTCCCCGACGATATCCTATTTAAGCAATTATGTGTTGTTTTTTTTAAGGAAACAAGTATCGAACAACAAACGAACATAATAAAATAAATTTATTATAAACAATGGCTATCGCCTCGGTTTGGAATCTTAAACAGTTTTGATTTATATCAGTCTAAGTAGGTTTATAACGAGAAATCACGCTTGTTAAAAGTACACGTAAAATACGAAATATATGGATCGACATGTACATAAGAGTTAGCTGACCACTGGTTAGACATATTTCGGGAGACCGATCGGGAGCTTAGAGCTTGTCCCGGCTGGGGCGGTGCCCCGCTGGTGCCTGGTTAGGCGGAAACCCTGCTAGCCGACGGTAAGTCGGCGGGGAATCTCGCCATCCAGCGGGGTAAGATCACCGCCATCTCCCGAGGAAAAAACGTGCACTGCACTTACGGGAATAATCACCTAAGCTGTTGACGCGCCCGGAATCACTAACCAAACAACCATATTATATATATATATATATATATATATATATATATACACATATATATATACATATATATATACATATATATATACATATATATATACATATATATATACATATATACATATATATACATATATAGTTATATTTTAAAATAAAATTGTACTCTATATTTCAGTTGGTTTTACATAAAATGACACGTTTCAATAAATTTCCTTGGGGACAGTCAAATGAAAACTAGGGAGCGTATATGAGCATGGCGCGGAGGTTGGCAAAGCTACTTGGTGTGAGTAAAAATGGACCCTCGATTGGGAATCAGGTAGAAATAGCGAGAACGTTCACTACTCTGCCAATTGTCTGTTAGACGTGCTTGAAGTCAGCAAGTCTGTGCGCGTCCGACATCACTACGATGGCCAGGAAAGAGGAACAGTGAGGTGAAGTGCTTTTGTTGACAGCGCATGGAGTGTCACGAGGTGAAATTCAGGCCAGAATGTCTATTTTATATGGAACATTGTGAAAACTTTGCAAAAAGCACATCATCAAGTTCAAACACCCAGGAATGTTGACAGACGGCATTATTCTGTTGCACGAAAATATCCACCTATATGCTGCCAACGTTGTTTCGACTACGCTGTAGAAGTTCCACAAGAAAACTTACACATCCTCCTTTCAACACAGTTCATTTCCATGCGATTTTCAAATTTTTGGAGCCCAGAAGATATTCATGGCCGTCGATTTGCCTCAGACGAAGTGGTGTGTACACCTACCTACAACTATTGTTCCGCAGACAACTGCAAACATGTTTCTATGAAGTCATTGACCATCTGGCTTCACAGTGGGAGAAATTTATAAATAGCTACGGCGATTACTTTTGAAATAATAAACAGCTTACTTACTTTTCTCATCTGTCTAGTTTCCATTTTTGACTGACCCTCATACATTTCATTATACACAGTGACGCACTCAAGGGGGAGGGATCCTGGGGTTTCAGCCTGTCCCACTTTCCAGAAGCCGACGACACAAATCCTGTTCTCTAATTTTCCGTAGTAACGAATGCCATTTAAAACCTCAAATGCATACGTTTCAAATAACTGTAATTCAACCATTACAACTACATTTTGAATTCAGGATAAATGAATAAAAAACTTTCAGAACAAATGGGTGGCACACTACATCTGTACTCTCAAAAGGAAACTTCTGGTTTCGATCATTTAGTAAACTAACATAAAAGTTATTGCAAAGTTTTTACTTGAGAACAACATTCTATAGCTATATAATTTCAATCGAGTTTTGGAAATTTATAATAAAAAATCACGGGGTCTCAGAATGGATGCGACTCGCTAGACATTAATGCGACTCGTTTCACAGCATTTCTGCTGCTTTTTGAGGAAATTTCACGGGCAAGAGAAATCACTTCAAAAAGACTGAACACCGTAAGTGAAAACATCTTAGCTGGAACAAAATTGTCCGTATTGTAAAGCTTAAATCCCGATATTCATCACATTCTCACATCTGACAACTTAAATATAATGCTAATTGTAACATACATGGACGAGCCTACTTTCTTTGTAGTTTTTTTTTTGAATTTGTAGGACACGTAGACTTGTTTACTAGTATACTCTTCTAAATTTCGTAGATACTATATTTTACTACAAAAATCGTTCCTGGTGTATCTCCATAACATTACCTATTAATCATCTGTACCTACGCGAATCCCAGCAAACATTTTTCCAACCCTTCAGCTATTCTTCAGATTATTTTATTGCCTTTTTTATCTGATGGCTCCCGATTTCTCTTCCAATGCTCAAAGGAAGACACGATTATTCTTTTATTTTTCCTCTCAATTTTCAGGAGCTGTTTCCTATGATGCTGAAGAGGGGATGATGGGTCCAAACTGATGACCAACACCTACGTTCAAGATCAATATCTCGATTGTAAGCCGAGTGGAATGGACATAACACAGATTGTATCGGTAATGTGTTGCGCTTCACAGTTCGATTTATGAAATAACGAGACAAACACTTGTGTCTCGAGGCCAGTGCAATATAAAGTATCCCATTCCAAAACTTGAATCACATATAACAATTTACATTTGAGTTACATAGACGTTAAGAAAATTGGGATTGAAACGATGTTATTTTAAAATTACACAGTATTTCATACAATCATATTATACATTATTTCCCAAAACCACCAAACAAGAAACAAATTAATGATTTAAGACTACATAATAAATATATAACGGTAATTCCCAAATGATTTCCGTGTTAAATGAAATGCAAACAGATTACTAGGTAAGTTATTTATATAAAACCACATTTCTTGCCTTTCACATTTACGTATACGTAACAAGACTAATTCTTGTTAAATTTAGGAAAACATTATGAACTACATAATGTCACGAAATATTAATTTACGAGTTTTGGACATCTAGAGTTCTCATGTCACTGATGAAAAAATTTTCAGTTAATTTCGGAAGAGTAGGCATAACAACAGGATGTTGCGTTTCGAAAATAGGAGTAGGTGAACACATATACACATTCTGAGGTAAGCACTCCGGCACGAACGATAGCAAAAACCGTCGAAAACATTTAGCGCGTAATGATTGTAAATAAGGCAATCCTCCCAGCAGGGAAATGAACTTCGTTGGAAGTGTGAATGTTCGTTGAAAGGAATACTTCATTTAAAATGTTATAAAACTTTCAAATAAATCCTCCTTTTGAGAAATTTTCGATTGCAGTTCATGCGACGGACAGGTGACAGATGTCCTCAAACTTAGGCATAAAAAAAGTGGAAGAGCAAAGGAGAAACGAAAAAAAAAGAGAAAATAAAAAACCTAAGTCAAAACTTATAGGAATCGAAACGAGGACATTTAAATCACTGATAATTTGACAATACGATGTATTTTAAGAACTTCTTAAGATATTATATTTACGAACAAAGCATCAAACATTTGAAGTATCGTTCGATTCCTATTTCTGTTATCAAATACTTCGAATTCGGAAATGCATAACAAACATTTTATCTTTGAATTCGTATTCCGGTTTCAATTTCCATAATGTTCCAATAAAAACAACACACACACACACACACACACGCGCGCGCGCGCGCGCGCGCACACGCACGCGCGCGCACGCACGCACGCGCACGCAGTTTCAACCAATGTACACATGATAATGAATTCTTTCACTAAGTCATAAAAAGCCTTTACACACACACACACACACACACACACACATATATATATATATATATATATATATATATATAAACACACATGTACACATGATATGGAGTTCTTTAACTAAGTTTAAAAAGACCTACATTTACTATTGCATGGCACACAATCATTTAATTTCAATTATTCAGGAAAGCGGTTAATGTTGAACGAAAAAAGTTAATTATTAAATTAATTACTAACACCGTATTTAAAAATATGTATTTTGTTAAAATCATGGTAGTCTTCAAATTATTTTGGTGAGGGCATATGGTTTGTATGTTTTTATACGTTTCGAATGTACCATATGTTTCAATTGTTTGTAAAATGTAATTGGTGCAACCGAGGAATTGGGCAGTTTTTGAGAAACTGGCTAATCAAAAGCGAGTGTCTTAACTTGAAAAATAACCTAAAAGTCTGAGAACTTTTAATTACGTTATGAGTCACTTCTCGAAACGAGGTCCCAGAGTAATAAGCACGAAATTATGATGATGTTTTAAAACCCTAAACAGTTTTGTTCACTTGTGTAGCAGCAATATAAATAGAGGTGCTATAGCACAGCAAATATTATTATTGGTTACAGTTACGTAAAATAGAAAAGATTTATTATTATTATTATTATTATTATTATTATTATTATTATTATTGTCATTATTATTATTATTATTAAATTGCAGTTGAAATACTTCTAATATTAAAAACTGTATTCTCCAAACTTTTGAAAGATCTTATAAAACTTCTCAATATAAAGTATTTTGAAAGAAAAATGACGTACTTCAACGGGTCAGTACTCCTGAATAAAATAAAATGCACGCAATTTTAGTGGACAACAATGTATCTGAATAGATCGCTGCTGTTGTCAAGAAAACTGAAAGCTGAAACCTCTATATACATTATTAATATCTGTTCCTGCGTTTTTAGGAAACATCAAGAAAAAATGAAACAGCTATATTCATAATTAGAAAACAATCAAATCAGCTGTATACACGATTCCATTTGACCCCATTAATCTAATGGTGAGTGTCCTAATCGTCTTTGCTTGTGTTGTCGCACATGATATTAATTTCGTATAAGCGTTTATATACTATTCCGTTTAGAATGCTATATATTCTTCAAATTATATGCACGTTAACGTAGAACAAAATATGTAGAGATAATTTCAAACAACATGGTAGTATACCAGAAAAATTCGATAAAATACTTATAATTTTGTAATTTTTGGAAATTGAAGTTTTAATTCAAAGGGCTGGCCAATTAAAAGGACATTTGCATCCCATAACTGACTGTACTACGCCTTATGTGTTCAAAATTATTATTTAAACTATAATCCATATCATCGAATGTTTTGTTATGCATTTGCGAAAATAACGCGACAACGGCTAATATTTTGAAAGAACATGCGCTTCATTCAAAGATGTAATATTAAGGAAAACATTGCATTAAGCAAGAAATTTTAAACGTTGGATACATTAACGTAGGATATATTCAAATTAAAATTGAAATTGTACAGTTTTCGAAATGTCAAAAGTTTGAATGAAAATTGGATTTTAACCATATTTAAAAACGCGCCATGAATTATTGTAGCTACAAAATTTAAGAAAATTTTGAAAATTTTTGAAAAAAGTTTGAGAACGACAAATGGGCTCCATACACACAGGAGATTGGAGAACTCATTTTCAAGAAACTTCTGGGAAGAGTTTAGGCGCTAGAGTTGCCCACAAGCAAACCGATGAACACTAAGTTTTTGAAAAAGAAAATCAACACATTTTCAAAACCTGTATTTCCGCCTAAATATTGTCATGGGTGTTTGCAGCATTTACAATCGGATTTACATTACGCATACGAGAAAGGAAAAATACCGATTCTGTTTCCGTCTCGCTATTTGATTCCGTTTCGGTTCGTTGCGTTTTTTAGGAATAAGGTAAAAATCCCAGGGAATCACTTCCCTTCTTAACCAGTTCCTATTTAACGGCCGCCGCTGGCGTGGGGCGCGACGAGGGGCGGCGCCACGACGTGCGAACGGGTCGTGGCCGCGCGGCGGCGGTATTTAGCGGGCGCGGAGGGCGCGCGCTGCCCGCGCATTACGGCGGCATTAGCATGGGCGCCCTTCCATTAGCCGCGATCGCCCGCCTGCCCCCCCCCCTCCGCTGGCCCGCCCAGCGCCCCCCCCGCTGCCCCGCCGTCGGTCACCGTCCTCCCGCCCGCCGTTCCACCACCCCGTCTTTCACCCGCCCGGCCCCCTGCAATCGGCCCGCCGCCATCCACCCCCGCCTACCCACTCATCTCTCGTCCGCCAGGCCGCTCACCACTCACTCCTCACTCCCCCGCCACTCGCCTGCAACTGTTCTGCCGCAGGACCGCCGCAGAGCCCTTCCCGTCCGCGTGCCCACACGCTCACTCCGTAGCCTGCAGCGGAGACGGTGGCGGCGACGACATCCCGGCCCTCAAACTAGCGCCTGATTGAGGGCACTTGGCTGAAGGTGCTTCTTTGCTCCCCCTTTCGCTGCGCTTGTTCAGCCCGCCCCCTGCTGCCCTAGCACACCGTTGGAATGAGATTCTTCGCACCTGGTCTATTAAACCTTCCTTGAATTTTCGGAGTTCACCGCACCTTCAACAACAGAAAATTCGGGATTCACAAAGGCGCTAACTGAAAAGTTGCAAACGTCGAAAATTCGTGCCTTGCATACATGCAAAAATCACAGTCCGTATGTATTGAAAATACCCTATGGTGGTAATAAATGTTGTGGATGACGTTTTTTTATTGATATCGAGCACTAATAATTGCCGAAGAACTATTTATTTTTGAAAATTCTTATCTTTTTTTGTATTTTTACAAGAAACGATAAAATACGAATTGAAAAGGTAAAACGATAGACCAATTCAGTGTCGAACTATTTTAGCCATATGTTAATGGACTAGACCATACGTTTTGTATCATATTCCTTTCTCTACCTTTTAACGTATAAGTTTTTATGAATTGGAAAAAGATGGTTCAAGACAGGAAGGAGTAGCAGAGATTTTTCAGCAGGCAATACCAACCTCGTGTTGTAGCGCCAACATAAGAAGAAGTTTTTTAATTTAACATAGAATCAGTGCTGCGTTATAAAATTATAATACTTCATACATTTCAAGATTACCCACATCTAAAATTACGAAGAGCAGCGGAACTGTTATTTAAATATACAAATTCTCTAATTATCATACGCTGGACTAATAAGAAACAAGAAAACATTAATTTCAATCTTCGCAATTTTCCATCGATTGTTAATTCTATGAAAAACCTGAATAACGCCCCAAGCAAAGCCATCAAAGCTGGCGTTTTATCTTCTTCATTTTTGCTTGATCGTTATTTTTTTCACACCTATCATCAGTTGAAGATTCCTTTACGAATAATCGCACTAATGGTAAGCCTGCTTCGCAAGACGGACCTTGAAACTAAAGCCGGCTGCCGAGACATGATCGTAATGGGTAAAGAACAGCTGTTCCTGACGACTCCCCAAGAAACAAGCCAACATCTGAAGCCGCAAGTAAAGGCTAAGTCGTGAGTGCGGTTCCTAGGTGAAACACAATCTTACGCACTACATAAACGCTACACGCCTCGCTTCGAAATGCTTCGCTCGTTCTTTCCCATTTTTCTTCCGAGCTCAGAAACAGGTTTCCAGACATCTGCGTTTTGTTTGGAACTGTCCATCTTCGGCAGCATTTCTCTTATGACGTCTCCATTGACCATTAGTCTACGTCATGTTTCTCTTTATCCGGTTTACGAATTCATGATGTACTTTGCGAAATCATTATCTCCATTATGTCTCAGAATGTAGTGGTCCTTCTCTAACAGCATTATACATCTGATGAAGATGAACAACTGGAATACATTATAAATGAAAGGCTCTTTGAGTCCCCATTAAGGAACATAATTAATATCTAATTTAACGCGGCGTTATTTTGTATACAAGTTCCGCACAACACATTCCATTCGAATAACCATGTACGCAAAGAACAAAAGCCCTTGGATTTAAATTGGGGAGATAAAATATACAGAGGAAAGAAACCTATAACACTTGTCCGGAGATGGTCCACGATAAGGCTCAGTCGAAAAACACTGGCAGTCATAAAGTGAGGCCGACACCACTGGCAGGAATGTAAAACCAACTCGCAGACACAGCTCACACACTCACACACACACTCCCAGGGTCTCGCACGCACGTGCGAGGTCTCGAGGCGGCAGGTTGGATAGAGTCAACTGCAGGTGATAGCGTGGCGAGCCCGCGTAAATTATTTCGCGTATAAAGGAGACGTGGAAGTGGCCGTACGCGCCGGCGGGTGTCCCGGTCCCGAACGCCCGCGGGGAAGACGAGAGCATTCCTGCTGCATAGACGGATGCCTCCGCCGACACACACAAAAAGACGAGGGACAGAGGGGGCGGGCGCTGCGAAGATGCTTGGGGCGCGAGTGCGTCGGGTGCACGCGAGCTGGAGGCGACGAGGGGAGGATGCGAAGGCGTCGGTAGCCACGGACCACGTGGCATGGAGGGCCGGGGGAATGAAAAGGGGTGGGGGCGCACATGTAGGGAGGCAGCGATGGAGAAGGCAGGGCAGCGGCGGCGGAGGTGGTAAAGTGGGTTTCATTGATAGATTTATTAGTGATTCCGGACGCGTCAACAGCTAAGGTCCGTAAGTTTAGTACTTTTTTCCTCGAGAGGTGGCGGTGATCTTCCGCCGCTGGGTGGTGCTATCCGGTACTGATCTATCTGTCTGCTAGCAGGGTTTTTCCTAACTAGGTATCTCTCACCAGCGGGGCATCGCCCCAGCCGGGGCAAGCTCTAAACTACCGACATGTCTCCTGATATGGTGGTAGTGTACTGCATGTTAATGAGTGTGTGTGTGTGTGTGTGTGTGTGAATAAGTGGTGGGGATAGGACAAGGAAGGGGAAGGAAAGAAGGGTCCCTGACCCGTTTGTTAGGATACTGCTCCCGCATTCGCCTGGTGTTGATCGGAGATACTACGGAAAACTTCCGATCAGAGCATCTGGCCGCTAGAACTCTCCTTTCGGTAGCCACTGAAACTGCCACTTTCTAACTAGTGTCGAAAATCCTGTTACCGTCGCTACTCGAACCGAGGACCTCCGGAAAGAGGCAGTGCAGAGACAAGAGTCGCAGTGAATCCCGTGTCCCTGGGACACCTGTCCCGGGGGTGGAAAGTGGGCGTGGAGGTGTGGCGGAGGGATGAGAGGGTAGGAGAAGGTGGGGGGCTCGCGGAGGAGGGATGTGTAAAAGGCAGGCGGCCGAGTCCGTGGCAGCAATGGGGATGGCGACGGTTACGTCAGCAGAGGCGGGAACGTGGCAGTGGAGGCGTCAGCGAAGGAATGAGAAAGTGATAGCTAGGGGGCGGAGGCGGAGGTAGTGAGGGGATGGCCACGGCAGCGGCGGTGACGGTGGTGGCGACGATGGGGACGAGGAGGCGACCGGGGAGAGGAAGCTGAGCCGACGAAGCCGACGGAGGCGGCGGTGGCGGCAGTAACGGCGGAGGTTTCTGCAGTAGCAGCGACGGAAGAGACAAAGGCGTGGACAAAGAGAAGTGAGACCTCCATCGTTGAAGTGATGAATGCGATAGAAGCGGCTTTAAAGGCAAGCCAAGGGTCAAACCAAAGATGGCGGAAACAGTGACTTAACTACTAGGGAGATGACGGCAATAGAGGTAGTGGTGATGACAGCGGCGCCAGTAAGAAACCAACGGTTGAAATAAAGAATATATTGACGGCTTTTACGGTGGAGACTGAGAACGGGGACTCGCAGTGACAAATAAAATGAGTACTTCGTGACAGCCTTAATAACTACTAGAAACCTTTAAAGGCATTAACACGACGTAGTGGTGCTCGTAATCATGTACCTTAACGTGCATCTAGGTAGAAAATAAGAATACAAATATTAGCTTAGTAACTGTTATCAAAAAATTATAAAACACCTTTTTTCATCATTACACCTAAAAATATTATAATAACACAAATCGTCTTTTTGAAGGATTAATTATAATAAAATTCATTCAAGTAAGCCCCCTAATAAACGAATCGATGCATTCGGTCTGAAATTAATTAAATATTTTACGTTGTAGTTCTTGTATAATTCTCAGGTCTGGAAACATGTGTAATGGACCATTTCGGACGAAGACTGCTGTTTTTAAATTATTATAAAATATATAATCCATCACAAGAACTCTTCAAAATGATAATCAACTGATTTTCACTCTTATTTTCGCCAATAGGAACCGTCACAAGAACTGAGTCTTATTTATCTATAATTTATGTCGCTTCCTGGCAGCAACAATTGGATTTAATTAAGATGGTATATGTGGAATGATTTAGTTTGTTTAACAAGAGCTTCTGAGCCATTCGCATGGTACAGGCGTGCCAGGACAAGCTGGAAATATCTGACCTAGGAAGAATCTACCGCCTGCAACCGGGTTTAAACCTGTGAACTCGTGTTTCGTATGCCCATGTACTTACTTTCATACCAGTACAATCGCCTCATTTAGTAACGAGACACACTTCACATTTGCGAAATGATTGCGACGATAGCAATTAGAGAAACGATGTAAGAAAAACATAAAAAAAACAGGAGTGAGCGTTCCATTCAGAAGCGCCTCCCCTTACCTTCCCGCTGCACTGTACTTGCAGTGCGGCTGCTGTGCAACCGCTGCGGCCGAGCTGGCGGATTCGCCACGCACTTTTTTCGTTCTTTTTTCTTATTTTTTTCTCTGTGGCCGCGGCGGCGATGTCAAATGCGGCCTGACGGCGGCGATGGGGGCGGCGGAGGCGGAGGCAGACGCGGCGCGGCAGCGGTGGCGGCGTGGCGGTACGAGAGTCACTCTGGAAAGCCACAGACAGGTTCGTCGTGTTTCCGCGCGTCGGAGTCTCCCGCTCGTGCGCTATTTCTTCCAGTCGACTCGTGCAGCGCCAATCATCGTCATGTCGACTACCCTCCCGATGCAGGAGGAAAGTGAAACGCTCTGGAATACGCAACCTCACAGCATGAATGTACTAAACTCTCCATGAAATCTACGCATCTAATGTTCTTCTTCACGGACTGTGCTTGTCACTCGACCATTTATTGCGGCGAAATAACGAGAGTAGTCGGCGGACAAAAAGCACGCGACTCGTTGAAAATCGTGGCGAGTGTCTGATGACGGCGCAAAGTCCGTTTTTTCGAACACGGCGCGGCGGCGACCGCGGCAGCCGGGTTCGAATCCCGCCGAACGGGTTCCGGGGGGCGGACGTCGCTCGGCCGGGAGGAGGAGGGTGCTGCTGTAAACGGATTACAGGGTGCGCCCGAGAGCCCTGGGCCTCCGCCGTCGCAGGGGCCGTCGCGGCTACAGGTGCCGGGGCGGCCGCGGGCGGGACGGGACGGGGCGCCGCGCTACGGAGACGCCAGGGAAGGAAAAGGGTGCGGCGTGGTGCGAGCGAGGAGGTCCGCTGCTGCTGCCGTGCGTGCGCGCGGGGGGGTCACGCGACGGACCCAGCTGCCCGCGCGCCGCACGCGAGCCCGCGCCGGCCCAGGGCGGGGACGCACGGCCGGGTTACGGTCCGATCCGACCGCGCCCTCGCGGCCGGACACGGAAGGAGCGGGCGGACGGGCGTCGCGGCGGGTCGGGCCGGCCGGGCCGCGGGATCCGCCCGCGCGCACGCGGACAAAGACCGTTGCGGGGGGCGGCGGGCAGGTGGACGCGCGCGGGCAGCGGACGCGGAGCGCGCGTTCGCGTGACGCGCCGCTAACGTGTCCGGACGTAATTAGCTTGGCGTGATCGCGGTGGCGACGGCGGCGGCGGCGGCTGAGTCTCTGAAGACGGAGGCGGAGGAGGCGCCGGAGGCGGGGAGGAGGGGGGGGGGAGCCGTCGCGCGAAGCGACGCCCCCACGGGCACGCCCCTCGCCGCGCGCGAGCGCACACGCCGCCGCCTGGCGCGGCGCGGGCACAGATTCGCATGAGCGCACGCGAGCGGCGCCGCCCCCACACGCGCCTGCGCTGTGAGGGTGGGGCGGGGCAGGGCGGGGCGAGGAGCCTCGCACCTCCCGCGTGACTCTTCCGCGCCGCGACAGCACGGCACCGCTAATTCCATCTGCCCACACGGCACGCCGCACGACAATGGCGGCAGTCGTCGCCGCTGTCCTCGTTTCATCGCAGACAAAATGGACGTAGCAGTCCAATTGAAAGGGTCATCGCAATAGTGGTATAAGCCACATTTTAAGGAAACGCAGAAAAAGCAAGTTAAAGTTCCATAGTCTAGTGAGAAAGAGATGCCAAGAGAAAAAAATAGAGGACAACTTGGTCAAACCAACAATGTACAAAGATAACTGACCTTCTTAGATAACATATGGTGTCAATAACTCATTTTTGTTATGGGAGTTTAGACCAACATTTCGCTCAGCCCTTATCTTCTCTAATACCGTTCATGTGTTCAAACTATGTAATTTTCTCTCAAAAAATAAATATATTTCATTAGGAAACAGAATAAACAGAATCTCCTATTACTTTCAGTTCAATGCAGATTTTCTTTTCTGAAATTTGAATTAAATGACTAAGCCATGGCCCAACATCATAATCACCCTGCAGACAAATTTGGATAGTGAAGTAGAATATAATTTTGGCACAGATAAATTAATTCTTTAAAAGAACTGTTTGTTATTTCATCAGGAAACGATAGAATATGTGAATGAATTGTTTCCGTTAGTACAATTGATATAAAACTTTATCGTTGTGAAAAGAAACTTATCAATTGCCTACAATTCAAATATGTTAAAGATATTAATCAGATAAGAAAGCAATTACAAATTCATCATATAAAAAGAATCTAAATCCGACTGCATGTGAGAATTTCCAGTCTCAGCTCCTGGCAGAATAGATCAAAAATATAGATGTAGTAATAACAAAACTTGTACTAGAAACATTTACGGTGCCACTGACTCACGTTCTTGGAGAGTTTGTCATGGAAGACTAGAATTTAATGAAAGGAAGATAGCTTTGGGAACGATTGTGGTTGTTGACAGCAATGATGGATTGTTTTTGCAGTGAAGATTATGATGCGGTTTTTAATAACGGTGGTTGTAATTGTGTGGGCAATTGTGAGCTAGATGGTTGTGATAATACTTGTATAAATTACATTTCGATGGCAGTAACGGTGATGGTACAGTAAATGTTACAAGCAAAAAATGGTGAAACAAAATAATATTTAAAAATTCAGATTGATAACTTGAATGTTGCTACAATATTAGATATACAGAACTATAACATTTGAAGTAGCCATTATATGTATCAGACTTCCACATAATCAGCAATTTTGTGTCTGTTATCTTATGTTCTCTTTTACATTGCTCACAACATGCCAAAGCCTGAAAGAAATATTAATTTAATATAAGCTTTTGTGAATTCATAACCCTGTCGCAATCAAAATTTTGTTGTTTATTTCACCCAGCGATTGATTATATTAATCCGTGTAATCCGTAATATCAATCCGTGTTTTGCCTGTAGACCATAGGAGCAAACATTCAAAAGGTGACATGTCCATTTAGCAAAAAATGAGTTCTGTTGTTTTTACTTAGAATGTTATTTCCAAAAAGAAATGTAAGATGTCTTACAATACATTAAGTAGTACTCTATTCGTTGAGTTACAGACAGTGTTGAAAAGTGCAATATTTGGACTACATTTTTCATTTGTATTAGAAAAGTGTGAAGTGGACATGTCACGTTTTGAATGTTTGCTCCTCCGATTATTGTAGCTATCCCACAAAAAAGTAATATTCTTACAATTCTTGAGGTTTGGTGGGTGACATATGGAAAGGTACGTGAGTTACGTTTAACTACCATTAATTTGAAACCTCTGTGAAGCCGCGGTTAAGAGCTGAAATTATTAATATGCAGATTTAAACATTTTAAATGTAAAATCAAGAACATTCTAATTTGAAGATATTAGGATATTTCACAGTTTGCAAAAATACCGAGCAACACCCAAGAAAAGGGGTGGGAGTAGCACGAATATGAGACAGGAGTGGCTCCGCAAACTTCAGGTGTTTCATTTCAGTATGAGCTTTGAAAGAATTCATAAAATTATTTGAAATTGTTCTAATTAAATTTGCTACATTTTTTATATTATTCAATGCAAACGGCTAATAGTTTATTAAAAATAGTATTTGAGATTTAAACTGCTGCAGTTATGTACCAGAAATTGACGTCAATTATCTGAAACGTATACGTTTCTCTACGGAATGTGCTATGCTGCATCCCCAAACTCCACATTACGGTCGTACCATTCCAAAGAGGCGCCCAGAGAAAACAAAAGATATGGGGCTTGTTATTTAAAACAAATTCAAACAGCCTCCAATACATAAACAGTTTAGTTTTTAATGGAAAAAGTATTTGTTTTGAATTTAAAAAATCGGGACCTCACTCAAATCGGGCGCTGGCTCTATGTAATTCGCATAACTTTTAAAAAATAAAAACACAATACTATTAAGTTTCAGTGCCAAGTTGCGTGTGATAAGCCAATACTCGGGCTCGCTTGCAGCAAGAGTCGTCGCTCCGCCGCGACCCGAGTTCGCTGCTCACCGCGCGTCCAGGTCTCCGGGGCGAATCGGCGCGCGGGGCGGAGGCGGTGGCGGGCGACCCGCCCCGCCCAGGGCCAAGTGGCGGCAGGTGGAGGCGTGTGGCAATTTGTCGGAATACAACCGACCGCTGGCTGGCCTGTGCGGAGGCCGACGTCGCGTCGCACACTTCCTGGTCGCTGCGCACGCGAGTGCATTGCCTGGGCGGCGGGCGCACCAAGACCGCCGCGCCGCTGGTAGCGCACTGCCAAACCCCGCGCCAAGTGCGGCGGCTTAGGTCTGTCACACGAGCGTTGCTTTGACGCGCGTTAAGTAACACGTAAAAAACGGGGCCCTAAATTAAATCGGGGCCTGTGGCTAGTAACCAAGCTTCCCTCCTTTTGGGCGCCCTGAATTTTCTTTAAGTGCTTGCACCTAAGGCTGTGTCACGCGAGCGTTATTTTGACGCGCGTTCAGTAACACGTTAAAAACGGGTCCGCAAATTAAATCGGGACCTGATGCTAGTAGCCCTGGTTTCCCCTCCTTTTGGGCGCCCCTGACATTTTCTTGTAAGATGCTTGCGATCTAAGGTCTGTGACTCACGATCGTTGCGTTGACACGCGTTACATAACACGCGCGGTAGATTAACGCTGTATCTTATGCGAAACAGCACACGAGCGCTTTGGGCGTTCCTCATAAGATACAGTCATGATCTACGAGGTATGTTTCTTAACGCGCGGGGCGTTCAGAATGAGGGGAAGCTAGGGTTTTTTAGCCTCAGGCCCAGATTTAACTTGCAAGCCCCGATTTGTTTCATTCTAAACAAACAAATGTATTTAATTTTTATTCAAAATAACCGTTAAAAGTTATTTCTGTTGCACGGAGATGTTTATTCTGTTTATGTATTGGAACAGTTTCAATTTATTTGAAATAAAGGGTCCTCTTGCAACTACTGTCCCAGGCTTCTTTTTTCTGAGCGCCCTTGGGGAATGGTACGACCGTAATGTGGAGTTTGTGGATGTAGCATAGCACGTAGTGTGAAGAAACTATTTCAGATATCTGACGTCGCTAAACGGGTCGCCCCAACTAGAAGTGTAATGTAGTACGTACAGAAACTGAAAACTTGTTAAAATAAAGTTACGTAGGTACAATTGAATTCATTGTCGGAATATTAAAACGATTTTAACGATGTAGAACATCCATAGAGCAGTTTGAAAATAAAAGCGAAGTTTCGAAAAATACTCCATCAGCAAAGTTTATGGAAGCCAATCAACACACTTGTGTTCACACCTTAATGAGTATATCGTGGCAATTATGATAACTTCTAAAAATATCTTTTGTACGATACGACCAACATCCCGGGATACCCCGGATAATTACGTGGAATCTATTAAGTAAACAGGCAATGCGAATTTAGTTTTCATTTGCTGTTACGATTCCTGATACGAACATACGAACGATTCCCAATAAGAACTGAATTGAGTCAATTGTTTATGTTAACCAAAGTAATTACTTCTTCACTAAACATAGAAAATTTATGATCAATCTTGAACAAAAATAGAAAACAAAGTATGCATAATTTGTAAATTCATTTTTGATACAGGACAGAGAAATCAGGATTATTGTGAATAATCGATTATAAATGCAACATTCGCTCAAAAAATCCTAATTTGAACATTCTTAGAAAGAATGTTGTGGCGCACCTGAGAGAACAGACCTCCCGCCCCGCCCGGAGATACGCGATCCCTACCTATGAAGACCCATGAAATGAAGTCTAAAACATATTAACTTGAACAGCTAAATCAGAAACATCAGTGAGATGCTCAAAATTGAAAGTACGGGGTAGTGGTTAGAGATTGTAGGGTTGTGGACGTATGTTCTATTTATAGTAATAAGAATGGGACAGACGCTCTTCTATCGGTGAGTTATTTTCTCAAGGCCAACGTTTGGCCTCTCTCGGGAACTAAAGCGAAAATTCAAGAATTTTTAACCGAGGGAACTGTAGATAAGCAATTTCTAATGATCAAACAACAGATAACAAAATTTCCTTTAAACAAAAAAAACTGAAGAATGATTACTGATGGTTTTCGAGTATCATAAAATGCCACACAATAACTTCATTCGAAATGACACCAATTATGGATGACTTTTGACTCCGACATTAACTTTTGACTCCGGCATAATGTTTTGTTTGTTTTTTGTTTTTGGCAAAATAAAATATCTTTGGCACATGAAGATGAGCTTTCTCTGGACAGTATGAGTCGAGTAAAAATATAACTTTTTACTCTTTTTCTTACAGAATTTTTTTGAAATTTTCTTACAGACTTTATCCCAACTGAATCAAATAGTTTTAAAAATCGTCGTTTTTAATATCTGGTCACTTATTTCTTGATCAGGTTTTGTTTCACTTTTGCTTTATTTTTATTTTAATTCAAAAAATTATAATTTTTCTCATGTAGTGTCAGTTATGTTTGGATATCACATTAAAGAAAACTACATTTTATAGCACTTTCCAAGGGGAATTATAACTCCGAAATCCAATGCATCATCAATCTATGGGAGGTATTTCAAAGCTTTCAAACTGACTTACCTGTACATAATTATGTATATTTCGGGTGTACTTGTATACTTACATACAATGGTGTAAGTGATATGTCCTTGAAATAAATAATGTATAGCGATTTAAATATTATTTCTAAAGCATTTGAAGGAGTACTAATGTTTGTTCAAGAAATTTTACCATACAGCACACTATTTACGCTGCATTTCATTCACAATATCTATTAATTATGCAAAGCAAAGAATAAATTAAATTAAATTACTTATCAAATTTACGCGTGCCCTTGACAACCATGACAATCATGAAGATTACACAAAAATATTTACAGTCCAAATTATTTTTTCTCTATCGCTACAAGACGTTTACTACATTTTTTCTCTATCGCTACAAGATGGTGCACGCCATATAATTCCATACATTCACAATATTTCGCAGCAATAAAACCATATCGCAGCATTAAAACATGTGTCCACATAAGAAACGAGAGAATAGCCATAAACACCCCGAACAAGACAAAGACAGCGGGTAACGGCGCGAGGAGAACATGTGCAATGTGCCAGTCTACCACCTCGCCTGAAATCAAAGCCGCCCCGCAACGCCGCACACACCGCGCCTGCGCCCAGCCGCATCTGCCGCCTTCCCTCGCCGCCTGCGCTGGAACAGGTCCCCCACGGAGAGGCGCCCCGCCGCCAAACACAGTGGTCCAAGGGCCGCCCAACCCACCCGTTTTATTTTAATTGCTACGATTTTTTATTTACTAATAAAATACTTTATGGTAAAATGTTTACTATACATTATAATAAATAGTAAATATTAAGTAAGTTAAAACATTTAAAATTTTGTAAATATTTAAAATAACATACTAAAATATTTTATAGCAAATACATGCCACACAGTGGTCTAAGGAGGGATCAGCGTGCGCAAGCCGTCCGTTTTCTTTTAATTGCTACGATGTATTTCCTAATAAAATATTTTATAGTAAATATGTATTTACTATAAAATATTTTATAATAAATATTCAAAATAGTAAATATTTAAAATAATATATTAAAATATTTTATAGTAAATTATTCACCGCATAGTGGTTTAAGGAGGAAGAAACTCGTGCAAGCTGTCCTGTTATTTTTTTTTAAATTGCTGCAACGTATTTTCTGTAAGATTTTATTTTGTATTCCAGCATAATGAACAATGTTTTATGTTACAAGAAGTCGTTCATAAAATGACATCTTATAAAACAAATTATGACGTATTTGTCGTTTATGGCACGAATAATTGTGTCATCGCGTAATGAGCCAATTGCAACCAGAGAATCGTGGGGTGTAGCGGTAAACAGAACAGCCAACCACCGTTTTTTCGCACACGTGACATCGCAATAAAGTTGTTTGCAAAAATTAAATTTCATTGTCTTGTAAATTTATGATTTATAATGCTGTAATCCAAAAACAAACTATGTAATTCATTTATAATGATGCTTTATTGCATACGCACAAATTTGAAAACTCAATCCTAACGTTGATTACGTAGGCTGTCCTAACGTTGTTCGTTTTCAAAGAATGTACTCATCAATAATTCTTAATATTAGAAGCTAAATTAACATTAGAACATAAAAAGATAAAATTAGAGCCTTAATAAAATATTTATGATAATAAATTTTGAATTTTATTCGTAATATATCTTTCAACATTTTCTCTATTCTAATGTAAAAAACAGTAATAAAAAATGATGCAATTTTTTAGTCCATTGAATACAAACTTCAAATGTACACTGTTCTTGACGGGGAGAGTGCTACAGTTGATGTTAACAGGAATATATTTATTAAATTTATTGTATAAATTCATTAATTTACCGATGATTTTTTCTTTGTAAAGATGAAATTGTCATTAAAGTTTATGTAGTTAAAACAAGTTACAATTTAGGAACATCGTAATTGTTTGTTGAATACTTACTTCATAGATAATGTAAAATCTATTTCAAAGTTGAAATACACTTGATAAGAGCAGAAAATGTCACATAATCAAATCAAATCATAATCGAAACAGACAAAAACATTCAGACACGTATTTAAAAAAAAATAATGTAGCCACTCCGATAAACAGAAAAAAAAACTTAACTCCGCCGGCCGACCTACCGCACTTTGAAGACGTGATTAACTTTTAAGCATCTAAAAACTTCAATTTTTCCAGAACTGAAACGTGTCAAGAAACAGCTGATTCTCAAAACCAAAATAGTTGTTCCCCTTACGTGCGCGTTTGGCCCCCGGTTGAGACCAGTGTCCGTCGCGGCCGCGCGACACGACCGCAGCCCATTACGGCGGCGCGTTTACGTCCCGGCACGGGGGGGGCGCGGCCGGCCTCCCCGCGCGGCAGAGGCCCCCCCCCCAAAAAATTCCGGGGGCGCGCGCCGCGCAGGCGCGGAGGCGCCGCCCGACCACGCGCACAATACCCGCCGGCGAGGGAGGCGGTGGCGAATAATGGTCATGACAATGATAGCAGCGACTTAGGAAACTGCTTTGCAACGTGGAGTGATTTTAGATGTACTCAACACCTAATATTTTTGGTCGGGAATGAAGGGGATTGTAATTGGACTAATAATAATAATAATAGTAATAATAATAATCATAATAATAATAATAATAATAATAAATAATAATTCCTAAGTAAGCTGATTTGCAACGTGAATTAATTTTACATAATATAATTTTGTTATTAATATTATTAATATTTTTTTATTATAATTTATACAGATTTAGTGATAAGTTTTATTGGAAGAGATCCATTACTTTCGACTTTTCACTCGTGAAATTAAAACCAATAGTGCTTAACTTTACTTACTAAATGTCCCAATTAGAACGGTGTATCCCCAAAAATTGTTTTTTCTATCGGTTTTTCTTACCACTACTGGCCAATGATAAGTTGTGATTCCTTTATCTTTTGGACGTAAGTAACGATTGCTGCATCGATATGCAATAAATTGGGTATATACTATATACTAACATACTTTCTTTTTTTTACACGATTTCAGTTATTTTCATAATTTGACGCATTTTGGAACACTGTTGGACATTATTTCGTTCGTGGAATAGTGCTATTAAATACCAATCGCGCTTTGGAATTTCTCTGTTAAATCCCCCCTCCTCGCTTCGCGAGTCGGGGATTTATCGACAATTTCCAAAACACTCTGGTATTACTATGATAAATTTACAAATCCATTAAACCCGACAATAGTAGCCTTTAGGATTAATAATCAATTTAAAATAGAGAAGATCACCGATGACAGTAAATACAATCAAGTAAATAACAAAAATAATATTTATCTCTTAATCAATATCAAGGTTGACCAGACATCACAGAAAATCGCCATGACTGCAGCTATCGTGTATCAGAAATATTTGCAGAAAATATGGTTTACGTGTCGTTAAGCAGCGAAGGAAGCACAAGCTGGGCAAGATCATTGAAAATCGCAGCCCGAAGGCCGGTATTCTAAGTTATCCGGATCTAGACAGACCACTGTTTGGATCATCACATGCTGGATCTCTCTGTATTTGAAGAAAAAAACTTGTAGTGATGGACAATGAAACTGTCGATCGCAGAAGATTTCACTGTGCGTCAGAATAATTCCGAAAAACTACGAAAAAATTAGAACATCCCCAGAAATAACGGGAAAAACTATCGGGAGGATTACAGTCCTCACAGAGACCAGTTAGGGCTATTCTAATAAACACGAAGAAATATCTCAACAATTGCGTAATGTATTAGGAGTGTACTCGGATATAGATAGAAAATAGTCAAAAGCATATTTATTCACAATATTATTTATAGAATACCTGATAGATCTTAGAAAATATTCAACATGTTCAGAAAAGAATTATATTTCGTAATGAAGGGAGGAAGACGCGAGGAAATAAACCAGACGGCAGTTGGTGTCTTGAGCGGTGTAGTGGTGGCGATAGGAGAAAGCCCTTATCGTCCGACGGCGCGATATGATAGATGAACCGAAGAGGGGGCGGCGGGGTGGCAGCGGCGGTGGGGTAGGGGCGGCCGCAGCGATGTGCAACCCGCGCGACTCAGTGCAAACCTGTTTCCTGCGGGGCCCTGGGTTCTTATCCAATTGCGCCGCCGCGGACGTACGGCGATCTTATCACGGCGGACAGCGCAGCGGCTGCTCGCTTGACTCTCCCGGTTCGGTCCCTCCGCGCTCCCTGTCCTCCCCTCCCCCCCCCCCCCCCCCCCCCCCCTCCTCCCCTGCCCCCCCTCCCACCCCCCCTCACCCTTCCCGCCTGCCCCTCCACCTTCTGCCGCCCAACGTTCATTCCTCCCCGCCCCACACCTCCCTGACCCACACCGCCCCGCCCCATCAACCTCACCCGGCGTTGAACCTCTTTTCCTGCGCCGGTACTTCTTGCTCGGCCGCTCATGAGCCCTCCCCCTCCTCCTCCTCTTTCTTGCCAATCGCCGGCTTTTCGCACGTTCTCGCAAGCGGCGGCGGCGGCGCGGTCGGTCTCCGGGCGGCGTGGCGCGGCGGTGAGCGAACCTCGGGCCCGACACCTGCCCCTCGTAGCAGCCCATCAAAGCGGTCTTGTTTATGATTGCGCTTCTTACCGCAACGAGCGGTGTGCCTCGGTACGCCTGTCTGCGGGAAGCAGGGGTTAAATGACGCCACGCCGATGTTTCGGTAAGAAGTTTCCCTGCATGGTAATGCGCCGTCAAGTCCGAAAACTGCACCTTAACTTCTCTCGAAAAGAAACAAACAACAAAAATTCGAGTTCGATTTACGTCGCTGTTGAAGACGCGTAATCACCACAAATGAAAGGAAATTCTTCAAGAAATGTCAGATGGGAGCGTTGAACAACTACTTTCTAGAACCATAAAATAAATTTATTTCAAAGTTCACTTAGTTTAGTCCACATGCACCTTTACGTACGTACACACTCTTGCGGATAACACCACCAGCACGAAAAGGAGAGGAAAAACGCAGGAAGAGCAGCAGGTGAACGTCGACGACACCGTTACACAACATGCACGCTGAAATTATCAATAATAATTGGCGCGTGAGGAAACGATGACGTGTTTAGTATTTTTCGTGTTGGGAAACGCAGGTCTCTTCACAGTGAACGATTACCCGCAGCTGGAACTACAACATCCGCGGCCTGCGGAGCGCTCGCCACACGCTGCCTCACGAACGCACCTCTGCATGCCAGCACCGAACCACCGCAGTCACGGGCCGCTTCGGCTCGCTCTCATCTGCGCCCCATAGGTAGGATGGAAATTATTTCTCGAAACACGAGGTTCTAACGTTCGAGTGCCGGTGCTGGCAGGATTTTCGGCACTTGCCTGTCAGATAAGTCGAATTCAGCCGCTGTCTGGAAGAGAATTCTAGCGGCCTGCTGCTCTGATCGGTAGTTTTACGTGATTTCCTTTATCCAGGCGAATGCCGGAGCAGTATCCTATCAAACGCGCCGCGGTCTGCGCGCGATCTTTCCTTCCTTTCCCTTGTCCATCTTCTCCCCTTACTTATACACACACACACACACACACATACATTTAAATGCACTACAGTACCACATATGCCGGGAGACCGGTCAGGAGCTTGGTACTTGCCCGGCTAGAGTGCTTCCTCACTCGGGCCCGCTAGGAGATACCTGACTGTGCAAAACCTAGAAAGCCGACATATAGGTGGGTGCAGAATCTAGTCGTCCAGCGGGAGACGTTCTCCGCCATCTCCCCCACACTTTCGGGTCTAATGTTTTAGCAGTTGATGCACCCAGAGACATTTACAAATCAATCAAAGAGCGAGCTTTGTTATATTAAAGAGCGAGTCGTTTCTGTATGATGAAAAATGCATGACCATGTTCTCCCCGGTTACATTTCATACCTGCTTCATTTCTAACCTCAGTTTCTTGATGTATTTTCTTCTATAACGTCCAAAAGGTCATGCTTGTAGCAAGGCGAAGCTCTAAGGTTAGTTCTATGTAATACCAAAGAAATATCGACTTCTTTAAAACGAACGAAAAAAAAAACACGGTAGTGTTTTTTTGTACCACCTGAAATCACTCGTTAGGTACATGAACGCACGTAGTCTCTAACGACAGAATCCTCACTGCGTAACATTGAGAACATTTTAAATATTATTCTAGATGAGTATGTTCCGAGCGAAAATACTGCCTTTCTGTGGTAACAAGCACGTCTACTCAATAATCTGATGTGCTTATCCGGAAGTCCGAAATTCGATGCCTTGCTGATAACTTGGGATTTTCACTTTCAATTTATTTCCGGTGTAGAATGCACTAATTACAAGATTCATGAATCTCAGATCAGCATATATCTTATGGTAAATCGCATTTAATATTATGAATTTAAGTGATCATCCACATCGTGAGAAAAGTTCATTTGTCATCTTTTTTCTCTGAGAAACGAAAATATAGAATGGGTGGAGCCGTTGCTGAAACATTTTTCCATCAAACAAAGAAGGAAACTACTTGATTTGCACGGATTCTTCAGTAATAATTGTTGCATCAGACATGATTTTTACATAGAGGATATATGGTGAAATGCCCATATTCTTCAATATACCTCACGCAACATTGCTATGTCACCTAAATAATGAAACAAAGAAATAATTGATATGAGAGGAAAAAGAATGGGGAAGAAGTCAAAGATGAAACAGACGACAGAATAAACCCCATACACTACGGGAAAACTTGTCGAAATCCGCTGCAAACTTGTTTTTCCATCATGATTCCACATGGAGAGATTGGAATTTATATGTAGTCCATAAATTAGTTAATCATACGGAAGAGGAGGGAGTATGAGGCATTGTTACGCTGCGTTACAGCGCAACATAAATTAGAAGAAATCCCGAGGTTGGTTGGTTGGTTGTAAGTAATTTCGGGCACGTCAACTAACGAGATCGTTAGTCCCGTAAGTGTAGTGCATGTTTTTTCATCGAGAGGTGGCTGTGATCTTCCCGCACTGAATGGCGAGATCCGGCGCCGACCTACCGTCGGCTACCGGGGTTTCCTTCAACCAGCTATCTCCCACCACCCGGGGCACCCCCAGCCGGGACAAGCTCTAAGTTATTCGACAGGTCTCCCAACATGTGTGGAAATGTAGTGCATGTTAGTGTAAGGGTGTGTAAGGGATGAGGATAGGGCAAAGAAGAGGAAGGAAAGATCGCGTACGGTCCGTGGCCCGTTTGTTTAGGTACTGCTCCGACATTCACCTGGTGTTGATGGGAGAAACCACGAAAAATACCGATCAGAGCAGCCGGCCTCTAGAATTCTCCTGCAGACAAAAACTGAATTCGACATAGCTAAGAAATCTCTATAATAGTGTTAAATTCTTTAAACAACTTTCTCAAACTATTCTGCCAAAGTTTGTAATTTGAATATTGTCAGATACATATACCACATTTTTTAATAGCAGCGATTATTAAGAATTACAATATAAACGTATTGCATGATCTGCGATATCAATGGCCTCTCCTTTTCTTCTGAATGCCCTGTAAATTTGTATTCAAAACCAACACCTATAAACCTGTCAGCAACAATGATATTAAAATGGCAGCACAAGAAATAAATTGCAGTCTTGTATGTATTGCACGTGCATGTGTACAGTTTTTGCTGCTCAATTAAAATGATTGTAGGTGTTGGATGTAACATAAAGGAAACTTACAATCAGAACAGCGATGTAAACACACAAAAACGTGAAGCATCTCTCCTTAGGGTCGTTTTTCTTTAAAATTTATAAAACTTTGAAGATTAAAATTTATTAACAACTAAATTCAACTCCAAACGATGTGTCACCAGTACCTGGTAAATATTTCACACTATAACACCTATCTGTAATACAAAGAGTAATTAAACAACTGTGCGTGAGAAACAAGTGGTATTAAAACAGCACATACTTTCTCGCCCGTATTTCCACGCTAAATTACGCGAAAAGTGCTCACATTTTCGAAAAATTAACTGGACCTTATTCTAAAATCTATCTTTAAGGAACTGATTAATTTAAGACAAAAATCGCTATGTTAAATATTTTAGTTGTTGGAGGACTCCGAACAAATGTTGAGCTTCTGAAATTTTCGAAAAAGAAGAGTATTTCAACGCACATGAGACTTGTACCATTCTTTCCAAAGTCTTTCACGTTTTCCAACAACAAAATTCAACCAAAAACGATGGAGTCATTTTTTTAATGTTCCAGTGGCTTCATGGAATGTACCCACCTACCCACCAACCGCACAAAATATTAAAATATAGGTTTCAAATGAAAGGGGTCGCAACATCTGCCTGATCGATTGGGAAATACCAATTTTTTAAATATCGGCTGAACGGTTTAGCCGCTAGCGTTGTTCACAGACTGACAGGCAGACAGACAGACGGACACGTTTTGCCGTCATTCGATTTTTCGGAATCAAAGACCTCAGAAAACATGTATTCTGACTGCACCACGTGATAGAGGGTTTTTATCTAAATTTAGCAACTGGATTTATCGACTTTTTCGTTACTAGGGCCTTGTAATAAGAGTTTTTCTGCCGAATATTTGTCGTTTTTTCGCGCAGCGTTACATAACTTTCTCTCTACTCCGTGGCGAGAAAGTAAAAATCAATACATAGAACATAAAGAAAATAATTCTTATTATAGAATGATGTATAATCTTAATGTAGAATATACAAATCTTTATAGAATATTTCCTTAAGAAATTAAACCTTCATTTTCTCAGCAGTTTCTCCGTGACGTTCAAAATCTTGCTAATCATGCTAACCGTCGAATTGTAAAACATACTAAGATAGTTACATATAAGCGGAATCGTTGTCTCGTGGCATAGAGTCCCTCCCTCCGGGTTATGTAAACGTAAAGAAAGGGCTCCGGATTGCCTTGTTGGGATGACACCTAAGTCGGTCTGGAATTCAAATTCGAGAACTTTTGCACGGACTCATCGGGAGAGGTGAGTCAGGTCATCAACTGATGTCACTGCAGGGCCTCTGACAGGGAGGTCCTAGGTGGGAACAGGACGTCTTAGGTGGGAATAGGCTACAGGGAGTCCCGACGGTGGCAGAAATTTCGATACTAGCTAGAGAGCTAAGTAGAATTTTGTTGTTGGTTGGAGGAGAATTTTAGCGGCCGGCTGCTCAGATCCGTAGTTTTCCGTGGTTTCTCCGATCAACGTCAGACGAATGCCGGAGCAGTACCCTAACAAACGGGCCACGGACCGTGCGCGATCTTTTCTTCCCCTTCCTTGCCCTCTCCTTACGCGTTACTTGTCGTTGAATACTTACACTAACAAGCACTCCATTACCAAACATGCCGGGAGACCGTTCCGGAGTTTACAGTTTGTCCTGGCCAGGGGGGTGCCCAACCGGTAAGTGATACCTGGTTGAGGAAAACCCCGTTAGTCGACGGTTGATCGGCGTCGGATCTCCCCAATCCAGCTGGGAAGACCACCGGAAGGAAAAATATGCACTGCACTTACGGGACGAATGACATGAGCCGTTCACGCGCCTGAAATCACGAACAATGAATGAATCATCGCCAGGCACACACGTAACATGTCTCCTTTCCCTCCCCCTGGGCGAGGCAGCCGCAGGCGCCACGCGTGGCTGCGTGCGGGCGATGGCCACCCGAGGGCGGCTGCCGAGGGTCGCGCGCGGGCACCTGCGAGGAGCAGCGGCCGGGCCCGCGCGGCGCTCGGGTCGCGATCCGTCCGGTCGGCAATCGCGGCCACGGCGGCGCGGAGCGGCGAGGACCGGCGCGCAATGAGTCAATTAGACGCGTACCTCGGCAGCTGCCCGCGGGGAAAAACCGCCTCCGTGCTGCTGCCGCCGCCGCCGCCGCCACACGGGGGAGAAAAGCCAAACGGCTGGCCAAAAACCAAATAAGGTTAACTACGTATATAAAACTTGTATTTATAGAATACTAGCACAATACCCGGCGTTGCACGGGATTTCTTAATATCTAATCTTTGTGAAAGAAGAAAAAGATGAATTTTATATTACTCGCGGTGTTTAAGATTAGTATTTTTCTTTAAGTTGCTTCAAATTTTAATAAAATACTACAATTTTCTTGAGTTTTATTTTGCAGTACATTGCTCTTCGATTCATTTTTTTAATCTTAGGCTCTGATACTGGCCTCTGGGGGGATATATTAGGAATCAGTCTGCTCTTCATAACAGGCTGAAGATAATGGTCTGGTTATCTACTATATTATTTAAATTATTTATTTTCCACATTTGTGTAGTATTAATCTTTACCAAACTTAACAATTGACAAGTGTAAAATTCTAAAATTAAAAAGTGCGATTAAAAAGGGTCTTAGGGCATTAGAAAAGGTGAAAGGATGGAAATCTCATCATATCTTTATTAGGTAGTCTAATAAATGATTCAGTTTTCAAACATAGGTACCAGATTATTTACCAGTAAAGTTAAATATTGAAGCCAATTAAAGTACATAATCGAAATTCTGAGAATTTAAAATTGAATAAAGCATTGCTGTATGCTGGAAGAACATGGTCAGACGAACTGTCATGTGATATTTCTAATTAGCGATAATAAAAATTATATTAAAATTAAGTTGTCATGCATGTATACAGCACAATTGGATCTGACGTTAGAGTGGTAATGGAAATAAATGTAAACATATTGATTTCGATTTAAATCGATGTTTATTTAAATTAGAAGACAATTCTTCATATCAGAATTTGTAGTTGAAATTTATTTTTGTCGTGATTAGTTTCTGATTTCTATAATCAATTATTGAACTTGAAATCGTGGATAAACTTCGTACTTCAATACATCAACGTTATTGAGATGTTTCGTGCTTAATTATTACAAGTCCTAATAATTACACAGTTTTGCCCTATGTGCCCGGTAAGTTTGATGGCATTTAAAAATTGAGAATAGTAAAAGTAATTTCAAGATACATATCAAATTGATCTAGCGATTGAAAATTGAGACGCTTCTGTTATAGGAAATATTTTTCAGGCTCCATAACCTAAGTTAAGGGTATGCTGTTTAACAGGCTTTGAGAACTATTCGTAAGAAGCACAAGCTACTTTGAATCGATGGTAAAACGTTTCCAAGTACTATACATGTTATTTACATTAACGGCCTTCAATGCTGAATGTTGTCTTCTTTAAATACAAGTGTGTACATGAAAGTTCCTATTTCGTTCTTTTGGCCAGGTTTTCTCTCGTCCCTCCACCGTGCGCCAGCGGCTGTCGTGCGCCTGCGGGTAGGCCAACCGCCGCACAAGAGATCCGCGCCTGGAGGCAGCCCACCACACACACACACGCACCGCCGCGGGCAGAAACCGCAGGGCAGAAATGAAATCAGGCGTAAGCTATCATCAGATAGTGCGGTAGGCCATATCGAAATAGCAGGGGGCACTCGTGGTATTAGGAACGTTCAAAAACCAATATGCAATTTTTCATTCATGGCTTATCTGAGTAGATAGGCCTACTCTAGAATAAAATGCATTTGATCTCTACACCACATCGTAGTCGGTATACATTCACGACGTCGCATAAACAAATGTTCCTACCTTCGACGCAAAACATATGAAACAAATTAAGTGAAAATGATTTGCATAAAATCATATTCATAATTTAATGACAGTTTTGACGCAGGAAAAAATATTAGTACAAACGAAAAATAAGGATACAATGTAGATTATTTGCAATGTCTCGTCACATTCGCCAACTGAGTACAGAAATCAACTTTTACTTTTACTTGCAGCAAACCTTCCACAACGTTTTAGGGCCTAATGAGACACGTGGGCAATTTACTCTTAAGCACAGGCTCAAATTACTCGAAGGCACCCAAATAAATTTTTTATCGCCAGACTATCTCGCCTCACTCTATTACGGTCGCGTTGAGAAGGCACTTCCGTTGCTTGTATCCTTTTGTATCAGAACTACTGAATTGCCTGGTCGAGCAGCAATGAGCCGCCGATGCTTATCAGAGTGACGGGACCCTGGGGCTGCGACGGTGAAACGACAAAGAAATAATTCGTCGGCAAGTGGATTCCACGCTTACGAAAGGTCAACGTTCTCGTGTGCCGAGTATAATTTGGTTTGAATATCAACGTACTAAAAAATGAATATCGACTGAGGAGTATTCATTAAATGATTTCAATTCCTTTTTTTCGTTCTTTCACCATATGTCATATACTGATTGTTTCTGATTCTAAATGCTTCTTCCTTACTAAAATAACAGACTTTATTGAATGTGTTTCTGAGTTTTTGTTAGTATTCTTATCATGTGTGTTTATGTGGTAATTTTTAATGATCTCTGTCTTGTCTCTTGTCGGTTGAGTGCCTCAGTAAATGTCTGTTTTTGCTTGACATAAGAGTAATGCAAAGTTAAAATATAGTTTGTCTTTAAAGTCATACAGAAAATACTAATTCAAGGAGAAAGCCTTCAACAAAAACCATAAGTGAATGTTGGTGTAAAATGATTATTTTTCAAGTGCGATAAAACCATGGATGATTAAATATCCGCCTTGAGACTGTCTCATCACGTCCCACCTATTGGTTCCAATCATTCGGTCCTTTTTCCGACCAGCCTAAAATTGCAGATCTCATTCTTAATTGATTAGAGTTTCCGTTCACGTCATTTGCTAAGATCATTACTCCCCAAGTGAAGTGATTGTTTTTATGGCTGGAGGAGGCGATGATATTTCCCCCGCTCAATGGCGTGATCTGGCGCCGACCTACTGGTTGGTTTACGGCTTTCTTCCCAACCAGTTATATCCCATCATCAGCGGGGCACCACCCCAGTCGCTAAGCCCGCGACTGGTCACCCGACATTTGTGGTAGTGTGTTGTAAGGGTGTATAAATAAGAGTTGAATACAGGACAAGGATGGGGAAGGCAAGGTCGCGCGGGGTCCGTTGCCCCTTTGTTATAGTGCTGCTCCGGCTTTTGTCTGATGGTGATCGGAGAAACCACAGAGAACTACCGATCAGAGCAGCCTCTAGAATTCTCATCTAGACAGCGGCTATCTTGCTACCATGGAAAATTCTGCTTCCAGCGGGACTCGAACCCTACAACCTCCAGTTCAGGCGTACGGCAGTGACATCACTTGATGCCCTGAGGCCCCTAAACCGGTACATGTGTCGTACTTTCAAATAATTAACACCCAATTATTCGCACGTCGACACGTGCCGGACGATGTGGCGAGACGTAAGGTGTCGCCGAGCATAATTATCCACAATTACCGTAACTTTCCCCGAGTCGGTGTTTCCGCGCATTCGGAGAAACAACACAGCATCTGCCGCTTCGGTCACAGCAGGCACGAGTGACACGCAACGTGGTGGCAAGTGACAGTGAGTTCGGAGAACGAAGACCGTCCTTCATTATAAAGGTACCTGTGATCAAAACGACCCTCGCGTATAAAGGAGGGATGGATGTCATCTTGGGCCTTCCCCGTTATAAACTATCCTGGTTTCTCCTAATAAAACTCCTTTAACGTACGAAGTTGTTTTAAATAAAACAATGATTACCATGCTGAATTGTATCTTCTGATAAATATTGCATATTCTGCTATAAGAAAAAAAAAAAATTAAAAACCTTCATTAAAAATCTAATGAATAATTGAATCATACTTTTATCTTTAAATAATACTTGAACTGCACCAATATACGCAACGCAGAATATTCTTTAATATCAGAAAATGAATATTCACCTCTTTATCAGAAGAACATCATGCAAGTTTTGTAAATTACTGATAAATCTTAAATCGCCGAGCAGCAAATGAATAATCTAGGAACTTTTGTTATACATGGAAAATACAAAATTTATTATTTTTCTGATATCATTCAATATGACCAATTCAGACTTAAAAATATACAATATTAAAGAACATAATGCAAATTATGACGGTAAAATGCAAAAGCAAATCTCTACCGATGAAACACGAAATTCACATATTATATTACAGTACTTCGTATATTACTTTACAACACATCGACAGATGATATTGAGCAATTAAAATTGAAACACAACTTTTAATAAGTAAATGTTTTCTTCTGCATAACTGTTCTTTTGCATGTAGAGACTATACTAACCATAAAATAGGAAAATAATATTTTTAACGATGCTTTAATGCTTTTTTTCAACATTGGCACTGTATATTTTTAAAGATTAAAATGCATAAACATAATTTGTTGACGAAGATGACCTCTTTTATTTCTTCTCTGGATGCTATTTTGTTAGCAATATGGTAAGATCAAATCTCTAGTTCGTTTACCGACGCAAATACGTTTTCTACAACTCGGGAGAGAGAACTTCTATTTTTCAAATGTTGCTAACCTCTGTACATCGATTTATCATTCAATTATGTACAGTGAAAAGGGTGAGGAAGAGATTTCGGAACTCAAGAAAAAATGGGCTGATTACACTTCTCCATCATACGTCACATACAGTTTGTACTTTTTATGACGAAAATAAATCAAATCAAATCAGGGAAATAATTCGCCTCTGACCGATTAATCCAGAGAAATGTGTTCAATTTAACAAATTAATATTTATTATATATAATAAAATGTAGTATAATATACTAGATAATGCTAATGAAATAATATATATATATATATATATATATATATATATATATATTATGAGTGACGCTCATAAAAATCACAACTTCATATTTTTGTGAACATTCTGGTTGAAAATTCACACAATTCTCAGAAATCCTACAGTTGATACTTTCATGAACACGCTTAAGCCTGAGATCACAGTCTCCAAAAGAAAAGCCCAGAAAGAGCATCGCGTAAGAGCGAATTGGGAGCGCGGCTTAGACACGAACGTTGTATGAAGTCCAACTGCAAAGGGCGATCGACATCCTTGGGGAGGCGGTCCTCCCTTGCCAGTCGCCGAAAGAGGAAGATGCTCACAAGGACGGGGGCACGAAAACTCTAAGAAGAGATTAAACGAAAAATGAATGGATGAAACTGAAGTGTAAAGCAAAGAAATAGCCGAAGCCAAGGGAAGTTTTTAAAAATAAATACAAATATTACCCTTAGAGTCCAAATTTGTCTGAAATCTACTCGTAGAGCATACGACGAAAGTATAAAGTGTCCTTTCAATTATTTTTACTGAAAGAACCACACTGTTTTAGAAATCTTACCAACTTTCGTCTCGTCATTACAAGCGACTTCTTCACAGTTTCCGGCGTGTGACCTTAGGCAATATGTAGTACATAAAACATGTTCCTAATATTCGTCTACTCGTATTTCAAGAGCCAACACTATATTTATAATGTACTTTTTAATTAAGCATATGTCATAAGAATCGACAATAATTCATCAAAAATAAGTAAAAATTACATTATAAACATGTCAGATACGTACAACAAACCAACAATACATTGACATTAAATAACCGGACAATTAAGTGATACTAAGAAGTATTATATACTTTTATTACACTGGTGTTTCTTTATTTCATTGTCACATTCCTGGCATGTAATTTTATCCTTGCTTTGAATAGTAGGAAGTTTGATATTATGGCCTGGTCTTAGACCGCAATCGAACCCATAATTTTTGAAAGGATACGTATGCAGAGATGCAATTTGGAAGGGAATAAATCGGAAACGTAATGATACCTATATGCTCTACTAAAGCAGTTTTTTCTTCAAATGTGTACTAGCAATTTTATTTTTGATATTTAGGAATTACGTACTGTATTTAGCACGCAAATGAGAAAGAATTCAAGAAATACACTATAAATAGGTATGAATATTAAAATTACACTTACTTACTGCATTCTTTTAGGGTTTGTTTCGCACAACAAAGGAAAAGATGCCAAAGTTGTAACTCTCTTTCCAGTTGCGAACAATAGTCATAATTCAGTCAGTAAACAGTCGTCTTCAGAATTCAGATACGACACATGATATACAAAACAAAGTACGAAATGGAACTACAGGTTAAAGGGCAAATTAGAAGTGGGATGTAATCTTCAGGAAACCGAAAGCATACTAAAACGCCTCAAAATTACCGCGAAGCCGTAACTAAAACAGAAAAAGTGAGTCGTATCATCCGTCATCGTGGTAGAAATGGATGACGGGTCTGGCTGCAGTAGCAGCTGCGCAGGTAGCGGTGGCGCTGGCGGTGGCGGCCGCGGAGATGACAATCATAGGAAAGTCGCGATAGCGGAGGTGACGGTCGTGACCATAGCGGTAGCGGAAGTAATTTAAAAACAGAATGAGTAATAACAGTGATGGCGACAACGGCAACTTCGTTAACGGTCATGTGACATCTCGATCTGTCGTGCACTGACCAAACCTCTCCCTTTCACCTCTGGGTACTGGGGTTCAAATCCCAGTCGATTATTGTGAAATCGGTTGTGAACAAAGCTGATCAGTGACAGGTTTCCTTTCTCCTTTTCTACCATTCCATCTTTGATTCGTTGTCATATCAGCATCACTAAGTCATTAAAAAACAATTATCTCAGGCATGGCCGGAAAAGCTAGGCACTGATGATCGTAATAAATGATATTTAAAAAAGATTAGGCTTCGATGAGGGAATTTAAAGCAGACAAATACAATGTTTGAGGGGCGTGACAAACATTTGACTCTACAGGGATCGCTGTGGTGGTCGTATGGCATAAGAACGGATAACAGATTACATATGGATGAAAACTAATGTAACTGTAACAATGGAAGTAGAACAGCGGTGAAAACAACCGCAGAATCTTCAAAGGAGTGGTATACGTGGTAACAGAAACTCTATTAATCTTAATGTGACTGTGATTCTACAACCACAAAGGCATGTAAAGAGAGAAGATACCTCGTTGACAATATTGTGGCAGATACTATACTATGAGGAGATCGTACAGCAATAGAAAATATTTGCAGCTAAATTATTCGCAGAAGAGAAGATGGGATATGAGGAATGCAATTGTAAGCAGGGAGATGGCGACGAAAACTGCAACGGTAGTAACAGAGGGGGAGTATTGTAAGACCCGATTTAAACCTGCCATTTGAAGAAGAATTTCGGAATTTAAGGTCCGATTTACATGGTTCTTTTTGACGAATTATTTCGGAGGCGCACGTGTGCAGAGCGCTTCTGAGACGGTAAAGCGCGCGTTCGCTAAAACTGCCGAAATCGTTCGTCCAAAGGAAGCGTATAAATCAGTCTAATTAGCAACTGCAACTTCGTTAAGACATAAAGGTGTAGAGAGTAGTTGGAGGGTGGTTAAAATCATTGGGAATTCACGGGATCGCTAAGTACGGACTATCAGAACTACTACTGAAATGTTTGTAAGGGTCAATAAGGACTAGCAAGGTAGCGTTCGATGGCGAGTTTGAACTACTCGTTATGGTGCAAGTAGAGAGACAACAGGTCCGGCGCCTGCGGGAACGTTTAGTGAGTAAAGTGATTGTTGTGGTAAACAGCTCCTAGGTGTCACTTCCACTTGTCGCTCGACAGTAGGGGAATTTGCAAATAGAGTAGTGAGAGAGATTAGTGCGAGCCGTGTATAAGCCACCACATCAACGGCAGTGAGAGTGATTCTACCCAAGACACACGCGTGACACTCATTACGCGTTGAAGCGATCGTTACAGTATACAGCAGCCGAACGGATTTGCAGATACGAGGCAAGAAGGTAGCGTTTGAAGCGAGGCGGTGGCGACGGCGACGGAGGGAGGCGTAGGTGGCGGCGCGGAAGGGGCGGCCGGGGGCGGCGGCGGTCCCGGTGGCCGGTCGCGCACGCGCCGCAGGCTCCAGCCATCGATCGCGGCGCGTGCCGGGCGCGTGGCTGGCGCGCGCGAGCACCCTCGGCGACGCGCGCGCACCCATTGGTCGGGGAAGCCCCGCCCCGCCGCGCGCGCCCATTGGCCGAGCCGCCCGCTCCGCCGGCCCCCCCCCCGGCCCCCCCCCCCCCCCCCACCTGTCGCCACGCGCTGCGGGAGCCGCCGCGGTGTCGCGCGCGCCGCTCCCCCGACCTCGCCCTTCCAGGGCCTTCGCCGCCCACCCGCTGGACCAGACCGCACGACACCCCTCGCCTACCCGTCTCTCTTGCCAGGTGAGTGCTCTGTCCCACGCATAACCTCAATATTTCGCAACCTTTAATACATTCTATCCATGACTAGAAGCTATCCCTAACTTTCAGAAGTCTTTTCCCCGAAAGAGATGGTACAATCGTAATATTAATAGATTCAGTGACAGCCGCAACCATCGAAATTACTTCCTACCCAGAATGAGGTATCCCATTCTTTAAACAGTTTACTGCGACGCCCACGCGGCCGCGCCACTGGGCTTCCAGGCGCGTTGCGCCCCGGGGTGCTAATGTATTGTAATGTATTGTAATGCATGCACCAAGATTGTTCTGTTCCGTTTAACTACCCTTTCGCCTACTAAAACGCATACGAAATGAGCAATGTGTCGTTCACGTTTGTTAGTCCTGTGTGGCACCGTCGTTCAACAGTTCCCCGAACACCGGTGAGTTTTTTCGGAGTGTAATGGGTTAGCCGATAATGATGTTGAATAGGAAACGACCAATCGATTGACCATCTGGTTTTATCGGGTGCGAAATCTTAGACACAAATAAACGCCGTCATTGACAACGTAATTTTTAATCGTCTTAATTATCCAAAATAGAACATCACAAAGCTTTACGACTCATGTTTTATTCTTATTCGTCTCATGCGTATTAAGCGTATATCTCGTTCACAGTACTAATCAGAATCGTCACTTCAGAATCACAAAACAGTTTAATTCCTTTTCACAAAACATTCAGGTGTAG
This sequence comes from Teleogryllus oceanicus, assembly GCA_964035755.1. NCBI lineage: Eukaryota > Metazoa > Arthropoda > Insecta > Orthoptera > Gryllidae > Teleogryllus > Teleogryllus oceanicus. Next base: position 105,562,558 of record CAXIVR010000007.1, read on the forward strand.
ATCGAGATTACTCTAAGAAGGGGCCACTTTGACAGCTTCCTTTGGCTACAGCTGGCAACATAACTGCAGGTTACGTCCGTGCGCTCCATTCGTTCATGAGTTCGTTTGCTCACATGGCCCACTTGATTTGGCTCACTAACAAATAGCCTCGACACTACCTCTACTGCAATTTCATCGACCAACAAGGCTTTCATTTGTTTTCCGACCTGTCAAACCGGTGCCTTCGTGAAGTAATTTCTCTGAACTTGGATTCCCGTGAATCGTACGCATCCCCAAGCCATTCTTGTAAGCCAAAGCGGCCGCCCAGGGTGCGAGTGCGTCTCCCGTGCCGGCGTCTTCTAGCGCGTGTTCGTCCCGCGCCAGCCGCGTTCGCGCGCTTGTCCGCCGGCGACCCGGGCGGTCACGGATGCGCGAGCGGCGCGGGCCGGCGCGGCCGGGCTCGCATGCCGGGCGGCCGTTAACACCCGCAGCACCCGCCACGCGAGCCGCCACCGCCTCAACCGCCTCCGCTTCGGCCGACCGGGAGAGGGGACTCAACCGATGTCACTGCAATGGCTCTGACCGGTCCTAGTGTCCAGTCCCGACAGTGGCAAGATGTTTGACACTAGCTACCGAACTAGGGCGATTTCGGCCGCTGTCTGGTGGAGAATACTAGTGGCTGCCTGATCTGATCGGTAGTTTTCCGTAGTTTTTCTTATCAATGTTAGGCGAATGCCGGAGGTGTACCCTAACAAATGGGTTACGGACCACGCGCGATCTTTTCTTCCTCTTCCTTGTCCTCTTCTCACCCATTACTTGCAGACACTCTTCGACTCATCACACTCCACATATGCCGAGAGAGTAGTCGGGACTTAGAGCTTGTCCCGACTGGAGCGGTGCCCTGCTGTAGGGAGATACCTGGTAGCGAAAAACCCCGCTATCCGCTCGACCGGGGTGCCGCAGGGGCCACAGTACGAGCGCCGCTCGCGCCAGATCTCGCCAGTCAACGGGCGTATAACGCCACCTCCAGAGGAAAAATCATGCACTATGCTAGTAGTAATCAATCAATCAAAAAATCCGCTCCAGTCGCCTCCGCCGCGTCCGCCTCCACTGCGTCCATCTGTGCGGCCTCCACCGCCGCTGTCTCCGCCATCTCCGCCTCCACCGCCCCACGCTCCGCTCCGCGCGCTGCCGGAATGCCCGCGCCCGCCGCCCCCCCTCCGTCCGCTGTCTCCTCCTCTGTCTCTGCCGCCGCCGCAGGGCGCGTCATCAAAACGCCATTTGTCGCGACCCGCGGCCCCCGTGGTGGGGCGCCGCAACCCGACGGCAGCCACCGCTGTCGTCACCGCCGCTCGGGCCGTCAGGGACTGCAGCTTCAGTAGGCGGAGAAGCGAGGCTTTCGGGGAGGTCCTCAGTCATAGAGTTATGTCTGAAACCGACCGCACTCAGCCTCGTGAGTAAAAGTGGAGGGGCCGCTTTAACTGCAGAGAAAGGATATGGTGTAAGACATTATGGTAAGACATATGGTGTATGTCATTGATCTGTTTAACCCAATTCGCAATGTCGTTCTATCAATTCAGCAACGATGGGAAAATAATGATTACGGTACGTGAAAGTAAGAAAGGTTGAAGTTGGAGATTGAAGTAAACGTAACCCGCCGAAACTGGAGGACCCGGAGAAAAACACCCCGAACGATTTTTTTATTTTTTATTTATTTATTTTTTTTGTCTCTCATCATAATATCGCGTAAGTGACCGGGATTTAAAGTCCGCTGCGTCATCAAAACGTCGTTTGTCGCGAGCGGGTTCCGCCTCCGCCGCCGAGGCCGTCAAGGGCTTGGGCGTCCGTGGGCGGGGAGGCTTCGGGGAGGTCCTCGTCCTCGCTCCCCGACAATGGTACCTGCCCCCGAGGGGCGCCCTCTCCGAGGCAGCCGCCTGGGAGGTCGAGCGGAGGACTGAAGCATCTGAATCAAGGAATGTGTTTCCCACCCTCTACGGGGATATCGGTCGCATTTGAATCAGATTACGGAATGATCTTGCTGCACCATGACACCTTTCCAGTTGCGATATCTCTTAATGACTCTGATGTCGAAATGAAATATTTTCCGCGGTGTGTTTGTATGTTGAAGTTATATTATTTAATAGTTTTGAGGCAACTCTTTTTAATCAAATGAAGATAGCATTTACTCCTTTTTAATTTTTATCTTCCACCTCTTTTTGTCCTCTATTTTCTTCTTTTTAATACAAACTTATTGTTTAACTGAGCAAGTTAAATATAATAGGACATAAAGAAATTATTTCAAATTGAACTATAAACTAGATAACATTAAGTATATCAGTATTACTGAGAACAGACGGACACTAGTATAATTGTGTATTTGAAACGTTTTCGTATTATTCGTATTCTCTTTATTTCCAGACAGAAAGATCCAGACTGCAAGTTCAATGTTACTCATTGTCACATTAGAACAGAACTTCTCGAGTGTTGATAATTCTATAAATTTTATATGAAATAAACGCTTTTCTTCAGTACATCTTCTTCACTAATACTGATTCGGAGCTCTATCGTCAGATTGCGATCCCATGTAAACATTTCACTGGAAACTCAATTTATTTTATGCGTTTCTTAAACAACATGTATAGGATAAATTTAACGCGGAATTTGTTCCTAGAATCAGCAAGCGTGTGCGGGCGTGGGCAGGCGTGAGCCGGCGTGAGCGGGCGTGAGCGGGCGTGAGCGGGCGTGAGCGGGCGTGAGCGGGCGTGAGCGGGCGTGAGCGGGCGTGAACGGGCGTGAGCGGGCGTGAACGGGCGTGAGCGGGCGGAACGGGCGGGCGGCGGGGCGGGCGGGCGCGGGCGTCTCACCGCCGCTCGCCGGGGCGGGGCAAGGCCGGGGCGGCGGAGGCGGTGGGGCCCCCGCGGGAGGCGGTATCGCGCCCGCGGGAATTAGCATAAGAGCCCCTCGGCGCTGACGACCGGCCCTCCTACTCTTTCACTACCCAATCGTTTACCTACCCACTCGCCCGCTCGCTCATTCGTCTACATACTCGCACGCACTCCCCCTTGATCACGTAACTACCAGCTCTCCCTCCTGCTCGCTTATCTGCCAACTCACTCGTCACTTCTCACCTCGGTTGCCCAATCACTCGCAAGCACTCTCACGTTTTCAAGAACACAAGATCTCGCCTGTCTACTCTTTTAATAAAACCATTTGGACACCAACATGCTCGTTTACCGTTTACACCTGCTCGCTCGCTCACTCACTCGTTTATACTCTCGCACTTCCACTTGATCACATACCTTCCCCCCCTCCACCTTTCGCGTATCAACCCATTCGCTGCCCGCCCCTCAGTCGCACACCCCTCATTCCCTCCCCCCCCCTATTCAGCTATGTAACAGCCCGCCTTCTCTCTTACCGAACCTGCTCGTTTACCAACTCGCGCGCTCTCATTCTGTCGTCTATACGCTCTCACGCATTCCCACTTGATCACTACCACTATCATCACCCACTTGATACCTACCAGCTCCCCGCACACACGCTTATCCACCCTAGCACTAGCTCCGCCCATTCCCATTCATCCGCCGGCGCCGGCGGTCGCTTTTCCTCCCCCCGCTCCCCGTCTACCCCGCCCTTCCTCTCCTCTCCCCCGAACCTCTCGCTCGCTCCCCCAACGTAAAACCCTATTTGATCATGTACGTAACAGGACCCCTCCTTAATACTTTCCAACCCACTCGCTCGCACACTCTCCTTGTTCACTTTTCACTACATCACCCCCTACACCACTTCCCAGCCTTCTACCTAATCACTCACGCCGCCGGTCCCGCCACTCGCACTCTCGTTCGCTGACTCTCCCGTGCCGCCCCAGGTCGTTCACTAACGCATTTGGTTGCCCACCCTTCGTTTAGCAACCCTTTCCCTCGCTTGCTCACTCGTCCACTCGCACTCTCACTCTTCCGTCCAGTTCTCTCACTGTCTCCTCCCTCGCTTATTCCTCCTTGCATTTCATCATATATTCTCGTCCAAGTCTCGTGTACTACTCCGCCGTTCGGATACCCTTCTCAGTACCCTGCTGTAGTTTGGCCACTTCTCCATTCCATTCAAATTGTCCACTATTTTTCCACCACTGCTTAAATTGAAACATGCTATACACACAATATTTGTTAATAATACAGTGCATTTTCTTATCTAATTAAAAGTATCATTAATATATTTAAATGTGATTAATAACCCTTAGGGGCGAAGGGCCCACATTAGATAAAATTGACTCATTTTATATCCACTACTTTTTTCACTCTCTTTCCTCACTCTTGTTCTTCCTTGTTCACTATTTTCTCCTCCTATTTTTATTATTTTTATAACACACAAATTAAAATATATTTCGTACTTGAAATAATCTGCAAAAACAATATTAAATTCTACGCAATAATAATTTTTTCAAAACCTAATAAATAGTACAAGCACTCAGTATCATTATCCATCGGTACTTTTGGTGGCAATCCTACCAGAACAATTACAAATGTAAATTTCCTTCTTCCTAAACGAGAAATCGCCCTCGCTCTCGCGCACACCCTAAGGTCCCGGCCCCGTCTTGTTCGCAAACTCGTCCGTCGACTCCGCCTGGGAATTACCCGGGAGCATGGAAAGGCTCGTCGTGAACGTCAGGGATCCGGCGGCGACGCTCACCTTTCTTTACAAGCGCGACGAACGTGAACGTGTACTAATAAAACGCGCTCACCCAGCGGGAATGAGCCGGAATGAAATGTAAATTATGCAGTGTTAATTAAAATTATGCGTCGCGGTCGTGAATTATTTTTCCACCGGAGGGATATCCTGTTGGACACGCAGTTTAAGCTTTCCAGGGGAAGCCGCTTGTGTGCTGTTGTGAGGAGGGAGTTTTCATGTTGGGCCTTGCAGAGAAAATACAGAAAAAAAAAATTTTTTTTTATATTTTACGCTGGGAGAAGTATTTTGATTTGAATTCTTATTGCATCGAATTTATCATCCAACTTTTACTACCTCAAAATAATTTATGTTACACAAAACTTAAGTTTTAAGTATTTCGTGTTAAAAAATTGTTTGAGACGAACTATGGTTCTTAGACGATTGTATATCTTATGAATGGGATCTCTTCTTAAACGATTCTGATACACCAAATTGATAACATCTGAAGCACTTTTTGCCACAGAACTAGAATTTAATTTCAACCATTAAATTATCCAAGTTTATTTATGACATAAATACAAGAGTAGTTTCGTAAAAAAGGATTATTTTGAGTTATAAAAAGTTATTTTGAAATTTTGTTCATATTTTACTTATATTTACAAACAGAACAGTAGGAGAGTTGGTAATTTGAAAGTATTGTATATATTGTTTTTCTTGAAAGATTGTGAAGTTTTATTCAGATAATTTTTTCACATTCTTGAATTTGCCTCATTTAAATTGCATAACCGATCAATAATGTGCAGCACAATATTTCTCAATGTTTCATTTAGATCAGTCATTATTAAACATTTCTCATCTACTTCACATTTGAAATGACATGCCTCCCCCCGTACATAAAAGGCAAGCGGGTATTTCAGTGTGTTGGTGCTCTGTGGATAAGTGGGTCCGTGCATGTAGGTTCAGGTACGTATGCACGTGATAAATCAGATTGGAGAGTTAATGTAATAACAATACTACGTAAGTGTGCGTATGTGAATGAGATTTTTAAAATTATTATTAATGTTAACGGTTAGGTTTCCACAGATCTCAAAAGGCAACTCCTGTATTGTACCATAGATTGTGGTAGTAGTTATGAGAGTTTCTTTTATTGGACTGTTTTCCTTTTAGTTTAAATTGTTTTTGTATTGTAAATGTGTGTATTGTCAGTCTGTACACGTATGGTTACCACTTAGCACTCAATTGTAGCAACATAAATATTATTACTATTACTATTAATAATAATAATAATAATAATAATAATAATAATAATAATAATAATAATAATAATAATTTTTCTCTTGTGATTCTCAGCAGCTTGTGCTGGGTTCAATTTGCCCATTTCTGCCACGATAAGGAAAGAGCTCGGTTACTGAGGAAAGAGATTTCACTCTGACTCCCAAGACCGATATGGTAGCATCATTTGTGTTAGTTCACGAACTATATGACCTGTTTGCAGGATCACTGCTTTCTGTCCGTATTTAGGATTCGTTAGGAATCCCATTTTTTTTCCAAATTTTTTTTAAATAACAAGTGGATATGTTGTTAACTCTGTATTTCACATTTTTTTTTTTGGAGCAACATCTTTATACTTTGTAATTTTCTCGACCTCTGTTTTCTTTAGATTGTGTGTCAGTGGTACGTCAATATCAAGAAGCATAGATTCTTTCTTGTTTGATTGATTGATTGTTTCGTGTTTCTGGGCGCGTCAACGGCTTGGTCATTAGTCCCGTTAGTTAGTGCATGTTTGTTTCTCGGAGACGGCGGTGATCTTCCCCCGCTGGATGGTGAGATCCGGCGCCGACTTACCGTCGGCTAGTGGGATTTCCCCCTAACCAGGACTCTCCCACCAGCGGGGCACCGCCCCAGCCGGGACTAGCTCTAAGCTCCTGACCGGTCTCCCAGAATATGTAGTACTGTAATACATGTTCGTGTAAGTGTGTGTGTAAGGGGAGAGGATAGGACAAGGAGGAAGAATGACAGATCGCGCGCGGGCCATGGCCCGTTTGGTAGGGTACTGCTCCAGCATTCGCCTGGTGTTGATCGGAGAAACACGGAAAACACCGAAGAGCAGCCGCCGTAGAATTCTCCTCCAGACAGCGCTGAATTCGATCTGCTGAAAGCTAGTGTCGAAAATCCTGCCTCCGTGGGGAGTGTAACGTAGGACCTCCCGGTCAGAGACGCTGCAGTGACATCAGTTGATGCACTGAGCTACCGCTCCCGGTTTATTTCCTGTCCCTTCCAATCAAAACGATATCTGGTCTATTGACAGCCAGAGTTTTATCTGTTAATACGGGTCTGTCCAAGTTAATGATTGTATTATTTTCTTCCGTGATAGGTGCTGGGTTGTATTTATCATTAGGTGAAACTCCACTATTTAACATTCCATGCTTGAGAGCAAATTGTTGATGGGCAGTCTAGCTAGTCGGTTGTGTCTCCTCAAGTACGCACTGTCGGCAAGTACAGTAAAACCAGCCATTATATATTCCATTGTTTCACCACGTGGTACCGCATTTCTTGCATTTGTCAAACACGTGTTCTTGCAATATTTTCCATTGTTCATTATTATTATTATTATTATTATTATTATTATTATTATTATTATTATTACTACAATTACTATTATTATTATTATTATTATTATTATTATTATTATTACGTGCCCAGGTCCGCTGCCGTGAGGGCGGGTCGTTTCGTGGGGTCCGCCGGGAGGCAGCGAGGCAGGCGCTCTCGGCGCTCGGCGCTCGCCCCTTCCTTCGCCACGATCAGCGCCAGAATGCCGCACACAGGTGAGTTCTTCTTTTATTATTTATTTAAGGTCGCTTTTCAACTATTAAGGTCATAACATCAATCACTGTAATTAACGTCGGTTTTGTGCCTTACGAAGGAATTCAAAAGGCTCGAGTATGTGTGATAAAAATGAAAATTAGGGAATTATTTCGTAGATGAAATAATTTCCTCTCACACAAATCACGAAAGAACAATTCTCGCCAAATTCGAAAAAATGTACCACTTCGGGATATTTTAGTTTTCAGAGGATTTGTATACATTTCAGATAACAGTAATAAGTAGTTACAAATTTTAATTTTTCGTCAGCTCCAAAATTGAGAAAGAAAACGTTTAGGCCAAATCACTTCTCTGAAGGCTTTGCACTTATAAATAGAATACCGTTTTTTATTACTTTTCTTTGAAAATGATTTTGAAACTGTAGTAAACTTACCACATTTTTTCAAATATAACCATCTTTATATCAAATTAACTAGTTTCATACCCTAACAAGAAAACATAATAGTAGGCTGTCAGGTGGGGTCGAGGCGCATATCGCATTCCCTCTATTCATCTGCGCCATCTGCACAGAGCGTGTAAGATGACTCTAGAGGAAAATATACGTGGTAAACTCACGAGAACTGCGTTCTACGTGGGATTTTTCCGTCCTGCTGACCATCCGAAGTTCTCTAGGTACCCAACGCGAACAGGTTCTCTAATTAATATGATCAGAATTCGGATTTGCATACCTCCCTTTTTTGCAACCCCGAGACTGCGAACAGGAAAAACTGATCGCAAGCACGGGGATCGTAGCACCGGTATATAGCCGACAGATAAGCAGTTAGAATATGCAAAGAATTTGCCTGTAGTTGTCTTTCAGTGTCTTGCGTACATCCATGTTGTCGGTAGGTTATGTTATTTTTGCCCCTGCTCAACCTGGGTGAAAAGATGCACTAACAGAAGAACAAAAGTGCGAATCCAGAATTTTATACACAGAGACTAGAATTTACATTGTTATAGGGAAAATGTTCAAATTACAGGCTGGGGAACGAAGAGAAAATAAAGAAGCGAAAGTTTCAGCAGCCACGTATTTAGTTCTCTCAAAGAATGTACTACACTGTGGGAGACAATACATTGAGGAATTCGGACTTGACACTATGTACGTAAGATCACAAAAGCATAACGTTATAGAGGATACAAACGAGTGTCAATGATTGGCCGATTCGGTTGGGTGTGTACACGAGCATAATAACGATGAAGCGGCAGATCACTGAAGCTGAAGCCACGAAAGAGAGCTATAATAGGGCACCGCGAGTCAGAATGAGACAGCTGGGCGCGGCCTGGCAGTTTGCGCGACAAAAGGCAACCGCGTCCAACCTCCGGGAGACGAACGACCAGCCACCGGTCGGGCGGGCGGCCGGCGATGAAGCATGGCCAGGCCGTGCGTGGATGAAGACATCCATTGCGCGACGGAGCAAGTGCCGCGCCGCGCAGCGCCGCGCCGGGCCGGGCCGGGGGAGACGGGCCGAGCCACGACGGCCGCCGTCGCCCGTTTATAACATTCGGCGGGCGGCGGCGCGGCGGAACGGGCAGTGGGACCGGGGCGGGGCGGCGGCGGGCGCCTGTGATCAGCGTTGAGTTACTGCGCTCGCCACGGGCCCGCCCGCCCAATTACGCGGCCCACTCGCGGCTACCGGCGCGCCGCGGCGGCGCGGCCCGGCGGGGCGGCCGGACGGTCCAGCGAAGCGGCCAACGGCTTGGACGACGACGCCGCGGGGACGGCCGTCTGCCGCACCGGTTGCGATGGCTCGGTGGGAACAACCGTTGCCTCTGAAACGTCGGTGACAAGGAAGCCGTAGGCCCCGTTGAGGGAAATTATCTGGAGAAAAGAAATGTCCTTACAACGACGTGTAGATCAGCGCCGGACCTCACGGTCCACCAACTGAGGCCCATCGCCACATCCTGGGAAATAGCAAGCACTATACTTTCGGGACTAATGCTCTTAGTAGTTGACGCGCCAGAAATATATTCTGCTCAGTCTGCCGTCGGTCTCTAGGGTGCGCCGATCGCGTCTGCCCACCTAACCCCCGAATTAAGCGTGAAATTGAGGTTGACCGGATGCACGCCTTATTTCCGACCTCGTTTGTGACGCTAAGTCCCATCTTCGTGATTCTTAAGTTGTTCCACAATTTGTGTACAGCAGTACAGCGAACATCTTCAAACTTCTGGCTGGTATAGATATAAAAAGATGGATATTAGTACTATGAAAAGCATATTTATTGCTATTTGTGACCCACACTTTTTTCGCCTTCCAATACCTATATTGTTAAACATAAATTGATCAAGATTCATTCCAAATTGCTAGTTAGCGTGGATATCAATAGATATTAGTACACTGAAACTCGTAATATGTAGAATGAATGATGATCCACATTTTGCGCGTCAAATGGAATGCAATTGGCGTAATGTGATTCTATCGAATATCCCGTGTTTTTATTGATCTAGATAGCAAGAGATATCTATTACTACATTTTGACATTTGTAACGTGAATGGGAAAAAGGGTCAAAATATCGGAATAAATTGCTAAAAAACTATAAAGATGAATGTTTTAAAAGGTAAAAATCAATTAATATTTTCCTGTACCTCTCCTTCACAGTACTTCCAAGGAACAATAATGTTTCACAAGTTTAACCAAATGGTCCAAACGATTTCGATCATCATTGCGTTTGCAATCTCTTTGCGACAGTCATAAATGACGATAATTAAACTTCAAGCCTTATTCTATGTCACAAAGAGACACTCTAAATATCAGAAGACAATGAACTATAATTCTCCCTCTGCCCTTGGGATAATGTATTGTGTTGTAATGATCCGGCAGTGTCGTTACAGTCCTAGACAGATCGAGAACGATATATACAGATTCTTTACCATTAAGACCATTCGGAATAAAATTGTTTTCAGGCTATTTGCCCAATTTCATTGTAGTGATCTCTACTTAATTGTCTTGAGGGCCATCCATATTTATGGAGGTCTTTATATATGTGAGGTCTTTAGGGGGAGGGGGTCGAGCGAATCTCACCTAATCTTACGTGTTGGAGAGGGGCGTCCTGGCAAATATCACGTAATTTTTTCGCTAAACGTATTTACATTTAAAAAATACGAATTTTGAAAAATCTCACGTCAGATTAGAAGGGATAGGGGCTCGATCCAAATCTCACAAAGGGGGGAGGGGGAGTCGAAAAATCCCCAAACTTGTCTCACGTAATTTATGGACGGCCCCTTAGCCATGTCAAACTTTATGTCACCCTTCGAAGGTCATTAAATCATATTATCTAAGTTGCTAACAAGCTAAAACTTATCGTTATTGAGAAAAATGTATGACACTTTTCAATTTAATAAATACGTCATTTTCACGAATTACGTACAGGATATATATATTCGGTATTTAACTATTATTTAACTATTATTTTCTTGTGAATCTTGTAAATTAGTCAATTGTACTTTTTTATTACTGAGCTATTTTGTATCAGAAGATAGTCAAGAACTTCTATATAACTTGTCGTTAAAAAAGTAATTAAACCTTCTAATATTTTGTTAATTTGCAACATGATCATTACAAATACACCATTAAAATATTCATAATATATTCAATTTTATTGATGTCAAACCTTACCAAAATTTTCTAGTATTAGTCAAATTTTTCCATGTATATAATTACATTACTTTAACTGCCATAGTTTTTAGTTATAATTGCTCAAGCTGCATTAATCTTAACATTACAAGATTTTCATGTGTGTATTAGAAGAAGAACCACTCTTTTTTGATTAGTCTTCAATTTATCCAAACTGAATTCTTAATCACGTACTGATTCAGATATTCTTTTTTAAATTAGCAACTTTCAGAAGAAAACCACGACTAACGTAGGAAGTGAACTCTCAGTGAAGACTTCATTAGCAGCCCAGAAGCTAATGAAAGCCTTCTGTCGGGAACGTTTCATGAGGTTAATGAAGTAACCACATTCCGTTTGACAAAAGAAAAACCTAGTGGCTATAATGTCTCGGTGTAAGAAGCGAAATGCAATATAAACGGATAATGAAGAAGTAAAACAGAAGGAGCTAAAAGCTGAAGCACGTTTCTTACCACAAAACAAGCCATGATAGCCTTCTTGTCATTGTCGTCAAGATAAACGTAGCTCTCCTTAACGCACTTTCCTGGCTCCAGAGAAATCGCCCTCTCTCACTGTTTCATGATGCATGTCTCCAGAAATTTTCTTTGCGTCAGTGTTTCTAGTACTAAAATTTTTCCTGACTCAGAAGTGAATGAAAATTGAAAGTGTAGGAGTCCATTATAATATATATCAGAGGAAAAAGTCTTATGTCAGTTTTCAAACCATTTGAAATATGACAAAGAATTGCAAGAAAATTTTCTGAGATATTCAAGTATTTTCCTCTCTAATTTCTTATCTCAAATAAATGATAAATAGAACAGTAAAGCTGAACCGCGTTCCGTCATGCATTAAACGTTTCATTGACTCCTGTGCCCACCACCACACCATGAGCTGCCTAGGGACAGTTTCTCCTTAGTCGATCAAGGTGTGTGATGTCTACATGCTTTCAGTATCGGCGACAGTTGATGATCTTACAGCACTCTGCAAAGGGTGCCAATTACATGGCGTAGGTTGGTAGTGGTTTAGTGCCCGTTGCTCCGCAAACACCCAGCAACACACCAACTCGATCTGTCAGGAGGAGAATTCTAGCGGCCGGCTGCTCTGATCGGTAGTTTTCCGTGGTTTCTCCGATCAACACCAGGCGAATGCCGGAGCAGTACCCTAACAAACGGGCCACGGACAGCGCGCGATCTGTCCTTCCTCTTCCTTGTCCTATCCTCTCCCCTTACACACGCACTTACACTAACATGCACTATACTACTACACATGCCGGGAGACCGGTTGGGAGCTTAGAGCTTGTCCGGGCGGGGGCGGTGCCCCGCTGGTGGGAGAGTCCTGGTGAGAGGAAACCACTAGCCGACGGAGGTGGGCCGGATCTCGCCATCCAGGGGGGAAGATCACCGCCATCTCCCGAGAAAAAGAACATGCACTACATTAACGGGACTAATGACCGAAGCTGTTGACGCACTCGGAAACACGAAAAAATCAATCAATCAATCAACCAACTCGATCAGCGGATTCCACTTCAGAGCCGAGCGGAGAGACGAAAGATGTTGGTAGTGGATGCTTCTCCTACCACCAGTACTGTCAGGTTAGGAGTCTCCCCTCTAATTTAGTTGTTCATTAGTCTTTGATGGCTGTTTCAGAGGAAACTTTATTTGGGTTTTTATTTGGGTATTTTATTATATACATTAAAAATTAATGTTTATTATTTTTAAATAATTATCATGGATTTATTGAACAAAGTGATCATGCGAAGAAAAATTAATTATAGGTGTGCAACAAGCGGAAATGTAATTTCCCTCGTTAGAATTTGCGCGGTTTAGTTCTACATGACTAAAATCAAACGAAAGAAGAGTTATTTAATTATGCATTTACTTTATTAAGATATATTTTTTAAACATTCATAAACTCACTGTAGATTAATTTTATTATTTGTGTACTATGTTTAAATTATTTACAAGTTCGGGGATTTTTTTTTCGAATTTTAGGGATTTCCACGACCTCTTCTGTAAGTAAATGGATGAAGGTGTCTGGTAACACTGCGTACAACTCGCTAGTCAAGTTCCGCCCTTATGTTTTTTACGACGACGTACATTATTATGAGACAATTACATGTAATGCTGTATTATTGGAGAAAATGTCTTCATTGAGGTTATTAGGGAGAGGAGAAATTCCCGGTCTTCACATTAGAGACATGAATGCTTACTGTGAGCGTGGTCCCAGGTTTATTTCCTTCTTCAATATTCTTTTCTGCCAGGTATTTTCCTTTTATTTTTATGTTCGAAGCATCTGCAGGCACTGGAGACATCTCAATGCAACTGCGATTGTCCGTTGCATGAGAGATTTTTTAACGTAATTGTTGGCACATGCGAGCCGACTACCTTAGATAAGTTGCGGTGTTATTTGCTTTAGAATGTGAATTGATATCCCTTCTAACTTAAGCATTACTTGTGCATTTTCATGATGTAATAATGTGTATTACTTACGCACTCAATCTTATCAAAGAAATAAGTGCCAAGTGATGAAACATATTTTTCTGAAATTTTAATCGATTACAAATGAATGAAAATAGAGAAAACAGAATTTTCATGGTGTATTTTATACTAAATGAAGTCGAATCGACATATATTTTCTCTAGGTGATCAATACATTTTAAATGGTATGAAATGGTTACGAATGTTTTTAATATAACTTAATAAAGAGAATGCATAATTAAATAACGCTTATTTCTTGTGATCATAGTCATGTAGAACGAAACCACGCAAATTCAAACGAGGAAAATTACATTCCCGCTTCGTACACACTTATAATTAGTTTTTCTTCGCATGGTCAATTTATTCAATAAACGCATGATAATTATTTAAAAATAATAAACATTAATTTTTACCCGCATAAAAATTACCCAACAAAAAACACTTAAATTTCCCTTTACCGTCAACCTCAGGGAACCTAGTAAAACTTAAAGTGATTTAAACAATAGTGGAAAAAAAAATATCTTCAAAAAATCTCATTAATTCGTGTGTATTTCCCTGTTCAGAAAGTCATGTAGGACATACTGAAGTCATAGCAGATCTAGTTACACCCTTTTAATCTAGTAACGAATTACCACACCCGCTATAGGAAGACGAGGTTTTTTTTGTTTGGGGAGGAACATCCTTCCAAGAGAACGTGCCCGGAAAGCGTAAACACGGCGGAAGCTCGCGCGTTAAAAAAACCAAAAACAAAATAGCGAAGTACGCGGCATGTAAACATGACGGCATTAGATCGCCATAAATTTCCAGGGGCCGGGAGCAGCGAGTAATTGGGGGATTTCCACATATTTGGGGTCCGCGGCGGCCGGTGGTGGCGAGCGGCAGCGCCGTCGGCTGCGCCGCAAGGGAACAAAAACGCCCCTTAAGTGCCGCCGGACAGCGGCCACGCGATGTTAATTTGGGTATTAAAAGGGAAGCTGATGGGGCATGGAGGAGGCCCCGAAAATGTGGGTCAGGAGAGCGTCCGGCGAAGGCCTTCAGACGAGACAAGGGCGCCTGGAGGGGGAGGCTGCGATCGGCGCCCGATAGGGGTGCGACCACGGCCGTGGAGGTGGCGGCTGGTCGGTCGCGCTGGAGGCGGGGATGGCGGATGTGATGGGATAACTGAGACGGCGAGCTGGCTGTGGCTGGGTGGTATCTTGATTGATTGATGATTCCGCGCGCTATTTCCTTTAAAGGCTAAGCGCCATAAGTGTAGTGCATGTATTTTCCATCGTGAGGTGGCGGTGATCTTCTCCCGCTGAATGGTGAGGTCCTGTCGGCTAGCTATCTACCTGTTGGCGGGGTTTTCCCCAACCATGTATCTCCCACCAGCGGGGTAGCGCCTCAGCCAGGACAAGCTCTATACTCCAGACCGGTCACCCTGCATGTATGGTAGTGTAGTGCATGAAAGTGTGTGTGTGTGTGTGTGTGTGTAAGTAAGGGTGAGAATAGGACAAGGAAGAGGAAGTAAAGATCGCACACGGTCCGTGACACGTTTTTGTACAGTACTGCTTCGGTATTCGCCTGTGCTGATCATAGAAACCCCGGAAAACTACCAAACAGAGCAGCCGGCCGTTAGAATTCTGTTCCAGAAAGCGATTGAATTCAACCGAGGTACCTAGCTAGTGTCGAAAATTCTGCCACCGGGCTACTCGAACCTGGAACCTCCCGATCAGAGGCACTGTAGTGGCATCAGTAGATGCCCTGAACTACCGGTATGGGATGGAACATGCTTGGCAAATGAAGACCTCCACACGATGTGGTGAGTACGTGTGGCGGACACTGGAAATGTGTTCGTGGAGTGGGGGTGGACAAGTAGTGGCAACACGGAATCTGAAGATTCGCATTTTGCATTTGAAGAAAATGCACATCCATGTTGAAAGGTAGATGAGTTGGTAAGTTGTCTGAGGCAACGCGACGCAAAATTGACACAAACCACGCGCAGTCAACATGACGATGGTGAATGGCGAACAATGGTGATGTGGTGAACGCATGTCCGAAACCCTAGGATTGCGGCGACGTAGCTATCAAGTGCGTGTTCGCGTGACTAGCGTCTTTTCTGGGAAGGTAGCAGGGCCTCCGAGCCGGGAAGGGTGTATTAGTGACAAAGGTTTCTAGCAATGAGTCAAGTACCACACCATACAAACTAAAATGGCCGGGTCACGATGATGGGTCAGGTGTGATGACGGTTTCTCAGAGTGGCGGATGTGCTAAATGAAATAGCGTGCCCAATGCTGGAGAGGCGCAGTGGTCGAACAGCTGCAAGGCGCGTGACGGGTGTTCACCCACCCGTGGCGGAGGGTAGCTGTGTCGGGAAGTTGACGGACAGCGGACAGTCCCATCGAAGATCCAGTGATAGATCTGGTATGATGACAGTTCCGAAAGTGACGGCCAGTGGCAAGAAGGACATCGCGTTGCGTGCAGGGGGACGATATAATGGAGTCGGACTGGCCGGTACGAAGCGCATGGTTCCAAAGTGACCAAGCTCTAATAAATCAATTTTCAGGAAGGGAAGGTATTCATATTCATACGTTAGTTAAAGATAGAATTCTACCGTTTAGGATGCCGTTTAACAAAGGATAAAAGCCATTTTTGAACAAAATATTTGGCAGATGATGGAGAAGCGTCTTCAAATGTAAAGCAAAGGGTAAAACGGAAATGTAGAAACCTCACATCGGCAATAAGCTCTTCAATTAACAGACAGAGCTTAGGGGTTGTTAGGAACGAAATGGTGGGGACAACAGCACGAGGATGTTAACAAGGTGGCGGTCAATGAAGCAATAGAGAAGGTGTAGAGAGGGGCGGCGAGGGAGAGTGGTAACGATGTGGTAGAATGATGGCGAGTCGAGAAATGGTGGAGTGGGTGGAGGGTTTTAATGGGGGGGGGTTGGTTGGGTGCGTTGTGATGGACAGTGAGTTGTGAGGTGCGGGGTATGGTTCCGAGTAGTGGAATAGTTTTAGTTGGGAGTGGTGGTGGTGGTACAGCAATGTTATGGCGAAGTGGTGGCGGTGGGCTGCGACGCTGGCGTCGTGGTAGAGTGGTGTTCAACTGGTGTGGGCGTGGCGGTCTGATGCGGCGCGGTGGGGCGTTGCGGTGTTTGATCGCAGGCTGAGGAGCGCCCTAATTATGACGAAAGGGTGGCGGCGGGATCATATACTGGACACATAATGGAGTCATCATGGAGTAGTGTGTGTGTTGCGGTGAGATGGTGGCGGTGCGTAGGGCGATTGCGACATGGCGGAATGATTGGTGGGTTGGTGGCGATGAAGCCGCGTTATGGTGAAAGGGCGGAAGGCAGGCGTCATGGTAGAGTGGGGTGGGCGAGGCGGGAGGATGACAGCCTGGTGGGGTGTTTTGAGGCGGCTGAGACGTCGCGTAGCGTTTTTGGTAGGTTGGGAGGGGGGTGGTAGCGGCGTGGCGTGGCGTGGCGTGGCGTGGCGTGGCGTGGCGTGGCGTGGCGCGACATGGCGCGACATGGCGTGGCGTGGCGTGGCGTGGCGTGGCGTGGCGTGGCGTGGCGTGGCGCGGCGTGGCGTGGCGGGCGGCGTGGCGGGCGTGGCGGTGGCGTGGCGTGGCGTGGCGTGGCGTGGCGTGGCGTGGCGTGGCGTGGCGTGGCGTGGCGTGGCGTGGCGTGGCGTGGCGTGGCGTGGCGTGGCGTGGCGTGGCGTGGCGTGGCGTGGCGTGGCGTGGCGTGGCGTGGCGTGGCGTGGCGTGGCGTGGCGTGGCGTGGCGTGGCGTGGCGTGGCGTGGCGTGGCGTGGCGTGGCGTGGCGTGGCGTGGCGTGGCGTGGCGTGGCGTGGCGTGGCGTGGCGTGGCGTGGCGTGGCGTGGCGTGGCGTGGCGTGGCGTGGCGTGGCGTGGCGTGGCGTGGCGTGGCGTGGCGTGGCGTGGCGTGGCGTGGCGTGGCGTGGCGTGGCGTGGCGTGGCGTGGCGTGGCGGGCGTGGCGTGGGGTGGCGTGGCGTGGCGTGGCGTGGCGTGGCGTGGCGTGGCGTGGCGGTTGAGCAGCTGCGCGTGTGGCGCGTTGCAGCACTGGCGGTGGCGCCGCCCTCCGCCGGGGAGGGTGCTTTTCGGTCGCAGCGATCGGGCTGCCCGACAAACACGCGACGCGCTCCCGCGAATCGCTCACCCGTGCGCGATGCGCATCTCGGCCCCCACCCCCACCTCGCAGAGCGACGCGTGCGGTCCGCAGCCAGGCGCGGAGAACGGACGCGCGTTGGGCGGCTCAACTCTCAACGGCTCTGCGGACTGTCGACATCGTCAACATCATTGGGCATTTTTCATGTTCATATATTTCCGTTAGGAATCAGCTCAACGCTCAACGCCACATGCGGACTACCCACCGTCAAATCATGGGGCATTTTTCATGTCCGTTTATTTCCGTTGGAAATCAGCTGAACACCACATGCGGATTTACCAAGTCAATATTATTGGCATTTTCACGTCTGTTTATTTCCGTTACGAATCGCTCAACGCCCCATGCGGAGTACTGATCGTCAACATCATTGGGCACTTTTCACGACGGTATAGTTCCGTTTGGTATTCGTTTGAATACAATTGGAACTAAACCGCTCAATTGGTATTGAATCTCCAAAGAATGAGGAACAAAAGGCGGCCCAAAACAATCTTGATGCGGTCACATCCAGAACGGTAAAGCTTGAAATACCTCCAAAAAGTTGGAGAAAATATGACGAATTGAAAAAGGTCTGTACTTACACAGCCGCCTGTGACTCAGGGGTCCGTAGCGGCACGTTGAATTGATTGGAGTTGGGTAGGTCGGTGGACACATTGACTGCGCGTTACTCCCTTGTCCGCAGACAATCCCACTTCTTACCATCGCCCTACTTACTTCTAAATAAAGCAGGGAAGGTACGGGAAAGAGGTTTTATTTTATTAATTTTACGTCAAAAAGCAGTTAAAACGGCGTATGACGTGTCATGGAGAAAAGTGAATTGTGTGCACATTTTCAAAATTCTGTGATCCCTACACTAAGTCATATACTACTTAAATTTAAAAAAAAGCTCCCATGTAATAAAATCTATTTTTAAGGATAAATAAGCAATAAATTTTGGCTCTTATCCATGTTGTCCTTCGGAATAATACTTCCTGCCGCGACAACATGGAAACGATAATTTGAATAATTGTATTTCCCACTGAATTCTAGAAGGCGTGCACAGATAATGAAGTTATATTTATGTCCAGAAGCAAAACAAGGGGCTATCCATCATTTGCTCAATGAATCAGGGAAACTGGACGAAAAAGCTGATCGAGATGGGGGTCATTGACCCAGAAATTGCAATACAATGCTTGTTACAGGTTGTTTATACACATTTATACAATTCAAATGGTAAATAATGCATTATGTATCATTGTTAAAATTAATGTTACTTTTCTTGTGATGCTCAGTATACTCTCTAATTGTATAGAAACAGTTATGCAGCAGAAACGATTTCACTTGGGATTTAAACTTTTCTATTGAATTTAATCGTTTAATGTCATCTGGCAAAGTGTTGTAAAATAATGTACATGTTTTGTATGTGCATTTTTTGTAATGAGCTGTTGATACTGTCACCCGATGAATATGATTTATACGTCGAGTGTTATAGTAATAGACTTCGGCATTTTCTGAAAATATATTCCCGCCCTGAAGCAAGTCATTTTTGACAAGAACCGCTGATTCGTAAATAAACAGACAAGGTAATGGTTAAATTCCTAGATTAATGAAGAGAGGCTTACATGAATCACGTGGGTGGTATTTGGTTATTATTGTTTATTATTATTGTTTCTTAGATGATATGGCGGGGTGAAAAAACGTCCATGCCACTATACACAAGGAGACTACCCTTTCAAAACATTCAGAGTGAACTAGTGTTCTGGAGAGTTGCTTGGGCGAACACGACCGTTTAAGACCGAATATTTCAAATGCTCAGTAGAGCGCAGGCACAGCTGCATAGAGTCTGACGGGTTCTAGCAGACAGGGCTCTATAGATGCATAGCAAAATAAAATTACCCACGTATTAATGCACACATGTTTAATCAGAAGTATTTGACTTCATTCCCTGATTCAGTTGCTGACGTAGAGTAGTAGTAAAATAGAGCGATAGATATTGATTATTTCTCGATTGGGAATGAGGTAGATATTTAGTACATGCTGATATATTACTAGAATAAAAAAACAAGCATTTAATTCATTAATGAATAATGATAACCTTGTATAGTTTCTATAATGTTCTACGGAGCTTTCAGAAAGAACGAGAATCTGACACCATTGTTAATCATTGAACTTTACTGTTTTGCATATACTACACCATTTCTAATACATTATGCAAATCTCTTTTGTATTCTGCCAATAAGCATGACCTTCTACGTTTCTGTAGCATTTTCCTCGTTTATACTCCACTCCACTACAAATGAAAATCAACTACGTCATGTAGTGGCATTGAACTTTTAATGGCAGTGTAATAATGTTATTCATTACATTACTCCAAATAGTAAAGGTATAAAATATATGTTAATGTGAGAATACCCAATTCCCTAAACTTCTCCATTGCATATTAATTCTTAAAGACAATATTAATGAGAGAGGTTAAAAGCTTGTAAAAATAGGAATAGTAACTGGTTAATATTGACGATCAAAAAAAATTTCTAAGCATGGCATTGTGAAATTAATACGCTATCATGAAATCACATCAACCATAACACTTTCAAAGAATCAATTATTTTATATTGTTAGTTTTGTGTAGGAATCTTTCTAATGTTGTAATGTGTACAACATGATCTTATTCATCCTGACGAAATGGAATACGAGAAAATAAAAGAATATCATAGAAATCTCTGCCACTGACACCAAGAGATATGATCATTTTCGTAGCTACACATTTCATTTAAAATTATATACAACAATCCTTCTAAATATTTTCTTTTTCGATAATGTGATGCTGTGGCCATACTTCACCGACACGATATTTTGAATTGCATATTCACGCATTCGAAACAGGATATTTTGAAAGAAACTGACATAAATACCAGTCCGCCTGGAATTTATAGATAAAATATTCGATGATGGTATAAATATCGGAACAAATTACGCTCTGGCTCCCAAATCCAACCACTCACTTGGAAGCAACCCCTGGCCAAGCCTCGTCGGCCCCGAGTGGTCCCACCCCACGAATCGGTCGGGCGGCCGACGGGCATCCCAAAACGACGAGACAGGGGATGCGGAGGATAAGGAGTAGGGGCGGAGTGGAGGGGGGGGGCGCGACCCATCCGTCTGCGGCGGCGGCCACACTCCAGCGCCGTCTTCATTTAATTACGAGCGCGCCTTCGCAGATAAAGCAAAGCATTAGCGGTGTCGCAGACGTCAGCTGCCGCCGCCACCGCCGCACTAAACACGGCCGGCTCGCGCCACAAAAAGCAAAAGCGCCGGCAGCCGTTGCGGTGGCGGAGGCGGAGGCGGTGGCAGAGGCGGAGGCGGTGGTGGAGGCGGAGATGGTGGCGGAGGTGGAGGCGGTGGAGGAGGCGATGGAGAGGCGGTGGCGGTGGAGGGGGCGGAGGCGGTGGAGAGGCGGAGGCGGAGGCGGGGCGGGGCGGTGGCGAGGTGGGGCGGAGGCGGTGGGGAGGCGGAGCGGGGTAGAGGAGGTGGAGGCGGTGGAGGGGAGGGGGCGGAGGTGGTGGAGGCGGAGGCGGAGGCGGTGGCAGTGGCGATAGCGGAGGCGGTGGCGGGTGTCGGTGAGCTGACAACGGGCTAGTGAGCAATCATCAGAGGAGTAGAGGGATTATGCTTCGTTGGAAGTTGTAATGCCGTGGAAAGGATGGTACAAGCAACGGACGCAGTTTCTGTATGCACGTAGGCTATATAAGCACTCCAGGACGTCTTGGTGGTTACAGTCTTTCACGAAATAAAATAGTAATCAGTCTAATGATGGAAACAGCGGAGTAGTGTAAATGGTTGATATTCTACTTGATAGACGCACATCTTAAATGAAATAATATACCTTTTACAGTCGGAGGCTTGGTGTTGTAAGGGCATGAAGCATTGTGCCCAAATACGTTACATTAAGTCAGTTGGAATCTCCCTTAAGGCAAGGATATTTTTAGTTTTGTTGCGGATTGATGTGCCGGCACCACTTCACAAAAAGTAGCATCGATACAAATTTTGCTAGTCCCTTCGTAGCACAGAGCCAAACGGATCAAGAAGGATTTGAATTCCTGTGCCCAGAGGTGGGCGATGAGCGTACTGTCCACTACACCAAGGTTCGCTCCGAGTCAAAGGAGCAGAAGCAGCGACAGTTACGGCAGCCCAAGTAGCAGGGTGGCGACGGCGGGAATCCGCACGAGCTGCCAGCTGCCCGAGGCCGCCTGGGCTGGCTCGGCCGCGCCCCCCGCGGGAGGTCGGATCGGGTTCTGATTAATCAGGTCAGGTGGAGCGCGGGCGCGCGCGGTCGGGGGTTAGTGGGGGCTAACGAGAGAGCGCCGCCCCTTGATGGGAGCACCCGGCGCGTGTCTACCTGCCCCTAAATGCCTGTCCGCGGCGCGGGGCACGAGAGCGTGGTGCCGAGGCCTGGAGACAGGGGCCGGGGGACGGAGGATGGACGGTCGGTGGGTCGGTCGGTCGGTCGGATGGACGAACGCCCTCGATCCGCCCCGCGGGGAGTAATGGATGCCACCGCCGCTACCACCACCACCACCACCACCACCACCACCGTCTCAGTGGGCGACTCCTCGTGGTTGAGGTCGCTGTTGAAACCACGGGAACAGCAACGTATTTTAGAGACACCATCACCGCCAACGACTCAGCGGGCGACTCCTCATGGCTGAGGTGGCAGTTGATACAGCAGGAATAGCATCACATATTAGAGACACCATCCCCACCGCCACCACCACGACGGCGGCGACTCCCGCCACGGCAGTGACAAGGAAACCGGGGAAACCGCACCGCCACGTTAGGTGGCTGTTGAGACTGCGAGAACAGCAGCGTGTGCGATGGCTGCTCCACACATTCGTTACTCGGCGAGTAGCAAGCAACCGCTCGTCGAATCACAAGTAGTGTAGATGAGTTGCTTGCTATTTACCGAGTAAGGAATATTCAGTGTTTGTTCTATCCACCGCGTTTCGGACTTTTGCACACATCAAAGAAAGCGAACATTCGCCGAACACATCAGCTGTTCAGGATTGAGCGAGCAATAGCGCACTGCTCGGCGAATGCCGAATTTGTGGAGCCCCCTTGAGAGATAGGCAGTGGAAACAATGTTATCCAAGAGCGCTGAAATACCAGAAGTCAAAAATAAAAAAAACTATTGAAGAAAATCTTTCACAGGGATTGAATATTTAATGTGTGTATGACCGTGTAAAACGTATATTTGTTCATTTATTGTAACATACTTGTACATATGATTGCTTTTATTTGCACTTGAACGTGACTATTTGCAATCATAGCAAATGTTCAATAAAATAATAACTAATGTTAAATATATTCGATTCCCAAAAAAAGTGTCTTTGATGATTGAGTTTCAAACAATATGTTATTTCTTCAAAAACCTTTAAACGTAATTCGCAATTATACAACCATTGTTTTCGAAATTTATGTTTTGAATATTTATTATTAAGTCTTTATTATTTTGACCCAACCCAACATATGCCGAATTGACCATTTTTAAATGTGCCCTCACATAAGCGCTCAACACTACAACTGTTTTTGAATCCTTTTTCGGTTTGGCCGACACATTGGACGTGTTTATTTCATCCGCTACTTGCGTCTTCCTTGCTTGTGCTAATGTGAGATCTGATTCGGTTGGGAATGGACGAAAGATTCGATTTTTTTCGGGAATGTACCCTGGGTTGTTTCAGATACCACAAGCGTAACTTGGCATTTTACACTTTGCGGTTAGCGGTTTGAACCCGCGGTCTCATGTTTTGGAAACCAATGTGCTTACTCCCATGCCACTGGGGTTATAATTATTAAGCACATCCATGAATTGATTTTTTTCAAAATTTCAAAACATATTTACTAACCCCGGTGCTCCATTTTACTGGGAATGGTATTATTAAGAATTAATGGTGCATTAACCTATTTACTCTCAAATTAATTGCGCTTCACGTCACGCGCGCTAATTATTGTCGTGCCCATGCGCGCAGGGGCACTGTTGTAAGTGCATTTTGGTAGCGTCTGTTTGCAATAATTTTTATCGCAAAATTGTTTTTGTGTTGCTAAGTATATTTCTATGGCGCTGCAAGTGCCAAACCGTTGGTCGTATGAATATTTTGTTTATAGAATTTTCTAGAAAAGTAGTAAAATCGTTGATCTATATAGGCGCCTGTCAACTTCGGATCGAGCCAACCACCGTTTTCTTTTCACCGCTCTCTCCCTCGGACTTCACCACGGGCATAAATCAAATAAGCCCTGCAACTCATTGTCCCTGCGGGTTCCATTCTAAAGCTTGTCTTTCTATTGATCCTGTAGGTTTTCTCAGTGTGTGTCCTATCCATCCCCATTTTCTCATTCTATTCTGGAGTTCTATGGGTACTTCGGCTTTCTTCCAGAATTCATTTCCCCATTTCTCATTTTCATGGGGCAGTAGATTTTAAATAATTTTCGGAGACACATATTTATAAACGTTTGTACTTTGATTTGTAAGATGTTATTTCATCCCAAAGTTTCTGATCCATGGTGGAAGACAGTATTAACACTGCTGTTGAATATTGCCAAGTTTGTTTTCTGTGAGATATAGATGTTTCTCTATACGGGGTACAAATTCTCGAATGCGGAATTTCCTTTACCAATTCTACTAATAACGTCATACTTTCCTCACCCTCGGTACAATTTTATAACTCTCTTTCCACTGGGGCTGCTATTAAGAACATCAATGCATTGATTTTTTTTCTCGAAATATCGAACGTTCTCTTTACTACCCTGTGGACAGGCGATCACAAGCGTCGCGACACTGACGACGACCACCAGCTCTCGCCAGGTAGGCGCGTTCTCCACCAAGTATGTTCGTTAAAATAGAAATTAATGGGGAGTGCGGAGTGGCGCGCGCAGGGGAGACTTTTATGGGCCGGCCGAGCCGTTGCGCAGACGCGCGGTGCGCCCCCAACACCGGGCGATAGCATCGCCCCGAAGGCCGCTCCGACACAAGACGCGCCCGCCCGGCCGGTCGATCAGCGGGGAAGGGGTCGTCGAGCGCTAAGGGTGGTTTCGAGATCCGAATCGGAGGGGAGAGAGATCGACGATCATGTATATTCTAGGCTCTAAAATCGAAAGTTTTGGACTAGATTACGGGAAACTGCCACAGCTGGCACCGAGCGGTGTTTAAGGAAGAAATAATAACCGAGGCGCTTTGATGATAAATAATGGACTTTTCTAGGACAGCAACGGGGGCAGCTGTTCAAAGAAAGAGGCATCCTAATATAAAAAATGTTTTGGTGCCTGCGTGACTTAAAGGAGCGTATAAATCTATCGCTTGTTTTTAGATTGTTTCGTTACGTCAGGATCGCCACATAACAAAAGCTACCGAAAGATCATAACGAAGTGGATAGATTAATACATAGAAATGTAAAATAAATGTCTTGAATGTTCAGTATACGTTTAATATATGGCTTCAAAATGATTATGCCTTTTGTTTCTCTTATAGTGGGTTGCCTAACTGTGCAACATAACTTGAATCCGACTTTCGGTAGTAGCGTGAAGCAGCCGTTCTTGTATTTGCTTCTTTCTTCAAAACATCTCACATCAACTACGAAATTCGAATTCTGCGACATTCCCCGCCAACCGACGACGATACAATGCAAAATTACGACGCCACGTGCTTAGTACTCGCACGCGAACGTCACATCATGTCTAATTTCGAAATTATACGGTAAGAACGTGTCATTATAGAAGTGCACGATTCACGTTTTCTTTTGCTGTCCGGCGCACAGATTCGGTATTTATTAAAGCGAACGATAATTTCCGTAATTCTCGGCCCCTCGTGTCGCGTGCCCCCCCCCCTCGCTGGCCGAGTGACAGGCGGCCTTGATCTGGACAAAAAGCGAGAAGGAGGCGCGCCGCGCCGCGCCGCGCCGCAGACGTCTCGCCGCGGGCAACTGAGATTTATCTCCAGTCGCAGGCCACGGTCCTCAGACTCCCGAAGATGAGGGGTCTCGCTCGCAGACCAGGGATGCGGCACTCATGCCATGGTTTCGAAGCATCGATGAAATCATACATGTTTTAAGCATCGATGTATTAAAGGCCATGTTTTTTCAACATTGATGTTTTGCGCTCGAGGTTGTTAAAATTTTGTTTTTGCAAAAAATTAGGCAAAATACCCTTTCATCATTTTATACGTCACTTTACCAATATGGCTATTGAAAACGACAACAACTAGTGGTGCTACAGAATGGCACAGACTTTCTCATATTAGTTTTCATTTTCTTTGGTCTGAACTATGACTATGTCTTTAGCTTCATCTTTTTGCCAGCTACCATCTATCGCCGCCCAAAGTGCATTCAAAAAAATCTCAGAGTTTTGGTTGCCTAATGGCAGAACTGAAATATTATTTTACGAATATTAAAGAAGAGTAAAAGCTCATTTCATATTGAAATTTTCGATGAAAAATTTGGAGCCATTTTAAAAAATGGCTTTTAAGCATTACTGTAAATACGAAATTTCAAGTTCTTTTTAACACAAACTTTTGTTTTCGAACAACTTTATTGAAGTCATTTGAAGCGCATCCACTAACAAATGCAGTAATGCATACATATCGCTGTAAATGTGCACAGTAAAGGTGTGAGAGATATTTCAAAAATATTACATTTATGTAATTTTTTTAAAAAAACAAAAGAATCCGACAAAATTATTTTTATATGACCTGAAACAGTACATTTAGCACGATCCGTACGAAAATTTCGAAGAAAAAATTTAAAGCCGTTTTTGATAAAATGGGGTTCCTCGTTTCGCATTTAAGCGGAATTTTGAGCTCGTTTTCCCAGAGAAGTTTGGAGTTTTCGGGAAATTTATAAAACAGCATTTGAAGCACGTGTACTCATAAATGCAATATGCTGAAGAAATCACCCGTGATGTAAATATTAACGACGCAAGAAACTAATCAATAAAATTATTTTTTTGTAATTTTTGAAAAAAACAAAAGAATAGAGCAAAATGACGTTTATGTCATCTCATGGAGTACATTTAGCACTATCCCTACCAAAAGTTTAAAGAAAGAATTTGGAGCCATTTTTGAAAATATGTTTTTTTAATTTCACATTTGCACGCAATATTTTTACTACTAAAAGGTTAAAAATGTCATGACGTTGTTGAAAGAACTAAATGTGGAAAAAACTTAATTTGAAGGAAAAATCACTATCTTCAATTTTATAGTTGTGGAAAGATGCCGGAAAAATCCAAACTTTTGCAATTTTGGAAAATGAAGAGTTAACTATGAAAATAGAACCTTTGCCACCTTTATTACTGTATTTTACTATATTCTTACAAGAAATTAAAAGAAAGAATTTGGATCCGTTTTTTAAATGTTGAAAACAACCCTGGAGCTTCATGTAAAGTACCTCCGAAAACTTAGTAATATTTTTCAAAACCAGAGAGCTTCGGACTCAGGCTAGATCGACAGCGATTTATTCAGTTTGGAAAAAATCTTGCACATAGTTTAGCCGCTGGTATTGTTCACATACATCCAGAAAGACGGATGGACGAAGGAACGGACGTTTTGAAAAAAACACTTTTTCGGTATCAGGGGACCCCAAAACGTGTATTTCCGTTGAAATCTCGAAATCTATTTTCACTACGTATACTCCATATATACGTACGTATACGAGAAAGTATAAATGACAAAAACAAGAGGAAAAGAAAATAACTCATTAATAAACCAACATTCTTACCAAATTAGCTGTATCTAATTTCACAGTGTGAAAAGTCCCTCTTTCCTCGCCGTGCCCTCTTGCATGGATCGCTGCATCGATGTAGATGTTTTAAACATCCATATATTAGAGCCGATGTTTAAGGACATCGATGTTTTGTGTTCGATGTTTTTACGTTTTTTGTCGATTCGTTTGTGAATGAAAAATTCCCATAATAACAGTTTTGAATGAGTACTTGTGAAAGAAATACTGACGGTACCACTGTCTGCATAAGTGATCGAATCAAACGAATGCAGTTCATTCTGCCTTCATCGAGAAGACTATTTCTCGCCCGAGATGACCTTGTTGTCCTGGTATTTTCCTCGTCTTTCACCTCATTTTCACAGAGAGAGGCGTTTTATACCTTTGTTTTCAGTTAAATTTAAGTCATATATTAGTACACAAGACCGTTGTCAAATTAAATTTTGTTGTGCAAGAATTTCACGTTAGAGGTTACCAAATCAGCTTTAAAACATCAATGTTTAAAAACATCGAGGGTTTTGGGTCGATGTATTTTAACATTGATCTTTTATTTAAAAGCGATGTTTAACAACACCGATGTTTCGTTGTCTCTGTCGGTGTTTGTCGCAATGTTATATTGTTCCCTCACTACTTCCCTTCTTGCAATGTTATATTGTTCCCTACTTGCATTACTTAATATTAATTACTATATTCTAACAGCGCGAAGAATAATAAATGAAATATGTTCATTATGTAAATCAAATTGCTACGTAACTTCTAAAGTGATGCAATATTAACTTTTTTTTAAACGTTGAAAACTAGCTCGTCTTCTGACAACGACAATTCGTTTAAAACATAAATATATTTTGGTCGATGTGTTGTTAACATCGATGCTTTGACTTTGAATACCGATGTTTAGTTGTCGATGTCGCATCACTAGCTGCCCCCGGCGTCTCATGAGCCAGCTTCGGAGGCCTCGGATACCACGCCGTGGATCGTGCACGTGCAATCTCCGGCGGCATGGCATAGCGCTGCGGACGCAGCCGCCGGCCGGGTCTTTTGCTGGCCCGCAGGGCACGCCGCCGCCGCCGAGCAGCCGGTTCCTTTCAGGGAGCGGGCGGCCGCCCGCCGCGGCTCTGGGTTACTGAAGTGCCAGCAAAGAAGCCCGTTACTGCTGCAACACGTATGCGCTCCAGACCCCGCACATCCAAAAAGAAACAAATCAAGAAGCAACCAGTGTATTCGTGCTTGGACATTCCGGAAAACATGAGACAGTGAAGCAAGTGACGTAATTTTTATGCAACGAACACGTGGTTGCAAAGAGTACTGATAGAATAAACGACAGTATTCTGCGCACGATAGGATTTGAACTTTACAACTTCGAACATTTATGGTATTCTATAAATTATTAACGCAATAAAAAAAGTTCAAATGTCTTCTTGTGTCCTATTCCAACCTGAACAATTGCTTGTACCGGCAAGTACTTGTGAAGGCAAGTACCCAGAGGGATACTTGACTTTCCTCAGGAATAATAAAATGACTGATGATTCAGATGAGCATGTGGACCACATAAAGCACTTGAGGATTAAACAAATATACTAGAATAATTTGTGCATGCAATTAAGCCATGGTCCAAAAACAACCAAACATTATTACTTTATGTTTAAGTACAGTAAGTTCCGGAATTAGTATTGAAAACACTCATGTATTTATAACTGTCGTCATTGTACATCCGTTAAATTTACAATATTAGAAGGTTAAACAACAAAAATATATTACGTACCAAGTACTGGATTAAACAAAGTTCACAAAATAAAAAACAAAGCGTCCAAAATAACAAAATTAAAATTATTTATATATACATGATTTAATTTATTTAATTATGAAACCATTTAAACGACACTGCCGTTGAGGCAGTATCTCCATGAGCGAAACTTCCATTCAATTGAGTGCCCAGCTTGGACATGAACATCTGCATCAAGCGAACCATTCCGCGTGCCGACGCCTCCGATTCACGCCGAAGCGGGCTGCGGTGGCGGCGGAGACGGCGCAGGCGACGGCGACGTAACGGGAAAAACCGGGAGGAACCTCGTCGCTTCGTTCCGCCTGCCCGCGAAACAGCTCAACTGCTCTCAACGCTCCGTGGATTTCACACCGGTGCAGCGGCGCGGCGCTGGATCAAGGGGGGCAGCGACGGAAACCAGGGCGGCGCGCGCTTGGCGGCGCGGGGCCTGCTCTCGACGACACAGGCACGTGGCTGCGACACTTCGCATTTAAGACTCTAAGAGACGTTTTGCTGACGCTAATTCTCCTTAATTTTGGCTCTGATTGTAATGGCTAATAACCAATCGGACACCGGGAGCGGTGGTTCAGTGCATCAACTGATGTCACTGCAGGCCTCTGTCCGGGAGGTCTTAGGTTATCCCCGGCGGCAGGACTTTTCGACACTAGCTTTTCAGGTGGGTCGAGTTCAGTCGCTGTCTGGAGGAGAACTCCAGCGGCTGCTCTGATCGGTAGTTTTCCGTGGTTTCTACGATCAACATCAGGCGAATGCCTGAGCAGTACCCTAACAAACGGGGCACGGACCGCGCGCGATGTTTCCTTCCTCTTCCTTGTCCTATCCTCGCCCCTTACACACACACTAACATGCACTACACTACCACTCATGCCGGGAGACTGGTCGGGGACTTGGAATTAGTCTCGGCTGGGGCGGTGCCGGTGGGAGATACCTTGTTGGAGAAACCCCGCAAGCTGATGGTAGGTCGGCGCCGGATCTCGTCATCCAGTGGAGGAAGATCACCGCCATCACTCGATGAAAAACATGCACTACACTAACGGGACTAATGATAATAGCTGACACACCCGGAATCACTAACAATCAATCAATCAATCGGATTAGTCTGGAATGTATATTTGGAATAAGATTTTTAAGTAGACATTTTATATAAACTAATTTGTTAATTTTTACGAACAAAAATAGCAGAAAAGGCGGTGTGTACTCATCAGTCAATCTTAATCGAGCGTTCACGATTCTCATCAAAGTACGCACTGCGCTGTTCTGCGAGAAATTTCTTGGTAGATGTGGTTCGATGTCCGTAGTATTGTGTGGTGATGACATATTGCGATGGTGATGCAGGTGGTAGTGCCTGGCGGTCGAGGTGTTCGATGATCATGAAGTGCGTTGAAAATGGTGGAAGGAGTGTGGTAGTGATTGAGTGACACAAGTGCTGTATTGCACTCAATAACGTGCGCCCCAGACCGCATTCGGTTTACTACTAAGAGCGCCCAGGTCACTTTTTAAACGTTGAATCATCGAAATCAAAGCTTGCGCCTTCTACAGAGTACCACGTATGCAATTGGAGTATTTTCCTCTCTTCTTTCTTTGAGTCTTTCGTCCTTCCGACACTATTGTCAATGGCTTGTACACGCATGTCTTGCCTTTCACGTTACAACTACAAGTTGTTGTAGTTGCGAGACCGTAATCGAGTCATTGTTATCGGAAGGTCCTCGATACGAGTCGGGATAATACATAGATTTTCTTCACGAGCTAAATAGATGTGTGGAAGACGAAATTGTGTGAATGAAAATCCTAAAAGAAGGTATCTCTAATCGGTCATTTTCGTGGCCTTCTTTGATAATTTGCATGCGGATGCATTTTCAATCCTCAAACAACGTGCGAGAGACTTCCCTCCACATCTTGTCTTCATTCGCACACTGAGGATAAAGTGAAGGGCTGATCCTTCACCCGCATGTGCTTCATCCGCAATTCACCAAAGAAAATCTCCGACAAACGAAGGAGATCCGGCATGCAGCTAAAAGCCTCAAGTTCCTCGTAACTCGAAAACTCTGTGGTTTTGGTAGGTTCACTAATTTAAAGGTAAATATACTTAAATAAAATTTAGTGTTACTATTTTTGATGGATAACCCGACATGTAAGGCTCAAGAAAATTTAAAAATGTTTGAGATACAGATACATCGTAGCCCGACGTACAGTTTTTGTAGTATCACTTTGATGATCGGCTATCAAAATGAAGCAAAAACCCAGTTTCATTTTGAGAATGCAACCCACAATGATTCACATGAATTTGAGACTAGATTGTTTATTTGATTGATTAATGATTCCGGGAGCGACTACGAAGATCGTTAGTACCGTAAGTGAATGCATGTTTTCATCGCTGGAGTAGGTTGTGATCTTTTCTCGTTGGATGGCAAGATCCGGCGCCGACCTACGTCGGCTTGCAGGGACTTTTGCTGACTAGGTATCTCCAATCAGCATGGCATCGCCTCAGGCAGAACAAGCATTAAGCTCCCGACTTGTCTTCCGAGATGTTTGGTAGTGTAGTGCATGTAAAGGTGTGTGTGTGTGTGTGTGTGTGTGTGTGTGTGTGTGTGTGTATGTGTGTGTGTGTGTGTGTAAGTCTTTAAGAGTGAGGAGAGGACAAAGAAGAGGAAGGAAAGATCGCGCGCGGTCCGTTTATTATGGGACTGCCCCGGCATTCACGTGGTGCTGAAACCACGGAAATCTATCGATCAAAGCAGCCGACCGCAAGAATTTTCCAGACAGCAGCTGACTACGAGCTAACTGTCTAGCTAGTGTCTAAAATATTTTCACCGTCAGGTATGAAACTCCAGGGCCTCCTGGCCAGAGGCATTGCAGCGACATCAGTTCATGCCCTGAGCTACCTTAATCGGTTTGGGAACTAGGAGGAAAACGGCCAAAGTAATAATTGTCTTTATTAAATTAGCAAGGCTATGGCGTCGGATAGTTCAGCTAGTAACAGCATCAATAAATCACGATCTTAGCCCATGTTCATGCGCTTTTTCCGTATTCTGGTCCGCTGTTGTCGGCGGGCAGTAGGGGAGACCGGTCGGCGGCACGCGCCGTGGATGAATGGGCGTGCGGGCGCGCGTCCTCGCTCGGCGGGGGGCGAGAAGGCGGCGGCGGCGGGTGGACCAAAAAACCGGGCGCGGGCAGCTGGACGTGCGGGCCGTCGTCGTCGGGGCGGCGGGCAGAGGGCACCGGGGCTAGCGCGACACGCCGACATGGCAGCACCTGCTGCCATTAGCGCTGATTGTCGCAGGCAAAACCCGACGAGCTCGCGCGCGCCCGCACCCGCACCCGCGCCCGCGCCTCCCCCCGCCCCTCCCGCACCCCGCTCGCACCGCGCGCCCCCGGGGGCGGGTCGTTGTTGACGGCTGCGGCGGCGTTGTCGCACCGGGAGGTGGCGGCGGTGGGGGTGGGTGGGATGGTGGCGGTGGTGGGGTGGTGATGGCGGCGGTGGGGGTGAGAGGTGGTGTGGCGGTGACGTGGCGGGGGGATGGCAGTGGGGCGGGCAAAGGTCCCTGCAGGTGGTCTGGGCGTGGGGGTGTTTAGTGGAGGAGGAGGTCAAGATTTGTCGCGAGCCTGGGGCTGACAATATACTGATGGGTATTGGAAGGATTTGGAGACGGTGAGTTTGTTTGTGACCTTGTCTGTAGTATTACAGGACAAGTGGATGCAAAACCACAAAAATTATATGGAAACGTACGGAGAATGACACGTACGAGGAAGTAGTTACTAAATTGGGTAGAGGAAGCGTGGGAGACAAAAAATGTAGGAAGAATGAAATATAAATCGTACTGGAGGAAAGGTATAGAAACATATTGGGTACATAATCTCGCTAATAGATGACCTGCTTTTCTTATGACAGTAATAGAGATAGTGATAATTAAGACAATGCCATTATGTGTGTTACAGTACAGTGCAGGTAACAATGAAAGTTTTCAATATAGATCGGAAGTTTTCAAGGAAATGATGTAGGCTTTCGAATCAAATTTAGTGGCAGTAAAGTATAGTTTAGAGGAACGCTGATTCGGCTCCGGCAATGTACGTTTTGAACAATACTCACTTCCAAGCATGTTTGTAATGTCTTCGAAATCCAAAAATGTAGGAGAAATGTCAACCATTGTGAGCACTACTGTAATTGCTATGTCAATCAAGACAGAAACGTATATAGTCTTATACAAAACATTGTCGGTGCCGGGAGAGTCAGGTGGGTGAAAACCAACCGAAGTAGCATTTCAGTTTTTTTTCTTAATGTTGTCTCTAGCCATTCTCTTATAACGAAATTAATAATTGACCGAGTCGCAAGTTGATAGTCTAATGGGAAGCTTATGCACAAAAACGTCACGAACGTCACGAGCTTATGCACAATTACGTCAAGAACTTTACACTCTAAAAATATTATCATGAGATTACATCACCTCATAGGCGAGGTGCTAAGAGCGTGTACCGACTCAGTGCTTCTGTCCAAAGGGTCGCGGGTTCGAGTCCCGCCTTGGGTATGGTTGTTTGTGCCTCGTCTCTCATGTATGTGGAGGGTCTCGTGTTCTGCTGACCCGCGATCAGAAGAGCCCGCAAGCGTGTTGGCTGTTGGCAGGATAAAAACCGTAAGAAAAATATCACCCCATAGCTGTGACCTACGGGAAAGTAAGATTCTGCGAATGCTGGAGGACTTGTCTTTAGACATACCAGCGAAATATCTAAAATTTTGCAATTATGTGAGAAGCGTAACCAGAGCTATTTGTCTCATTTTCTCAAAAATGACCAGGTTTAGGTCATCGCACATAATTACCTAACCAAAAACTTTACACTTGGCCATTACGTTTCAATTCCTGTCAACTCATAAAATTCGTGATAGACTTTCATGATTCTCCAGTTTCCTCTGCTTCTCATTCCAGCAATGATCCACACATCCCATGCTCTGTCTCCGCTCTACCACCGAGGAATTCCTCTTCATACTGCGTCCACTTCTCCAGTTTCCTCAGGATTAAGGAAGCAAAGATCTAGAGAGCCAAAGCTTGAGAAGTTCCCCCCTTCGCACAATGTGAAGAAGAGAAAAAGAAGGAGGAATAAAAAAAGGAAAGAAATAAATTCAGAACGAACGAATGAGAAAGCGGAGATAGAAAAGAGGAAGAAAATAATGATACACAAAAAGAAAAGTTAGAGAGAAAGGTATTGAAAGGAAGAGTTAGAGAGGAAGAAACAGAAATTAAGAAAAAGCGAGAATAAATGGACATAAATGTAACTTCACTATCTGTGCAGATCTTCTAGAATTTCGTAGGAAATAAAATTATTCCAATAGAGTTCTTCATGTTCTCACGGTAGGAAGTCAATTCTTTCACGAAAGGAGTGATGAGAGATAACAGCCAAAATCTACAGTTGATTTGCCTTTGCAAATAGTTTTTTATTTCACAGCAGCTAATTTTTCTTATCAATTCAAAGTCGAAAAAGTTTATTTTTGTCTGAATTAAGAATTCAATTTGTATATGGGTTACGGTAGGGTTTCAGAATTTTAGAGAATATCAACAAAATACACTTCTCCGCATAGTACGTCACACACAGTTGTTAACTGTTTTTGACGTTAAATAAATAAAAGCAAGGAAGAAGCTGGTAAGAAAAAGAACTTAAAAAGACGCGAGGAAAATAAATTAAAAGAAGAAAGAGCAGTCCAAAACAAACGAGAAAGAAGCTAGAAAAAATAAGAACAGAAAAAGAGACGGGAGAAAAATAAATGAAAAGGGAAAAGAGCAGTCCAAAAGAAACGAGAAAAAGCTAGAAAATAGTAACAAGAAGAACAGAAAAAGATACACTAGAAATACATGAAAAGGCGAAAGAGCAGCAAAAAAAAAAAAAATGGGAACCAAAAAAACCCAAGAGCAGCCCAAAAGAAGCGAGAAAGGTGCCAAGGAGGCGAGCAGCGGCGAGGCATCGTGCGCGCAAAGACACGCATTGACCCGCGCCTCAAGGTGCGGCCGCCGCGGCGCCGCCGGCGAGGGGCTGCGGCCCGCTAGCGCGCGCACCCGCGCACTGCCGCCGCTCATCACCGCCCGGGCAGCACAATGGCGCGTTAGCCGCGGTAATCGCTTCCCCTCCGGCGGCGGCGGCGGAGGCGGAGGCGCCCGAGAACAATGCGCCACGCGGCCGCGAGGGCGCTAATGACGCTGCCGGAGCGGGTGCTACGAAAATTGAAATATGAGCCTGCGTAAGTGGGCGAGTGGCCAGCCGATGGGCGAGCCCGGGTGCAAGCGCGACGGGGCTGTTGGCGCCTGCCGGACGCGCGAGGGCGCACGCGCGCCGACGCATCCATCAGGTGCCGCTGGAGAGAACACGCATCGGATGCTAGTATTGAAAGAAAAAGAAGATGATGCATACTTTAATAGTCGCTAACCGGCAAAGGAGACTCAGTGCATCAACTGATGCAGTTCCTGTGACCGGAAGGTCCAGAGTTCGAGTCCCGGAGGGGGCAGGATTTTCGACACTGTCTAGACTGCTAGGTCGAATTCATCCGCATTCTAGGGGGGAAATTCTAGTGGTCGGCTTCTCTGATTGATATTTTTCCGTGGATTCTACAATCAACACCAAGCGAATGCCGGAGCAGTATGCTGAAAAAAACAGGCAACGGACTGCGTGCAGTCTTTCCTGCCTCTTCGTTGTCCTATCTTCGCCCCTTATACACACCTACACTCACATGCTCTTCATTATCACTTTCTGGGAGGTCAGTCGGGAGCTTAGAGCTTGTCACGGCTGGATTTACTCTTCTGTATGTAGGTTCTTTGCGCATATATAATATTTTTATGTAGTAAATTGTTGGTACGCACTCTATCATGACACTGTAAGCGAAACACTTTGTAATTATTTTAAATTTAATTAGAATTTTCAAAAACGTTATTCAAACTAAGAATAATAAATTTGGGACGAGAATATGCAAAGCCAAGACTTAACATAAATCTATTAAAGGAATGTCTTTGAAACTTGTTTTCCCAAGTAGAAAAATATGTTCAGTGAAAGTGAGAAAACAATTTTGTAAAGAATGAAAATTCAACATTTGACAATCTTGACGCAAAGAACAAATTATAATCAGTAAAGAAAACTTTAACAAGAAGTGACTTTTTCTCGGAATGTTGTAAAATTGCTAGCGATACTTATTCATGAAACTGCTGATCACAAAAAATGAAGAAGCAACACCATAAAAAGCGTATCTCGCGACCACAAAGAATTTTAAACAGCAATCCATGCAGAGACACACTCAATTAACATCCCATCTTTACTAAAGAAACGCGTTGAAACCCAGCAAGAAGATGGCTACCCATCACGCCCACATTCCAACGACCAGTCAAAACGGAACGGGTCTTTATTCCGTAGGAAGAGGCCATGGCGACAATCAACGAGGCACGCCGATCCCGAATATTTGTGATGCCAAGGTGGAGGAGGACCAGCAGGTTGGCCGGGGAAATAATTATTCCCAGAAAAACTCGATCTGCGGGGGCACGTGCTGCGTGACGGGATGCAAAGGGAGAGGAGAAAAGGAGGCGTGGCGGGGCGTGGAGGGGCTGGGCGGGGCGGGGTGGGGCGGGGCGGGCGGGGCGGGGCGGGGCGTGACGGGACGGGGCGGGGCGGGACGGGGTGGGGCGGGGCGAGGTGGGCGGGGAGGGGGGGGTGGGCGGGGCGGGGCGGGGAGGGGAGGGGAGGGGCGGGGAGGGGCGGGGCGGGTCGCGGCTTCTGCAGGCGCCCGCAGGCGGTGACAGCGACGCCCGCGGAACGACGCGCCCGACGAACGAACTGATGGACGGGCGACACGAAGGAACTAACAGCCTGGAAGGAATGTGAGAAAGTGGAGATGACAGTGTGAGTGAGGTGGAATGAAAGAGAACACGCAACGCGAAGGTGAAAATGTGGGAGCGATCTATAAAAATGAGGAAGAGGGAAGAAAGGAAAAGACCGAATCGAAAAAGAGTGAATTCTGGAATAATCGCTGTGGAATACAACGTTGGATAATCCTCTAGACAATCTATCATATCCATGTTGACAAGTGCAGCTATTCGAAATAATTGCACCCATTTATTATAATACTTTGTCACGAGATTTTTGTTCGTACCGATGATGACAAATACTTGAGTACAGAGTTGGATGACTGAATTGGAGAGGATGGAGGGATAATGTAATGAGAAGAAGGGAGAATGAAAGAACCCTGAACAATCATGCGGCGAAATCAATCCTCCACAAATACCACACAACTAACAGGAATTTGAAAATCGCTGCCCAGAGCTGGTTTCCCATCGCTCCTAGTCTTCGGCGCAGGCCTCGGGAGGAATCCACGAGTGATCGGTGGACGGACGGGCGGACAGGCAGTCGCAGCGACGCCCCGCCCTGCGCCGGTCCACGCCCGCGCACTCACACACAATTTACGCACATAAATTAGCGCGCTGGTCAAACTGGCCGGCTCTCATTTGAATAGTGGCGGCGGTGGCGGCGCGGCGGTTCCAACGCGGTCGGGGCTCGCTTTCTGGTCCGAGATTTACAGGCGACGCCGTGCACGCAATCCCGCGCGCGTGTGTGCGGGTGGATGGCGAAGGCGACAGCTCGGGCGGCGCCCTTCCGCAGGCTGCGCCCGCTGGGGCAGTCTGGCCATTGTGGCTATCTCCGAATCGGCAGAAGTGGCTCAGGGTATCACCTGGTGTCGCTCCAGTCGCTTCTGACTGAGGGGTCCTAAGTTCGAGTCCCGACGGTGGCAGGATTTTAAACACTCTCCTGTCAGTTAGGTCGAATTCAGTCGCTGTCTGGAGGAGAATTAGAGTGATCGGCTGCTCCGATCTATAGTTTCCCGTGGTTTCTCCGATTAACACCAAGTGAATGACAAAGCATTGCCCTAACAAACGGGCCATGGACCGCGCGCGATCTTCCCTTTCTCTTCCTTGTCCTATCCATACCTCTTACACACCACACACACACACACAGACTTACATACACTACACTATCACATTTGTCAGGAGACTAGTCGGGAGCTTAGAACTTGTCCCGGCTGGGGTGGTGCCCCTCTGGTGGGATATTCCTGGTTCGGGAAAATTCCCGCAAGCCGACGTAGGTCGGCGTCGGATCTCGCTAGTTGGCGGGGAACTGTCACCGCCACCTCCCGCGATGGAAACATGACCTTAGCAGTTGACGCGCCGGGAATCATGAACACCGAAACAAGCTATTTCCCTGCGCATGGTGAGGGTGTTTTCCTTCGCTTCCGCGTTCTTCTTCAAACCAGACAGTCTCTGTGCGCTTTCTGACACAAGCTCCGTCAAAATCCTTTCCAATCCTTTCAGCGCTATCAGCTGAACCCGCATCTCTTGCTACAAATACTTATCAATTTGTATTTATTATCGTCGAAAAACAGTACAAGAACGCAACATTTGACAGCAATACAAAATTTATATAATTAGTGTTGAGAAGAAAGCGACGAACAATCACAGAATTTCCTTAATGAATCAAAGGCAATTGAACAGGGGAAAATGCTGAAAATATCTTTATTGTTCATTCTGCCACCATGACAGAAACGCTTGTTTTTTAACTTTTACTCTGGCAAATAAATAAATTGATCTATATTATGTTCTTTTTCATTTACGTTGACAATGCGTTGGTGTCACGCAAATGCGTTGGTGTCCGTTCGTTTGGAAATGGAAAACATCTCATGTTGACTTTTCTGAACAGCATAGTGTTCACTCTACTTGTTGTCATTGTTTTTGCAGTAAATAATCCTTTAAAGTCAATGAAGTTACCTCAACATTCGGACGACAAGTCATGTGGTTAAAAAAAACACACTCACAACCTGTCCGAAAGCCTCATTACATCAGAATCTCTCAACAATTGCACAAAAGGCATGTCCTGTGCCAAAAATCTCTTTACCATTGCCAGCTCTTAAGCTACGTCTGACGGATTTGACGACTCCGCCATCACCCATGTCGCAATACACAGAGAGGTCGACGCGCGAACGACCCGACGCTCCGGGCTACGACAGCGGGAACACAACACCTACGCGCTTATCCACGTGCGACGACCAGAATGGCATGGGGAAGACACATGGCGAAGGTGAGACGCATCTTTGCCCAACAGACACGCGATGGTCCTTTACAAGTCTATGGCGGAGAACAGCTGTTGGGCGGAACTATAAGAGTGTAGTGTTTCTTGGAACAGTTCCTCGGCCTTTGCCAGGTGAGAAGAATGCTCCTAACGCATTCAAATAGCGATGTCGACTCGCGCTTAAAGATCGACTGTAAAGTACTTTAACAAAATATAACATGCTTTCGAAGCGTCGTAAACTGATAGATGATCGTGAGGAATCTGATACTCCTAAAACGCAGACTCAGCAACACGCACAAACATTGTTAACACACACCTAATTTGAATGTCTAATGTTAAATAGATATTTACGTTGCATATACTGGCTGAATTTCAGACTGTTAATACTATGGTTATAATTGTTCTTTTCTATTATCACAAAATTTGATACTCTTCCCAAACCAGAAATGTATTTTAAATTGTTCATATCAATTCACAGTATAAAACCGATAAAACACTTCACCATACATATATAATCTCATATTTGTTTTCCTCGCTTAAATATTAACATATTTTCAAGAACAGTATATAAAAATTAATATGAAACAAATTACATCTAAACTGGACTGAAATACATTTAATATTAAAATACTAACTCTTGTTACATCCTTTCAACATAGCAATGACAAAATGCTCCCCATATTTATTAAAACAATTATATGCAAATTATTCAATAGTAATTATTATAACGGTTATTTATTACAATTCCTTTCCTATTGTCAGAAAAACCATTATTCTTCACAAATCAGAAAAAGTGTTTTAATGGTTCATAGGAAATAAATCACGGCCCGATATTAGATATTACCCTTTACCATTAACTATAACATCCCATATTTCCTCACTTAAAATTCCCTTTGCTCCTATGAATAATATATCAAAATGAACATCGAAAACAAACTCGACATAAACGTCAACGAAACCACAGACAACGACTACGACCAACATTAAAATATTAACACACGCCACATACCATCAACACGATTATGGGCAAAAGCTAACAGCGGCGTCCGGCGACGGGAGCTATTAAAGTGCTCGTTGCGCAAACAGTACGCGTCCACACAGCGCACATCGATTGGACACCGGCGCCTGTTTGCCCCTACGCCGCTGCAGCCCGCCCCGTTTTCGCCGCCGCTGATACTCCGCCCCCGGCAAACAGTTGATAACAGAGCGCGTGCTTCAGGCGGCGCCCGGGGCGGCGGCACTACAGCGCCACTGTTTAAAATGTGTAAAGTTGTAAGCGATCCTTAATTCACCGGTGGCCCGATCTCGTCCTGCCGTCTGCGATGAGCACAGGCACACACACGCGCGCGCGTACATACACACGCGTGAGCGCGCGAGCGCACATATTAATGTACGTAGAAGCACTTAATTAAGTCATAAAAATATGAGCGTACACCATAAATAATGCGGCGAACTCTTAGACACACCTATTATTAGCGTCAGAGATTAGGAGTTTTCAGACATTCATCATCGTGAAAATACGAGCGAGTCCACTTATTGAGAAACGCGACCGTGCCCTTTCTTTGCGGCAGCGACATTTTATTACAGCGCGTCCGCTTCGTGTCATGGGATAATCTTCCGCACATAAGATTACACACAGCAGTTGTTAATAATTTTTACAAAATAGACATTGAAGAACTGTTTGTGAAACACGATTTCATTTGAGTCCAAACAGAAAGGTATGTAAAATGTTCACCAATGAGGCTGATGTCCTTGTCTTTTTGAATTAGTGTACGACGTACAATTTAACATACTTTCCCAAATACAACAAATAATTTTGTTTTCGTAAACGTGTAATTTTAAGGTAGTTATACATTTCGTTAAATTTTTTAATTTAGTTACTAAAATAATTTTAGTCTCTTTGTCTCTAATAACTATAGTGTTTATATTAGTGTGTTGACTGTAAGACTACAATACAGATTAATATCAAAACGATCGAAAGAGTTATCTTTTACTGAAACGATTAATACAAAGCTTCCAATCTGTTTGCAAGACTTCAGAAACTATTTTGTTCAATCGAGAGTCATCCAACCAGTTCTGCGGACGTTTGCAATTCTGGTAATTTCTAACCTTGTTATAATGCCGTTTTGATATAAACTTCATAATACGAATATTGAAAAGAAAATACCTAACTCACATGGTTAATAAAAGTTCTATTAACAACCCCAATGATGTTGGCCCCACCCTTTTCATAATTATTTCGCTGTTGTGTACCGTCCAGTTTTCGCACACGAAGCTTATTTCGCCTGCATGTTTGGGGATAAAATGAATGACAATACTCCATTGTCGATACTTTGGTGCCGAACAATCACACTGTAATGAGACAGCAAGTTAATTCTGAGCATTAATGCAATTGATTGGACTTTAAGCTAAATAATCGAAATCCCGGGAAACGTTTCTCTCTATGACAAAGGAAACAGACACATTGTGTATTTGACTTTCAACTGGTAGCTCATTACTTCATTATACACTTATTTCATTCTCATGTCAAAGTAAAAAAAAGTATTCATTATTTTTGAGTAATCCATTAATTGCAATTACCCAATAAAATCAATTATATAAATATGCACTTAAGATTTCATTTTAAACTTTATTCGCAAAATAAACCTTTGCATTTTCAACTAAACTTCTCTTTCACTGTATTATTCAAATGTTAACTAAATAAAAAATTAATTAATGACATAACTCGAGTCTGACAATACTTGTGACAATGAGTGTTCGTTCAAATAAAGGAATAAATATAAAATCCGCTGTTCAGAAGCACAAGTACTAGTCTCTGGATGTATGCAGACTATCCACTAAAGTTCAAATCGTATGTGAAGGCATATTGAGTAATAAAATGAAAATTATTGAAAGTAATCAATAATTAAAACATCAACTGTGTTAAATTAAAGTTGTATTCTATATTCTTAGATTAAAGTTGTATTCTGAATTCTATAATTTAAACTCAGAATTAGGGTATTTTATACAACAATTTAGAAGAAATTAGAGATAAAGCAGAAAATACAGAAAAAAACATTAGTGTAGTTACTCTACGTTGAGTTAAATTTAAGCCTGAGAAGTGTGTCTATAGTACGTCCCCAAGAAAGTTAAAAATTTAAGAACGCATTTTTAAGGTATAATATCAATTTTATTTGAAGCTTCATGAATTTGTATCATTGGAAAAATATTTCATTGCAATGCTTCTAGTTCAGAATTAACATTATTTGTTACATTATTCATTTTGAGGCAATGAAGAATTTCCGACATTGAATTGCCTCACACATAGTAATTATTTTGCCGATTATTCTGATGGGATTAGACGGAAATATGACTTAACTTAATTATTCTACCATAAACTAAATTATTTCAATCATTATCCTGCAAAAAATCTTGACTTCGTCGGGACATGTGCATTCGATTTTTCGCTTCACGAATCGTGTCCCTTCAAGAACGCACTGACACGCATCGCTGGGTGCGAGCGCGTGAGTCATAAACGTTCACGCACAGAACAGTGGCAGAGCAGGAAATACAAAAGTGAAAAATAGCACAAGACAAATGATGATACATCGTTATAGCATCTTCAAATAACTACACATCTGAAATTAAACAAATGTACATTTTATAAAGAATAGTTATTTCGATTCGATGTTCCTTCCATAGTCTTTTGCATCTGAATAAGTTTTTGCTCATGAAAATGCATAACAATAAATATGTAGACCATTGAATACAGTAACTATTATTTAAAATTGTAAGATATATTCATAATATGCACAAAGAAATAGTATAAACCGTACCTAATTGTCAATTGTTTATTTGCATTAATGCTTACATCTTCCCGAGGATATCGATTGAAACATGTTTGGCTACAACTTTTTTAATTACACTAGAAAAATCTAAAAAACTACATTAATTGGAATTTATTGTGTCTCTGAAAAAACTATTAAATGTATTTCTAGAAACTGTCTAGCTGAAAAGACACTAAAAATAACTGTACATATATGCGAATACATTTGGCAGAGATACTCGTCACGGTACATACTATTTTATAAGAGGAAGGAAACTCGGATTTTGAGAGAACAGGTCAATGCCAAATTACCCCATCAATAATTTTTTTTAAATTTATAACCAAATATTTTGTCATAGCAAGTCAACTGAAAAAATAATAAGAAAACAAATCACATTATTAGTACGTGAAAGAAGTAATTTTTGTAAAGGCCATGAAGAACAGGTTTCAAAGAAATTTCTCAACCTCAATATTTTGTTACTCAATTAGAAATAAATTAGGGAAATTCTTACCACATTATACTACTTTTACTTTCAGCGAGCTTGGAAATGATTTTTATCGAATTATTCAGAAAAGAAGAGAGCAGCTCATGAATATGAAATAGTAGATTTAATCAGAAGTCGCATGTCAACAACGAATTTAAAATGAATGGGGCATAAAAATCACACGTTTCGACGAGTGATTTCGGATGTGAAGTATTCCACTTAATTCAACTATGTAGTACATCCTCCCTCACTGCATTAATTTGTTGATAAAATGCTAAATCTTTTTACGAGAGTAGAAATTAAGTTAACACTTCTAGACAGTCCTGTACGTGTGGCAGCGATTCAAAAAGAAGAACATGTTAAAGAAATAACAAACGAGCGTGTTTAGGCAATAATATGCACAAGAAATACCACATTGCACAGGTTCGAAGATATCAAATGTAGAGAATTTTGCAAAGACATGCCTTTAAAGCGAGTAAATTGAATTAAGTAAGTATTGGTATTTTGAAGATTTGTGACTCGTTGCATTGTTTTTTATTACTGGAACATTAACACACGCAACAAAATGGGCATTAAAGACACGAGTTGTACATCAATACTGAAATCCTCGTTCTGCTTTAATGCTATCTGCTGAAATATGCAAAGTGATCCAAAGTATTCAGCAGCATCGAGGGCCTCGGAAAGACAATGAAAACTCATTACTCTCTGGTTAGTTAGTAGAGTATTAGGACACGACCTCCCTGGTTAGTACACCCTGTTTAACAGGATTTTCTCCGATTGGGGGGTCATCAGGCGTAACCATATGCAAAGTTCTGTCGGTCATCAACAACTCAAGTTGAATGTCAGGCAACGCATATGGAGATCCAAGTGGCGTAATCACTTGCATGGCCTTCTCACACATTACTTTAT
Organism: Teleogryllus oceanicus; assembly: GCA_964035755.1. Lineage (NCBI taxonomy): Eukaryota > Metazoa > Arthropoda > Insecta > Orthoptera > Gryllidae > Teleogryllus > Teleogryllus oceanicus. Next base: position 105,607,114 of record CAXIVR010000007.1, read on the forward strand.
TTCGTAATCAGTTATGAAGAATTTTTAGTGGTTATTATTGTCTAATATCCTTTTTTAACAGCTTCATTTTCTATCTGTTCAATCCACTGATTTTACAGAGATTTTCATGACTTATTATTATAACTGGGATGGGGCATAGACAGGCGGGGTGTTCATTTAGTCGAACTTTTTTATTGTTCTCTTAATTTTAGTGTTCAGATTTTTCTTTATATTTCGTTTGAAATTGTGATATTCTATTGTTTTAATATCCGATATATGATAATCCATTGGTTCACCTACGGCATAGACTGCATTGTTGGACATTTTAAAATATGGTATCACATATGTTCCCAAATATACCACGTAATTTTTATTTCCATGATCGTTGACAGGAAGTGACAGAACAACTGTCTAAGTTATACTTGCGATTTGCTATAAGTCCTAGCTGAGAAAATAAAGAAAGTGATTAGAACTAGGATCGTCCGAGGATTTAATGTTTTTTCGAAACACTTATTTTATGTCATAACGTACTATGGCTCACTAGAGATTTTACATCGTTTGAAAATACACAGACTCACCCAGGTTTTGTAAGCTAGTGTCATACTTGCTAACCACTGGGATTTGTATATTATAGACACATTTCGTTACATTCTTCAAAAATTACAGAAATCTAATTTTCATCTGAGTATATTATATAAGGAATTTGGAGAAAAATCTGAATTTAAAAACGTTGCACCAGTCTGTATGCACATCCAAGGAAATTTAGGAACGTCGCTCATTCAATTAAATAACTCATATGTCGAGATAAATAACTCGTATGTCCAATTTCTATTAAATAACTTACAATAACTTCAATACCCCCTCGCATGGGTCATTAATACAGGTCTAGCTTTCCATTGTGCCATCCCGAGTTCTATACGCGGACGGGGCAAACACAGAGGTGTAGCTTTCTTACACAATATTCTCATTGTCTATAGTTGTGTGGCGAAATAAAAGTTCATGCAGACCAAGTATACTAAATACGGTGATGAGAATACGTCGTATCCCCATATGTCTTCCTTGCCCCCAGACCGGCTTAGACCGGACGATGGCAACATTTTCGACCCTAGCTATATAGCTACGCTGGGGCAACGCCCCGCAGGTGGGAGATACCTGATTAAGGGTGAAAAATCGCAAGCTGACGGGTAGGTCGGCGCCGGATCTCGCCAACCAGCTGGGAAGATCACCACCACCTCCCCCGATAAAAACCTACATTACGCTTATGGGACAAATGAACTTAGCAGCTGACGCGCCAGGAACCACTAATCAAACAATCAACCTTACCCCCAAGAGTAGATAATAAATAAAACAGGGCCCAGGCGTGAGAACACCGCCGGCTGGTTAAGTCGGATTAATCCGACCCTAAAATGCCAAACATATTCATATATTAATTGTAACATCATTCTATGTTATTATTGTTTTACTTCACAGCTGTGAAGAGTCACAACTGTGTTAAGAGTCCGTTGAATATCAAATCTAACCCAGGTTGCAACCACCTTCCTAAGGGGCAGATCTAGGGACGGTGGCATCGGTGCATCTCCAATATTTTGCGCAAAATGTGAGCTGTTAATAACAGAACAATGTTTTGCACTTGGCAGTCTTTTCAATGACCTGGGAGTTAAGCCAATTTCTTACACAAATTTTGCGGAACAAACCCCAGAGCTCCGATAACTATCATGATGCCTCAAAATGTAAGCTGTTGTTGTTATTGTTATTATTGTTGTTATTATTGTTGTTATTATTGTTGTTATTATTATCGTTGTTATTATTATCGTTGTTTTATTATGTTATTATTGTTGTTATTATTATCGTTGTTATTATTACCGTTGTTATTGTTATTGTTGTTATTATTGTTTATTTTGTTATTATTATTATGACAAAATTCCTTTAGGACTGCTGCTTTCTTTCTGACGTCCTGGTTACAGTTTTCTCTCGTGAACAAAATGCCTCTTGTGCTGAAGTGGCCCCTCGGGGCGTGGCGGGCGTGCGCGTTGCAGGGCAGGCGGGCGTCAACCAGCTGGGCGGCGTGTTCGTGAACGGGCGGCCGCTGCCGACTGCGTGCGGCGGCGCATCGTGGAGCTGGCGCTGATGGGCGTGCGCCCCTGCGACATCTCGCGCCAGCTGCTCGTGTCGCACGGCTGCGTCTCCAAGATCCTCACGCGCTTCTACGAGACCGGCTCCATCCGCCCGGGCTCCATCGGCGGCTCCAAGACCAAGGTAAGGCGAAGGCAAGGGAGGCGAGGCAAGGCGACACGTTCTCCCCGGAGGCATCTCCGGGGGGCGCGTGGACGGATTTACTGATGGCGGTGGCTGTCGTGGAAAATCCTGCTTTGATGAGGCTAGAGATGTTGTTGGAAAAACAATTCATGTCGTGAATACAAGTGTCAACTTCCAGAGGAGTAATCCGTAGTGTAGAGTCGAATGCGCGAGGTTTGACCTTTGGTTACCGGGGTTCAAATTTTAGACTATTCTTGTGCAATGTGTAGTGGACAAAGACACTTTTCGTGAGGGTTTCTCGACTTTCCCGTTTCATAGAAGAATGATTACTAATCCGTCAAAAAACGGGTGATCCGTGATCAGATCGCTCATGTACCATATCCGAGTTTTGGGGTTCAGGCGTGCGGCAAAGCAAAGCGCGTCAAGGCGAGACGTTCTCCCCGACACCCCCGGGGGTGCTTGCTCGGATTTGCGAAACGCGCTAGCTGTCGTGGAAAACCCTGCTTTCCTGGGCCTGTAGACGCTGTTTGGAAAATAGTTCAAAGGCGTGTCGTGAATACACGCGTCAACTTCTGGAGGAGCAATCCGTAGGATAGAGTTGAGCGAGCTAGCTTGCAATTTCTGGGTTCAAATTCCACACGATTCCATGTGTAATGTACAAAGAGTGGTCGCGGCAGGTTTTCTATAATTCCCCCGGGATATTTCAGAATAATATTATCCATCAAAACAAAGGCAACCTGTGATCAGGTCACCCATGTTTCAACTCTGGGTTTCGGGGTTCACATCCCGGTCGATCCTTCTGCAATTTTTGCGGACAATGCAGGTTCGCATCAACCTTTCTTGAGACTGTACTTTTCTTTGTTTCTCATTTGTCCTTTGATCCATTATAACTCATAACATATTATTATAATCGCCTAATCCTATCACTCATCTATTCAAAGAAGTTTTAGGTATCGCCATAAGACTTTGGTAAATGCGCCATAATTATTACAAAATAATAATATCACCTTCCTTCTACATGGGTTACCAGGGTAACCTTAAGGATACTGCGTTACTATTTCTCTTCTACCAACGCCGATAAAATGCCGATCGCTGGACTGCGTGGTCGACAATGTGGGTTGGTGGAGTGGGCACTAGGGGTTCTACCACCCAGTATTATATCAGGATCTACATTCGTCCAACCATGGATATCATTTTTTAAACGGGTGATTTGTAGTGTAGCCCGCTAGCGGATGTTAGGTGCCGGTCATTATAATCAGATTGCTTAACGTCGAATGTGAATAGAGCCCAGGCAGGTTTCCTCGCAGTCCCCTCGTTTTCCTTTTCCTCCCATTCCATCTTTGTTCTATCATAATCCATTGCGTTATCATCTACTCGTTTAGTATTAATTAACTTTATGTTACATGCCTCAGCCTTTTGTTTGCAGAAATGTAGTTACAAATATTTTCTTCGAAACTACTTTCGTGGATAACCAGAAAATAAGTTTTTGATAAGATATTATTAACGCCTCACCCGGAGCAGAATGGACTAGTTTATTTGCAGTCCAAAGATCTTAGACGAGCATCAAACTTCCATTAACCATTTAATTTGTATTTTTTTAATTGGAAGGGTAAATTAACGTTCATGTTTATTCCCAAAAATGTAATGTTTCTTGGAAAGAAGTTACACTAAAGATTGAAATATTTCCACGAAATATGAAGTTTCATATAATAAACATTACAATATGATAATGTTGATCTGAAACACTATTTCTTGCTAGTGCACGCAGACGTGATACTGTTCGAGTAGGCAACCAGACCGACAACGCGAACCCCTTGTAGATAGGCCGCCCGCGACCCACTTCCTGCCATTGTCGCTGCGGTATCCTCATCGCGGTTCGAGAGACAACCGCCCGCGTCCCCCGTGTCACCGTATGAGTTGTGTGTATTATTCTGGAACACACCGCGATATGTTCGCGACACCCACACGAACGCTATCGCGAGCGATCTCGACATCCAAATGAAATATTCCAGGCGAACGGAATAACACGAACGAACGACGAATATTTTAAGTACACGGTACATTTCTCGTTATTCGTCCTTATCGCGATCCTGCTCGCAGCCGCGGGGCCCACAAACTGTCGCGCACGATAATTGCCATTATTTTTTCAAAAACGCATTAACGTTGCCACGAATAACGGCGCGCGCGGACGGGGGGCGGGCGGGCGGCAGCTGGCCTGCCGTTACGACGCAAAACGCAGACCTTCATGACCGGCACAAAAACGTTCCGTGAACGCCCGAGTATATCCCAGTTACGGATCGGGAATTTGATCAATCAATGCGCGTGTGGTAGTCGGTGCACGAGCGAACTGATAAGACGGGCGAAAGAGCGATCAAGGCGGGGCGGGGCAAACCATGCATGCTCGGAGTATCGGAGCTTGTCGGCGAATTTCCGAGAAGCGAATGACACTTCTCTTAGAATATGCGCTTCCCCATGATGATGACGATGATGATGATGGTGATGATGATAATGATAAAGAGAGCCTGCCTCTGTTGACGTGCGTACATGAGGATGGAAGCTTATGCCTTTATGCCCTCTCCTTTCCTTGACAGTCGGGCAAACGGTGCTCAGGGCATCAACTGATGCCACTGCAGTGCCTCTGACCGGGAGGTCCTAGGGTTCAAGTCCCGACGATGGTGGGATTTTCGACACTAACTAGTTAGCTAGGTCGAGTTCAGCCTCAGTCTGGAGAAGAATTCTAGTGACCGGATTCTCTGGGTGGTTTTCTGTAGTTTCTCCGATCAATGCCAGGCGAATGTCAGAGCAGAAACCTTACAAACGGGCCAAGGACCGCGGTACACCGTCGTGACTCGAATCTTGGACCTCCCGATCAGAGGCACTGCAGTGATATAAGTTGATGCCCTGAACCACCTCTCTCGGTCAACACCCTATAAAAGTGCTGTTCCTGTTCAACAATATGTCGAAAATACATCGTAAAAAATCTGTGACCAATCAATAGTCACAAGAATAATTTTTATCTAGGTTATTCCTTATTATTGCTGCAATTAGATGCACAAAAATGGCTTCAAGAAACGGCAACAATGACATGGAAAATTCTGAAGAGTCGGTGGTTGCATCCTAGGGGCTATTCACAGAATGTCCACCACTTTGTATATTTATACCCAACGTAATCAGCTGTGATGCTTGTCCTACCGGACGATTAGAGCCGGTATTTTAAAAATGTAATTCGTAAAGTTTTCGTTTGAAATGGCAACAATTCAGAAAAGGAACGACTAGGGTTGTTTGTGTTTAACAATATATATTCGATTTACGATGTTGCCTATTTTATTTCATGTGGTTTATGGATGTAAATTTTACAAATTCATTTTTAGTATAGGGGTTCAGAAATGAGAAACTCAATGGCATAAAATGGAAAATTATTTATTCGCTGGTCCAATTTATTTTACAATGTAATACGTTCCTACATAAATTATATTTAAAACTGGACCTCCAAAAACCAAGCTACGCCACCCTGTATAACTGGAAGTCATGCGACGCATCGCCCAGCGTGTGCTTTAATACAGAGCTCTATTGTGGATAGGGTTTGAAATGTGTATGCTATTGAAAAAAGAATGTGGACTGTAATATAATTTTACTTGAAAGCTTTTTCTTCAAATTTCCTCGATCTCCTGCAGGAAGCCTACAGTACACACTACACCACTGGTATTATTATTAGTAGTGGCAAACACAGATATTTTTCGGCTACTGACATCGGAAAACGAATCAAGTTATAAACCTGCCAAGAATCTTAATATCTGCAAAAGTTATGTTTTTATGAAACTCTCCGCCGTTGCGTTTCCTAGCTTCCTACTTGCCACAAGTGCCGCAGCAAAGCGCCATCTTCTATGCACCCCAGCGACTGCCCCCGCTGTCCTTGCAACAGCCACCTCTCTACCTTCCAGTCGGTGTCCTATCAGCACCCGGCTCATCCCTCCCCTTCCGCTCGCTCGCCACACTCCCGTCCCCACGCCCATCACCGCTCGTGAGTGAGACAGAGAGATAACGCTTGAACAAAACGCAGACCACACCGGCCATCAAGTTTAATTCCATGATGGCGGCTGCGGCATTGGCGAAGCGGCGGTGGCGCCCTCCTCGCACGCGAAGCGCGCTGCCCGCTGAACGTTCGTAAACAGGCGAGATAAGCGGGGAGCGGCGTTGTGCGGCGGACGGGGGGCGCGCGCAGAATTAGCCGTGCGTGGGGGGGGGGAAGGGGGGGGGGGGGGGGGCGGGGTGGGGGGGGAGGGGCAGCGAGGGCTGCGGGGCAGGCGGAGGGCGGGGCGGCTGGGGCAACGCGAGCGGCGGAGTCGGCCGGGGCGGCGGGGGTGGTTGCAGGCGCGCCGTCTCCGGCCTGCGGGCCGTCGTGGAAGGCGTGACCCGTGGCCTCGGACCTGCCGTTAATGGGTGACACGCCGGCCGGCCGGCCAGCAGGCCTTTCAATTAGGCACGCGTCCCCCATCGCGACCGCGGCTCGCCGCTCGGCTCCCCAAACGTATCATCTTGTGCCTCCTATCGAGCGGGGAGCCGGCAATGGCCCAACCCTACGAGAACGTTCATTGACGTAGAGATTCTTGTGGATGATGTGTAATATGGAAGTATATGCGTCTGAAAGCGATAAGACAGCATTGTAGAGGAAGGAACATGTTATAGGAAGGAAAAAAGTTTAAAATATGGCATTAGTAAAACAAATGAAAAATGACATGGCAGGAATATATCAAATCAGTGGGAGATTGAATGAAGTTACTTAGATGCCTGGATTCCTTCAAATTCTGCAAGAGGAAGAATTTAAAAAGTATTTGAGACGCCATAATTCCTAGTGTATGAATTTTACATCTAATAGGCAGGAAATCTATTGTAACAAGAAACTAGAAAATATACAATATTGCAGCTTTTCAGAGAACGTACAACGATCATTTAACTATTTACAATTACTCGAAAATACTTATCCCTGATGAACATATTCTTTCGGGGGAAGGTGGAAGGGAAAGAAGGAATGAAAGATATTGAAGAGTACGGAGCAAACAAGTCAAAGAGTGTGGTGGAGAGATAGCAGGAGTAAAATACACGAAAGAGTCGATATCAAGCAGAAGAGAAGTAATAGAGGAGCGAGAAGAGTGAGGAAAGAAATAGAAAATTTAGTGTTTCGTGAGCAGAGGTCAGAAAGCAACAAGGAGAGAAAAAAAATACAAAGAAGAAATGGTGAAAAAAGCAATAAAGTGAACGAGGAACAGATAAAAAGAGAAAAGTGCTGAAATTTTAAACAGAAAGGGAGAGAATGGAGCGATGTGTGGAAGGGTGAAAGGAAAAGGAGGATAGGTAGAGTGCCAGGAATTCGATGGCGAGTGAGGTTGGGCGTGTTGGGAGCGGAGCGCCGACTGAGCGCCCACCGGTGTGGGAAGGCCGCACCTGTCGATCGTGACGCGTATCACAGTGGTTTTGTGCGGAGTCAATCGTGAAATCGTAAAATGTCAAAGGGCTACCCGCTCGTTCTGGGTGGCATTAACATAAAGAAGCTATTCGTGTTCTGGATTTTGTTTTGTTTCGCGGGAAATATGTATGTTCTATCTACAATCACTGTTTGACAATTTGTTATATGACGCGCTGTTCATTCGTGAAAATATAATCTCCTTCTATCACAACAATCTGTCGCGATTTTTTTAGTATTACACATAGTGCAATTATTTGATTCAATCTGTTTAATAATAAACGTAATTTAAAGTCTTAAAATATTAAGAATCTTTGTGAGAGAATCAAATATCATTTTGAAATGAAACTGGCACAAAACAATCATAAAACAATTTCACATTCAACGCTGAAGAGAGTAATAAAAAGGATGAATTTTTAAGGCTTTTATTGCTTAATTTCCCTATTAAGAGTTACTATTTTTCATGCAAGCTCTTCAAATTGTCGTTGTTGTCTTGGCAGTGCTCTCATCCAGTTTTGTTTCATTACTTCGAGTTTTAAAATAGCACAATGATTTCCAAGAATGAAAATAACTAAATTAATGAATTCTACCAAATTTAAATTCACTTAAAATATTATCAATCCTTATCAAAACGTAGTCACGTGTTACCTGAAATCATGTTTTGTGATAGTGTAGTCAAGAACCGGAAATTCTTAATTAATGGAATGGTCAAATTGCAAATACCTCTTATACAACATAAAACGAGCAAACAAATTGCCACACTATGTTTAAATTATAGGCTAAATTGCCTGCAATTATAAAATTAAGTTCCACTGAAAGTAACAAACATCCTCCAATTATATAACATTTGATACCGTGACAGCATTCGTTTATCAATTCGACATAACAGAACGTCATGAATAGAATGTAAAACGTACCACGTACTAACAGAAGTACAACTTCACTGGCCACTTCAATATGTATGAGTTGGCACCATACCAACACTTGCGAGAGGTGTTGTATCTTTCACACTGTCTCAAGTACTAAATACGGTACTGTAAAAAAGAGAAAGGCGAGAACAAAAAGAGAATAAAGAATATATTCAACGAAACGATAAAATTGCACAGTTAAGGAAATCTTTTTACTTTCATTCCAAAAAACGGAAATCATTCCCGATTCCTCACGATCCATCGCCTTTAATGTTAACAGGCCACCTACATCGCTCGGCAATTTTCAACATAATGACAGTCCGCGCCTTCCACAGTCTCGCTTCGAACTTCGGCCAAGAGACGCAAATTAAATTGGAAGCCGATTAACGAGTCGACCGTCGGTCCGATAAGCGCTTTTAAAAATGAAAAATACCGCACGGACACTGACGAATTTGCTTTCGCGCGAGCCGCGATTATCATCCATCTTGTTGTCGGCCATGTCTACGGTGGCGTTGGCGGCGGCGGCAAGGTGCTGCTACGGCTGCCAGGCACAAGGGCACAGATAGCTGTAACATCGGCAGTTTTTGTTTATTTTATATAAGATTTTTTTAAAAATTCAGTTTTTACATGAAACTTTTCATTTGTATTGTTATGTTTAAAACTAACTTATTATAAACTAAATCTAATCTAAACTTCATGAGGTCTGACAGAATACCTCTAAAAATCCTTTAAACTGGAAAAAATAAACAGAAAAGAATGGACGGGATTTTTTTTTTCATTCTCGTTGGGTCACATATCGACTACCGTGATTGTTTTAACTGAAGGGGGGATTGTAGGAAGAACATGCAAGGTCAACACGAACAAAAACCAACATTTATGTCCGAGGCGGGATTCGAACCAGTGATCCTTTGAGGCAAAGCAACTACGGCCTTTTAGCCTTAGCGACCTCGGCTACCCAGGCCGGTTTCACACTTTTCCTATGATAATGTCTCCATCTTCATTAATGATGTGCAGGTTAGAATAGAAATTATTGGCAAGAAAGGCTATATGGAATGCAATGAATTTTAGGTTAAGTTCGGGGTGTGTTTGTTTATTGGAAATGAACCAGGGGGATTGGGTGATAATTCTTAGAAGATTGGATGATCTATGTTCTCGATTATTTGTATTTTGTTGATATTGTATTTAGCCGCACACGTCCAAATTTGACAAGCGTTCAAGGGAGCAGCACCGACAATACTCAGTGGTGTTACAGAATAATGGGCAAAATGATATTCTAAGTGGTTTGTGGATGCCGCGATATACAAAACAATATATTTTCTCACTTCATGTTAAACGGTTAGATGAGTATCTTTCATCATTATCTTTCTTGTATTTTACCAGAAAACGTATTTAATGTCTTACATGACCTGACAACAACCTTACCAGTATTATAAAATATAGGTTTATAATTTCAAGCGCTTATATTCCGTAATATTTTGGACCACTTTTCGTGAACTTAAAATTATTGATTTATTCATTCATTTTTCTGATATTATTATTATTATTATTATTAAGAAGTGCGCTTTGGGGAGTTCTAATTACCGTTGGTACACGGAATATTACGTATCTCGATCGTGCAGCTCAGATTAACCCGCAGTCGTCATTAGCGTTGTCTTTGCAGTAGTTCTGACCGAGAAGACCTAGGGTTCAAGTCCCGACGGTGGCGAACTTCGGCACAGGCTAAATATCTAGATCGAATTTATCCGCTTTCCAAAGAAGAATTCTAGCGGCTGGCTGCTCTGATCGGTGGTTTTCGTGCTTTCTCCGATCTATACTGGGCGAAGGTCGGAGCTGTACCCTAACAAAGGTCCACGGAACGCGCGCGATCTTCCTTCCTTGTCCTCCCCACACCCCTTACTTGCACACAGTCACTTACACGCACGACACTACCACATATGACGGGAGACTAGTCGAGAGCCTACAGCGTGATTCATCTGGGGCGGTGCTCCTCTGGGGGAGAAAACTGTGAAGGGATATCGCCCACAAACCGACGTTTAGGTCGGCTTCAATCTCACCATTCAGTGGGGGGGAGGAAATTCGCCACATCCCAAAATAAGCATTCAGCACACAAACGGGACTAATGACCATAGCAGTTGACATGCCCGTAAACATCAAATACAACAATCAATCACCCGATCGTGCGCATGCCCTGTTATAGATCGCCCACCTGCATGCGCGTTGCGTTCACACTGCGCGACGCGCGGCGGAACGGGCGGGTCAGAGGGCCCTGGCGGTAATTACCGGACAGCGGCGGCGGCGGCGCGCGTGAGCCCCGACACGTGTACGCGGACACGGCGGGCGGGCGCCGCGCCGCTCCGCGGTGGCCGCCACCGCCGCCCCGCGTTACGCCCGGTCGATTCGGTCAACACTCATTACCCGTCTCTCGTTTGATCCGGGATCGACCGGGCTCGCGCCGCACGGCCCGGCCTGGCGTGCCGAACGCGCTGGCAGGGTCGGATTAAGGCTTCAGGCCGCTCCACAGTAGCCCTCGAACGGGAACGTAAAGAAAGCTGAAAGACGGTAAGTCTCAGTCAGGGAACAACATGGGAATGCGCAGCTCGACGGGGACGAGAAGGATGGTCAATTTTCTTGGCTCGGGAATGGGAAACCTTCGCCCAATGAAATTCCGGCAAATGGCGGCGAAGCTTTCCAGCTGAACGAGCGCGATTAGTAAGTACAGTTTAATTGTTATTCAGTTCACATTAATACTAAAATTTATTTTTTCCCAAAAAATAATTTTATGTTTCGTTAAAGTACATTGAGTTGTTGTTTATGATAAAATTTAAGTTAATTTTCCGTAAGTTCGTTTTTGCATTTTTTTCATTCTTATTGTTTCATTTTCATAATTAATATTCTTTCGTTAAAGTATGAATTATTCATAGCACCACACGCCAACACAATAGACAGATGGCAAAGCATAGATTGAACAGAGTGGTATAGGTAGAAGCGTTTTGGTTACGGTAACTGTTCTTGAAGTTCTCTTTTTTGCCGCTACAGATTCAGAGCACACGTACCTGGCGTTCTCGTTCCCGTTCTGGTCTTCGCGTTGCCGTTCCCATTCACGGGCTATTGTGGAGCGGCCATTCGGGCGCAATGGAGAAAAGAGCAAACGGAAAACTGTCATTAGGACAAAATAGGGAGACCCGTACTGAAGCGACTAGCGCATTAGATTCCACCTTCACGAACCAAAGTTCAAGTGCCCGTTGGCTCGAGTGTAATTTGACGTGGGGGAGGCGGGTTCGTGTGAGGTTTTCTCTGAGTTCTCCCGTTTCTCCTACGCACTATTGAGTTTTAATCATTCACATTGTTTCACAAAAAGCATCTGCTCTTCACCAATGTTGAAATTTGTTTGAAAACCTTTATGTCCATGAAGTTATGCACTCTTAAAAAGTTGAATTCCAAACTTTCAGGATTTATGTGTGTTATTTTGATCTATAATTTTATACATTTTAACTTAAGCACACACATCATTATATAATTTCCGATCAACTTCTTTTATGGCAATTTTCACTGTGTAACTAATTGTTTGTAAACTCACAGTATACTTGTCTCATGGGGCTCCTAGTTATTACCACAGGTTTCCATGAATTTAAATTTTGAATGACTCTTTAAATAATCTTTTTTAATACTTATAATTATTGAATAACTATAATTATATATACATATATTGTATATATAATTATATAATAATTATTATTAGTACCGTAAAGTAAATGTTTATTTGTTAATAACTTCAATGTTCCTTATAATGTATTCACGCTACATTCATAATAAAAGTTTCATTGCAAAATAATAGTATTTAGCCCGCCCAGTGAAAATCCTCTTGATACTTCAACGGTCGGCAAATCTGCACTTCGGAGCGAGGGCCACGTCAGGGACAACGGAGGATATCTACATTTACCTGCAGACTAATTTTCTTGATATCTTATTTATGTTCATTTAAGATTTTTATTTGTCGACATTTGTTTATATTCTCAATAATCGTGTATTCATTAAATCTCTCTTCCATCCAGATACACACATAAGGCATAGGTAATAAAATCAAGAATCTCAATGGAGGAGGATTCTAGAGGCAGGCTGCTTTGATCGATAGTTTTCCGTGGTTTCTCCGATCAAAACCAGGCGAATGCCGGAGCAGTGTCATAACACTCGAGCTACAGACCGCACGTGATCTTTCCTCCCTCTTCCTTGCCCTATCCTCACCCCTTACTTACACTAGCTGCACTTACACTACCACACATTCCGGGAGACCAGTCGGGGGTTAGAGCTTGTCCCGGCAGGGGCGGTGTCACGCTGGAGGGAGGTACCTGGTTAGGGAAAATCTCCGCAAGCTGACGTACGTCGGCGCGGGACTCTATAATGCAGAGGGGGAAAACTTCCGACACCTCCCGAGGGAAAGCATGAACTACTCTAACGGGACTAATGATAGTAGCAGTTGATGCGCCCGGAATCACTGATCAATCAAGAATCTCAATATTCATCCACCGTTAAATCATTCAGGAGCAACCATAAGAGAGATGTATCAATAAAAGACTACAAGGCAGAGGAATCAATAAAGACGATCAGACAAAACATCACTGATGATGCCGCGGTCTACTTCGTCCCCCAAGGCCCCATAGCGGCTCCCCGTTCTGCGTGTCGTGCGTGCGGAGCGTCCCTGCGGAACACCGCGGCGCGGCGTGGCGCCGCGCGACGTTTGCTTTGGCCCCCGGGGGAGCGGAGAGGAGGCGAGCGTGTCGCGTGCGACTGTTCCCGCCTTGTTCGCCTTAATTTTACACACGCAGCTCGGCGGCGCCCGCGCGTCGAACTGCGCGACACGCCGCCGCGACACGGCGCGACATGGCGGGACGAAGCCCGCTCTGACGAGGGTGTAACACCGCTTTGCCGCTATCGAACGGAAAGCCACTTCGACTAAGTTGTGGACTGCATGATTGCAGAGGCCCCACGAGTTGTCAGAACAGCGCAGCGGTCTGGCATTTGATAAGTTGGATTCCGTGTTAATCCATATGACATCGGCCTTTCAAATTGTATTCACTTGTTACAACTTATTGGGAAGAGTATTTTCGACGTAAAAGGCGACATGTGTATATGCCTCTTCTATTAAAATTTGTTCTTATTTTTAAAAGACTTCCCTATAACAGGGCATATATTCGAACAATTCGTGACTATAGCAGTTGAACAAAATAAATTCGCATGCTGTGAAAAGTTTGTCGAACTCCGAACTGTAGTGATCAACTTTTTTCCTGAGCCAAAACCGACAGGCACATTAGACTAGCTCTGGAATTAATCAGGCGAAGTCCCTTTCGAAATGACATTGAATAGAAAATAGGAATACTATAGAGGTAAAATGTGCAGTATTAACACATTGTCATAAATCAAAAAAACTAACAAGAATAAATAAAGTAAAGATGGGTCTGGATTGATATTCCAATAAATATGTTCGGATAAATGAACAAATGAAAAAAAGGATAAGGGAAAGTTGAAACCTAAGTGAAAAAAGATAGTGGAATGGAATTATGGAAATAATTAAATAAAAAATGCTGCCTAAAATTTCTTATTTTATAAAGTAGACTGATCTTCTCAACAGTTAATTGTACGGTACCTTACCTTGAATACGGACCTCTGCGAGAATTCCCCAATAATTCAACTGGCATCGCCAGATAGGTCCCGACTAGATCACCAATAAGAATCTGTAAAAAATGTTATAAATTGAAATATTTTTACATGATACGGGAATTCTTGGTTATCATAATATAGCTTATGTGCAAAAATATCACGTAAAACAAAGTGAGTGTGTTAATTAATACGATTATTCATTAATACAAGTTAGGTCTCGCACTTTAAAATAAAACAATACTTATAATCATAAAATTATAATAAACAGTGCTTAGTCATAAATCTAATCAAAAATGAAAAACAAATTATTTTTGTCTTTGAAATACAGTGTCAACTTCTCCAGAACAGCTTTTTAGGCGAACAAATGTTAACAGTAAATCTTGTGCACAAAACTGGGGAAATGCCATGCATTCTAAGGCTTGATGACTCTCGTGTGTACCTAAAAACCCACTTTCCATTAACTCTCCTTCAACTTAAAGAAAAGACTCTTCTCCTGCATCTGGTGAGACGGGCTGAAGTTTTTACCCGAAATTCAAGGCGTCGGCGTTGATGCATTGCAGCAGTTGTGCAAATATTATACGTCGAAATGAGGTAATCCCGACAAGAAACATGCTGCCGCAGAAAACATGACACACAGAGAAAATCGCTCCGCGGCAAAATACCAACATTAATTTCCTGAGGAGCAGAAGGGTAGGTCAAAATGTTGTTAAGATAAAAAAAATAATAATAATAAAAGAGGAAGGATGGGAGGCATGTCGCGGTGGTCAGCACGCCCCAAGCTGCTGTTTTGTTTGCCTCCAGGAAACGAGTTTAAAAAGTGTTATGACGTTTCTTCATGAGGGTGAGTAACTTGTCTTTCCTTTTTTGCCGGCCTGTGCGGCGCGTGCGTTTTTTCGGAGACAGGTGCTGGCGCGCGCGATGCGGCGGCGGAGCCCCCCCCCCAGCCCCCCACAGGGGCACGCGGGGGGCCCGGGGGGGTCGCATGCCACAGCCGCCGTCGGGGGTTCACGAGGTCGGAAATCTCGTGCCCTTCGAGGACGCCGTCGCGGGGGAAAAAGCTCATGTTTTATTCATGAGTGATGAGTGTCCGGACTGATCTGATGATGATATGTTTTCAATTGATGCCCCCCAAAATTAGACAAATGAATGGGGAAGGTGTAAAGGATTGATAAATCAAAAGCTCATTGTAGGCTAACGAGGTTTCAATTTCAAGGTTGAGCATTCTCAAATTGCTCACCGGCAGAATTGCAAATATTTTGAAACATAATGACACGTGTAATGAACTTGTTACATTTTTCACAAATAGAATTATTTAAAAAATCCTCAGTGGTTGCAGTATTATATATTTAAAATTGATAAGAAATTAAAAATCTGATAAGCCAGATATAAATAATAATTTTAATAGCATAATGATTAGATCAAGTAACTAGTTTTAAGAATACTTTGAACAGATGAACCGTCGCAATCTTTCTGTGTTTGCTGTGTGATGAGTGACATACTCATTTCTAGAGGTAGGCAAGGAAAGAGGATTATGCCGTTATGAGCTCCTCTTTCCCGGACAGGTGATTACAATGGTGCCTTTCCCGTCCACTGGAGGGATGACGTGATCATGAGGGATAAATGATGATGATGATGACAAATGACTAAGCACGAGGTGATGTTCATTTGAGATGCTTCAATTTCATGAGAAGCTCTCCCCACTACAAATACACGGTGAAGACACTCACTTCGTACACGAGACTCGATCCAGCTGCCTCGAAGCCCATGCACCAGCGAGGCCGGCAATCTTCCCTCAACGCCCAGCAGCTGGAAGGGCGACTGGCCAGGGGTCGCGGGGTTGGGAGGCGCCAATCGATGGCGCCGCTGGCCGCGTAAGAGTCTCTCTCCGCCATTTTCCGCGCGCGCGGCGATGGCGGCGCGGAAGGGCGGGGGAGGGGCCGCTTCCTTCCGGCGCGGAAGGGGGCAGGTCGTGCGCGGTGCGCGTGCGCGCGTGTGCGTGCGGCCGCGCGCGGGCGAGCGTGCGAAGAGGCGCGTGGCAGATGAACGGGGCCGGCCCCGGAAAGGCCGCGAGGGGCCGCGCTGTCGCCTCGCCGGAAGCTGCGATGGCCAGATAACCGCCCGGACGACAGGCGGCCCCGGCGGCGGCGGCGGAGGCCCGGGGGCGGACAGCCGGCGCGGGCGGTCGAGCGCGCGCGCGCGAGCGAGCAGGCGAGCGGGTGGCCGGCGCGGCCCGCGGATGCCGCCTCCGCAACGCCGTCGCCGCCGCCGCCGCCGTCGGGGTAATTAAGCGATCGTATCGGCGGGCGGACGGTGCGCGACCCTCGCCCTTCTCACGGCCCGTCGCGCCTTTGCCCCCGCCCCCGCCCCCCCGCCCGGCCCTGTCGCACGTTCGTCACGATTGCCAAAACCTTGGCCCAAATACTCCGACATTTAAGAGTCGATTTCGACTCCTTTAAGGTTGGAAATGGTTGTAGAACCTTCCGTCTAGGTTCAAGGATAATGCGAATTCGCCCACCCCACAACATAAGGACAAAAACTTCTGAAATACCATCTCAGGATCTCCCTAATTTTTCCTTCTGCACCAACTTTCACTCTTACGGGATTTGTAACTACGTATCCGTCATATGGTCGTTTTCTGCCTGAATGAGTATACCATCTAATAACAATTATTTATGGGAACTTTCAGAGGATTTTGTTTTTTCGGTAGATCTTAAATATTTTGCTTCTTTGTTTTTCATTAGAAACAACCATTTCTGAGTGCCAAATTCACGTAGCTGACAATCGAAATCATGCATCTCCTCGGAAGTTTCCAAAATCAAATAGTAATTAGTGTTCAGTTAGTCCCTTATTTCCCTTCCCAGAGTTTGATTTGATTAATATGAATTATAAATACAAAATGCTATAAACTAGTGTTCTTTTTAAAAGTTTGGAAGTGTTTGAAATATATTCTATTGTCTCGAGTTAAATTTAAAACAATAAGGAAGAGAAAAATAAAATAAAAAAATAGAAAATAAAAAAGAGAAAATAAAAAAAGAGAGAAAGAAAATAAAGAAGAGAAAAATAAAATTAAAAAAGGAAAGTCTCATCAACGAAACAAATAATTTCGTTTGCAATAGTCACTCAAGGTTTTTTTTTTTTTCTAAATAGAGGAACGTCGGAAATCCCGTTATCGGATTTCTGCCAAGTCAACTGTCAAATTTTGCCCCCTTTTCTACAAATTGGCGGCAATACGCGCTCCCTCCCATTGTCCTCTGGGGCCCGGGTCGGTCTCCGAATCGCGCAGCGCCGACCAGTCGTGATCACCTCAATCGCTCGCGTGCGCCATTGACCCCAGTCTGCCTGACCCGACCCCCCTCCCGCCCAGTCCCGCCTCTTCCCACCCCTCTTCACTAGTGATACGACAACAATACATCGAGGTTATCAATCATCCATGTTCGAAATTAAAACATTGATGTTAATAGTCGACCAAAATTAATCGATTTTTGAACATATATGTTTTAAAGTTGGTTTAGTAGCCTCTAACATTAAATTCATGCGCAAAAAAAAATTAATTTGAAATTTTCTGTACCTATTAATTTATTATTAAAATGTAACTAAAACAAAGTGAAAAACGCCTCTCATTTTGCAAAATATGAGGAAAGACTAAGGAAATACCAGGGCATCTGTCTCATTTCAAGCGAGGGACTGCTGCTCAATAAAGATAAGGCAGAATGCGTTTGTTTGGTTCCAAAACAAACTCAGTGGTACCATGAGTTATTATTCCATATTTCAACGTTTACAAAATTGTGATTATGGGCCTACACGAATAAAAAACATCGGGCTCAATTTAATCAACAAGGAATTAAATCGAAGGAGACATAACGTACTAGAATTAAAGCGTTTAATGTGTTATCCCATGTATTTGAAACATCAGATGTAAAAAAGGTTAAAAAATAACCGATTACTGGAAACGTTTTTGATAAATTTGGATACTATGGTGCACACATTTTTTTCTGCGACAGAACACTATATATTCTTATCAAAAAGAGATTTTTTGTTTTCACTTTCATTTTATTTACCTTTTTTAAAATTAATTTTTATGAGTGTGAAAAGTCAATTATCAAATAATTGAATTAGTTATATAACGAAGGATCTTTCAGGTCGACGCACAGGCACCGCCTCCTGTAAAATTTTCTCTTTATAATAAAAATTGTATTATTGCTCCTGAAATAAAAATCGAAAAATTGAAATTGAAAAAATTACAACGATGTTTAAAACATCAATATTTTTAAAGAAAATTAGTTTTCAAAAACAGAACTTTTTGACAACGTCGATGTTTTGGAAACATGGACATCGATCTCGCATTCCTACTCGCCACGTCACACCGCGCCGGCGCGTTATCTCTCCGCATCTCCGGGCAAGGAGCCGCGACCTCCTGGCGCGGAGCGGCGCGTCGGTCATGAGGGTTATGGCGGGCACGCGCACCGCGTCACGCCTCGGACCGGCCACGGTCGCCCGTCGCCCGGGGTGAGAGGTTGCAACACTCGGCTGATTCGCTACAAAACGAGTGCCCCCCGCGCCCGCCGCGGTTCCTCGTAAATGCGCAGTGCTCATGATTCGTTTTGTGTTCCGTGACAACCGCTGATAGTTCCATACGGTGTTTGTAATTTATGGGCAATGGACATACTTCGTCTTGGAAGTGGGTCTAAAGCATATTTAAGCTTTACAATTCTCTGTGCAAGTGGGATATAATTGTGACTGCCTATGGTTTATTTAAAGATTATTCAATTCTTCATGGTGTATTCTGTATGACGCATACTTTTATACCCCAGGGAAATGAATGTCATTGCGTCAATAAAAGGTGGTCGTTAGAATGATTTTAAGGGAAATTACATGAAAAGGCAAATATAGTTATTAGGTCCAAGATCAGTATTAATGATATAATTTCTATAGTACTACCGCATTTTTTAAAATAAACCTTTGGTCGAGTTTTGATTTGACGAGTTTCGAACAGAGAACCTTCAGGTTCCTTAATTTAATTAATTTTCTATCTTCGGATGTAAATATTTCAAGATACCAGTATTCAGTTCGACTATACATTTTTTTTCATTATCTAACTTCTTTCAACAGTATTTTTTCCTTAACAAGTAAGGTAAACAAGGATATGACGATATTTTATTCCAAGATATTTTACAACGCTGTTCCTGAGTAATAGGGTGCGGGTCTCGGGGCCATGTGTACTACATAATCGTGTTACACTGTACTGTGCATGCAATGTAGAATGTATATAAACCATTCCTTTTACTTTCATTTTTCACTGACTTTGAAAGGAGGATATTATTCAAATGTCGATGCAGTAGATATATATTTTATTTGTTCAGTCAAACTTTCACAAATCTCCGATGTAATTTTTTTTCTTTTTCCTTTTTTGCCTTCAAAAAATAATTTCATTCTGATACTACAGTAATTTAATAATATTCTTAAATCAAGTTCAAAGACTTGATAAGTAGTGAAGAGCAACTCTTCAACCGAACAAACAACACAGCCTAAACTTTATAATGGGATTTTTCGTAAATATATTCTTTGATCAATTTGAGTCAACTTGTAACATTCGAATTTGGAAGATATACTTTAAATTTAATACTTCTAATTAAATTAAATTTTCTAAATTTTCTTAAAAATTGCTCCAGATTTTTTCTTTAAAATTCTTGTCTAATAATCATAGTGCTATTATAAATGCGTATAAATCCGATTTTTATTAATACCTTTCAATTTAGAAATTTAAAACCAAGTTTCAAATGTAAAAAATCATGCAAAATTTAAATGAACAATTTATGACATAATTTTATTAAAAAATATTATTTAACAAACCTTTGCTGCGTTATGACCCTGTCGAATCGTTACTAAATGTATGTCGTGTGAACTGAAATACTAAATGATATCCTTTCATACGAAATTTTGAATGAATGTTCGAAACTGTTTGTTAGTTTTCAGGTTGTCTTTACATTTCGTTTTATATTTTTACATTCTTAACCATTCCTCCCTTTCTTATCGCCGACAAATATTAGAAATAATACAGTTACCAATTGCAATTTGAAATGGCACTATTTATAACCTTTTTTGGAGTGTTCTTTCTTTAGAAAAATGACTATATCTCCTCTCCTGTCGGCCTTCTTTCCATGCTTCCTCTTAATGGGGATGGATTGGCCACTTTCTTCTACGGAAGACATACATTTTTGCATGTAATCTGACATGCATATGAACGAAATATTCGTGTGTTAATGCTAATGTGCGAAGTAATGACTTCAAGCTCATTTAAAATCGTCTACATCAATTCATCTCCTTCACTTACTAAGTCCCCATTTCTCGATGCTTTCAAGCCCTAAAGTATTACCCCTAAGTATTATTATATATGCAAAAGAGTAAATTCGCTGGAATCAATTACAAAGGCTGCCCTGGACGTTCTCGGGATTCCCGAGCGAGACAGCAATTCCGGAGACTGCAAACGGCCTCGCTTCCCGGCCATCTTGGACGGTCGATGTCGCGAGGTATCGACCGGAGGCGGGCAGTGCCATATCCGCCGCCGCCGCAGCCAACCCGCGAGTTACGGGCGGTGCGCTGTTGACCCGCGCTATCAGCCCGCACGCGCGACACGAATTACAGCGCCGATAGGCCGCCCCGACAAAACGCGCGGCCTTTAGGAGTGTTGGCTCAGCGGCGGCGGCGGGAGGGCCCACTGCACACGACACCCGCGCCCCCCCCCTGCGCGACGGACGAAGCACGATTAACATGGAGAACGAAAAATACAGTAAATCTAACTAATCGTATTTATTTATTTATTCATCATTAATTCATTTACTTGCTATACGACATTGGATTACCAGAAGATGTCTCAATGGTCGCAGTTTCGGAGCCAAAAATCTCAACATGGTCGACCTCGGGTCTCCCGGTGAGACGTGTTGTTGATTATGATGGTGTGAGTAATGATCATGAACGTGGAGACAATAGTGGAAGTAGAGACAGGGAAACTGAAGAATCCTCAGGAAACATGCCACTAACATGCTTTGTCCGCCACATAAATTTGTGGTGGAAATATAATACTCTGTGGGGATAGCACCTCGGTGACAAAGGAGCTATTCGTAAAGAAAAAAATAACTGGGTGCTTCGAATATGTAGTTGCGAGTTCGTAACTAAAGCTTTATAGATAAGACAGAGGGTAGTAGATTCGAGTGTTGTCTTTTGTGTTGGATTTTAAAGAACAACTAAGATGACTGCTGCCTAGATGTGATTTATAGGCCGCATTATCTGATTTTTCTTATCAGTGGTTTCTCCGATCAATAACAGGCGAATTGTGGAGAAGTATGTTAAACGACAGACCGTACGAAAACTTTCCTTCGCCATCCTGCCTCCGTTTCTTTTTCTAAGAGTTTCATCTTCCAACTACCTTCATCACTCTAAGATCTCCAACATCAGGTTGATCTCCATCATCACCCCCCGATCCACTCCTGCAACCACGTGGAGGTCCTAATAATTGATAATAACATGCTAAATTTGCCCCTCAAAAATATAAAAGTATTTTTAATTAAATTTACGGAAAATATCAATCATCAAATATGTATCCATTAGAGTTAGCTTATAAACTAATCTTAAAATTTACCCCGGACCCTCCTCACAGAATGAATCTGTTGAATGATAAATCTTTGGAGCATGATCTCAAGGACTTAGATCACTTTTTGGCCATTATTAGTTTTCACACAAAATTGACGAGAAGAATACATGAATAAGCTTATGTTTGGTAATAAAAGCGTATGTCTGGGATCAACACGCCGTAAGTGTTTAATACCTAACAAACGTTGGGGGTTTTCTGCCAATAGTTTTTGAGGAACTGAAAGTGGCCAAAGTGACTGAAGACCTTTTGACCAGGCACCAAAGTAAAATTCCACAAACGAGATTCAGCAAACCTATATTTTTTTGTAAATTACACTAGGGTATTTTTCAAGAAAGTAAAATTTATTGAAAAACTTTGTAGTAAGGCAATTTATAAAGTGTATAAAGTGTAAAATCATATTTCTCTAAATGAGGAGCTTATTTCCAAACTGTCGTATCTCCATGATTTTTTTTCGGGAAGAGAAAGTACTTACATTCGGTCTAAAACTTCAAGAAATTGTTCCACGATTTTTCAACACTGTTTAACGTACGAATGCAATTGTCTTTCTTTTCGTGAGTCGCACTAACGGCGACCCGCAGGGAATAAGGATGCGACATCGCCAACAAAACATCGATGTTTTTAAACCTGGATTAGTAATCAGTTATGTTCACGCCGGAGGATGTAATTTTTGAAGGTGGTCGCGTTTATTCAATTTTAATTGATATTTAACTGAAAAAAATGGCAGGATCAGAACAATTAACAAAACTTTTATTATATAATGGGATAATTCAAAAATAATTTAAATTTCATTTATTGACAAAAACGGGAACTTATTTATATTTCACCCTTGGTCATTTTAGTTAGAATAATGTTTGATTTACATATATTTGAAAATAATTATAGGTTTTTATTTTGATGGTACTTTTTTACTAAAAACATGTACATCAACTACGTAAAAACATCAAATATAAAATACCGATGTTAAAAAAAAATGGCTTCAAAATATTGATGGAATTGCTTTTATAAAAACATCGATGTTTTGAAACCATTGTCAACAAACATCCATTGTAGGTAAGTTACAAAAATCACAAGACAGGGGAGTCCAACTTGCAAGGCCTCAAAGGCTACAACTAAAGCCTCTAATACGATTGCGAGCCTATTTTCAGTACTCGGGTGATCCACACCTGACTTCCCCCTATTGTTGATCTCGGAACCTCCCCCGACTGCTCTTAAACAGGGAGGGGTATCCAAGATGTCAGGCCGTATCATGTACAATGCAGTGAAACTCATTCGGATGATTTTGAATTTCTGAATTTATTAGAAAAAATCCTTAAATCTACATTTTACCTATTTTTATATTAAAAGTAGGGGTGACCTCGGCAGGACGCGTGCGCTTTGCTCACAATGTTCTTGCCTGATATGAATGCGAGGGACTTTAACTTCTGGCTAATAACCTTTCGCGGGACACAAAAAATGGCACCGCGGTCGGCCCGAATAGACGGGCGCTAATACTGAAGAACGGTATCTGCCTCGTGCCTCAAGGGTCGCGGGTTCGAATCCCGCCCGGGGCATGGATGTTTCTGTGTGTCCGTATACCGTTATCCTCAATGTTACTTATAGTGGTTTCTACATGACACTAATAGTTGGAAAGCGACCTTATATAAGTAAATATTTAAAAAATGGCACCACGGACAGCATGCGGCCCGCGGGCCGCCAGTTGGATAACCCTGTTGTAGAACGACGGGAGCAGCAACCAACACATAACACAGAACTGCGGTGGAATGGAGCCCGCCTGACACTCGTGGATGATTGCGGTCGCTCTAACTTTAAAGTCGTCGTGCGTGTCGAGCCATTGATAATACCTTTCTCTTCGGAAAGGTTATAAAGTCGGAGTGGTCAGTGTCAGCTCCCTCATTCATTTGGATTTGAAATGCTGATCAAAGATTCCTAAAAGATACTGCAGTATACACGTTCAATAAAAGAGGTCTGCGCATTCAATAGCGCAACAAAAAATATTTAGATGAGAGTTTATAGCCCTTATTAATTGGAGTTGTTCTCTGTGTAAAACATGCTCGTAATGTGACGCACATGTCACACAGTACTCATGTCGTAAAGAGTGATAGTAGTGTTTCTTCGCAGATGGCAGGAAGTTAGTAGAAATAACAAGCGAGAACACAGCCTATTAGTAAAGTTATGTAAAGTATAAAGGTAACCTTTAATTGTCATATATTTATAGTAATGTAGAACATGAAGTGGCATTACCTAAGAATTATGAACTTCTATTGGAATAAGTAGCAGGTAATAATTTTTAGATAATCTGAATGAACTCCAAAGACTTATATCTATCGAAATTAATCGTACATGACGAAACAGCGAAACGTCAATACGAAATGCAGTATCAGCTAATGGTGGACAGTCCTGAAACCGAAAAGAACAGAATGAGAAAATAACTGTCAGGAGTTGTAATGAGTGCATAATCATTTAATAACATTTTCATTAAAGTCAACAGCCAGAGATATGAGATCTGGAGGTGCAGATATAGTCTATTAAGCGGAACGTTTTTTTTAATGTTCTGGTATTTAAACTTAGTCGATAATTGCGTTTCATAGGGTGTCCGGGGAGGAAACAAACAAAACTTCGAAAACAAGCACTTAAGTCAATTTTAAGCATATTTTGTCTAATAAATTTCGTCAATATTTCGAATGGCTGAATCGCAAAATCACTCAAAATTTGGTTTGGAAAAATACTTGGAAATACATTTGGAAATTTTCCATTTCAAAAATATACTAAACTCTCCAAAACCATGCTGTACAGGACACCTAATTAGGTATTTTTGTATTTCTTAGTTTGACAAACAGAAATGAGTTTATTCGACCGCATATTTATTTCCAAACACATTCAAAATTCGTTATTATTTTAAAGCATTGCATATTTTTATTAGCATTAATTAGAATCTAAAATCATATTTACAACAGGCGCAAGCCTTGCAATCCTGGCAGGCGCCGGATGTAAATCGGATATCTCCTATTAAGAATCCCTTAGCCACCGTCCACCGAATGCCAAGGAACAGAACCGGCAGCCTAATAGGCGATTAGGCAGCCTCTGCGCGAAGCGACGAGTAGCATCGAGTGGGCGTGCGGGCGAGCAGTAGTGATGCGACATTGTCAATAAAACATCGATGTTTCCAACAATTGACGTTCGAAATTAAAACATCAATGTTAATAATACATCGACCAAAATTCATCGATGTTTTTGAACATCAACGTTTTAAAGTTGGTTTAGTAACATCTAACATTAAATTCGTGCGCAACAAAATTTAATTTGACAGTTGTTGTCTGGCATATTAATTTATGATCAAACTTTAACTGAAAACAAAGTTAAAAACGACTATCCATGTGCAAAATACGAAGAACGACGAAGGAAATACTATTAAATAGAGCATCTGGATCATCTCGGGCGAGGAATATTTTGTTGAAGAAGGTAATGTACTCTTTTGTTCGAACACAAGGTTCATATTTTAACTTTAGAAAATTGTGATTGTATGCACTTTTCATCCACGAAATAAAACATCGAAAACATAAAACATCTAGCCCAAAACATTGATGTTCAAAAAACATCGGCTTCAATACATGATTTTATCGATATTTTTAAGAAACACGTTTTTTAAAACATCAACATTTTTATGCAAACCCTCGATGTATTTAACATAGATTTTTGATGCCGATGTTTTTTCAACATCGATGTTTCTCCTTAGTTATTTTAGTTTAGAAAGTAAAAAACAAAGATAAAAAACTACACTATTTTCAGATATTTATAATTTCAACTTTTGACCAAACCAAGAGTGATAAATAAGTTATCGAATTTTAGTTAAATGATACGGTATAAACGTCTTATTAATTGTTCTGATATTTTGATTTTGGTGTGTCAGCTAAATTTCAATCATAAATTAATAAACCCAAACACGGTAATTTGAAAACGATTCATCTTGCATGTGAATTCTAATGTCAGAGATTACTAATACAGTTTTACACACATCCATGTTTAAAAAACGTCGATGTATTTTGAACATCGATTTTTAAAATTTGAACATCGATATTTCCAAACATCGATGTTTCGTTGTTGATGTCGCATCCCTAGTTGGCGGTTAGGCAGCCTCCGAGAAGCATCGGCGTGGGGGGGCGAGCGGGCGAGCGGGTGAGCAGGCGGGCGGGCGGGCGGGCGCGTGAGAAATGAGCGGGGCGAGAACGAGGCGCGTCGCGGCGTCCGGGGCGGAGCAGCGCGGCGGCGGCAGCGGTCGGGCGATCCGGTGATTATCGGGCCCTCCGCGTTGAAACGCGCCTGTCGAAGGCGTTGAGCTGCGGGTGCGGGGGCGCCGGGGCCCGGCGGGGCGCCCCGGGGCCCCGCGCATCCTCGTCGCCAGGCCGCGTCCGTCTGACAAATCGACGCCCGCAATTTAGTAATTTCCCCGCGCGCCTCCTGATTGAATCCCGGACGCGCGCCGATCCGTCAGTGTCGCGCCGTCGCCGGACCACACATTATGCAAAGGAAGCGAGCTCGCCAGCCCCGGCCCCCGTGGACGGCAGCGCTGCTCGCGGCGCGGAGGCGCGTTCGCCCGGTCGCTGCCCCGGCGACCCCCGCGCGTCCGACCCACGGCAGCGTTCTTGGGACACGCTCCCAGCCACACACTGCGCTCTGTGCAGCCGGTGTTTCCCTAATCACACGCGTCGCCTTTTATACTTTTCTTTTCTTTTCTCAGTGTCTTTTGTCGAAGTATGGAATAAAATAAAACTCATAATTTTGAGAGAGAGAGAGAGAGAGAGAGGAGAGGAGGAGAAGAGACAGACAGAGGGGCAGACAGACAGAGAAAGACTCATATTTTTAAGAAAGAGGGAAATGCCTTTTTTTAACGCAATCCTATTTTGTTGAAGAACATCGCATAAACGCGATAAAACCAACTTAAGACTTCGTCCAATATTGATTTTTTTATCAGAATCATATCATACTTTCTTTAATTGTTAGTTAGTGATTGAATATTTTACAATATGATGCTTGGGGATTTGAAGAGAGTCAATAATATATTTTCAATTTCTGTATATAAGTTATGGTAATGAATACATTCTTGGAAAGCCCATATTCACAAATTTTATTAACCTAATATAATTTTAATGACATGAAACTAATGGAACTGATCTAATGCAAACGATTAAAATGCCAGAATAAGTAACCTTCCTTTTAAGTTTGCTCTTATGAGCATATTCTTTCTCGGAATAAAAAGCGCGTTCTTTAATAGATTTTCTCATAGTTTTACGTTACCGTAGATCGCCAATGACTCCTTCAGACTCGAATCTTAATTTAAGTTACGACTTATGACATGAAGGGCTTCTAGATGTCAAAGATGATTTGAAATTGACAGAATGAAGCAAAAAATGTATTCCGAGTTTACTCAAAACTGTTCATTCTCATTTCGTTGTATGCATTTTCTTTATTGTTACTCTCTTTTTACTCGCAAATATTAAAATTCCGATCATTAATAATACAAAGGTCTCGTAATACTTGTACCATTGATACGATTTCACGTTGTCTTATTCATTCCGCTGATAAGACATCCGCGTAACAGCAGGTAGCGAAACGTTCAATCAGCGTTGAACGTTTTCACCCAGCGTTGCTGTTTGTGACATTATTCGATGATTGCATTCAGATTTTTAAGCCCACAGGAATCTTTATCGTATTTTCCCTGACGTCTTCTGGAGGATCACAATTTTTCTTCCGAATTTGCCCTTCACTCATTTTTACGCGTAACCAAAGTTTCAACCCAGATATGAAAATGATACTATGATATAAAAATTCGATCGTTAAATTATTTTCACACAATTTCTCTTTCTCATTACTCCTCCATTCGCTGCTGAAGTGTCACCCGCGTTGCGATGTTAGCTGGTACTCACTCCTACGTTTGGCTAGAATATTCTGCGCTTCAAAAAAGCGGAACCCAGAAAATCCTCGTCATGGGCCCACTTCGTTTTGTCACATATAACGCTAAAAAAGGATTCTAATAAAATCGAACATTCTTGCAATATTGTAACGGTATACGTGCAACAATATGCAACACAGTTTTCTGCAGTTTTTTGGTTTTTTTTGTGCTTCTCTAAAGTTTCACTTGTTTGGAAACCAACGAAAAAAGAAATCATGTTTTTACGCTTTGAACAGGAAAACTATTCACCGCGTGAATTTCTTTGCTATCTCCAAGTCAACTCTTCAATTCAGTTCTTTGATCCAACAACAAAAAGCTATGTCGCTCGTAGTTCTTTTAACGCGGATTCGCGTTCACTTCACTCCTCCACCCGCTGCTGACGCGACACCCGCGTTGCGACCTTAGCAGGTAGCGACGCCCACCGTCGTCAAGAAGATCCTGCGCTTCAAACAGGAGAACCCGGGCCTGTTCGCCTGGGAGATCCGGGACCGGCTGCTGGCGCAGCGCGTGTGCGACCCGCGGGGCGTGCCCTCCGTCAGCTCCGTCAACCGCATCCTGCGCAACAGCGGCGTCGTCTGGCCCGACGCCGCCTCCGCGCCGCCGCCGCAGCCGCCGCCGCCGCCGCCGCAGCCGCCGCCGCCGGTAAGCTTGCACGCACGCTGCTCGCGCGCTGGGTTTGAACCCAGGCCCCTCCTTGGTGGCGGGGGAACCTCACACCTATTTGACAGGGAGAGGTGGCTCAAGGCATCGACTGATGTCACTGCAGTGCGTCTGACAGGAAAGTCCTAGGATGCGAGTCCCAGCGCTTGCAGGATTTTCGACACTAGCTAGGTCGAGTTGAGCCTCTGTTTGGAGGAGAATTCTAGTGGCTGCTGTTATGATCGATAGTTTTGCGTGGTTTCTCCGATCAATACCAGGCGAATGCCGGAGAAGTATCCTAACAAACGACAACTGACCGCGCGCTCCCTTTCCTTCCCCTTCCTTACCCTATCCTCACCCTAACTTACACACACTTACACTTACATGGGCTACACTACACCACACGGCGGGAGACCGATTGGGAACTTGTTCTGGCTGGGGCGGTGCCCCGCTGATGAAAGATAAAGATGAGAAAAACCTCGCAAGCAGGTTGGCGCCGGATCTCACCATCCAGCGGGGGAAAATCACCGCCACCTCCCGAGAAAATCATGACTACACTTACAAGACTAATGGCCATAGCAGTTGACGCGCCCGGAGACCCTCATCAACCAATCACACGTGCTTGAAAAGTTCCTCACGCTTGGAAAAGTGTAGGAAACCACATCCCACGGGTGGTGTCCACTTCCCTCCTTGACGAGAGGTAAAAATATTCAGAACTAAAAATGTAAGTGCAAAGATATGTTAAAACCATATATCATATATGTAATATGTAATAGCCATTTATAGTTCTTTAAGTCTTTTTCCGTAAGACCGGACACAAGACGATCAGACAAAGACACAGAGTCTTTGAAATCAATAATAATAGAACAAACATTTGAAAACTTAAACCACGTAAAGAGAACTCAATTTTCGTTCAATAACATAATACCAATAATACGTTCGCAGTAGATAGTGGAACGATACGTGACGGAACGTTTATACCGCAGGGGCGAAGTGTTAAGAATTGTTACTAGCGGAGAGAGAAGTGGGTTACAAAATGCTATATTTCATGAACGCAGTGTTTGAATGGCCACTATCCGAGAATGAAATAGGATACCTCATAAGTTAAAGTACATTAAGATCTAAACTATTCATGTTCTAATCCTAAACCCAGTTGAAAATTCCTGAGCAAAACACTGATCACGCAGGGTGCATTCATCGATCCAGGTGGGAAAAACGAAGAATTGTTGGAATGTGGCCCAATTTTAAGATCACGTTCCCAATTTTCAAAAATTTTAAAAGGGGTTTTTGTCATTTAAGTGTAGAAATAAGTCACATTTGTTCAATGAAAACTATTAATTAAGTCAAACAAAAAGAAAAACAAAGTTATAATTTTTTTCAAACTAAACTTAAAAGTTATTATAAATTTTCGAAAGAATAATGGTTCTCGTTTAAATCAGTAAAGATCATAAGCAATTAATTATAAAAGACAAAATATTAAATTCAAATTTTGTTCAAATTTATTTAGTTTAATTAGTATCATCACTTTGTTGACTACCTGAACGCCCACGTCCTCAGTTCTTTAGGGAATGGAATACCATAGTGTTTTTGCCTGTACTCCCTCCAAATGGAGCGTGTTTAACTAATGCGTCACCGTTGAACTTGGTGACAATGCAACTCAAATCCCATAAAATGGTAATTGGCGGGAACCATTTTTTTAAGTTATAGGAGTTAAAATGTCCATGGACAATGACATATCCCACATGGTTCCGTAGAGTTAATGCGAACACAGACTAAACACGTGCTTATAGTGCCCACTGTGTACGGGCCCAAAAATATTTTTAAACGAGATTTTATTATTATTTTCAAACTATGATGAAATATTTTAAAAAATTTTACTAATGACACAAAATTTTAATGAATGAATGTAACTTAAATTATAGAACATAAAACGCGTGTTTCTTCTTAAAAAGCAACTTTGAAAAATTAGCTTTATTATCGTATCATCTATACACAAAAAAGTGGATTTCAAGGTAACGACAAGAAAAATATCTACAGAAAATTTCACAAATACACGAGAAATTGACAATCTTACATTCAAGCAAGATATATTCTTCAATGTTAATACTGTTCATTTAATTTTATTGCCTTTAGTCTAATATCAAATACTTCGGTCAATTTCTTTCTTCTCACTTTATCTCTTTTCTAGCGTGTTAGAGGAAGTGTATCATTTCACGCCCATGACACATCGGTGTTTCTTACAGATGGTTGTAGAGCTTTGCATATTCAACACTATTGTATACACTTAGATATTCACAAGATATTGCCACAAGGCTTTGCGAGATATGACCTAACCTTGATACATGCCTGTTTCTTCACCTTAAACCAAAAGTACAGGTGCACGTCTATTTCATTATTCAAATTGGCACCTACAATGAAGTGAAAAAGGATACCAACATTAACATGTACATTAACATAAAAGGCATTAAGTGTTTTTACATAATATGAATGCACAGACTTCCTAAAAATTTGTTTTGAAAATTTTTTTTATTTATTCCTAACCTATACTAATTTCTCTGAATCAACGAATAATCACAAAAAGCTCTTCGTTTCAAGAAAGCATGAGCAATTTCTTACAAAATACCATTTTGAATGTTATTTGTTGAAATTCAATTTTACTTCAATCGTATTTACGTTTGTGGTGTTGTTTACAAATTAATTCAAATATATTTTAATTGATTCAAACACTTCTGTAAAACAGCTTCCTTCAAAACTAAATGAGCTTCCTAGAACTGCGTTGCCTTTCTGCGCATCTTCAGTTTTATAACAAGAACTTCCGTAAAACAAAAACAAAACATCGTGTACGTATACGATAAATATAAAAAAATTACTCGTCGCGATCAAGCAAGATTTACAATCTTAGTTATTTATTAATACAACACGACAGGTCTATTTCCTACAAGTCACACTAATGAAAACAGACATATTTCATCTCGGCTCATTACGAACTACGTGGGTCGCTGCGGTTGACCTCGCGTTAACCGGTGACCAGCGGACGGAGAAACCGAGGCGACACGGGCACCGCTACCCAGTTACGTTTTAATCTCCGAGATAAAAGAAAATCAATACGAGAAAAGCCTAATCAATAGAGCGATCGCAACTCAAATGGTGGGTGTTTGCGTAGTTAAAAGGGGGGCAGGGACGATAAATATTTTTCCTGGGCGGGTATCGCGGCGCGTCATCGTGCAGGGCGAAGGGCCGGGATGAAGTATGGCGGGCGGAAACGCGGCGGCGACGCGGTGCCGAGGGCGGCGGTGGCACAAGGTGGCGTTATTCAATTGTCGACGACGCTGTAGCGGTGGACGAGATGGGCGCCCCGAAGCGGCGGCGTACAGTGGTCCAGGATGGGTGGAGAAGCGAGTATCCGGTCAAAAAGGTCGTTTAGATGTCGTTTCGTCAGAACTAAGTCATCATAATAAACGTAAGTTCTGAACCTGGTGCCAATAAGGGAGTTTTGAAAATCAGCTACTGTTGATATCGGTGTGAAGTTCAGCGAAGATTCATATTATCTTAAAAGCTTTTTTGATGATAAAGTTCAAATTGAATTTCAAAATGCAATTTTAGCAGGTTTTGCTCAATTTCAGTAGGAAATAAAAGGAAATTGATGAGAAGGGTTAAATTGGATGCCGTAAAAACCTTCCCTTTTTCAATATATTACACCAGTTCTTTATAGATCAAATTTATATATCAACACGATTATGTATAAATATATTATATAAATATATAAATATATTTTACGAAAATTGCTCTGTGTTTACACTAACACGGTGGTGAACATAATCTGGAGGAGGATTTTGGACATTCTCCCTTGCAACCAAGAGGAGAGAAACAATTTGAAAAGTTTTCGTTTCTTTGTTTGTTTTTCTTTTTCCTCTTCTTCCTTTCTTTCTTTTCTCTTTCTTTATTTTTTCTTTCTTTCGACGTGGCATTGCATCGTTCACGTATTGTGGACCTCTGTGCGTCGTTCCCGTCGGCCCCGCCCACCGCGTCCTCGCCTCGCCTCGCTGCGCCGCACGCCTCGGAGGGCGCGATGCCCCGATAGCAGGGCGGCTGCTGGCGCTCCCACGCCGCACCGATGGTGGCGCGGCGCGGCGCGACACGGCAGAGCACGCGAGGCGCGCCCCGCCAGCCGCCCCACCGCCCTGCCCTCCAACGCCCCCACGAAGCCTCCCGCGACGCCAGGGCGAATGCCGTTAATTAACGGAATTGAAGGACTACTTGTCAAGGGCGCCGCTGGGGAGCCGTTGGAGGAGAAATTGATTAAAACTGATTTTGCGGGTTAGGATTTTTGTACGAAATCCTTCTATCTTAATTTTCCAGTTTCCGGACGATTTGACATTATTTATTTACGATACTTCGCAATATAGTTGATCTACTTGAAATAAAATTTTATGAATTCTAAGTATATTTAAAATTATTTCAAAATAAATTTCAAACGGAAAAATGAAATAATGGCTATGAAGCTAATACTTGTAAAGCTGCTACAAAACTGACAAAAAAAATCAGTACCATATCTAACAAGGCGCTGTTAAGAAGTTCAATATCAGTTGTCAGACAGTTCGTTCAGCAATTGATATCATTGAACAGTCGAATCAGCCGATCTAAACGTATACCTTTTCAACGGAAATGTGTTAATTACTAGTTGAACACATGCAAACATTTTTCTCGTTGTAAATCATTGTTTTAAACACAAAGAAGCATCAAATTGAAAACCAACTTCGAATATACCATCTCTAAGGCCCGGTAGTGTGCATGGGAAAACATTATATTTCTAAGATTTTAACAAAGCGAAATATCTAGTCCCGTAAAATTAAATGACGCACAAAATCAAATATTTAATTTGACTTAGAGTTAGATTTCCTGCCGGTTCTGACCGCTTAAGCTGCGGTGAATAGATCCAAAAGAGAGTCTCAAAAACGTTTTCATTAGATATATTAAACCTTTGAAACGTAACTGAATTGGGAGAACCTGTGACAAACCGGCTTCCATTGATAAACTATGATAACGTGTATTGCGTACTGATGTGTGTCTGCTTATTTATTTATAATCGCGTACATTCTAAACTGTTCTCTTAAATATTTTAGAAATACACTTAGGAGGTCTGTCCAGCAGTAGTCAATTAATGGGTTTTCCAGTCGATGGGATGGGGTCTTACAAATACAACAAAATCATTATCGTTCCGAATAGTATTACGGCGCTTGGAACTGTGAATGAACACTGAAAAGTGAAAGACACACGTTTGCACGATCTTGTGAAAATTCTGCCCCCATCCCTACTCCCAGAGCACCAGCTGTCAGACTCTCTGAAGCAGCACAATTTACTCTGAATCGCTGATTATTTATATTTTTAGACTAGGCCACCTCCAGAATCTCTGTGGCTCAGAGAATACAACAATGGTGTAGTGAATAAAGACAGTAAATGGAAAGATTTCGTTTGCGCGTCGTTGTGTACTCCTTCCCCCTTACCACCCGCAGCCCGCGCGGCACCGCGTGCGCTCCCGCATCAACAGCTCTTGCCTAGGGAGGTGACGTCGATGTCGATGTTTTCAGAACATCCATGATTTTATGAAATAATCCAAGTATTTAACATCCATTTTTCAAGTCGTTGTTTAATGGTCGCTATTTTTCAATAAAAAAGTCCATCATAACAAAACGTATTATAATTTTCAGATATCCATAAATTGAGTATTCTTCGGATCAATGTGATTAAGGATGAAAAATAAATAAAATCGAGTTTTCGTCAAAAAAAAAGGCTTACATAATTTTTTAATTATCGAATCCGATAATCCACGTATCGTTAATTGTCCTGATGATTTTTTGACTTCACTTTGCCACTTCAAACCTCAAATAAAATTAATAAAGAATGTCACTTCAAAATTAACCCCTCCTCCGGCGTGAAGGCAATCGATACTAATCCAGTTTTAAAAATATCGACGGTTGTTGGTCGATATTTTTTCAGTACCGATGTTTTAACTTTAATCATCGATGTTTAGAAACATCGATGATTTATGGAACATTTGATGTACTTAACATCAATAATTTAAGTCGACGTTTCATAAGATCGATGTTTAGTGATGAGTGTTTGTACGTGGTTCGATTTTTTAATCGTGAGCATGGATGATTCGTTGGCGATGTCGCACCCGTAGGCTTCTTCGTGACGGCGCCGCCTCGCGCGGCCGCGGTTGCAGACGGCAGCGGGCTGCGCGCGCCGGGCGGCGCCTCCGGGCCGGGCGGCTCGCCGGGGCGGGGCGGTGGCGTCGCTGGGCGGGCGCGGCTTCTTCGGGCCGCCGCCGCCCTGAGCTCGCGCCGCCGCCGCCGCCGCCGCCCCGCCCACGTCGGCAGCCGCCGCCGCCGCCGCCGCGGCGGCCGCGTCGGCCAGCGCGCGCCTCGCCGCGCTGCACGCCCTGGGGCTGGCCGTGCCGCGGCCGGCGCACGCGCAGCCGCCGCAGCCGCAGGCACGTCTTTAACCCATTCACAATGAAACATAAGCATAAGCATGGCGTTAACATAAAATTAGGACTACGTCTACAAGTGGACTCATTCACAATGCGTTCGCATAAGCATAACACGTAAGACGTTAACTTAAGAGCTTGCAAGCTTCTGTGCTTATGCTTATGTCAGACATAAGGAATGAGCCAATCACAGTTCGATAACTCAAAATCGAGTATCGAAGTCGATAAGCGAACTATTCGTGTGCTGCGTGGTTGTGTTGGTCGTATTTGTTTTGATATCTCGAAATCGATTCTCATATCCAACCAATAGTAAACTAGAATGTTGTCATAGCCAATAGAAACTCTTATTTTGCCTATGTTTATGTTCGACATTGTGAATACGCCAACTCTTCGCTTATGTTAATGTCTATGTCTATGTGTTATGCTTATGTTTGTGATTGCATTGTGAATGAGCCTTTACTCTGTGCTTTAATGCCCCGTAGCGGGGACCAGATCGCAAGGGCTGAGGCTCTTTAGGGGGGAGATAACGTCCACTCGGAACCGAGTTACTCGGCGTCACACGTCGTTAGCTTCGAGATGAAAGCAATGAGTCGTTGCTTTGCCAGCGACCTTTGGGTGGGATTGGGCGTGGGGTCAGTTGGCCGGTCTCTGTGCAGCTGGCGGCGGATCCAAACCCATTGTATATAAAAGTCCAAACGGGTTGCATCAACCTCATGTCATGGTTGCTTAGATGGCGGCTCTCAAGTCAAAGCTTTAAGATGGAGGCAGCGAGGAGGCGGATTGGGAGCCCCGAGTCCCGGACCTTATCCGGCCGGCCCTAATT
Source organism: Teleogryllus oceanicus (assembly GCA_964035755.1). NCBI lineage: Eukaryota > Metazoa > Arthropoda > Insecta > Orthoptera > Gryllidae > Teleogryllus > Teleogryllus oceanicus. Next base: position 105,642,920 of record CAXIVR010000007.1, read on the forward strand.
GGGCACTTGGCTTCGTCATGGCAGAGGTGTGGGCAAAGAAGAGGGACTTGTCCAGGAGTATTGTGAGTGGCGGAATGTTTGCACTCCAGCCCTAGCCAGGAGAGCCAGCAGCTCTGAGCTGACAGGGCAGCCCGGCCCAGGTTCCCAAGAAGGATATTGGCGTTCCGCCGGGATCCGACTACCAATAGCCCAAAGCGTGCATGTTGGCCGCGGGGAGTGAGGATAAAACTATAAATGTCTAAGTGCCCACTCAGAGGATGTATCCTCTCTGTAACAAATAAACGAAGTGAAGAGTAGTAACTCACGCTGAGATTACGCTGTACTTCAATTGTTATTTATGCATCAAAGAAGATTGTACGGGTCTAATGATCCTTTCGCCCATGGCTTTTTGTCGCACGATATCATTAGAATCAGTGAACGTTCGTGGTACATACATATTTGATTTTAAACAAAATATTAATAATCCAGTTTCACTTATTAACTAGTTAATTTGACTCGATTTGCCTTTCATATTTCCCTCTCATAATTCTTTTTCGTAATTCCCACTATAAGAGAACATGTAACATCATTCAACTATTTTCATATGTCCCTCGTAACCACGATCATCTCGATTCAGGTAAGTTACACAGTGAATATCGAGCTCCGCATAAAAGGCAATAACACGAAATAAGGTATCAATAAAAAAGAAAATATATTTCTATTATTCCATTGCTGCTAGTTTCATATAGGGTTAAGATATACCACACATTTAACTTTTTTCCTGCTCTCTCCCTCTATTTCCCTCTCACTTTCTCACACTCACTCACTTGCTCACACCCTCACTCACTTTCTCACACCCTCACTCACTTTCTCACACCCTCACTCACTTTCTCATACCCTCTTTCCCACACCCTCACTCTCTCGGTCTCACTTTCTTCCTCCCGTCCTCTCTCTCTCTCTCTCTCTCTCTCTCTCTCTCTCTCTCTCTCTCTTTTTTATAACTCCTCTCCCTTTCTTTTATACTGACATTCACCCTCTCTAACACTTCCTCTCCCTTCTCTGTCTCTTTCCTCTCTTCTTTCTCTGTCTCTTCCTCTCTTCTTTCTCTGTCTCTTCCTCTCTTCTTTCTCTGTCTCTTCCTCTCTTCTTTACTCTGTCTCTTCCTCTCTTTTTACTCTGTCTCTTCCTCTCTCTCGATTCTTCTTTTTTCTTGTTACCAACAAACCTAGTCGTTTCCCTAAAAGTTATTTATTCCCCAAGTTTTTTTTAGGGATTTTGAATTAAGGCTTGTCATATTTTTATATCACGATTCGCTATTCTTGTATGTCTATTCTACCTTTCATTATGTGTTTCACGAGTGTATGGTGTTCGTGATGCATCATTGTACCACGCGTCCTAGCTTGAATGGATTCAGAACCCCTGGATCCCCTAACTGAGCTATGAGAAAAGTTCATAAATTCAATTTTCAGATACTTTGTTATGAAAACGGACTTTCGTAAAATTACCAAATTATAAATAACCACTCACGAAGAAGTAAATTATACTGTACTGATACATCTACCTTACTATTTTTCAATGCACTAGGAAGTGAAAGAAAATTAGCACCCTCGATCATGTAAGTAGGGACTGGTTAATACCCAGACTTCGAGGGAAATGCGAAAACATTGTAATTTAAATTGAAAGAAGACTACACAAACTCCGGCAATGAGAAATGGATCTACGGTTGCCTTAGAAACCTTGGGACTCAAAACAAATCCAAAAACAATTAAACAGTTTCGATTTTAAGGGAAAATGTCAATATCTGATTGTGTTATTTCGACTATCCTAATTCTGTGCCATCCGACAGAATTCTGAATCTCAGCGCGTCACTTCTTACAACTCAGCTGACGTCCCGCAACTGCAACTCTCCAAAGAAGAGTCCGCCCGACATAGAGTAACTTTTAGGACATTACCTTGCGGAATATCATTTTGGTTGATCCCGGGTTTAGGGACGGCACGGTTCCTTTGGTTCCTTTTATGATTCATTATTTCTATGTTAATAGTTGCGCGGTTCACTATAACAACTGAATAATTTATGTTCAATGTTAAATGAGAAGAAGTTACCTGATAATTTGTTGGCATGGAATTGTGAGTATTTTCGCATTTCAAGTCATCTTCAAATAGGTTTGTGTGTCTACTGAGATGGAAGGTATGAATTTTCTTAAAAGTGAGTGTTCCCTTTAAAATAAATTCTCTTAAAAGTGAGGGAGGTATATAATTCAGCGTGAGCGCCGGAGCGACAGCGGAGGTGCGAACCATGTCTCCAGAGCGAGGGCCGGAAGGCCCTCGCGAACGTAGCACGTTGGATTCGTCGGGTAGCGACGTGCGGTAGCACGTCGCGGACCAGTTGGTGAAAAAAAATGCGTTGGTTAAAGAATTGTGTAGGTTATAAAATTAAATTTGTAGCGTGAAAAATACGAATAATCAGTTCACTTAATGAGAGTACGTTGCTATGGAGATTTATACGTACAGGGGGCTTTGGAGCAAGGGGGTAGCTATTCTCCCGATCAACCTTTATTTTAAATAGTTATATTTATTGCTGTAATATCATGAACTTAACTACATGCGACTACTACGTATAAACAAGGATTCGATTCATGGAGTCGATTCTCTTCTAATGAACCAAATCAGTGAATCAAAAGAACCGTGCCACCCTAAATCGGATTTACCATATTTTTTTTCGATAATCTTGGTATGTAAAGAACTGTTGTGGATCAAAGTCATACTATGTTATTGCAGCATTTGTAAATATTGTTGTTTTTTTGTGAAAATGTTATTAATTTTATTTGTAGTTATTGAGCAGTGTGCGTGGTACTTTTAAGAAAACCATTTTGTGTGGTTTTGTTCCGTAGCATTTTTACATCTCCAGCTCATCACATAAATTCACAAAACATTCAAAAAAATTACGTGAAATTTCCAAATAACTGTTGTAATTCTAAGCTGTACTCAAATGGAAGGGAAAGAGACAAACTTAAAATTGATGAACTGGAAGAAAAGAAAAGGATATTTCAAGCATACTTTCCATAAAATAATGTTGCATTTCATTACCATGCACCAAGTACGTATTCGTAGATAATGTGTGCAAGTGATCGAACAAATTGTATATACGATAGTACCTAAATTCTTGCCACGACAAAAACAATCTCAAACGCTTCTTTTATTCGTGAAACTTTCTAAAACACGTGGCGAAGATGTAGCTACGTGGCAAATATCGTGAGATATCAGACGAAAAATTCTAATTCTTTTTCGAAAGCTGACAGGAAAGAAATATGTTACACGAGCGTCATAAATATATGAGCGTTTTATCTGTCAACTTAATGTAGACGGCGTTCCATGTCTCTCCTTTTTCGACTTGCACAACGCAACGGCGCAATTCAGTCTTATTACGACCCACGCCCAGCGCGAACTAGTGCCTAACCCCTTCCCTCCGTCTTCCCAGAGGCGTACGGTTGACGCGTGAGTCCATCCAATCTTGCCCCGCGCGCATTTTTTCCTCTATCACCAGGCCATTTGTCTTCCCGACCTCGTTTTCTCGCTCGCATCGAGGTCTCAATTCTGACCCTTCGTCACCTAAATACGACGCACTTCATCGACCTGGAAAAAGAGTCCTCTACGACGGGGCTACCCGCCAACAAGGCATTTCCTGTGGCAGAATGGTGTTTTTTGCGCGCGCCTAGGTTTTTATGAGGGCCGTTCGCTGGCCGTGCTCAGAAAGGGAAAAATTTGTATCAATATTTTTTCTTCTTCTTTGCAGAACCAATGTAACGAATTTAAAGTATGTTTTGAAGTCATCAATAAGTCAAATTGCACAATAGTTGTGAATTCAAAGTGAGAATTTGGGCTTCTTTTCGTTTGACTTTAACTTGACTTGGCCAATAAAATACTCGTTCGACGAATTACTTGTGAATCTGGTACAAGATAGTCCTAATTTATACGTATTATAAAGGAAATGCGAGCACTAATTCAACAGCTACTCGCACATACAAAAGGCTTAAACCAATACGAAAGTCAATGAAAAATCTAGAAACGAATCGATTAAGCTTCAAAACGTCGAATTCTGATCGGTTCAGGCAAAAGTTACGTTTGTTATTGTGAAGGCTCGTTTTTACGTCTAAACATTACTGCTAAGTTTACAGCATAGCGTTACGGTTAAGTTCTTATTGTGAATGAAGCTTAAGTAAGTAAAGAGAAAAAGTATCGCAATTTCATTGTCGTTAATTTCAAAAGAGATTGTCCGCGAGTAAATGCTTTTGAGTTTGTCCCGTCTGTTCTGCCTCGTCACATTGTAAAAAGGTATTGTTTGTTCATTTTTTCATTCAAAAAGGCAACATAATTTTGTATTGCGATGATATTTAGTCCATAATAAGTGAAGTATCTGGCATGACACTGGTAATTATTTATCACGATCATCTGTTAGTGAAGAAAACAAATGACTTCTATTTATAAATAGGATGTACTACCCCCTCTGTGTCGTTCCTCGCCTCCTTGCCCCTTCCCATGCGGGCTCGCCTCACCCGAGCTGACCCGCCCATGCCCCACCACGTCTGCCATGCCTAGATGCGTTGAGGGTTGCGTACCCTTCTTTTTTATCTTTATGACTTTTTTAAATTTTATTTTTTAACGATGATAACCCAGTCATTATACTATGGTTTTTATTCATCAAACTCTTCTGGAATTAACGTCCTCAACAAAGGTGAAAACTTCATTGGACTTCCATCAGTCGTTCTCTTGTTTTTGGCGGACAAAATGAAGACGCGAATCGGAACTTCGTTTTATATACTAGTTGAGGTTATGGTAAATATTCACACTCTAAAATTACAACCGTCATTTTGCATATATGTATTCTTAAATTATTATAACATAATATACACGTAACTACAGACATACAGACATTTGTATGTATTTTAGTCGATCTCTTTTCCCTATGATTCAATGTTATCATGGTAAAAAGAGACAATTTGTATTATTTTCTCTCATTCGCAACGTTATTTCTAAATTAATGAAAATAAATTTCAAAAAAGTATTTTGGCGACACTCTACAAGACGAAAACTTCCAAAACCAAAGGTTTACGGAAGCGTCGTATTTTGTCTTAGTTTTTTTTATTCTATTTGGACGTGATGTAACCTTCAAACAACTCACCTTTCATCTCTGGGTTCTGGAATTCAAACCTAGCCATTCCATGTATAATTTGCGATGGGCGAAACGGGAGGGACCTTCCGTTATTTCCGCCATGCATTGCACTACATCTTCATCATCATTTCGCTCAGAAACCTCTCTCAATTCTTGCATATTCATTTCGCTGGTTAAAAAAAAGCTATTTAATAACAGACCCGACTTACCGGTAAACGGAAGAACCAAAAATGAAAATCCTTATATAGTATTCGAGTAACATGCTTCCGAGCGTCACTCACGGTTAGACTCAATTCTGTCCATCAATCGAGAAAAATGAGGCGTCCTTCGTCGCGTCTCGGTCCCCTAGTAACTCATGATTTCTCTTCGGTTCCAACCAGAAGATTCTAGGAAATTTCTCCAAAAACGTGTTTTTTTTCGTTTGTAGCGCTGCGATCTACCGGTAACAGCACGAACCATGTGTCACAGCCTCACGACACCTTGGCGACGATTAATATAGGTCTCTTGATATTTTATCGCCCAGACGCCGTTGTTATCAGTATGCGGTGAAGTCGGAAAGAGAAGATTCAGCGTAGGAAGGGAAAGGATACTCTCGTTTCATAGGATAATTGTATTACGTGTAGCATATTGGATAGTGCTAATGGGATAACCCCTTTTGTAGGATGTTTTCAATTACAAAATTATATTCTACTATTAATCTATAAGAATGAAGCGGCATGTTCCAGAATAAGAGCTTGCAAATGTTCGTATTTTCTTCAATAAGGCGCTAGAAAATGCATCGAAAGAATGTACTCTTGAGAACAACTCTTCTGGGAGCGTTCGGATTAGATTTTACGGCAGCATATTCTGGGGTTAGTAGTGTCCGTAGCCCGAAACAACATTTGACAAAAACAGTTACAACCACATATTTTTATATGTAATATTAATTCTTAACAGATTATTTTTTATGTACTGTATTACGTCCAAAGATGAAAGAACCAGACAACTGTATGTTTAAAGTTTCTTTTTGTTTAGAATTTGCATAATAGAAAAACCAACTAATGAAAACATTGTTGAAAGTCTAAAACGTCAACGTCATTCACCTAACTTCCAGTAACGCATGGCTTCTCTCCTCCAGGACACCGAGCCCCGCCCAGCGGAGGGTCCGAAGCGGCCGCGGAACCCGTACAGCATCGAGGAGCTGCTGAAGAAGCCGTCGCGCGTGCACCCGTCGCAGCCGCCGGCGCCGGCGCCCGCCGCCGCCCCGCCCCCGCTGCTGCCGCCGCCGCCGACCTGCGCGCTGCTGCTCGATCGGCCCTGCGACTGCTCCATCGCCGCGGCCGCCGCCGCCGCAGCCGCCGCCGCCGCAGCCGCCGCGGCCGCCGCTGCCCGGCGTCGCCGCCCGGCTCGCCCCGCCGCCCACGGCGGCTCGTAGAGGCCTCCGCCACCGCCGCCCTGCCCTCCCTTCTTCGTCACCCCGCTGTTGTTCGTCCCCACCGCACAGCACCCGCGCAACGCACGTCCGCTCAAAGCACGTACGCCGCACCGAGGCAAGGCGCTCACACTGTGCGACGGACTCTCCAAACAGACATTTATGAGAGGATTGTAACGCTTGCCTCTTTCTGAATATCTGTGAGATTTACAATCATTAGTGTATTTGTTGTTATACACCTTACCTCAACTGTGTCGGAAATCCAAAAATGCAAAAACCTCATTTCTAGAATGAAAAAAAAACTCGAATTGTTTTGAGACTGTCTGTGCAGAAGATCGTAACGACACCAGTGACACAAAGTAAATGCAAATAAAAAGAAGCATTTATAATGTATGACGAAAAATATAGTAAGTTTTAAACTTCTAGTAATATTCATCTTAAATATTTCATTCTTGAAACATTTGTAAATCGAAAAAATGCACGTGGAAGAATGCGAGTTCGCCATACCGATCTAGGCTAGCTGATGTTGTTCAAATCCTTTCAGAAAGCCATCCCACGACGACATCCGAGTGAATCCATACGGAACTAAGAACTAGGAGTTGCGAACGAATGGTATTATCCGTGTGCGCTAGTGTGCTTCTTCATCTCTGAACGTGAGAGCGCTCGGGTGCAGAGCGACAGTGAGCAAGAGACAATAGTTTCAGTGAGAGAGACAGACAGACAAGAGTGTCAGCGAGAGAGAGAGAGAGACCAAGCACTCGCGCCACGCAGCGCCTTGCGCCGCTCGATGTCCTGTGTAGTCAGCGGAGCTTGTAAATAAAAGCTTGCAAAAGAAAAGAAGTCTGTTGCTTCCCCGCCCCCGCGGGGCCGCTGTCGCCACCGCCGTCGCCGCCTCCGCCGCCGCTGCTCGACGCTGTCATTACGCCGTAAAAACGCGCGCGCGCGGCCATCAAACGCGGACGCTGCGGCTCGTCAAGCGACGACGGCGCGGCGGAGGCGGAGGCGGTGGCGGTGGCGGTGGCGGCGATGACGCTGCGAGGTCTCCGAGCACCGCGCGACGATAAACCCTGGGCATCAGGGATGCCCAGTGTGGGCTGTGATAGCGACTGCTGCCCTCTTGGCTTCCCTGCGTCGCTTTGTCAACGTGTATTATGACCAAAGGCTTATTCCTGAATTATCCGGTTAATTTTTACATTATCCGAATTGAGGGATAAAGTCTGCAGTAAGAACAGCTTCAAAGCATGAAAGCGTAGGCTTCCGCAGCCGGAGTCAGTAACTACACTCTTATTTGAACAAAGTGGCTCTTCAAGATTACGATATGGAAGGAGAGGGGAACATCGTAATCCAATCGAGAGCTCTAATACCACAAAAATTCAAATCGTCTTACAGCTCCCGATTCAATGACAGTGTCCCCCTCTTCGTCCAGTTCGTTTTCCTTAAGTACCACTCTTTTTAAATTGGAGTATACCTTGCTGTCCGGGAGTCGCCGCGTCCTAGGCACAGAAATTGGCATTTCGCCGAGGAAGGTCGCAGCATGACGGCCTAAACGTTGGCCTCTGTACTTAGGAGGCAGAGTCTCCCGGACAGCCTTGTAGATGCATCTTCTAAGCATTTTCGAACTTTAGATAGACGAAGTTCACATTAGAGTACAACACGAGAAAAAGTAAGTTAATATGTGATAAACAGAGGTCAGATTGCTGGTGGGAAGGTTCTAAGACTGTACCCCGATTTAAATATAGTGGCACTCCAAGGTCACGAACTGAACAAAGGGGGGGGGCACCGTCACCCAATTGGGAGCTTCGTTACGATTTAAATGTTTGATATTAAACGATGCGCAACTATATTTAAATCGGAGTACAGTGAGAAAGAGACAAGTTGATGTCTTCAAGTTCCATAGAGTCAGTCTTAAATTTCACAATATTACCTAACCTAACTTTGCTAAAAATCTCACTTGAATCTTCACAGTTAATTTCTGAGTTGATCACGAGACTCCGCTCTTTATCGTTCGCGATTTACATAAAACAATCTTGAATCTGTTCAATTATTAATTTGCAACGCATTTTTACGCCAAAATACTTCTTGCGGACACAGTCGCATCACACTCGGATAATTATCTTACTTTATTCAGCGTCCTGATGTCAATAACATTAACCGGATGATATCGAAATGATCCGTTATCTTCATTTATACAGCTTTATCCTTACAGTCTACCTAATATGCGAATTTAATTCCCAACATTCGCAAACTTTCAGGCTTTAGGCGTAACGTATGTGGGAGTGACCGGGGATGGTTGGCACCAGTTGATAGATTTTGTTTTACTCAATTCCGGTTTAGTTTTGACAAGTCTGATTCATCAATGGAAACTACATTTATTAGGCTACTATAAGGTACTTTTTTTATTTGTGAATGTTTGACTGTCCAATCTTTAGAGTCATTATAAGTCATCAAGATGTGCCAACCATCCCAGTTAGGGTCGGTTGGCACACTACCTTCGTGAGAGTCTGGAGTAATAAATCAAGGTCAAAATTAATCATTTTTCAATGTTACTTAGGCAACTACAGCAGCCTTGGTAGTTTTAAAATGATGTATTTAATAATTAATCTTTAATTTGATTTAATCAGTCTAACTTCGTTTTAATTGGTTTTTGTCTTTCTTGGAACAATGAGTGGGTAACCTCATTTCACACTAAAGAGAACTCAAACTTGTGATAGACGACCAAGGCAAAGTTACATGTTTAAGTCACAAAGAAAGAAAAATAAATAAATCTTAAAAAAATAGATTAATGATAATTCTCTAGAAAAATAAACATCGCCGATTGATAAGAAAAAGTTAAAGATCTTACATGTCCTCTAGTAAGCGTCGTCCTCATTGTAAGGAGTGGAATTCTTTCCCCAGAGTCAGATTTCGCGTGGCTTGTTGTGGCCGAAAGAGAGGAATATAGCACAGCATCTAACTAGAAATAGTATTATGAAAAGTCATAAAGAAGTAAAAAAGTGAAAAAGATTCAAAAAGTTAGTTTCTGCTTTTGAAAAAATGTTACAAATGACTTATTTTTTGTTTATCAAAATGAGAAGCAACTACATCAGAAATTGCCAATACCTCACTAGAATAAATTAAAAATTGACTCTTATTAAGCAATCGATCATTTCAGAAACGGTAAGCTAATTTGGTCGTTGATTTTCACCTAAATATTCCAGTACTGTAGCAGAAAAAAATGAGAAACCTACAAGGTTATTATCTGTGGCCATAACTGACGCTTTTACCCTAGATGTAGATAAAAATATTAAAAAATAGTTTCATTTTGTGAAGATAGGTTAGGTTAGGTTAGGATAGGTTAATCATACTCAATCTAAGATTGATCCAATTGAAAAATGTCATTTCTCAATTGAAAAATGCAGCCCTGAAGGGAATTGTTCATTAAATATGGCCATAGAGGTGACGAGGGAGGTCGGAACTAAAAAGTACAGGAAAATCAAGTGTTTAAAGGTTTCAGCTGAAAAAGAGAGAGAAAGTAAATCTTTCCTTGCTAATATTACAGGAGACAATCAATGACCTACGAAAGTTTTACTCACTAAGCTCTAAAATACATCACGGTTTACCATCGTTGCACTAACCATACTGAAACGTATATGTCCTTTAGATCTTGAAGGACATCTGACACAGCGCTATGGTTTACGGAAGTAGTGGTCGAATGATAACCAGACTCTCTTACCAGCCATCGATCGGGCATGCCGCCGGTCTCCTTGATTATACAGAAGGCTACCAGGTGGCTGAAATATTGGTAATCGGACCTTGGGCGCGGCGTCGTCCGGGATCCCACATCTACCATATTTTGCATTGTCTTTACCATATTTACCTATACTTCGATTAAAATATTAAGTCCGTTGACATTTCATCAGTTGTGACGCTGTCAACTAATCGAGAGCTTAAACGTCATCGTAGTGACATTTAATCTTCCGATTGGTTGACACCGACATAGCGAACGAAGAGTCAACGCATTGAATGTTTTTTTGAAGTGTTCACAGCTGCAGCTCCTACTGTGAAACATCACGATTGCCCTAACCCCTGAAAGAGTGTTTGTCTCGAAAATCACGTGACTTTATAAAGTCATGGCTACCTAGTGTTGGTACTGATTGCGACCTATCTCTTTGTGTTCCTTGCTATCCGGGGACACGCCTCGCCGGTGCATGGTTCCTGAAGGTGAGAGGAATATCGAAATGTCTAATCTTAAAATTCAGGCACTCAAATCTTGTCCGCTGCCCATCTTCAACATAAGTTGTCTTTTGTCTTTTTTAAAGTAGCTTCACATGGCCTCCAACTGTTTCTGACTTCCATTTTGTCTCCCAGACACCGATTCAGCAAAGCAGTCAGATTTATTCATTTTTTGTGTGATTCCTTGAATACGAGATCTGATTAGAACGGATATTGTCGAATTTATTTTTGTAGAGTTCCTACCACGGTTCATTTATATGCTACAAGTGATGATTTTGCGCTCTTTTAAAGTCCACCACCCTCTGCCTGCTTTGAAGAAAGCCATTGTGCTAATTCCCACAGCACTGTGACTGATTGACTCTCAAAATGTGAACTGGTCTTCAATGCGTTGTTCCCCGAAAGCATATAACTTCAACATTTTTTTGCTTTCCTCTTCACATTCATTTTTGGTCTCAATTTGCATAGGCTACTCTTTGAACACTTGCGGTTGATCCAACACCACCAAAAGATTGTCTCTAAAAGAATGTTTCCTAATTGAGGCGGCGGTAGAGTTCACTAGGGTTGGCTCCTTAACGACCTTCTGACTTTCAGGAATTTTACTTCCCGGTAACGCCGCGTCAATTCGAGAACCTCGATGCGATAAGACGGTCAAAACGCTGACCAACCAACCCGCCACGCAAGTAGTCTGAATGTCCATAATGTAAAAGTGACTCCGGTCGCAGTAAACTCTCCACCTCTTGTAAATTTACCTATACATCTCTTACAGTTATAACTGCACTTGTGTCGCTTGCCTCAGCACCCCTAGAAGAGATCTGCCTCGGCTGCATAAGTCATTAACGCCCGGGGAACTGCGTAATAGAGTCGCAGACAGGGCTGACCAATGGCACTAGATGCACCTTATTTTCATGCCATGGCGGTTTCATTCACCCAGGGGACTCCTAGAGTGACAATTTCATTTACCCTAAATCCTAAAAGTGTTTCAACTACAGTCATTATCGCTCATGCGTAATAGAATCGGTATTTTGCAAAGCTTTTCCCACAGTTCACATGGCCATTAAATGAGTTTCCATTCATGCACATTGCGAATTTCATTCCAATGATTCTTCATCTGAGTTTATTCAGGTTTCAATTACCATGATCATTCACAACCTATTTTATTTAGAACAACCTCTCTCGCATAAGTCATTGCAACTTTGGATTTTTACTCAATGCTTCATAAAAAAATTATAGAAATATTAATAAAGCTACAGAATTTCGTACACCGACGTTTCAAAAACTTTCGCGTGATTTGCAACATCTCGAAGTTCAATTTTAGGTATTTAACAACGTCGTGTATACGTTCAGTTTATGCAATGCAAAATATTTCAGTCACGGCGAGAGAAACAAAACTACATGAAAGCCGCGATAATCCGAGTAATTGAGGCAAATGTATCTCGAACTCAAAAATTCGATTTTACTCAAAAAGGGAAAATACATAACGGAAGCTTCAAAACAATTAAAACGAAATAAATTTAACGTGCAGATACTATTAAAGTTGCAGATACATACGTACATTAACATACATTAAAGTGCTTACAGTAGTAACGCACTGTACAATGAACAAAAAAATGAGCAAGAACCAGTCACACAATGCAGCTGGCAGACTGACACTGACACCGAACGCCGCACACATGATCTTTAATACAGTGTTGCCAACCCGTCAAGAGTCAGCTCTGGATTATAGCCGCTTGTTTGAGTGAGTTGGCGAACATCAGGCTTTTTTTTCATCTATGATTGCACGGAACCTCCGATTGGCGAGGTTCGGATTAACGCGACTCAACTGAAGTGGTGCTACAACTCATACTTTCGTGCATTTTTTCTAGTGGCGAGGTCAAATGTCAAATTTGAATCTCTTTTCAGAGAAGACTTTTGAGTTAAGAAAATTTGGCTTCATTGGAAATCATTTGAAGTATTTCGACTCACAAATGCAATAATGTACGCAAATCGCTTGAAAAATAAATATTCACGGCGTGAGATATGTTTTTTAAAAAATTACAAAAAAATTGTGTAAGTTTTTAAAAAACAAAAGTTTCAAATCAATGAAAGTTCTATTGATGTCTTGTTGTTTAGTTCATTTAGCACTCTCCGTCCAAAAAAATGAAAGAAAACGTTTTGGAGACGTTTTTGAGAAAATGGCGTTTTTTTGCGTCACTAAAAATGGAGCTCATTTCCACAGAGTTTTCGGTTTTCGAGAAACTTTATAAGACATTATTTGAAGTACTTGCTATAACAAATGCAATAACGTACACAAATCGCCGGTATTAGTAAAACCGCTAGTCCTTGGCTGCACATGCCATCAACTTCGGTACCAACCGTAGTTTGCTTTACACCGACCTCGTCCTCCGACTTAACCGGAGGCATATGACAGAAAATCACGGTTGTAAAAGAAGATTTGAACCAAAGCGAGTCATACATACGGAACACCTTGGCCAGGAGCATACAATCTAGCGATTTCGGCTCAATGGACATCCGGCAATCAGGAATGAAATATATGCTTATATGTTTAATTTAAGATGTCACCGAGTATTGAAGAAACTAAATTTGCAAAAGAATGATTGAGATAAGGAAACAAACCTTTGAATATGACTTTCATTTTTGGAACAGTGAGCTCTAATGAGTTAAGTTTGGGCAGGAGAGGCAGGTCAGTAATTCACAGAGTTGCATCTCTGTAGGGGCCCTAAATTTCCAAAAACGCGTTTTTTTAATCTGTCACGAATATTCCATACTGATACATTAATAACACCAAAATATTAGCTTGTTGAAAAAGATTGTTTTCTCATTTTCTTCATTTTTCAAATACAAGGTCCCTTTTTTTCCAAATTTGAAACCAAAATCGGAGGAGATTAATCCACAAGTATCTCGAAATGAAAATTGTTTTCTCCAAAAAATCACTAATATTTCAAATCCTTTTGCAAATGATAGATCATTTTATTTCTAATATCGTGGTTGCAGTTTTCTTGGGACCAGCTGACAACGAAAACTGCAGTGAATTAGCAGTTTTTAAACAACATTGTAACGAATAACATACGAAATACATACCAGGCTTTTTCAAAATTTTTAGCCAAAACACGGAAGGCAGTTTACACGCAAGGGTGGCCTGAATTCGAGAAAATATGGTAGTAAATTAGTTTTATAAAGTTTCGTCCCAATTCTCTAAGTTAACTTGGACATTTTTAACTCGGCTAAGGAAAAAGTTCTGTCTTCTGCCAGAAAAAACTTCAGAATGAAGATATAAAAAAGATTTTTACCGACGTGTACCTCAAAACAAGTCTTTTAGCAAGACGACTAAACATGACGAATCGATCCTTGTGAAGGGTGTCGACGCACGAGGGAGCCAATAGGCTGCGTTCGATAGCGTCGTTTTATCGAAGCGCCCCGGCAGAAAGAAACATTTGACGTGTAGTCCGTGTAGTCTCTCGCCGATGAAGGCCAGAGACAAAACGTTTCCACGGAAGCGATGCTCGATTTTTCTTGTCTCGGACGCGCAAACATCGCTTTGGAGAATCCGTCACGCGCTGCTCATCTGTTTTTCTCACACGCGACGTTTTTCATGCGACCGGGGCCAGCGGTGGTTCAAACGAATGGAGAGAACTCAACACAATCCTGTTTCCTTCTGTAGTACCTCTCTAACTTAAGACTGAAGCTGCTACAGCTACAAGAGTTGTGCGATGCCAATAATAGTGGAGTATTGCCTTTCGCGTTCACGTTTAAAGATCGTTCAACAAATGCTTACACAAAAATCGATGTCGCCACCTGTCCCTCACCTCCCATAATTCAATTTCAATACAGAATCTTTACCCTTCAATGTACGTACACACAATTCATCTATTTGCAATTGAATTAATTTCTTAGTAGTGGCTCAATAAAGCACATATTTCTCGCAATATTTCTATATTTGCAATTTTTGAAAATTTAGAGTTCAACGAAAATGAGACTCGCCTAATTCTTTTAAAAGTTCCTTCTTCAATTCGTGGAAAAAAATTGAAGAAAAATTTTGAGTCTGTCGAGAACATTTTTTTTATAAATTGCATTAATTTGAAGCCAAATTCACGAAACCTACTCTTTTTTTTTTAAACTGTTAATTTTTTAAAGCACTGATTTTTTACAACAGACTTTGTCTAAGACAAAAATCTCTATCTTGAGTTTGAAGTTTTGAAATGTTAACTTTTTGCAATTTTATTATTTGCATAACGGGAGTTTGTCGAAAATGAGACTAGCACCATATTTTTACCATCCCTTGATACATCTTCCTACAACTAGAAAATTGAAGATATAAATTTTTTCTTCAAGTAAAATTCTTTGTCCTCGTTAGTTCTTTCATTTACGCCATGTACGTTTTTTTGAAAAATTTAGTAGTTTTCGCGCAATATCGCATGCAATATGTACATTATTAAAAATAACAGAAACAATATTTTCTCGAAAACGGCTCCAAATTTTGTCTTTAAACTTTTGGTAGGGATAACGCAAAATGTACCCTTGAAGATGACATAAACGCCATATTGCCCTATTCTGTTTGTGTCTTTTTTTAAAAAATTACAAAAATGTTACTTTTTGATTTGTTTCTCACGTAGTTAATATTTACTTAAGCGGCAGCTTGTTCACACTATTGTGTTTATGATTACATATGCTGTAAATAATGTCATATAAAATTTCTCGAAAACACAACATTTTTCTTTTAAAGTGAGCTCAAATTTGAGAGTAATATTTCTGTTCTAATATTAGGAAACCGAGAAATTGAGAAAATGCCAAAACAATGTACTTTGAGTGGCGATAGATGGCAGCTAGCTAGTCCACACCAAGGGAAATTAGAAAACTTTACTATGAGGAATTCTGTCATTCTATATGGCTAGTTTTTTCTTAATTTAGCAACTGGATTTATCCTCTTTTTTGTTATCGGAGCCTGGCAATAATTTTTTCTGCTGAAAATCCACCGTTTTTTTGCGCTTTACATAACTTTCTCTATACTACGAATATTATTTCGTTTATACGTACGTATACGAGAAAGTAAATATCAGTCCTTATGTGCAAGTTTCTGGAAAAAACGTATTTTTCGTTTGAAATTTTTGCAATTTTTTAGTGTTTTGTGTTTGAACTGTATTCTAATTTTGAAAAAATTCAATACATTCAAAAACTGCTCAATAATTTTCAATTCAATACATTTTTCAAAAACTCTCAAAATGTTTTATTCGAATTCTTTTCACAGATAGATTAAGAAACGCTTAAAACAAAGGTGTAGGTCTCATTTTCGTTTATCTCTCCATATTTTCTAAAATTGCAAACGAGCTCTATATTGCAAATTGCAATATTGAGCTTAAATTTGGCTTTAATGGGCTATGGCAGTATAAGACGGAGTCGAATGCCTTTGCTAACAGCACGACTGCAGCGTGGTTTGGTCTGATGAGTCCCGATTTCAGTTGGTAAGAGCTAATGGTACAGTTCGAGTGTGGTACAGGTCCCACGAATTCACAGATTCGAGTTCTCAGCAAGTCACTGTGCATGTTCGTGGTTCCTCCATAATAGTTGTGGGCTGTTTTTACATCGAATAAATTGGGTTCTTTGGTTCAAGTGAACCGATTGTTGAGTGTAAATGGTTATGTTCAGCTATTATAGTCATTCATGGACTTCAAGTTTCCACAATGGATGTTTTATGGATGACAATGCGTCATGTCACCATTTCACAAATGATCGCGATTGATTTGAAGAACGTTCTGGACTATTCCTGCGAATGATTTGTCACCAAATCGCCATATATGAATCCCATCGAACAGTTATGGGACATAATTGAGAGGTCAGTTCTTGTATAAAATCCTGCACCGGCAACACTTTTGCAATTATGGACGGCTTTAGAGGCAGCATGGCTCAATATTCCTGCAGGAAACTTCCTACAGTGTGAGTCTACGCCACGACGAGTTGCTTCACTTCACCGGGCAAAAGAAGGTCCGACACGGTATTAGGAAGTATTCCATGACTTTTGTCTCCTCGGTGTATATTAATGAGACAAATATCGTTTTAACTTATCTTATGTAGTCTGACTAATCATAATCTAATGATTTCTTTTTGACATTTTTAGCTCTACAAAAACTACATTTTACCATATTCTATATTTTAGTTTTAGCTTGTGAACGTGATTCTTCCAAGAGGAACTGTTACAATACATATGAAACACACGTCAATAAATCCAATGTGAATATGCTACCTCAAGAAGTATGCACCTTTCATCACTCAACTTTGTTACATCTCGTCCCAAAAAACTACACTACGAAAACACGTTCACACATTTCTTGAACAAATCGAACATTTGCACAAGGGTTTCATAAATAAAAGTGACCCTTAGTCCTAGGGAAGCAATCCAGTTTCCTATTCCTTCATTTTCCCCAGATACACGTATGAAGCGGCTATCCACAAACGGGTTCACATCGTTTTCCTCGTCACGCGAAAGGAAATCCTCTCCTGGATGCTCGTCTGGTCGGGGCCACAGCGCACTCCTCAAAGAGGAGAAGCTCATCTCCAGACGCAAATTACTCAATCTGTGGCTAACGACCGCGCGACAAGACCTCGGACAATTTGAGCACCCCGTCGCGCCCCCCTGTCCCCTGTGCCACAACCACCGCCGCCACAGCTGCCGTCTCCACCGCCACTGCCACTACCGCCGCCATAGTCCCACCGTCGCCCCGACGCCGCCCCGCCCGGCTACCGCCGCCGCCGCCGCCGCCGTCGCCGCCGCTACCGCCCATGGGCGGGAGGCCGCTGGGGCGGGCTGGCGGGTGGGTGGCTGGCTGGAGACGAAAGTGCCTGGCGGCAGCTTGTCCTTTGGGTCCTTTTTTGAAGGCGGCGCGCGGGTGGTCTGGCAGCGTGGACACTTCAACTAGTGGGCGCCCCGTGTTGCGCGATAACGACAGTTGCCAGAACTTGGTTGCGCCCGAGTTGGGTGAAGTCACACGAAGTTGCTTTCTGTGGGAATTTCATTCGGAAATTCTTGTAATTTGATAAGTGAATTGTCTTCTTTGAGCATTTGATGCGCAGAGAAACATTCTCAACTACCTAACACCATGCAATCATTTATATAACTCCATTACTTACACTAAAGAGTGGATCCTTGCCGCATCTATAGAAATGCGAGAGAGAGACGGATGGACTTTTGGATATACTTAAAAGTACTTTTGGATAAAAATGCGTCGGAAATTAAGCGGTGCACACTGATGATTGATTTATGTAAATCGCGTAAGTCTACGGCCGATCTCGCCGCTAATTTCGAAATGCGTGATATAAGAGCGTTACCTTCGCTCAAAAAGTATTTTGACGAACTGTAAGCTTCAAAACTGTATAAATTTCTTAAGATAGTGGGATTTCATATATCCTTTTTTCTCAAAAACAATAAATTTCTACACATCTGTAGGCACTATGTGGTACGTCAGGGAATATACAATAAAGATAGTCACGAGCAAGTGTTAAGAAGGAAGGAGCTACGAAAAAGCGGACTCCAGGCATAAGGTGGGAGTGAATGACATCATAATTACATTCAAAATCTTTAAGTCAAGTTACAAAATAAATTTTATATCACCACTTTAAAATTTCCTTGCCTCTCTCAAAATAAGGAATATGTTACCGATAGTAACCTCAAGAGGATACAGAAACCGTTACCATTGCCAAACCATCACGGGTGCTGAACTGGAGTTCGGCGGCTTTTGTGGTTTCCCTGCAATTGATCACAGGAGTGCTTGGTTATTTTCACCCTTTTGTTGCTGTTTAAAAACTGAATAATTTATAATTATTATACTTTTTATATCTTGTTTAACCAGATCCGTGGGATTGACACTTTACAGGTGAGATTTGGTTTACTACATATATTACACCAGGTACAGATGCACTTCTGGGGCCCGAAAGCACGGGCAACTGCAATTGAGAGCACCACTACCCTAATTCTGAGCGAGGACATTCCCACTGGGAACCTCTTTGTCGACTATTATCATTGTTATGAAGTTGAAGGGGAGAGGATATTAAGATAAATGTGAGAAGTGAGATAACTATTCCTTTAGGTTATGGATGACGAACAGATTTTTTGGGAGACAGGATTTTATTCTTGTGGAAGCAACGCTGGTTTGACCGAGGTTGAAGTGACTAGTGCAAGGTAGTGATGTCAAGGTCGATGCGGGAGTCCGTGGCATGGATAAGACGAAACCACCCCTCCTCACAGTTGATCACCTCGCCACAAGAGAGCAGTTGGAACTCAAAATTGCCCTGAACGCTTTTACGCTTTAAGCATGAAATACGATAAGGTGGGATTTCGATAAATAAATTTAAGAACGTTTGTTGTTAGATTTTATTTACATTTTACTTTTATTCCTTTACATTCACTCTTATGTTTCATTCCATAGTATTTTTGTATGATATACGTCTCTCTTTGAAGTAATTGATTACACACAAACACTTTGCATGGATACCAATATTTTCACACAGGAACGCTTCCTCAAAATCTGGACCAAAATATTTTAAATCCCTTTAACATCCTGATGCAGGTTTCAACACCACCATCACCATCGGACTACAACGGCGTTACTACTAACAGTTTCCTTTCCCGTCGGTAGTTGCGTGGCTCAAGGCATGCAACGGTGCCATAAATCGTGCCACTGCCACCAGTACGAGACCTTGACATCATTGAATGTGATCATTTACCAAGTAACAATTACCAAAAAATATGTATTTGCATACAAATCCGGGCTCTAGTTATGAATACGAGTGTGGGACCAGCTGGTTGATAAGAGCGATGGCTATATTTTCAAGACTTGGCGTAAATCAGTGGAGAGAGTAAGTCTGACGTAGAGATTTTTTAATTATTGCATCGACTCCACCCGCGTCTGTGTGGGAGGACCTAACCGCTCTGTGAACAGTGAAACCTGTAAATTTAATTTGGTTTTTAGAAGCTAGATCTATATAATACGTGATTAATAGGAAATTATTTTCGGGAATTATTCCGTTCACATTCCAGTTTAGGAGGGTGAGAGAAGCAATATTATTATTGATTATATTGAGTGTTATTAAATTGAGATAAATATGGAAGGCGAGGGCAATTTGAATTTGGTTGTATATTATGGGTATGAGGGCTTTAATTACCTGCTTCATTATTTCTGAGATTTTGCGTAGTAAAAATCTGTATTGAAATCCTACTTTCATATTTTTATGCATAGTGCCCGTGTCAGGGATATTCCCGAGCACGTAGGTCTGGCTTTGATTTCCAGTGTTGCACAAACACTATTGTTTGGACACGTTTTCTACTCTGGAATATATTGCAAAACTTCCCTACTCTGGAGTATATTGCAATAATGAAAGATCTTCTACATGCATTCGTATTCACAAGAACGCTTGCAAATTGCTGGCCAGTTGCTGGGTCGCGGTGCAGACAGACTATCTTACGCGAGACACTAAGGAACTTCCATCGGTCAACTTCACAAAAAGAACTCATCAAAGGTACGTTTTCAAACACGCGAAATTCATAAAATTAAGTTGCAACTAAAATTAACGTGCAACACAAAGACAGAATGGTATTCCTGCCTCGATCGCCGCGGAGCGCTCCTCAACACTCGAATTCCCCACCCATTTAGTTGCGTCACCAAAGGCCGTACGTACACCCGTGTTAAAGCGAAGGGCCAAAGAGTAAATAGTAAACTCAGTAATAGACCCAAGAGCGGAGAAGAGGGACTGGAGATAACACTTAACAAAGTCAGCAATCGCTCTTTTGAATCCATTGTTGTATGCGGAGATTTTAACATTGATTTTCTGGTCGAATCTTGCGAGAAAGAAAAGTTTTTGAATGTAATTAATTCCATCAATTTAGACATTACAAACTATACGGAGAAAATTATGGTCAATTTGGCCACGATGCACAAATTCTTACCATTTTAAGAAATACGATAACTGACACAATAAATAATACACGTATGACTAGATTGTTTACGAAAAGTAAAATAAAATTATTCATTGATTACTTGATGGGATCATGGGAAGCGTTTATAATACTGTTGATAAAACAAAAAATTTTAAAAAAAAACGCATAACGTATCTCAAGATTTACTCATCTACTTTAAAAAATACAAATCATTGTTAAAAAAAAGTCATAAGACAGGCTAAAATCATGAAAAACGATCAGGATATTTTGAACTCGAATAACAAAACAAAAGCAATGTGGAATATAATAAAAATACGACCAAATCAACTAGAAACCTTGTAGAGAATGTTGTCTTAAAATATGACGATATAAATGTGAACGATCCGGCAACAGTGGCTAGTCTCTTTAACCAATACTTTTCGAGAATTGCTGCCGATCTCACTAGGGGTCTTCAGCCACAAAATTCAATAACAGACAGTTCACCCAAAATTTTAGACACGATGTTCGTATCCGAAACTTCTTCCTATGGAATTCTTAAAATAATTGGTAAACTAAAAAATAAATATTCGTCTGGTTTAGATGAATTCCTGGATTCTTTGTTAAAGACCTGTGCGTATGTCATTATACACCCGTTAACTCACACATTTAATGCATTCTTATCCACCGGAACGTTTCCAGATATTTTCAAAACAGCTAAAATTAAGCCGCTCTTCAAAAAAGGCAACAAAGATGAAATTCAAAATTATCGGCCCATTTCTCTATCAGTTTTTTCAAAAATATTAGAGAGACTTTTTTTACGTACGAATGGAAACCTTTCTCACTAAACACGACGTGCTTTCAAATTGCCAACATGGATTTAGAAAATCAAAATCAACGGAAACAGCTATAATTTCTTTTTCTTAAAGATGTCGCCTCATCATTGGATCAAAACGAGGCACCTATTGGATTATTTTTAGATCTCTCAAAAGCTTTTGACGTCATTGATCATGATATTTTACTTTCAAAATTACCTGCATATGGAATTCGTGGTATTGCTCTAGATTGGTTATGTTCGTACCTTAAACAACGATCTCAGAGAGTTGAAATACCTTACTGGAATGATGGAACATTACGTACGCACCTTTCCGACTCTTTGCCCATTGCACGTGGAGTTCCTCAAGGATCAATTTTAGGCCCTATTCTGTTCCTACTTTACGTAAACGATAGGCCCTCGACGATTCGAAACGGAAGAACAGTTCTCTTTGCGGATGATACGAACATCCTTTGCAATAAAGAAACCGTAAATAGTAAAATATCACATGTTTCAAATTGGTTCCGAAATAGCTTGCTTTTTTTCCTCCTCTTCATTCATTCAAAATTCAAATAGTATATGACTTAGTGTGGGGATCACAGAATTTTGAAAATGTGCACACAATTCAATTCTTCCCATAGCACGTCATATGCAGTTTTGACTGTTTTTTTATTTTTGACGTAAAATAAATAAATAAAAGAGCGTGGTGCAATCCCTGGGAGTTACCTAGCGCTGAAGAGAGCACCAGTTGAACGCTCATTGGTTTCAAAATGATTTCTTATACATTGTATTGCTTCAATATCTTTAATATTGAATGTCATTGAAAGGAAACTGTATTTTTCTAAGATATTAGAAGATATTTTTTCGATTATCTGGGTGTTGTGCAACCGTGCAACCTAAGCGCAAGTTGCTACAGGATTAGAATACAATTTTTTCACATAATTTCCTTTCACTTGAATGGAAACGTTATCACCTAACTCCCAGGTTACCTTATTAACAAGCGTTCTAAGTTCGTTACTTTATGGCAGAAAATTCGGGGTGTTTTTTACATTTAAGTCTCATTAGGGTCAGTTGAGAGATGGGAATTTTCCTCGGTAATTTTATGTCTCTTGTCAGAGCTCGGCAAGTCTGTTCTTGGTAATTACACTCATTTCGTCGGCAGGCAGGTTTGGGCAGTATTTAAATACTTCTATTTGAAATACTCGTTTTAAATCCATTTTATATTTGAATAACTGTATTTTTAAGTTTTTTGGACATGGATTTTGCAGAATTATTTAAATACATGTCCAAAAAAACTCAAAAATACAGTTATTCAAATATAAAATGGATTTAAAACGAGTATTTCAAATAGAAGTATTTATATACTGCCCAAACCTGCCGGCAGGAGATGTAGCCTTGCGCTTGGCGTCGATTACCTGGTGTTAAACGAGAGTGCGCTTACTAGGCTCTGACCTTAATGCCGGAGTGCTGCTGTTGACGGTTGTCGCGAATAGTTGTTGAAGTGCTGAGTAGACAGTGGGCCGTGGTGCCCCCACGGGGACCGCATAGATGGGCACTGCGTTACACTACGACGGGCACGAGGTGAAGTTTACCACTGCACTACGTATTTAAGACCACGCTCTGGATACTAATCGACTGCTCGTAGCGAAGCGACGCGAACAGCGCTGCGGTCGGTGCGAGAATGCGCGGCCAGAAACGTGATCTATCCCTCAATTATTTTTTAGGGCTTTTATCCAGCCGACAGCCGGTTACCCTTTACGTCCCGATGGGACGCATATTCGACCATACACTAGACACCAACGCACTTGTGGGCTCCTCTGATCTGGGGTCAGCAGAACGCGAGGCCCTCCGCGACAACACATACATACAAAGACAAGAGACAAACAACCATGCCCACGGCGGGACTCGAACCCGGACCGAAGCGCTGAGTCGGTACTCGCTCTTAGCCACCTCGGCCATCCAGGTCAGAATCCCTCAATTTAAGATCTTTAAATCATTTCATGCACATTTTTTCGTAATATTGGTAATTTTATAGTATTTCTGAGCTAAATATTGAGGTTTTTAGTTGGGATTTACAATCTATTGTATATCAATTTTTGGAATAATCTTGTCAACTAGCTTCATGGACGAGAGGGTACACCACTAGCTTAAGAATTTGAAGGTCAATGCTTCATTCCCGACATCACCAGGAAACTTTTTTTATTCAAATTTTCCCGAGCAGAGAAAAGTGCGTATATTAAGTGGCATATGTTCAATTTTCATTCAAATCTATGAAGTGTCGAAAATGACAAATACGAATCACTTGCGGTTTTTTTGCTAAAGAGTATAGTTCACGAATTGACTGATGAATGATAAGGATTCAATTTCTAATATTATAATATTACGATCTGCTACAATTAATACGACGTAAATTACGAACAATTAATACAAATTGATACATATCTATCCGCTACAATTAATACGAGAAAGTATGTGTTGTAACACCATTAGTTGTAATTCGTTTTAACCCATTAGAATGAAAGTTGCTCAATAGGTCTGTACACACGGCGACGCAATGCACGTCGTGGAAGTAGAGATATCTGTGCACTCGAGGACCATTAAAGTGCCAGCAATGCCCATGAAAAGGGAGACCCTGTGAATACCCAGGAAGCAATCTATGCATACTATCGCTTTTCAGAAAGCATCAGATGGTCTGATGCAAAGTAGTGAACGTAATCGTCCATAACATTGTTTTTGCAGAGTTAGTAATTTCTTTCATTCCTTTTCTTCTGGGCTTTCTTACCCAAACTTCTTTTTTGTTCCGATGCTACTTGTCGAAAAGCTAGGAAGTCGATGTTTTTGAGGTGGCATTCAGTGTCTCTCTCCTCTCTGGCGTTGGTCGAGTGCACATATTTCTCGGGGTGGGAGTGGGGCAAATTAATAATCAAAATACATACACTTTAATTGCCAAAAGGAGAAACATACATGGACCAACCTGTACAAGAATGTCAAAAAACACAAAGGAGCTGCTCTCACGATAATGTACACCACATGGCAAAATGATGAAATAGTGGTTTTTAGTACAAGCTTTTCTTATTTGAACAGATGTAAAATTAAAGCAATTATATTGCAACTCAGGTACCACCAGATCAGCAATCTTTTGCAAAACTCATCAAACCGCTTGGAATGGATTAATTATAAATTCAATGGATGGCCCTAGAAATGAGAAAATTTTAATGTTATCGCGTTTTACTTGAACTGAAAATTCAATGATCGATTTTTCTGACGCACAAATGCCTCTATCACTAATTCAATGCACATATTGATACGATACTTTTTAAGAGCCTCCAAACGGTATGTGAATGTGAACGACATACAGGCATGTGAACGACTTACAGGTAAATGTCATCGACGAAGTGCTCTCCTAACAAAATAAAGGGGAGTGTTTATGAAAAGTTTGAAATGGAGTACAAGAAAAGATCATTATATTAGCAAATCATAGGACTAGCAATTGTGTGTGTGATAAATGTCATTTATTTCTGGAGCACTTGCAAGGATGTCCTCCCCTTTCCTGGGTAGTTTACAGCAAAAGTGGCTTGCTTTTCTCTTCTACTGTATGAATGATCTTAGGGTGAACTTGAGAGATGACTGATGATATTGACTGTTCAAATTGGATAATGTTTGATGATTTGAGACGTCAACACAACCAAAATATGCAGGTGAAAACACTCATGCCTTTCAGGGATCTCGACCGAAGGCCTGCGGCTCTGTGTACTTGGCGACTAATCCAAGCATATGTCACTTAGGCTGGTAGCATAATTGAGATTTTAACGTATTTAATCTGTAACTTCCATTTTTAGAAGCACTTGAATATATTAACCTTACATACAGAGGTATAGCTAAATTATTATACTAAATATTTTTCCTTCACTTAATGGATTATAATGTGTCCTGGAAAGCACTTGACAAATGAAATGGTTTGAAGTGTTATCTCTGTTAATGGTGCAATGAGGCACGACACTAAGATCCTGAGGAACCAATTTCCTCAAATAAATGAACGGTTTGGAAAACCTCTCTGCAAATTCATGCATGATCAAACAATATTTACGCGATGCAAGAAATGTTCTCCACAGAGCTCTTGAGTATTCGATTTCTTCGCTCAGAAATTGTGATGTCAGTCATCGCGAGTGTGTAATCTGAGGTTCCTGTGACGTCTGTCAGCACCATTGTCGATTCGGCCGATTTAGCGATTACTAAACAACATAACTTACCTGGAAAGAACCGTCCAAACTAAAAGTTTGCAAGCTGAGTTCACTTGAAAGAAAGGAAGAAGCCACGATTACATCAGTAACATAGCCAACAGCTTGAGTTATTCATCTGAACTAGTTTTGATTTTTTTTAAATACGTCATTTTTCTTTGTGTTTAGAGCATTTTAAAAACATTATAAGAGCATTTTATTGATCATTTTAGCTATTTTTAGGCCATCAAAATCCGCCCTGTAATTATGAATAAGGGAATGTTTATTGAATATTAGAAACCAGTACACACAGTTCTCGCCAAGATCTACGGCCCCAAATCCATTTTTGTCTCATTCAATATCTCTAGTTTAACAATTTCTCCACCTCTGCTGCGCAGCGTCTGAATTTAGCGCAGCGCTTCATGTATCACTCGCTGCTGCCTCTCTGCGTTGGGGCAGCAGCGCTGAGCCGGGTCGCGCCGCGCACCGGCAATCATCGCATTACACAGAGGCGCACGGGGCGCGCGCGCGAGCCGCGGCCCTCCGCGCGCGCGCGTTTTAACCTGCCCGCTGACATCTGTCGGGAGCTAATCTGGCGCTCCCGCTGCTTCTTTTCTTTTCTTTCCGCCTCTGCCCCTTCCTCCGCGACCGCCGCCGCGCGTCCGAGGCCCGGGGTAAATAAGTAATGGCGCGCGCGTCGCTCGCCCGCGCCGCGCCGGCAGGTCATCAGGGCCCGGGCAAAAAGCAGCGAGCGGTGTCGCGGCGGAGGCGAGGGCGGAGACGAAGGCGGAGGCGGGGGACGCGTCTCTGTAGCGGCGGCGGCGGGGACGGGGGATGAAGATGAATCCAAGGGCATCGATCAAAAGGAAAGGGGGGAGGGGCGACAGGAGACGCACATACACACTCATACTCTCTCTCTCACTCGCTCTCTCTTTCTCACTCTCTTTTTCTTTTCTCTATCTCACACTCTCTTTCTTTTCTCTATCTCACTCTCTCCCCCTCTCTCTTACACTCTCTTCTCTCACTCACTCTCTTCTCTCTGCCTCCCTCTTATCTCTCCCTCCCTTTTATCTCTCCCTCTTCTCTCTAGCTCTCTCTCTCTTCTGTCCCTCCTCTTTCTTCTCTCTCACAACACTTCCTCCCCTCTCTCTCTCTCTCTCTCTCTCTCTCTCTCTCCTCACACACACACACACACCACTTACACATGTATCTCTCCGTCAACGAACGTAGAAATCTAAAGATTTTTGTACTACTTCTATTTGAGTAAAAATTGTGAAGAAAAAATTTGGAACAATTTTTGGAAAATATTTAAAATGCCCTAAGATCTGTGTAAAGTATTCCCAGAAATTAAGTAGTCAGGCAACAACAGTACAAACTTTCTCGCATTATTTGTGACTTTTGCCATCTTCAAAAATTCAGAGTTCAACGAAAATCAGACCTGAGTCAATTTTATAAGCGTACTTCGCACTATCCGATAAAAAATTAAAGAACAAGTTAGAAACCATTATTGAAAAAAATTCAAAATGTCGTTGGGTTTCTAGTAAAGTACTCCCCAAATTCGAAATATCCGTTTCAAATTCAAGGGGCCGCAACATCAGCCAGGTCGATTGTGATGTATCAAATTAGATCAAAATCCTGGATACGATTTACCTGGCAGCGTTGTTCACAGACGGACAAACGGGAGACGTTTTGCTGTTGCGACAGACGTTTAAAGACCCACAAACCGGGGGTTCTGACTGCACAACGCATTAGAGGAAGTTAATTACTGAATATGGGAGGAAGATTTTTTTGTACCCACAATCCTAGTGTCTGTTTTTGTCTGTAGAAAAATCGACATAGTCCGATGTAGCATTACAATACTTTACACTACGTAAGTAGAATGCAATTAAGCCAAATAGTAGTGCAATAGCATAGAATTTCTCGTAATAGTTACCCAATCTCCTCAGCGTCTAAAATATTACTAAGGCTCCTCGTACCTACCGTTTCTCTGGGATGTGGTGAACAGCATCTGTGCCACCTAAAACATTGCATAGGAATACCTTGATCCTGTACTTTTACATATTTGGCCTGAGACAAATGCTTTGAAGTCGGTAGTGTAGGAATTTGGAAAGGTTTTAAAATGAAATCCATTAAGCTTTGGATTAGATTAGCAGATCCACAGACTAGTGCGCTAATACATAGGTACTTAAGAAGGCAATTACAGGAAAGCAATCAGCGCTATTCCTCTTACAAAGTTAAACTGTTACTAAAACGCGCAGGTCTGGGAGACAACACTACGGAGATGGTTGCGGATAAGGGAACACTGAGTAAGAACGGTAGAGATTTCCAGTTATATGAAAAAGCAATATATTCTAGCAGCAACCGCCGAAAAACGCTCGCTAGTGGCACAAATACCCACTGGTCCAGTATGGAGATGTGAAGATCACGTTCACACTAAGAAGGGACGCAAGAGGTGGTTTAGGTTCAGTGATGAATGCAACATAGATTGAAAGATACAAATGGCAATGGCATCTGAATGATTTGCGATGATAATGAAGATTGAAACCCCTCACCCCTTTTTAATTGCAGTGCTACCTATACATGGAGAGAAAATGGATGAGAATTGGGAATATTATTTCCATCATAGAAACATAACGCTCGCCCAGCATATATTAGGTAATGGGTGTCACTTCATGAAAAAATTAGTAACATTTCCAGGAAAAGTTCAGACTATTAGGGAAACGGTAATTAGGGAGTGATAAAACTAGTAAGTAAAACGAGCGGAGTAAATAAGATAATAAGCAAACAATATTAAGTTAATCAGTAATTAAGTGAGTAATAATAGAAGTAAATCATTAAGTAATAAGTAAATCAATAACAAATAAGGGTTGATCCCGGGTTTAGGGTGGCACAGTTCCTTTGGTTCCTTTTATGATTCATTATTTCTCGCGATTCCTATGTTTATAGTTGCGCGGTTCACTATAACAACTGAATTATTTATGTTCAATGTTAAATGAGAACAAGTTACCTGATAATTTGTTGGCGTGGAATTGTGTGTATTTTCGCATTTCAAGTCTTCTTCAAATAGGTTTGTGTGTCTACTCAGATGGAAGGTATGCATTTTCTTAAAAGTGAGTGTTCCCTTTAAAATAAATTCTCTTAAAAGTGAGGGAGTATATAAGACAACGTGAGCGCCGGAGCGACAGCGGAGGCGAACCAGATCTCGAGGCGAGGGCCGGAAGGCCCTCGCGAACGTAGCACGTTGGATCCGTCGGGTAGCGACGTGCGTAGCACGTCGCGGACCAGTGAAAAAATGCGTTGGTTAAAGAATTGTGTAGGTTATAAAATTAAATTTGTAGCGTGAAAAATACGAATAATCAGTTCACTTAATGAGAGTACGTTGCTACGGAGATTTATACGTACAGGGGGTTTTGGAGCAGGGGGGTAGCTATTCTCCCAATCTACCTTTATTTTAAATAATTACATTTATTGCTGTAACATCATGAACTTAACTACATGCGACTACTACGTATAAACAAGGATTCAGTTCATGGAGTCGATTCTCTTCTAATGAACCGAATCAGTGAATCAAAGGAACCGTGCCACCCTAAACTCGGGATTAACCCAAATAAGTAAACCGTAGGCGGCAAACGGGAGAGGATGTCTGAGAAGTACACATATGCGCAGAAGCTAGGGTGCGGACGATCTTTTGTGGTGTTGCATTTCAGAAGCTGAGCTCAAAGACTGGAAGGACAACGCGTGACGCCCGCGCCAGGAAATAAAGAGTTTCGCAGATTAGCATGTTCTCGTCTTCTGACAGCAGGTTTTCCCCCTTCATGGTTTTTTCCTTAGCAGTACCATTGGTCTCTTTTCCTACTTTTCCTCAAATATTAGTGTCTTTCCACGGCTTCGATGCGGTGGCGTGAATTCGAAAGACACAGCGCAGAATTCGAAAGATACAGCTCTTTAGGATGTAGGTATTGTAATGGCCTAAAGATCTTCGACCTACCCACATAGAACGAGGTTTCGCAATTTATATGTGCAATAATTATCTATTAAATAAATAAAATAAAATACTTCCCCTCGGTATTCCTTGGGCTCCATCTCGGTGCTAGTAACATTGTCCTGGGCGTGGGACCCAACGGTGCGTTGTCTTGGTGAAACAGGATTTTCTTTTTCTGCAAATGTGGCCGTTTTTCTCACAAATTCTGCCTTCAGCTTGTCAAATAATGATGCGTAATATGTTCCTGTAATATTTTTCCCTTTTTTAAGATAATCTATTAAA
This sequence comes from Teleogryllus oceanicus, assembly GCA_964035755.1. Taxonomy (NCBI): domain Eukaryota; kingdom Metazoa; phylum Arthropoda; class Insecta; order Orthoptera; family Gryllidae; genus Teleogryllus; species Teleogryllus oceanicus. The sequence goes on from CAXIVR010000007.1 coordinate 105,672,885, forward strand.
ATAACTCCATGACTATCCCAAAAAACAGTTGCCATCACTTTCCCAGTCGACAAAACAGTTTTTGCTTTTTTGGAGCCGGTTCCCTTTTTGCAGTCCACTGTTTGGACTGTATTTTTGTTTCGGGCGTATAATGGTGTATCCAAGTTTCATCTATAGTAATTAATCGGCGCCAAAAATCAGATTTATTGCGCCTAAACTGCGCCAACAGAGCGTTGGAAATGTTCATTCGAACACTCTTTGGATCCAACATCAGCAAACGCGGCACCCAACGCGCTGACAGCTTTCTCTTATCTAAATTTTGATTTAATATGTAACAAACACGTTCTTTTGACATGTTCATAACCTCTGCTATCTCTCTCACCTTAATTCGGCGGTCGTCTAGCACCATTTGGTGAACTTTGGCGATGTTTTCGTCGGTAGTTGCGGTTTTTGGACGTCCCGAACGTTCATCGTCTCCCAAGCTCCTACGGCCACGTTTATATTCAGCTGCCCAAAATTTCACTGTAGTTAATGATGGTGGAGAGTCCCCATGCACAGAATTCAACTCATATTTGATTTGCGTATGCGTATTGCCTTTCAAAAACAAATATTTAATGACTGTTCGATACTCGATTTTGTCCATTTTCACAAAAACCCTTATATCAACTCACTCAAACGAGTGTTACATAACAACTACGCGTCCAAGATGGCTGAAACTTTGGTGAGTAACTGTCAACAGATGAACGACGATTTTCACTAGCTTTTATTTACGAGTACTGCCATCTTCACGTTGAGGTCGGTAACTTTTCAGACCACCTTTGTAGAATAGAAGTGTGTGTGTGTGTGTGTGTGTGTGTGTGTGTGTGTGTGTGTGTGTGTGTGTGTGTGTGTGTGTGTGTGTGTGAGGGTGAGGATAGAACAAGGAAGGGGAAGTAAAAATCTCGCGTGATCAATGGCCCGCTTGTTACGGTACTGCTTCGGCATTCGCCTGGTATTGATGGGAGAATCCACGGAAAACTACAGATTAAAGCATGCCCTGAGCTTTTGATCCCTGAGCTGTTGAGCTTCCGATCAGTTGATGCTCTGAACCACCTCTCCCTGTTTGAGAAGTCGAAAAGGATAACTTTTGATTTTTTGATTGATTGATTTTTTTCGTATTCTGGACTCGTCAACTGCTTTGGTCATTAGTCCCGTTAGTGTAGTGCATGCTTTTTCTCGAGAGATGGCGGTGATCTTCCCCCGCTGGATGGCGAGATCCGGCGCCGACCTACCGTGGGCTAGTGGGGTTTCCCCCAAACCAGGACTCTCCCACCAGCGGGGCACCGCCCCAGCCGGGACAAGCTCTAAGCCCCCAACCGGTCTCCCGAAATATGTGGTAGTGTAGTGCATGTTAGTGTAAGTGTGTATGTAAGGGGAGGGGATAGGACAAGGAAGAGAAAGGAAAGATCGCGCGCGGTCCGTGGCCCGATTGTTAGGGTACTGCTCCGGCATTCGCCTGGTGTTGATCGGAGAAACCACGGAAAACTACCGATCAGAGCAGCCGGCCGCTAGAATTCTTCTCCAGACAGTGACTGAATTCGACCTAGCTGAAAAGCTAGAGTCGAAAATCCTGCCGCCGTCAGGACTTGAACCTATGATCTCTCGGTTAGAGGCGCTGCAGTGACATTAGTTGATGCACTGAGCTACCGCTCCCGGTGCTTTTCGCAAATTAACATTTATGAAGAAATTTCTTATATGGTAAAGGAAATGCATATGTGACATTTGGCCCTGATTGTAATGCAACTCCGTATGCACTTGGTGTTCGTCAGATACCCGAAATCTCTCTGACTGGGTCAAAATTTTACATGTCGACACCCGTGCATAAAAAATCGCCCATTAATCAGGGCCAAATAAAACATGTTCAACTTTGTAATTCGAATTTTCCCACTATAGGTTCATTGGGAAAAAAATTTCATTTCCGTCTCCTCTACGTACCCTAGGAGTTTGTATTTGGCATTTTGGGTCGACTGTCAGACTTTGCTGGCTAGCTAACGTTGTCCCCCATGCCTGGAGCAGGTTTAATTCCCACGCTTATGGGGTAAGTGACAAGTGGCGAACATGACGTGTTACCTTCACCCAACTAGCTAACTCCACCTGCCTCAGCTTTTCTTCGCCACACAGCTACACAAACTGAGACGATTTTAAAGGAAGGCTACAACTAGTTTCGCCTCGACCGGGAAATGACTCGGGATCGCACCATGGAAACTACTATGCTGCCCGTGCTTAGTAGTACCTTATGGCTCGCCCAAGAAGTTTGTAACATTTATTTCCAGACGCTCTATCAAGATGACCGACTGACGAATACCTCCGTTTTTATCCGCAGAAAAAGTGCTAGAGTCTATGAAACATTTTCGTTAGTGCACTACTTAACTAGATATATGCTTTGAAGGTACAGTGGTTATCGTGCCGACTACTGATCCCAAATTCGCGGGTTCAAAGTCGGGGGGGCGGGGGCGCCAAAATCGACAGCATGCATGCGGACGCTTATCGGCATGTAAAGCACATCTCAGGAAAGGCACGTGACCGATACTAGCAAAATTAAATTCTCTAGCAAATTAGCACCAATCAGAGTTTCCATTTGAATTACTGCAAAAGATATTGCGGTAATGTCCAGGACAAGTCTCACGAGAAGGCGCATCAGTGTATGGCATTAAAAGAAGAAGACCAATAAAACATTGAGTCGAGCAGTCGAGTTTTTCTTTCTTTAACGAACGCGTACATTTATGTTTACGTTTTCCATTCGGATGGTTCAACCGATTGATTGATTATTAGTTGTTTCCTGGTGCATCAACTACCTGTCGTTCAATAATGTGTTTTATTACGGGAGATGGCGGTGTTCTTCCCTCACTGGATGTCTCCACCTCTTCCCCGACCTACACTTTGGCATTCAGGGTTTCCCTCATCCAGGCATCTCCTACCAGAAGGACACCATCCCAGCTGGGATAAGCCCTGAGGTCCCTTTTTCGTTTGTTGGGATACTGCTCCGGCATTTGCCTGGCGTTGATCGGAGAAACCACGGAAAACTACCAATCATACCAGCTGGCTGCTGGAATTCCCCTCCAGACTGCAGCTGAATTCGATCTAGCTTACGTCGAAAATATTGCCACCGTCGGGACTCAAACCCAAGAACCTCCCAGTCAGAGACATTGCAGTGACGTCAGTTGATATCCTGAGCTACTTCAGCCGGTGGTTCAATCGAAAAACACTGCAGTATCGAAAAACACAGCACTTACGTTCACGTTACGTTTACGTTTCATTATGTTAATTAGCCTGCCTAGGATCTCAATAGAGTAACAATTGTCGCAAATTTAATTTTATAAGGCATCTGTCAATAATGTTGATCTCAAACTCAATATAATGTCCCCTGTAGTTTTTCTGTCTTTATGGATAATAAAGTACACTTTAGAAATTGTATACTTTAATAAACATTAAAACACTTATGGTAATTATTTGGTTTGATTATTTCAACTTTCTTATCCATCATGGATCCACAAGATTTTTGTTAGACAAGTGAATTTTTGCTGACTTTCTTAAAACCAGGAATCTTAATCTATTCCTTATGTTTGAGGGTAATTCTTATGCATTATGACATTTTACATCCTCACTACTACAAAGTAAATTGTACTGCAAGTGTTTCAAAAATTGTTTTGTAGAATTTTATGAAATGTATGCAAAATTTAGAAATTATCACAAGTTAACTTACTTTCTTGCTCCTTGCTTACAGAAGGCATAATCATAGAAATAATTTTTGTTGTGACAACTTGAAATAAAAAAAAACATTCATTCCTCAAAAACAAAAACAATTTTTTTTAGAAACAGTTGTCAAGGCAAAGTTAAGAAGAGATAATTTCTTCAAAACAATAATTTATTTAAAATGTGTTTAATTAAAAATAATAATTTATAATTAAACACAAGGTTTTTTTTTATTAAAATTGTTGTATTAAAAAATTGTTGGTGATGACCAGGGGAGAATTTGGATGATCTAAAACATTGCCAAAACTGATCAATAAAATGCTCTTAAAATGTTTTAAATAGGGCCTAACATTATAAAAAAATTATGTAAAAAGTGTGATCAAAACCGGTTTAGAGGAACAACTCAAGTTGGAAACGTTATTGATGTAATTGAGGCTTCTTCTATCCATTGAAGTGAACTCAGCTTGCAAACTTTTGTTTTGGACTTTTCTTTACCAGGAAATCTCTGTCTTTAGTTAAACCAAAATCGACGAAACTGATAGGCATCACAGGAACCTTAGACAACTGCTAACATCACAATTTCTGAGTGAAGAAATCAAATAGACTACTCAGGAATTCTATGGAGAATATTTGTTCCATACCGTAAGTATTATTTGAAGTACATATCATTCATATATTCAAATCAATGAAATAAGTGAAAAATGCATTAAAAATTAAGGGAAAAGATTAAAAGTGACTTCTTAGTTGAAATCGATAAATAAATAAATAAAATAAAAAAAAAAAAACTTATAAAAATGGGATATTTCTTTTTGTCATAACTTAAAATTAATTTCTATTCTAAACGGCATTGTTCTAAGTAAAAATAAAAAAAATTAAATAAAAAAAAAGACATTTCATTAAAATCCACCCTCTAGTCATGACAAATACAACTACTAAATATATTGTTAATAAATGTATAATAATTATACATTTAATACATAATTATTGTGTATTAAAATATGTCTTATATTTTAATTAAAAGATAATACAGCGAAACCTCTCACCAAGACTACCTCTTTACGGAGACCACCCTTTTTTTAAAACCAGTTTTCTATGAAACAGAATAATTCTTCCATTAGACCAATGTCTTCCAGTAGACCCCCTTAAGGTGATCACCTCTCTTCCTGATCAAAGAGCATGCATTTTTGTCATTATGTAACATAGCATTCCCTTTAAGACAAGCAGAAAACCTTACGCTGAAATAATAAACCCAAGAACTCATGTAGTAATGTGAGCCAAGGAGTTCCCAGTGTCTTTCAAATAAGCAATAACGATCGGGCCCATGAAGTTTCACAATAACTCCAAAGGGGAAACCTTCCAGGAAATGTAGAGAAACTATCACGCAAGAAAGTTGAAAGATATTTTCACAGAAGCAAAATAATGCCCCTGGATTACAATAATCAGGAGACCACCATATGTCAATAACAAATTACCTGAAGAAGGGCAATTCTTTAAGCACACTGTACTATTTCTTTTTGTAATCATATTAATAAATACAGTTGATCAAAGTAATTTAATGTTGCAATACAATAAAGTTTTCATTTGAAACCAGAACAATGTTACGATGCTTATTATAGTAGTTTCAGTAACAGAGATGAGTTCTGTTTAATAGTGTGATGTTCCCTTTAAGAAGACCAACCCTCTAAAAGACCAATTTTAAGGTATTAATCACATGGTTAGCTTAAAGAGGTTTCACTGAATACCAATTTTAGATATTTATTTTTATATATTTCTAAGTCTTACATTGTAACACAGACTGTCCTCAGGGTGCCATCAGGGTATCAAAGTATCAGCATTCTCAATCATCCAAATGTGTGGAAAAGATTTAGAAACCTTTTTTATGATTTTGGGTTTCATTCATAATCTGCAATAGGACAAACAAAAACATTAATCAAGTAGAACTTTATCAAGCAGAATGTGAGAAAAAGACTTAAAAATGAATATTTTTTATCTTCGTTCACAATCTCCGATGGCATAAGCAAAAACATAAATAATTTTTTTTTTTTTTAAATTCCTTTCTCTAAATAAATAAAATATAATCAATTGAAGCAAAAGAGATCAATCATTCATCAACAAGTAATGCCACAAAGGTAAAATCTTCATAATTCTACAGAAACAAATGATTCGTCATCTCAGTGTTTGAATGATGTACTCTTGAAATTTTCAATGCAAGAGAATCATAGTTCAGACCAAATAACAAAGTAATTAAATAAAGACAACTTATGCATTAGATACCTAAAATTGTTAAGTTTACAAAATATTTCTTTTAATTGTTCAGTATTTCTTACCACAGTGGAAAGTTTTGTCTAAACCGAAAAAAAATGTTCTTCAACTGATTCCCTTTTGAATTTGAATTTATGCTAATTTTTGTGATAATTTTTGCCACACCCATTAAAAGATAAACCAGTTTCCTGGTGAAAAATTTTTCATTTTTGAGTAACTTCACCACTCTAATCATTCTTGTATTCACATAAAAATAGAACGTTATAAAATTAAGAATTTGATAGATAAAAACAATCAATAATTTGAAAAGAATAATACTATTTTATTCTACGTAAATTTAACACAAAGTACTCATACTATTTATTACTAGGATTGTTTACTATATTGTGAGGTATTTTGTACTACATTTACAAGGTTTGAAACTTTTCTTGTAGAAGACTATAAACTAATAAAGAAAAAAGAAAAAAAAAGGAACCCAATAATTTCAATTACATTGTTCCCATGGTATGGTTGAAACAAAAAATATAATGGACTTTTGTATCCTCCTGAATAATGAAGAAAACAAATAGGTAAACCCCATTTTATTTAGTTTAGGAGAAACAATATCTATTAAATTACTTACAGTCCAAAAAATCTCACACTTCATTACCTTTAACGAAGGTCTGGTCATGTATGATTAGATTTATCATTAAAATATTGTGTTGTTCATACACTATGTATTAGACATGAATATATTAAGAATTCTAAGAAACTCTAAATAACTAGTGATTTAATTTTGATTAGACTTTGCCTTAATAAAGAGATAAGCTGTACCAAAATTAATTCAGGAGTAAATTGGAAGTAATCCACACAGTTGTCTTAATCTTCTTCTCCCAGTGCCAAAATCATTACTTTATGAAAATCCAAAGGAAATATAACAATCTACTTTCTCATCACAATATCTCTAACAAAATTCATGTATTATGCATTTATTGGAATATGCAACTATTAAATAAAAAATTAAATATTTGTCTCTAAATTCATATTCAGAGGACATGTCTCAGTTTTTTATTTCCATCATTTTTCAAATGTTTGTTTTAATTCAGTCCAGAGAGTATACTAATACAAAATTGTTCCTTGTCATTAATATCAAGTAATTTTAATATTTCTCCTCCATTTAAGTTTACTGATAATTGTGCTAATTAGACTACTTCTAGTTGTTGTTGTTGTTATTATTGTTATAATTGTTGTTTTTGTTGTTATTATTATTATTATTATTATTATTATTATTATTATTATTATTATTCAGTCAATTTGGTATATTATTTACCCATGTGCCGAAGTTCCTGTGAATATCTTTAACTGTGTGATAATCTTTTGAAATTTTCTGAAATCATACGAATTTCGAGTACGAAGAATTCGAATCCGAACAAGTGAGTGGGAAATATATAATTTCTCTCGTTTCACATAGATGTCGTTCTCTTACAAGACCGGAGACATCTTTCCCTGCTTTTCTATTACTCTGGGCTGTTGAGTATTGTAAAGTTTACAATGTAAACTCTTTGACATCAGATTGTAAACAGTCAAGATGGCGAATCGCACAGTGAAGGATGCGAAATCCGTGCGCGGTACAAATCCACAGTATTTGGTTGAAAAGATTATTCGTTCGAGAATTTATGACTGTAAATACTGGAAAGAAGAATGCTTCGCTCTCAGCGCAGAATTATTGGTCGATAAAGCTATGGAACTTCGGTACATAGGTGGTGTGTACGGAGGGAACATTAAACCCACACCATTCCTCTGCTTGGTGTTGAAAATGTTGCAGATACAGCCAGAAAAGGACATTGTTGTAGAATTTATTAAGAACGAAGAATTTAAATATGTTCGTGCTCTTGGTGCTTTGTACATGAGGTTGGTAGGCACTTCTTTAGACTGCTACAAATATTTGGAACCATTGTTCAACGACAGCAGGAAGTTACGCCGGCAGAATAGGAGCGGGAGTTTTGAACTTGTGCATATGGACGAATTTATTGATGAATTATTGCGCGAAGAACGAATGTGTGATATAATACTCCCACGCATTCAAAAACGGCATGTTTTGGAAGAAAATAATGAACTCGAAGCGAAAGTGTCTGCGTTAGAAGATGATTTAGAAGAAGGCATGGAATCATCCGGAGATGAAGACGATGCGCCTGTGAAAGCCCCTGAACCTCCACCAGCCCCAGTAGATAACCACTGGCCAACATCTCGGAGCGGGGGTGGCGGAGGCGGTGGAGGAGGTGCCAGTGGCGGCGGAGGCCGTGAAGAAAAGACGAGACGACCATCGCCCCCGCGTCGTCGCAGCCCATCTCGAGACCGTGACAGGGATCGAGCTCGGGAAAGGGACAGGGATCGGCGCCGCAGCCGGGAACGCGATCGGCGAGGCACAGAACGCGACGTCAAAAAGGCCCGTCGGAGCCGAAGTCGTGATCGGCGACATCGCTCAAAATCCCCCATAGTGGCAAGCGGACGACGTGATCGCGATCGAGACAGGGATCATCGAACAACTCGGGACAACAGGGATACCAGAGACACCCGGGACAACAGAGATATGCGGGATGGCAGAGACAACCGTGACATGCGCGACAGAGACAGAGATAATAGGGATACCAGAGATAGTCGAGATAATCGTGATAACAGGGACAATCGCGATACTCGTGACAATAGGGATAATCGTGATAACAGGGACAGTAGAGACATGCGTGATAGTCGAGACAATAGGGATTCTGACAGGCGTCGTGACAGAGATGTTGATAGAGGGCGAGCTCGCTATTAGAAAGAAATTGACTTGTACATGAATTTCTTAAGTGAAATTAATTTCTAGGGTGGCTTTGTCACACAATTGTACAAAAGTCAATTTTTTTTAAATTTTCGCCAGAAAACGTGTGTAAGTTTTTGTTGTTTTTATTGCTCACACAACAATCAAAAACATAATTGTTTTTTCCAAGAAAATGAGTGACAAGTATTTTTTGTAACCACAAATATTTATAATAAAAATAATTTAATTGTTAATTAAATTATAGCTGAAAACCAAACCAGTATGTACTCTCATCTTAACACCTTACCTTTTTAAATGAAAGTAATAATCATTTTGCAAGAATAAATTATGTTTATGGAAATTCAGTGTTATAATATAAAGAATACCGCAAATACCAAGGATGCCATTAGATAATTGCATTATAATTTCAGACAAATATTTGCTTGCATAATTTGAGACTGCCATATTTATGCATGTTTCAGAAAATAAATTCTGAAAGCAAAGAAACCATAATGGTCAACATTAATTTACTGTATTGACATCATAACCTACATTTATGATCTTTCTTACTACCCTATGATTGATTTATACCAATTTCTGACATTTGATCAACTGAATGTGGTTATCCAATCGGGAGCTTCATTACAACATAATTTATGGTTTTGAACCTCCTAATTGGATATCCGCAGCCAAGCTGATCGAAGGTCAGAAGGCACCATAAATAAATCTGACAATAGCCACATACATGGGATTATGTTAGTACTAGCTCTTGAGTATCATTTGGCAAAACAGTTACAAAATTACATAATTATATTTCTAGAAGTTCTCAGATGCTTGCTTCATGGATTTCTGCCGAATTATTCAGAGAATACAGAACACAAATCCTTTTTTACAATGTAAATGCTATTGCTTTCTAAATTCTTGGTGTTGATGTATACACTGTGAAATTATTTATGTTAAAGTTTACTTTTGTTTTTAAAAGTGATAATCATAATAAGCACAGAGCTACAACTATAAAACTATGATTGATTTCATTGTTCATGTCAACATAACTAATATTGTGCTCTATAACAGTGATTATCATTTCATTCAACTGGAAATGGATTGGTTTGTGTATGTTTCCTTGATACCAATTATGTAATAACCAGATGTGTGCCTACATGCAATCTTTCAAAATTATAACTCAACCTTCTTGCTTTTGTTTACATAGAGGATAGAGCAATGTATGACACTCCATGGTAGATTCCATTTATGAATAATACCACTTGTCTCCCCTTGGAGACCAACTTTCTTGCTGTGAATAAATAATATTTTACTCTTTGGTGCCCTAAATTACAATTAATTGAAGGAAGTTTTACCTGTGTGTGAAATAAGGTTGCCATTCAAATTTCAAGGTATTTGGTTAAACTATTGTGTGTATACAAAAATTAAAACAAGCCAACAAGTATTGCATGGTAATAGTTGTTTTAACTAAGCGTTGGAAGCAAAGTGTAGGTATCCAAAGCACTGTAAAGTGGTAAAATCAAATTGTCATATGTGTAAATAAACTTCTTGTTTTGGGCAAAGACCAAAAAAAAGAAACAATAATCCATCATTAACTGCAATCAAGTAACAAAAGTACTCTTTTGTTTGTAGGCCTCGTGGTTAGTGATTACTAAAATATAAAATGTCAATTCATGACAGTATAGGTATAGGTAAAAACTTTGTTTGAATGTAATGAGTAATGTCATGTTCAGTTGCTCTAATTTCAACAAGACTTCAATTTGAAGCTGGAGATCTGTTTGACACTTTCAGTTATAGAACACAAACTGTTTCAAATCATGAACGCACATCCTTTGAACTCCAAAGTTAAAACTATTCAGTCTTGCTTACTACAATTATTCAAATTAGTGAGTAAATCAATTTGACTATGATTATTCAAATTAAAGCTACAACCTTTTGATTTGTAACATTCATACAAACAGAAAATACTATATTTTTTTAACAATGTAACACTAACACTTTCCTCAGTGGTGATTGATTATAAAGTGGAGTTCCTTCCATTTTCATGTAACCATTTACTACTTCACACACTTGTTACAATGAATGTCCCAAACATGTCTGTAATATTTAGTCAATGTTTAAAGACCTATCAATTGTAATAATTTCATTGTGAGGATACATACAATTTTTAATACACAAGAAGTAGAAACTTTGATAAAATTGAGAACGTCTGTTCTACTTTAGTAATAACTAATGTGCTTCTGACACAGGCGATAACTCAGGAGAAGGGAATTTCTAATCCATTTTGAATATCCATCATTTTCCTCATTTTTAAGTCTTCTATTCCAGTTTATATTATCAGAGATGGTAGCTTTTGCTTGCTTACATTGATCAGGATGGATTATGGAATTTTCTTCCTTATGCAGTGGACACATTTTGAAATCACGATTCCCACTCACCACCCAAAAATCACGTTTGAAGACAATAAATCTGATCTAGCAATTCCTCATGGAGATGACCAGTGACATCACTTAAATTTTTATTTAAAAAAATCACTAATGATCCATTTCAGTGGGAATAGCAAACTAAAAAAAGAATATAACCTTTCAAAAAATGGTAGCTGTTGGATCCATTCTTTTTTGAGTTCAAGGTTTGTAACTGTTCTTTCTTGTGATCAGTATTTCAACAGGACCTCATTTAACCTTTCTTTTTCAAATATTTTTAATTGATAATTAAATCAATTTGCCTGCACAGGTAGTCGAAGTCATCAAAGTTAAGTAACCCAATTCATCATGGATGACCATCTGGGAACCTCGGTTCCTTCAGAGTCCCTGGCCAACAGCGATAAAAAGCAAGACTTGACTTGACTCCTCAGTCAACACAAAAACGGCTTGAAACACTGTTATGCAAGAAACCATTACATATATTAATGTATATAATTTTATTGGGAGATACAGTCCAAAAACATTCCCAAGTAGGCTCTCTCCTACAATAATAGTGCATTACGAAAGTAAGACATTAAGTTGGGCCATGGTCTACTTCAGTATCAAAAATCATGATAATTGGTTGAGCCATCTAGAAGTTTGCTTTCAAATATCAGTATTTGTGTTTTATTTATGCTTTACATTCTCCACAAAATTTGGTAGAAGTTTGTCCTTTTTTTAAATCTGAATTTTTATTTTTTAAACCCATAGCTTCTCTGGAGAAAATGTAGCTAGAATAAATGTAACTCAAAACACTACTTTGGTCTGTTCTCAAATTGATTTTTCAGTCCCAAATTGAACTTTTCCTGCAAAATACAGTATCAATACAAATTAATAATTCCATCACTTACTTATATTTAATATAATCTATAATTTTTGTTGGCTAGGAATATTTCAACATAAAGTCACATTTCAAATCAACAACAAAAGTTTTACACCTTCCATTTCCTTAACACATTAAAGGCCAAAAAGAAAAGACAACATGTAGTCACTGAATATATTTCAACTTGCAACACTCGTATCTAATCTAAGTACAATATAAATACAAATGCTACACGGTAGCAATATTTCAATGTAGAATTGTACTGTACATGTTCATATACATATGAAATACTTTGGGGTGTTGAAGTTTATAAATTCTTGGCTGGACAGGGGTCCTAGCATGAATTGTAACCATGCCTAGGACATAGTGTCTCCTAGTCAGCCAAGAATCTTAACTCCAGTCAGACACCTACAACTCCTCCTTATGACTACTTTGCTTCACAAAATGGTAAAATAAAAGTGAAGCTTCCTAGCAATGATCACTATTCAGAAACATGATATGTGAAGCTAGCAATGTTTCAGAAATAAGAATGCAGATTACTTGAATGATAAGCGAGCACAAAAGTATAGAGATCAAATTGCAAATGGCTTAGTAAAGAACTGGCTTAATTCCTTTACAATAGTTACAGTCACTTTATACCAAGACTTGGCAAGATTTACTTACACCCAAATTCATATTTTTCAGTTTTGATAAATTATTAATTCTTTTTAAACAAGAATAAACTCTGATACAATAAAATAAATATTAACAGTACATGCCTAAGATCTGGAAAATAAAAATTACAAGTGAAAGATTATAACAAAAGATTGTAAGGTTATTTGCTGCACATATTCAAAAACATTAAAAACTTGTTTGTAAATTTTTAATATTTTTCGATAAATTCAATTCTAAAGAAAACAAATGTCTAGTATGAAACAAAACTAAATTTAGTTACAAGCATCTTTATCAAAATTCTAAGAAATTCAAAAGTTCATCAGAAAGAGTATAAATAGTAGAGCAACAAAATAAATAAACCAGTGAGCAATGTATATAATGCTGAAATAATTGTTAAATTCAGTTCAGAGGCTGCTTCATACATAAACAAATTTTTGAAACAACAAAATGTAAAAATTTATCACAGGCAACATTCAACAGCAAATACTGGGAGGAACTTTGCTGGTGCATACATAAAATAATACGAATCCCAAGCAGTCATCCTATATTTTATTTACTCTTGCATCCTGTACTTGAAACAAAATGCTCAGGCAGAATATTTCTATTATAGAAAAGTTAAACTACTCAACAAAACAGTGATTTGTATAGACCTGAATTATATTTTTATGTTCTTGCCAATAATAACAATATTGAACATTAGATTCATTATTAGGCTCATTCAGGAATATTTAAAATGTAGGAGCATTGAGGATAAAGAGTCGATCCTCTTCTTTCTTAATCCATCGCAGAAGTTTATTTACAGCATTGATAGCATTTGGTTTAGTCACAAGGGGTTCAAATGTCACATACAGTTCAAATCCAGATGTAACCTGTAGATATTTAGAAAAGGCAACAATGAAATTACATTAAAACAAGTTACAATAAAATGGCAAGTGTACCTCAAACTTACCCATCCCAGCATCGTCTCAGTGTGTAGTTGCTGATGCAATAGCTTCAAAGGCCTTGAAGCAGCATGCAGACGGTGATGCAAGGTTTGATAGAGACCTAACAGACGAGCTGCGTCTTCTGGGGTGTGGTAAGGTGGCTCTAAAGTAGGACTAAAAAACTGAGCTGTGGACCGACATTTGTATAAAAAGTGTCTGAGTTCAGGAACTCGGACTTGAGATGCTGTCATTAGTCCAGATCTCAGCATGCTCTCATTAATGGCCTCCAGGAGCCCACCCCGCCGTAATTTCTGTGCAGCAACAAAAAAATTAAAAATTCAGAAATAATTTAATTAGTTAATTAAAAATTAATTAATTTAATTAGTTAATCTCTGGCTTTTTAAAATTTTATTATTATTATTATTATTATTATTATTATTATTATTATTATTATTATTATTATTACTATTATTTTTTCATCTTTCAACTATTAATAGTTAAAATGTTGGGAAGGGATTCTGAAACTCAAGAAAGCATGTGCAGATGATTTACACCCCTATACGTCACATACAATTTTTGACTAAATAAATTAATTAGTTAATTAAATTTTAAAACAAAAGCTTCTCAATTGAAAAATTAAGTATTTTCAAGCTACAATTGTCAACTGGAGAATCAACTTTGTAGTTCATGTTCATTATTTATTTCCAGAGCTTGGACTCTTAGGTAAATACAAATTACTTTTCCTTTAATCCTTATGTAGAAATTAAATGGAAATTCAAGAAGGGTCCAGGAAAGGACACTGAGCGACAACATTCACTCATAACATGAACAGTTCCCAAACTTTTTCAGAATGCACAGACATGAGCAAGGCGATAAAGGGGATGATGTCACACATGTATTACATCAAGATTTCTCTCCATCTTGGTTACTGGTTTTCACATGAGTAATAAATAAATATTTTCAACATTTTAACACTTATTTTTCACTTTTTAAGCACATAAACAATAAATATTTTCATTTTTTTTAGCACCTAAAGAAGCAAGCTCAATTTATATTTTTGATGAAAATTATCAATGAAAAGTTAAAAGGAATATACTTTTTTAGACTTCATATTTTAATAATTTTTAACATAAAATATTGTATGTAATAGTAAGATATTTTTTTAATTTTTTTTTTTTTTACTTTTTTCACTTTTTCTCATTCTATCCACTTTTTATCTTACCATTAATTGTTGGTTGAAGTATTATTTTGAAATAGAATTTCCAAATGTTAGTAGACATTAATATTTTTCTACTTAACTGTTTAAAATAAATAAAAATTGTTATTTTATGTAAAATTTAGTCAGTCTTCAGATCTTTAAGAAGTAATGCCAATTTAGGTAAAACTTCAGTAACCAACTCTTCATTTTTCCGTTCTAAATCATTTAAAAAGTGTCAACTGATATTTGAATAAAATTTAGAAATGAAACATTAACCACAAATTAGAGGAGAATCCCTGCAGAGAGTGCATTTAAAATTCTTAATGTTACAAATAGTCACTTAATAACTCACTTCAACAATCTTTTGTTTTGCTTCAGAAAGTGTGAAGAAAACATCTCTCTCAACAGTCAGAAGAAGAAGGCAAGCTTGACAATCTTCTGATAAGTATGATACATGCCCATGTAAAAATCCACTGTGTGAAGAAGACCAGTTCATTAACTTTCTCTTCTCTACGTGCGTCAGTATCAAATGTCACTTAAATTAGATTTGTAATATTGAGATTTTTTTCAAAATTGCTTACCTTGAATCAAATTTAGGCAGACAAATTGGAGTCCAACTTTCAGCTGCTTTAAAACTTTCACTTGAGCTTACTAAATTGAAAAGTAAATGAAGATCAGCAGGATGAAGAAAATATTTCTTCATTCTTACTAAAGTGACCAACTGACCTCGTGCTAATAAAATAGCAAAAACTAAATTCTTGATTTTGCCACATGCCTGAATAATTGTCTGGGTCACTGCTTCACGAGCACTAGCTGCCAAAGGCAGACACTGGACAGCCCCAAGTAAAAAAGCTGGCTCTCTCTCAGTCCATCCTAACAAATGATCTATGAGACGCTCTGCACCAGCAAGTAATCTTCGCAAATCATAATTTCGACGTTGTTCAAATATTCGTGTCAATTGTGCTGATGTAAGTACACTTACAATTTGACTGTAGACATATCTGAAAACAAAATAAATCCCAAATTAAAACAACAATATCTGAAAAAACAACAACAATGAAATAAATACAGATGGGCACTCACGTTAATTGCAAGACCAACTGAGGTACACTTTCTTGGGTACGGGATACAGACACAAGTATGATTGGCCCTTTCACTAGAAAAACAAATCTTGTTTGTCCTGCATGAATAGCTCTAATTGTATCTTGACCAGCTTGCACAAATGACACAAGAGCTTGCATTACTCCAAATATGGTAACAAGTTTATC
Source organism: Teleogryllus oceanicus (assembly GCA_964035755.1). Taxonomy (NCBI): domain Eukaryota; kingdom Metazoa; phylum Arthropoda; class Insecta; order Orthoptera; family Gryllidae; genus Teleogryllus; species Teleogryllus oceanicus. Next base: position 105,688,965 of record CAXIVR010000007.1, read on the forward strand.
TTCACTACCATACCTACATTAAAAACATTCAAATATAATTAAATCTCATTAGTTGCGAGACATATTCAGAGTCAATCAACTACCTTGAATAAATAGGTTTCCCTGCTGCACTTAGAATGAATACGTGTTTCTTTTTCTCCTTCCATTCTGTATTATTCCAGTATTCTTCTTCCGGTGGAGCTCCCACAGGTGTTATGACCATGTTTCCTTCCTCAATGGAAGGAGACTGGTCTCACTCAACTGAGAAGCCACTTCTTCCTGGAATTAAAAATTATGATAAATGAGGTCTCAAAAAAATTAAATAAATGACTACACTGATGTCATTGTACAAAATCTCAGTTCATGAGTTTCTACATGTCATCTCTTCAATGTCTTTCTTGTTTGCATTTCCATTTTATTCCCTTTGTCACACTATCAACCTAAATCTTCAGCTATGTTTGTCTCCTGAAGTTCCTCTTGTATTTCACTGATAGTACTTGTCGTACTTTCTCGCATCTGACGTTCATCGAAACTGGAATCCATTTCCTGCTCTAGCTCCTCGAAAGAGTCGGTTGTAACCAGCATGCTTTCACTACAAGCGCCAGGCTCAAAATCTGGCACAACATCAGAATCATCGTTATTTTCTATCACGCTGTTTTTCTGAACAGCACCATTGGATGCCATGATACAAACAACATAGAAGCCTTCCTTTACATACGCAATTTCGTTTCCCAAAGCATGTTGAAATTTGTCCACGACATTGTCGCCAATATTTTAGTAAGTTTAATTCCAGCAACATTTAAATCATAGCAGATCCCAAATTTTACACCGTATTAATTACAGCATTATAACCTAGCTAGTTGCTCGATCTGATACGACCAGCAGTAGCAGCAAAGAGCAACCGCGAGCAACACCTTACACCCGCTTACACCATGACCATGGTCAGTCTTCATCGGTCCTCATTTCTCCCGTGCTCCCATCCCGAACCCTCATTATCTGACACTTGACAGCTTGCATTACGGGCACCCTCCTGAAAGTGAACAATCATGACCAATCGTCACGAAACGAAGCAGGTACAAATCTGTCTCGTTGCAGTCTTGATGATGATAAACACTTAAATACTTGAATTAATAATTTACTGAGCACGAGGAAGCACGATGATAATCATTACATTTATTATTTCCCCAAAAGTTCACATGGCTCTAATGCATTCTTTTAATAAATTGTATAAAAAAATACGCAGGTGATTACGTAAGAGCAAATTTCCACTTACAAAACTCTTATTACGTTTGTTTCTTTTTTGTCACGCAAGAATAATCGGTAAAACCATCATGTAAGTAATATCGTACGAGTGTGAAACACGGAATTGAAACTTGGTTCACGAGAAACTGAATTCTTGAAGCTCCATCTGTTTTAGTCTGAATCGCTGCCGAACAGCGTAGAGTAGTGAATTTTCAGTTTGGTCCCGTTCCGTTCCCTAAATATTTTTGAAATAACATGTTTTTAAATTGATAGCATGACATAAAAGGGGGATTTTGGTAATATGAATATTCTTTGAATGCGATACGATCCTATCCGATTAATATATTATGGTAAAATGTTTTAAATAAACTTAATATTGTTTAAACGGGATATGGGAAGGGATCATAAGGGCCATGCCACCATCCCGGAACCTCCATCGAGATTAATTGATTAATGTAAATGTGAATTAAAAATCGTGTCAAATAATCCCCAGAAATAAATTTGTTTATAAAAAATATCCATGAATTGTATGCGCACGTTTTTTAGAGCCTCGGAGTACCTACCCGCACACCTTTACTCAGAGTACCGGCATTTACTAAGCCTTTATTAACATTAGTTGAATTAAGAATTCAACTTAGCGGCGAATATTGACCAAAATCTAATTATCAGAAACTATTTTGCATCAAAAACCGAATTACGTGTCGAACTACCAGTGGTGGTTCGTAAACAAATAAATATTCAGGGTAGGCAAAACTGATTACTGAACAGCGGCGGTCATGCCCCATCTCAATTTTTTTTTTTTTTTTTGTAGTGTTTTTAGTGTAGTTTTTAGTTGTTTTTTTTTTTGTTGTTGTAATTTTATTCAATTTATTCAAAACAATTGTCTCACTGATATTACATTCCATTGCATTATTTCCATGAAGCATGCGCAGACCTGATTTCAATATATTCAGATTCGAAAAAAGCAATGCAAGTTTGTGTTGCTCTGACATTAATTCAAAAATGGGATTTTTTCCCGGGCGTTTAAGATTCAATGAATTACATGTGTTATCTTTTGACATTTCATGATTTTGTAAAGCTTTTGATAAATGTTTCATGTCAAAAAATCCATCCCTATTCCAAGTGCTCTCCTACTAGTAAGGAACTTACTTCCACTATGGTAAAGACCATGGTGGAAATGTTATTTCCACCATGGTAAAGACGAGAAAACGGTGTACGTACGGCTTTTTTTTAACGTGCGGCTGAGGGTAGTATCTCCAAGATGGAATCGACTTTTTGCGTCTTTTTTAGTCCTGCCGCAAGATGTTGCATAATCGCAGCCGCATCAAGCAGTGCTGCAGATCAAGCGACTCTAGTAATTCATTCACTGTTCGTCAAAATTAATGTAAAATCAGCTTAAAATATAAAAATCAAGTAACACTACTAATCCGCAGCTAACTAATTTAAAATGAAAAAGTACTTCTTAAATAATAATAATAATAATAATAATAATAATAATAATAATAATAATAATAATAATAATAATAATAATAATATTAATTTCTCCGCTTGTTAACTCGTCAACAAAACAGTAAACATGCGAGGCTTGCATGAGAGTGGAAATCGGAGTCTTTCGGGCGGGCGGCACAAGCTGTTACAAATATGATTCGTGCCATGATAATGAAATGTTCATTGTACATTTCCAGATGAATTATACTTACTTTATATTAAAATAATTCTTTGTAGTCATTAACAGTAATTGAAACTTTGAATAAAAATAATTGAAATTAAAAATATTTTATTGTACAAGAATGCTATATTACAAGTATTAGTTACAAAACTTGTATCCGTATATTAGGAAGTCATTTATTCATTTACAAGTTAGTTAACAATTATGGTTTGCACATTACCTGCATGTCATTATAAATTAAGATTGATTCACTCATTAAAATTTAACTAAAATAAAGTATGAATGAGAATTGTATAAAAGGCCAATTCTACTTATTCAAGTTTGTGGCACAATAAATTCTCACATGCAGAAATTAATTCAAAAAGTTTCTAACGACAGGTACGCATGATTTATTTTACAATTAGTTAACTAAAACAAAAGGAGATAAAATATTTTTTCGAATATGGGAAACATATATCATATGAGAAACAATATATTTTAGAGAATTATTTTGCAAAGAAAACAAGAATTACTTACATAGTTATACAGTTCTTGTTTACAGTCTCATGCAGAACTGACTACTCCAAATACTTAGCAGTACTTGTAGAGACAAGTCAAAACCATCATATAAAAAGAATTTAAGTGGAGGTATTCATTCCTCAGCACCAGGGGTATTTTAGTTCGAGTATGTCAAGTAAATAGGCTGAAATAAACAAATGTCATTGGAGTAACAAATAAATTAAGAATAACTTAATTTTAAACATTCGATTTTGATATTTGTTCTTGGAAACTGAAAACATATGAAATTAAAAATGCAAAACAATGCAATCCACACACACATAGAAAAACAAAAATGCTTGGACGAATTAAAATAATTTAATGAATTTATTAATTTAGAGAGAACTTAAGTGAAGCCTTTTTAAAAGGTACACTACAGTAAACTTCTGTAACTAGTTTTAACTTCATTACTTATCTTCCAACACTGACTCAAAGAAACTAGATATGTTTATATACTAATAAGCTAAATTGATACCGTGCTGTTCAGATGGATTTAAAGTTTTATCAACCAGGAAAACCCCTTAAAATGAATACCTCGCACTGCTGAGAAATATAAAAGGACAGACTGCTTCCTGGATGAGCTCAAGATGCTTTGTACTATATATCTATACACTAAAGGATCTACCAGATTTGATAGCAAGTTGTCAGGCACAGGGTTATTTTTTCACCTTGTTGATTAATGAGGAGTATTACACAAGGCAGAGAAACCAGCCACCATTTTTTTTAAGGCAAACAATCTAAGTGAATACCAACATCAACAAAATTAACTACAAATATTTTCGCAGAGTAGCAAATTGTATTTTGTAGCTTTTTGAACTTCGCTTTCACAACACAAATTAATACAAATAAACTCAACGATTTTAACCTTTGCTTATGCATGAATACTAAGAGGAATTAAGCTGAGGAACAAAGCAAGGATGACTGCAAGTAAATAATATGCACCCCTAATATGGTGACTGGATAAAGTAGATAGAGTGGTAACAGTGTCAAAAAATAACACTTTACCACTAGAGCACTGACCACAATAACTAACCTGGTAAAAGTCTACCATAGATAATAATGAAATATTTATACAAACAGTCTTATTTAAAATTTCAAATGCTGACATCTCACAATTTTAAGTTCAATAGCAACATTCACTGAAGCTCTCCCAAGGTATTGCATACTTTTATTTATCTGGAGCTGATTCCTATTACAGCAAAAAATTCCTGCCCAATGCTACAACTTCTTTAGCACCACAATTACTCCTTGGCTATTTTCTTTTTTCTGTTTTTTTGTTGTTGTTGTTGTTGTTGTTGTTGATTTTATTTTTCATCCTTGGTTGTGTTTATGGGACACTACCAAGCTAGGATAGCAAACTAATTATCACTGCTCATGAATGCATACACAAGTCGACAAACACACACACAAGTATGCACATACTCTTTTTACACCCTACTTCACATTTTGATTGACCACATAATGTTATGTACTTATTATAATAATTTTGAGCCTATGTCATAAAGAGAAACCTTGTGAAATCTTGCCTACTCACAAGCTCATTACACTAACCCACCTTCACCATTAAAATTTCAAAAACAAATAGAAAAGTGCAATGCATAATGCTACATTCATGAATGAATAACAGTTTATTTTGTTATTAAGCAAACAATCTGCAGGGCAATTAATAAATGTATATTCAAAAGACCATAGTAAAACCAGCAAATAGATGATACATCTCACTTTTGAAATTGCATGGTTTGAACATCTTTCAGAATTTTAACCCATTCTATGAATTCAATGTTTAAAGCACACTGGCCTGACACAAAACAAATGAAATGGACAATATAACAGAAAAAAGGAAATATGAAAATGTTTCCGGTACAAAATGAAGGAACTGGTCTTCATATCACATATTACATGAACACAAATTAAAGTTTGGGCTGAGGAAGAGGAGTATTGCTTTCTGGGCAATGTGTAAGACATTAAATTATGTTATAATGCCCCAAATACAAGTTTTCTCTGTATTTTTGAAAGCCCTGCAAAATGAACAATATTCTAGATTATTTTCCCATGAACACAGTAAACATGAGAAAATCACCAATGTGAGCAGCATAGCTCACTAAGCGTACCACTAATTGCTGCTATTCCCAGCACTACCCAATTATTTACAAAACCCTCTACACTAGAAACATTGTTGGCTTGAACTCATTTCTAGCTGCCGGGCATAGTGTCCATTGAAGAGCAAACTGTTAATCTACACTCCTACTGCATTCCCATGGCTCCCCAAATTTTTTATTTCTATGCTTTATTATCAATGCATTGTAATGCATCACTGGAATAATCTTGCAAAATCAAGCAGATATCTAATAACTTCTAATATATTTTTATTATTTCAAAATAAAATATAAGTTACACTTCATTACTATTTTATAGAATATAAAACCTATATTATTGCCAAGGAAACATACTCTCAATACACATTTTGGTGGGTAAAGCCTTTGGCTACATTCTAATTCCAGTTTCACTGAAATTTAACAAAAGGAAAATAAAATTTTAAATAAAAATAAATGATATTTAACCCTTGATTTGACAAGGAAAACAAGGAATATTACTTTGCTTCTTATATAAATACACAAACTTTACAAGTTTACATTGACACCACATTCATCCTGCAGAGTTGTCCTCTACCACAACTGTGGCACAAAGCATAATTTCATAATTGACAATAGGCATGAATTGTTAAGATGGAATAGAAATTCCACAGTCAAAGGGAAAGCAAATCTGACACTGCCTAGCCCCATGCTCTAAAGGCATATCTTCACTACTTAACATTTAACATCAAGTTAAATGTGAACAGTGCACATGTCGAGTATTGCCAAAAATGTTATACCATTAACATTGCATTCATCCTTGTTAACATGTCAGCAGGACGTTTAGTATTTGAATTATGAGCTTTGTATTATGTTTATATTTTCTCTAGTTATAAACTATTTATTACAATCATGTTGGTGATATTTTCTTTTCAGCTGCATTTTAGGAGCAGCTGAACTACCTCCCAGAATGGGTCGGCCTTTTCCCCACCTCAATTCCCAAACTCATTTCACATGATGTTCCATAAATTTGGGCATACTGTCTTGGACTCCAAAAGATTAATTGTTTCTCCTGTTGACCATTTAATTTTATTTACATCTGGAAAACAAACACGATATTGGAAGTAAAGCTCCTGCCATGCAAATTGACTCAAGTTCAGCCAACCACACCTGACCAACACAATTTCCATTCTTACTGGAAAACATCCCACCGAGTTAAAAATGTTGTCCAATGTGCACAGACTTAACATGTTAAGCTATAGAGATGAGACAAATGTACTTTAACATGCTATTACACATATTTAACATTGTGTTAAACGGTGTAAAAGTAGTAGAGATGCACCTTAATGGACTTAGAATCAGTGGCAGGAATCTGCTGTTTCCAGCAGCTGCAGGCACTTGGAGGAATGACAGAAAACAGACAAAAAAATTAACACCTTTTCCTTTTCTAGATTAAGTAATTTGCAGATTAAAAAGAAAAATGAAATCCAGTGAGACACTCACATAAACAATGCTTAACAGCAAAAAATCATTCACTACATGATAGCATTTAGGGGCCGTAATTCCAAGTGCTCAGCACTCAGTTGAAATGTTCAGGCATCCAAACAATGGAGTGAAAGTTGATACAGTCAATGATCAACCAAAACTGTCAGTCAACAAGTGACAGTCTATCATTAAGAGAAACCACCAGTATCTAAATGATTCAATTTCAAGTTATACAAAAAAATAACTTGGTTTAAGCAATATAGACCTCTTCAAAATATGCATTATATAAAATAGAATCCACATGGAATGTCAAAGAGTAAATGAAGATGATGACACATTCCCCTCAAATTTACCAAAACAATTTAGCGATTCTTTGCCGCACATATTCTTTTGCTGGTTCATAATATTCCTGTCGCAATGTCACCATTTCTGGCCACTGGCGTACTGAGCTAAGCACCTCACAGTCAGACTCCAGAACAAGCACAGCACCAACTGCCAAGGACAAGGCCACAAACAGAAAGGATGGGACGAACACTTGCAAAAGATTGAAGCGTCGGGGTGAACCAGGAGCTGGAGCAGGTCCAGGAATGGCTGTTGCAGGCACCGGGGCCTGCAAAGAAAGCTTGCTTGCTGCCCGGCCTCGGGATACAGGTGTCGACCGATGTGACAGACCACCACCACCACCTCCAACACTAGGAGACAGATGCTGCACTCCTGGCTTGCCACCAATGACAGTGTCCACAAGTTGAGATTCTGATGAGGAGTGGTCAAAGGAGTCCCGAAAGTAGTAGTCATCAAATCCATGGCTGGTTTCTCCGATTTTGGTGCCTAAGATGTAACAGAAAATAGATATCAAGTTTTACTACACAATAAACAGACTATTTACAAAATAGCAAATTGATTATTTGTAGATAAGAATTAAATATGAAGTACAGTTATTATTGCAATCATTAAAGTTAATAACTTTAAAAACACTGCAATAGTTAAACATTAGATAATGAGTAGCAGTGCAAGCAAGTGCTTTTCCAATTTTATTTCCTTTTAAATATCATTTTTTTTAAATCAATTCTTCTTTTAATTTGGGATCACAGTCGTGTTTTATGAGAAATTATTAAAGATAAGAGATAAAGATTCTACACTTCTTGTCACACGTGTACTACACTTTTTTGCAGCTCAAACATATGACACATGAAGTCAGTCAATTTCCTTTTCACAATTTGTTCATGTTCTGAATACATTTAATTGTCAGTTAATCAAAAACCAAATTTCTTAGTTAATGCTCATCTACACTGAGATTTTTGACAAAGAATTAATAGTTGTGCTTCAAATCATATTTCATCTGAAAGCGTAATGATTGATCAATATTATATCCTTCGTAACAATATTTTTAAATTTTTTAAATTTTTTAAAAAATCAATCTTTTAGAGTTTTCATCAGAGAATCAAAAATATTCCTGAAAAAATATTATTTCTTTTATTAGCTTCCAGAATATGTTTAATTCACCAGTATTAAATAGTAGAACCAGATTGCTGAGTGCTCAAAAACTTAAACATAAACTTCTTTTTCACTGACTTTTCAAGAAGTTGCTTGCTGCTTGTTCTTCAGAAAAGGTCTTTGTATCTCTTTACTACTCTTGCTTCATTTTCTATCTTCAATTAATTATGGATTGGAACATTGGTCTTCTTGGATGTCAAATTGTTAGAAAGTCCACCGAAACAAACATATAAGAAAATTATCTCTTCCACAGACTGGAAAGAAGATAATTTTCTCATCAAGCCATTTAACCTTGTGACTTGAGACTTTATGGTATTGTGAAACCACAATATTGAAACATATATATTTATAAGCCATTTACTATTAACTTCAAAAAGAATCCAAGTGATGACATAACGCATGTAATAAATAACTTGAAAGCCTGGATTTGTATGCAAAAGCATATTTTGTTTTGATAATTGTTACATGGAAAATTATTAAATTTCTTTATAAATAAGCACATTTAGAGCTTTCCAGCAAAATTGTATTTCAACTTCTTTATACACTTGAAGGTTTTTGTTTATTCCAGCATATGTGACCAAAAAAAAAAAGATAAAAAAAATCGGTAACAATTTCAAACAGTTTTTGTATCTGTCACAATCTATACATTTGTCATATGCAGAATAAGTTAAAAAATGGTGGAGATTAAAAGAGAAAGAAAAAATTATTGAAGAAAATAGACAAGCTTGCTCCTTCGAATGGGAAATGTTTGTTTGGTTCAAAGTTTCCACAAAACAAGAAACTTTCCATTATTGTTGGGTCCCCAGAGAATAAATAGATTTCATTTCTAAAGATATAAACATGCCCAAATAGGAAGGAATTTAAATAAAAAGATACTAAATGATTGGATTATCTTGATCAATAGAAAATGCCTGTATTTTAGCTAATGGAAAAGTAGTGGCATGTAGTGTAATGCAACACTTATAGCAAATAAGTTTACTCCAAGATGAAATTCCAAATTTTCTAGCATAGTCTAACAAGGGTGTTATAACAATAATTATTATCAGGCATTATCATTGATTACTGATTCCCATTTCTCAGCTCTTCAGTGAAAATTTGCTGCACAGCACCTCTTGCCATCTGGCTTCTTGTCCTAAATACATAATTTCAAGCAAGAAATCAGCTTCTGTATACATCAATAAATTTATAGGAAATTGTAAAAGTATTCTGGTTTTCCTTTTCTGTTAGATTTTTAATGTTTTTGGGGCTCATTTCCACTATTTATCATCTCTTGAACTGCTTCAAATTTTAATGTTTTATTTGTATTTTTATAATTTCATATGATAAATATTTACCATACCATACCACACCATGTTCTGTATTGTATCAATTATATGAAAATGAGAGGAATTCAGAAACACCTAAATACTACCTAAAATTTAAAACAACAACTTATAAGACATTCTTTCTGGATTAACTGGAAAATAAATCATTAACAAAGGGACATCATGATCCTTTAATGTGCAAAGAAAACTAACAGCTACAAGTCAAAAACAGAATGAAAAAGCTCAATTAAAGGTAAGAAAAATTCCAAAATTTATACAAAATGACATTCTAGCCCAGTCAATTTATACTAAAGTAGTTGAGTTTCAACAGCACATACTTTCTTACAATCTTTGTAACGTTTGCAATTTTCAAAAATTCAGAGTACGCAATAAAAACGAAATCTGTGCCATTTTTCTAAGCAGCCTTTTCCATATTCAAAGAAACAATTTGAAATTTTCCAGCTCTAATTGCAAACATTGTGTACCTTTGTGGCATAGTAATTTGATTTAACCAACAATGTAACTAAATCTGAATTTTTTATGTATATGGATATTCATTTCCTTAGCCACAATGCATACAAAGTTTCTACAGCAACAAAATATTTCAACATTGTTAATGACTAATTATCTGAAAATTAACTAACTTCTCAGAAAATACTGTTGAATATATAACTTGCAGCACACGACAGTTAAAGCAAAGGTCTAGATCACTTTCATGTGATATTTATATTGAACCCTCGATACATTTGCCCCCTTACATTGTTATTAAAAACCAGGTACATTTTTTTATATTCTCTCAATTTTCAGTCCTCTAACAGTAGAATGGAAATATGATTTTAGAAATATTATAAAAGAGTAAAATTAGATTCTTTATGGAAATTATCATTGAAAAATTTGAAGACATTTTTGGGAAAATGGCGTTTTAATGTTTTTAGAATATACAGATTTTTTAATTCTTTTTTACAAAATACTTTTGAATTTTCAAGAAACTTCATAAGAAATCATTTAAAGCACTTATACTCAATAGTTTTTATGTATAAAAAAGCATGTAATGTAAATATTAATGTAAGAGATATTTCAAAACAAACTACATTTGTATAATGTTTGTCAAAATAAAAATAATATATCAAAATGGCATTTGTGTCACATTTTTCAGTGAAGTAAGTACAATCAGTACAACAAGTTTCAAGAAAAAATTCGAACTGTTTTGAGAAAATCTAGTTTTACCCAGTGAATATCAGACCTATGCCATTTGTAAGTGTATTTTCCTTTTTTCATATCACAAATTTCAAGAAAAATTTTGGAGCAATTTTAGAGCCATTTTGGAGAAAATTTTGAAAATGTCCTGAAGCTTCATCACATGTACATCCAAAATGTGACAAATTCTTTTCAAAATCTGAGGGTTTCAAATGGAAGCAAATCGATCAGGGTATATTCATTTTGGAAAAAAAGCTACCAATAATTGAGGTAACAGTGTTGTTCACAGATGAAGGGTGAACATGCATTGTGGAAAGAAAGAAAAAAGAAAAAGAAAAGAAAAGAAAAGAAAAAGAAAGAAAGAAAGGAAAAGAAAGAAAAAAAGGAAAGGAAAGAGAAAAAGAAACGAAAAACAAGGAAAGGAAAGGAAAAAGAAAGGAGAAGGAAAGGAAAGAAAAACCAACAACACTTTTTCGGTATAAGGGAACACCAAAATGTAATTTTTCAATAAAATTTCAAAATTTATTTCCTGTAGCACTACAGAACTTTCTTTATACTATGTATATTACTTTCTTATGTGTATAACAAATGAAAAGGTCTCAATCTTGAAAAAGTAGTGGTAATTTTTATTTTTTTGTATAATACGTAGTGTAGATAAAATATTGTAAAGCTGCAGCAAAAAAAAAACCAGATTTTTGATAGAAAAGCTCAACTTATGGGTCCCTGATACTGAAAAAGTGAATCACTCATGTTGTTAAATGTAGTAAATAACTTCCATCCTAGATAACGGAAAATTACTTTGGCAACAAGACTCAGACTGTCCATCTGTTCTTCCAACAATGCTAGTGGCTAATACATAGGCAGAATTTTCACAAAACCCAACATTCCCTGATTTATCTGGCTGATGTCACAGACCCTTAAATTTGAAACAGATTTTGATTTTGGAAAGTACTTTACATGAAGCCTCAACATTTTCAAAATTTTCTCAAAACTGGATTTCGACATTTTTTTATTTAATTTTTTTTCTTAGATAGGGCAAAGTAGAGTCGGAAAATGACACATCTGATTTTTGTTGAATGAATGATACAAGTTTTTTCTTAATGAAATCCGTACTTCAAAATTACACCTTCAAATGAAGTCATATATGTTGTTGCTTTTTTTTTATGAGCAGGTTTTGTGTAAATTTGAATGAAATAAAGGCATTTTTTTATGAGCAGGTTTTGTGCAAATTTGCATGAAATAAAGGCAATTGTTTTTAAAAAGTTTTTCTTAAATCCGCCTCCAAATTTTTTCTTTCCATTTTTTTCTTTCTTTCTTTCTTGGATAATGCAGAATGTGCAGGTCAGATTTTCTTGAACTCCCTGAATTTTTGAAAATTACAAAAGTCACAAATACTGCGAGACAGTACTATTTGCTGTTGTAGCACCAATTGTGGTTTTTGTATTTAAACTTTTTAAAATTTTTTTTTAAAAGAAAACAGACAATTTGTAAAAATTTTGCATACATTTGCCTTCTCTGTAAAATGGAATATTGTGAATATATCAAAATTTCTGTACAAAAAGTATTTTGGCAATACATACAAAAGGGGGCAGCTGTTTTGTGCATTAATTAAAATATTCATACAATAATAATTTCAGTAAACTTTTATAAACATGTTTCTTCCATAGTGTTTAGTTACTTTATTCACCTCCCTTCTGACAAACAATTATGAAGAAAACTGAGCTATTCCAGCGTACAAGATATTATGCCATTCTAGTTATCATTAGACATTGCAACTTTGGCACAAAATGTTTAGAGAAAAATTGAATTTTCTAGCAAATATGATGAACTCTTAATACTCGCTAGTAAATTCATAACAAACTTTGTTTACCAAGTTTCATCTAAAAATTCAGTTTGAAAAAATTTTGAGTTTCATGTGATTATAAAAAGTTACAACACACATGTTAATGTGTATATCTGCATATCTTAATTTATTAAAGGAATGCACAAACAGTATGAATTCTCCACATTTCTATACGATTTTCCACAGTTTTGTAAAACCAACACTTCACATATATTTGGACATGCTATCAAGACCTCTCATGGTTTTTTGTATGAGACAATTCTTTCGTAAACATGCCCAATAAGCATTCATTATTGTAACAACAGGGTCTTTGTGGACAACTTGGGGTCCAAAAAGTTTTGTTGATTCTAGGAACAAATTTCGATGATTCATCTCAAAGAGATGAATACACCACTGCATGTATCAGTACAACTGCTAAAAATTCTACCTTGTACCATTCAAAATCATTAATAAGAATGGATAAAAATGTGTCCCACTCGACTTGTTTTCAACAATTTATTGCTGTTTAAATTACAATTTTTACTTCAATGGCCAATTTTAATTCTTAAATTACAAAATCATGGCAATAACAATACCATTAAAAAGGAAGAAAAGATCAAATGAAACCACTCAGAGTTCTATACATTATTTACAAATTACGATATATTTATCAAATTACTTTAACATTAAACATCAGCTGTCTTTGGTGCTACTAAAGAATAAACTAGAAAAACATTTACATCAGACTACTATTAATGGATTCAACAGACTTACCTGACATCAACCCATCAACTTCCTCTGTTAAGACTTCACTAGGGGCGTCAAGCAATGCATCACCACACTCATGCTTTATAAAAGATTCCACCTCATCTGCCGCAGGAGAAATCAAAGAGAAAATACAACATTGCAACCAAACAAAACATGAGGCTCCCTCCACAGACACATGCAACAGTTTGAACATTAGGTTAAAGTAAAAAATAAAAGTTAACATGAACATGACAAGAATAAATGGCATAAACAATATAATTATACAGGTGACTGAAGGTACAGAGGTATAAAAATTATTACAAATACATTACTAACTGAAAGCAACAAATACTAAATAATAAATACTCCACTGCACAAAAAGTACTATGTGAAACAGACCTATAGACAACAATATTCCTAAACATTTACACAATGTTCAAATTTATGAAACCAGCAGTGTGATAACACAATCTTACTAGGGCACCCAACATGTGCTGCTAAACTAGAAAACATCTCTGCTGGCTAATTTCTCACATCAATGATGAAACTATTTTTGCTACAGTATTTACAAAGCTAAATCACATTAAAAGCACTGTGCTAACCTACAGCAGGACTTGCAACACACAAAGCACACAGAAAGGTCGTGAGGCTTGCCTTTTTGAAGATTTTGTCTCCTGGTTTATAAAGTTGTTACGGTTTTAAAGCATACACCAAAATCCAAGCACATATAATTGCTCACTCCATTATTATTTTATTTTTAGCAGTGCTGTTTACTTGCAATCTTTTAGAAAACTGTCCAATTCTTCTTCTTTATTTTCGTTTCATCAATTTCAGAAAAACACCACTCACATTCCGAGAAATACGGAATTCTCTCATTTGAGCAATGCTGTAAGTTCACTTTCGATAGAACTATTTGATTCATTTATTCAAATTTTCATTTATTAATTTTGTCAATCATAATTCCTGTATCCAATAATGAAACTGCCAAATCAAAAGAATGGACACTCGATCTACTCTCACAAATGAAATTTCTTCATGAAAAAAAGATCTACATCACTGTATTGACATTAAAAAAGAAAAATGATGTCAATTATTCCTCTTTTACATAAAGAAAAATACTTGTGAATGACCTGATAGAGGTATTTTTGTTGTTTTTTTTTACTCTGAACAGGACTGACTACATCAAAAGATATGCCAGGAGTTTTTAATAATGTAATCAACACAGTGCATAAAGCTAATGAACCTGAAAGAGTACAAAGAAAGGTAATAAAATTAAAAGCAGCATCAATAATTAAGAGCTCGCATAAAAGTAAACTGGATCTTTCACATTATTATAAAAAATAAGTTTCCTTAATACTTTTTAATTAACTTTTATAAAACACATTTTTATAAATTAAAATACCATTATAAATTAGTAATACATTTTTATTATAAACACTAGTAATAAATCTCCGAGCACAGACATTGTAATATACAAAAACAAAGTTTTCTTTGTTTATTTCATGAAATTTAAACACTTCTTAAGTAAGTTTATTCATATTTCCTCCTTAATGAATTTATTTTATAACACTTTCAATGTTTCAACTAATTGAAAAAAGTTGAATCATTTAATTTAACTTCCATTTGTGCAAATGTGCAAACTTATTGAATAGAAAACAATCCTTTCAACAAAACCATTCACTATTTGTAGTAATAAACTTATAAATTCTTATAACAATTACACAAAATACCTCCAAATACATTTTCAAAATTCAACAGGAGCTGTTTGAGGCAGGAAATCACATCAAGAATGAGAGAGAGAGTATAGCAACACAAAGAACAGCATATGGACAATAACATAGAACAACATCAACCATAGCAATACCGAAAAAATTTTCCAAAAATAAAAAAACAATGATCTTACCTCTTAACTTTGCTGCTATCTCCTGGTCTTCAGCCACTGGCTCTAAAAGAGGCAGTGTGTTGTCAGGGCAATAAGGAGATGAAAGCGGTCCAGAATCCAATAGAAGAGCTCCACTGGCATCATGTAAGCGTGAGTCAGACATAGGAGTAGAATGATTTGCACGAGGCAAACTTCCATATCCTGCAACAAAAGCTCATCAATTTTATATGCCAAGATGAAACCCTAAACATTTTCTCTAGCAAAATGCAAACAAATTACACTCATAAGAATCACTTACAAAATATGAAACATTTTTATGCAAAACCTTGATGTAATGACAACCGAGATCTGTAGACTACATTTTAGAAGCAATATATTCACCACAAATCAGATGATAAAGCTAATTTGTATTTTGAGCTACCGAGTTCGTTGGCAATCCCAGAAATTTATTTGAACAGAAGGAAGCTTACAAAAAGTAAAAGGGTTCCCTTACTAATCTCACCCAGTTCTGAGCCCACGGGTGTGGAAGGTGTGGCAGGCACGGAGGCAGCCTTCCGGCGCAAGCTGGAGGACCGCAGAGAACGGTTGATGGCAGGCTCCTCCTTGCGCAGAGGACTGCTATCCTCCAGAATTTCCTTCTCCACCCGGCCCGAGTAGCGGAACTTGGTGCCCCAGGAAAAAAAGCTCCCCCCAGTCACGACAGTAGGAGCATCCGAACTGGAGGGCAACCTAAGGTAACGGACAGGGTTTCTTCAGGTGCATGCTACTCAGAGGAGCTCCAACCAACTAGTAGCTTATTTTAAAATCCTTACCAAGAAACCAAAACAATGAAATCATACACAAGATGAAATATGTACGTCCTTGAAATTGGCTCTTGGAAAGTATGTAGTGGTATTTATATGGTAATAATGTTCAGGTGTTTTTGGACTTATTTCCATCATATTATTTTATATGTAGGTTTTATAATTTCTGAGGAAGACTCCACTCTGAGCCAAAACTAAACACAAAAATTATTCCAAATTATTCCATGTGCTGATGACCCATTTGCTGGAAACTGGGGACTCATTGTCAAAACTCTATAATTTTGTTGCTTTGTTTTGATTTTTTTTTTTTTAATGTATCTTTCTTTAAATGATCAAAGGATACATGTAATTATCATTGTTATCATAATCTATCATTATCACTACCCACAACAATTGCAAAGTGAAATAATATTGGCATAGCACACACATACACAGCAGTATGCATATGCATACACACAAATGCACATTCATCGGCATATACACATCCTACCATTAATAAACCGTCTCAAGTTGCACTCACCAATCCCCTACAATTCAAAACCAAGAAGAATCATTAAACTATATTTTGAAATTGAAAAAAATTATTCTTGAATTTACTTCTGAGATAAAATTCCTCTATGTTTGATAGAAACTAACAGAAATTATGAAACCTAAGACAATTTTTCTTGATCATAACTATTTTACTTTCATCACTAAGTTTCTGTTTGTTTGTTTCTTCTGCTTTCCTTTTTGATTACTAAAGCTAAAAATACTTTAGTCTCTAGATAATATTGCCATTATTTAAATGAAGAAACTCAGATTAGAAGCTGGATTACTAAGAGTTTATGTAATTCTCATTGTTTATACTTATACCAAGTAGCATAATTTAAGTTCTCTAAATAGCAATTCAAATTGTTGAACATTAATTCTATCATTTATTTCATCCATGAACAGATATTTTACCTGTTACCAAGAATCATATCAATCAGAATCTAATGAAATCAAAAATTTGATCTAAAACTTCAAGTTCAATGTTTTCAACAAGCACTATTTTAGTTCAACAATCTAAAACTTCAAGAAAGCCAAACTACATACCCTTCACATTATTTTAATTTTTAATTTTAAAGAAAAATTTTAAACAACAACGTAAAAATAACCATCAGTTTACCTACTATATTTACAAACACTCACGTGAAAAAAAGCATCTGCTCAATTGCACAACGCCATACATGTCTGCAGGCAGCACCTGTCGGGCACTTGAAGCCTACAGTATGTTTCTTCTGTAGGTCAGAAAAAGTTTGTTAGTGTTATTAAATCACTCATCCAATCGTGAATTAAATCCTCACCAAATCTATCTGTAGGCAAATTCAGGCAAAAGCAATTTCCTGGGTTTCAACAGCACACACAAAGCTCATAAAACACACAATGCATAATATTTCCATGAATGCTACAATGTAAGCTACTTTCAATAATTTTTTTATACAAACTGTTACACTCCTTGAAATTATATATACTTATATATACACTTTTCTACATTGGTTTGAAGAAATTACATTTAGGTAATTATCTCTACTTTCATTTCATACACATCACTGAAATCATGCATTTGCAAATTTCTAATACATCTTTGTACCTTCGTTCTGGGGTCCTGGTGAGGGCAGCAAGGAAAGCAAAAACAAGTTAGTGTCATAAGAATATTTGGCATGTTCGTGCAAAATTAATTAAATGCAAATCCAATTTCATGTGAAGACAAATATACAAAAACGTCAGCTAAATCAGACTTGAAATGCTGAATAAAGAAATAAATACTATATGAAACTCAAACTCAATTTTAATTATAATATTTTGCTTATCAGAAGTGAAACTAAAGCTTCATTCTTCCAGGCTTAACACTACAAAAGCCATAACACATCTCAGGAGCAATTCAATTTTCACTCCACACACCAAGCTGCAAATCTTTAAGAAAATACTCTACCTAGTCAACCTATTGTGCCACCAACATACTGTTTTTATCGGGAAACACCAGAATTAACAGTGCTTCAAACCTGCTGGGCCTCCCTAAATTAAAAAAAAACTATCCACAATCTCATAATCAAAAAGACACACATGAGGTACAAGCATCTCTATACTTCAGTCTCATTGAATTTCTTGAGCAACTGTCAGTAACCAAATGAACCACATCCACCAAAAGGTTATATTCAAAACATTATTCAAAGCTGAATAAAAAATATGTGATTCACGTAAGAAGAAAATCATATGTGTACACAAGTGTGCGTGTCCAATGATCTGAGAATAACATCCTATAATTACATGTGTACCCACACATACATGAACTCACTCACTCGCACAAACACACATGCAGGCACAAGCACTTGTATGTACCAACGTGTACCTTCATGCATTCACACACACAAATATATCCACATGTAGATTAACGAACCTCTCACATTTCTCTAGCACACACAAAACAAAAGGCAGTTTGATATAATTCAAATAAAAATAACTATCAATCTGTCAAAAAATGGAGATCAACATTCTTCATCAGAAGCTCAAGAATTCAAACAGGCTGAGGCAAGAGAGACTCTTTCAGCAACTATGGCACAAGAAGTCGGTCATTGCGCACCTCGTTATAGGTAAGATGCACGATGAACATCTTGCCTTCATAGTTAATTTTCTGCACCTCATTCCATTTAAAATGATGGGTTTTGCGACTGCCCTGGAAGGTTAGGATTCCACAGTGATTGATGCCAAGATATAGTTGATTTCCACGATGATCCTAAGAAAAAGAGAAAACACAAAGTCAGAATTTGAAAGATAAAATAATAAAATTTATTTTAGGACTTATTCAGAAAAATTACAACAAAGTTTGTGCCAAAAGTTATTTTGCAACTTCCATGACCAAAAATAAATAGAAAAGGTAGTCTTAATTATTTTTAGCATTAATGCACTGCAACCATTTTGAAAAATTATCCAAAACTTTTTATTAAAATATTAAAGGAATCTAACAAAGATGTATCATTCCAATTAAAATTAAAATTGCAATGCATTATTATTAATAATAATACTAATATAATAATAATAATTATTATTATTTTACTCAAATTTTTAATTATTTAATACTGATAAACCACATGACTTTCATCAATTACGCATTTCAATAAATCTCAAAATGTAAAATTTCAATCTGCCACTGCTCATAAAGGTAGTAACACTTGTCTACCAAATATCTCTTTACAGATTTCCTCTTATCCAGAGAGCCATGAGTATTTTGACAAAGCGTTGAATGTTTAAAAGTATCTGAAAGTTGACGAGCAACAAAAACTGAATAAGCGATTCACCTCTTCTGAAACTTCAGTTGGATACATTACTTCTAACAATAAGATACTTTGAATTTCAAACCTCCATTTCATAATCAAAAACTGCATTGATAACAATTCAGATCATTTCTTCTTAAAGAAGAAGAATAACTTCCTAAGTTATACTTTGTCATGTAGAAGTAGTAACATCACTTGCACAACTTATTTGAATGGAAAAGAGTTAAGGAAATTTTAAAAAATTAATTAGCTATATTTCAAAACTCAACAATTTTTTTTTATAAATTATGTTTTGACTGTTCAAAGAATTGACTGCCCAGTCAGGAACCGATCCAGGATCTTCCAGTATACTCCCAGTTGCTCTAGCCACTTAGCTACAAAGTCAGTTAAATAATTATGTACATGGGAATACCATGAAATCCAGGTTTGATTCCCAGCTGGGGCATGCAATTCTATGAAGAGTCTTAAACATAATTTGTAGCAATTACCTCAAGCTTAGTAGCTATGGGGTTATAATGGTAGTTGACAATTGCAAAATGGGAAATGTATTCCCACATATTTGATAAACTTCCAATTGTGACCAGGTGGTGAAATGTATAGAATATCTGTCATTGGTTCTTATCTCCATAAGGCTGTACGAAAAGTTGACTGTCTTGGTAGCTCAAGTGATTAGAGCAACTGGGCGAACACCAGGAGAACCGAATTTGATTCCTGGAGGTGACAATTAATTCTTTGAACAGTCAAAACAAAATTTATAACAATTGCATCATGCGTAGTAGCTATGGGGTTGCAGAAAAAGAATTGCAATGTTAGTAGACAATTACAAAATTGGAAACTTATTCCCACGTAATTGTTAAACTTGAAACTGTTCTTAGGAGGTGAAATGTACACTTTTTTAGCAACTAAAAGGATGTTTCATCAGCAAAAATCAATAAGTTTATCATGGACAAAACAATTTCACAGAATTTCATGTTTTTGGACATTTAAGTATGTTTTTTAAAGAGAAACGACTATACACCTTGACAGGATGTGGATCTACACCATATGTATCAAGCTGACAAGCTTTTCTTAAAAAGCTGGTTTCTGTTTGAGCAGGAGTTTGCCCCTTCATCTGTGTTTGGTGAAGTTCTGCTATCTTCTGCTCAATATCAGAGGTCTGTTTGAGAAGGAGCTTGAATTCAGAAACATAACCCTCACCATGCTCTTCAGGATCATAATCTCCAAGCTCAGCTACACAGAAAATACAAAACAATGAAATAAAAAATATTCATTATAAGAAGGTAAGATTCCACGGAGTGTGTATACACTGTGGTTAGAGTATCCTTAATTTCAGGAAAAGAGCAAGAGAAATAAGCTCATAAGAGAAGCATATTTTCCAAAACGATCCAAAACAAATTTTGTAAAACGAAAAAGAAAGAAACTCCTCCAAAATGAACAAGGTACACATTAAAAACATTCTAATTAATTAAACAATTTCTAATAATTCTGAAAATTTGTGTTTACATTTAAAATCTTGAAATTATGAGAAGAAACAAAGCAAAATTTTCACTATGTTTATCTGCTCACTTCCCTCAAAATCTAACAAATACATTGTTATGCAAAATAGTACTTAATTTTTGTCTAGCACAAGTACACATAAATGTAACTTCATTATCTACGCACTTCTTCTAGTGGGAAATATAGTTATTAAAAATATCGTTCTCCATGATGTTGTTGCAGGAAGTATTATTTCTTGACGAAGGATATGATGAGGGATAAGAGCCCAAATTTATTGCTGATTTACCATTGAAAATAGATTTTATTACATCGGGGTGAATACTTTTGTTAACAATCCTGGCAAAAAACGCTCATTTTCTTTCTGTATTCAAAATTTAAGTAGTATATGGTTTAGGGTAGGGATCACAGAATTTTTAAAAATGTGCACTGAATTCATTTCTCCCCGTAGCACGCCACACACAGTTTTTAACTTTTTTGACGTAAAATAAATAATCTGCAACAACTTTACTGAAGTTTTCATAGCACATTTACCTTGAATGATATATGCAGCAAGTAGTGCTGCTTCAGCGGCAGTACAATAGAGACGCCCATGAAGCAAATCTCTCTTCAACTGCAGATAAATCTGGTATCGTGTAATTTCTTCCTTGAGGCGGAAAGGGTCAGGTGGGTAAAATTTGACCGGAAGCTGAACAGGATTGGATCCATATCTGCATGACAACAACTTCGATCAATGTTAGATTGTACTCCAAAAAATGTATATATGACCAATAACAAGACGTATAAATTTATAAATTTAAAAAAGCATGAGGATATAGTACTTAATTACAGAAAAAGAAAGGATCTGAAGTATTTTTTTATGCACTGAACATTCAATAATTCACATAGATGAAAGTACTACTCTATATGACAACAACAAGCAAAAAACAAAACCACAGAATTTGAAATTTTGACATGGACATTTTAAAAGCCACACTCTAGTCAACAAATACAATACAATAACTAAACATTGCAGTAATACAACTTGAACATTACAGTATTAACCTAGATTCTACCTTAAACATAGAGCACACAAACCTTTCACTTGTTTGAGAACAGTTTTAGCTGGGTCCAGCCAATGCTGAAAAAACAACCACATCATGAATTGCATAAGCAGACATCACACTTACAATGACTCAAGGCATCCTCTTGTTAATGCTAGCACAAACACCAGAAACTGTGGCAATATTGGTGCCATCCCAAAGATTAAGTCCTATTAATGTAAGTCCGTGCAAACAAGTGTGAAAGGTATGGGACATTGAGTCAGACTGGGAATTCACAGATCTGAACCTGAATTACAAAATGCTGATCTCTTTAAAATATGTTTGATTCACATCACTCATTCAATTGCCACAGAGAAACAACCACCACAAACCCAATAATATCACATCCAACAATGACTCAAGCACTAAGAACAAGCAAAACCGAAGCTTTCCCATCACCATCACTATGATGACACATGCATTACCATCATTTCAATCAGCACTTCTCATAAAACAAAATTTATTTAAAACAATGACAATATTCACAAACATTTTTTTCACAATTATAAGTTACCCAAGGATTACAAGCACAAAAAGGAGTTAGCTTCTAGAGATACAATCTGCAATATACTCCAATTTAACATAATAATTTTCTTTAAAACTTCAACACAACTAAAAAGGAAGATACAGAACACAAGTTTTATGAAAAATATGAAGTATGCAATTTGCTGCATATGCTGCAAAATGCAATTTGTTGAATTATGCTGCAATATGCTGCAAAATGCAATTTGCTGCATATTCTAAATGTAAGTTAATACTACTTTTCTTTCCCAGCCCTTACCTTTCTTTTTATTTCCCAGCTAGTACCCTTCAGTTTCACTAATTTTGACCTTCAAAGAATATGGAATTGTTAGTTGAGTTAAAAGAATTTCTTTTAAGGCAATAGAAGGAAACAACAATGTACTCTTGAGCCACTACAAACTATCCTTTGCTACATTTTTATAAAAACTACTCATATTTTATATAATTGCTAATTTTTTTCAATTTTAGTTCACCACAAGAAGCATCAAAGTTCAGATCACAATCAGAAAGGATATGGAATATTTATATAATAACTAGCATAACACTGAAATAACTTGCATACTCACACGCTGTCGAGCAATATCCACATATCGAAGACCAAAGTGATCTCTTTCAGCTAAGTTTAATTGTTGGCAGACTTGTTCTAGCAAATACTTTCCTTTATGATGACACTAAAACATGGACAAACAAAAAAATTGCTAATATTGTATACATGAAATACATTAACACATACATACACACACATTTTTAATTGTTCATTCATGTAAAGCTGACAAAAGATTAACAATCAGTTTTTTCTTTTATTTACCAGTGTAAAAATTCACGGGGCCAAGGATCCATTTAAAGACATTTAATAATTTGAAGCATTAACTTAATTACAAACTTAAATAATAAATGACAATTATTATTTTCAATTCCAGAATTATCAAGATAGGAAAAATAGAAAGCTCTTCAATTAGGTTTCAAAATATTTCCAGATCTCATGAAGAAATGCTTATTACACACCCACTAAAGAAATTTATAATTAAAAAGAAGAAATGAAGAAATGCTTATCACACACCCACTAAAGAAATTTATAATTCAAAAGTAATATTGTTAATGAGGTAATCAATAAATTACTGTAAGATATTGTTTATGCAGGGGAAAATACCTAACAACAACTGAATAAAAACCCGTTTAAAGTTCTCAATGATTTTTGCTTACTATTACTTTCTCAACTTGTATAATTCAGTTCCCACTGTAGTAACATAGAGAACGTAAAATTTTACGAGGAAAATCATTGGGTTCATAGTAATGGATGCCGATTAAATATGCCAAGAAGCCTATATCACCAAATATTACAATTAGTATTATAAAAACAATAAGGAACTGTTTCTGTCAAAGAGTGTAAAGAGATGGGACGGGGAGGGAATGCCAGGGATTGTCCTCACCCCAAAGAATTTGATGTCCTTCATATCTGCAAGCCAAAGGTGAAGGTGTTGAATTTGTGGATATAAAGATCCACACAATGATGGATCAATTTCATACAGAGGTACATTAATTCATAAAACTAAGCACTTGCTTTGGACCCCCTACAGGATAAATTTCCAAACACAATTTTATTCTAGTCCATAAATTTTTTCAATTTTATTAACAATAAACAAAATATAAATTAAATTCAGATTAAAAAAACTTACGATCCACTTTTTAAAAAAGGCTATATAAAAATGATACATAAAAATACATTTCTATGCATATGTTATACTATTATTTTAATATTAAATTTGAACATTGAAATGTTGTTTTATTTTCCTATCGATTTTGATTGCTTATGATCAATATTTCGAAATGATTGAGGAGCACCATCGTTTGGTTTTGCTCACATATATTAATCCGGCCCTGACTTCACGTGACAATGATCAAAGTGAATTCTCGGAGGCAACAGGAGCCTTGGGTAACGCGTGTTCGTGTCACTCGATGACATAAGAAGCTCTCAACTCGTGGGCGTATAGCGGCCACGAGCGCCTTCCCACGTGGAGGCAGCATGGCCCCAGAGGCTGGAAATCGATCGGTTTCCCAGGCACACGAGAGCAAAGGCCAGGTCGATACGCGGATCATCAAAATTGCATGCAGACGTGGAAAATGCTTGCCGAGAAGGAACAGCAGAGTGGGAAGACGATCAATGGGAGGTTGCGAGCAACTTCCCATTCGGATCGGACCACGCACAACCCAGGAGCGGGTGGCAGGGTTGCTTGTCACTTTTCCGTCGCTCTGCGAGTATTGATTAGCATGCCGCAGGCGGACCCAAGGATCGAGGGGGACCAGCCTCCGGAGGGATTGCGACTGACCTACATCTTGTTGCCCTCCTGCTATGGTCTAGGATGGACAGCAAATGTCTGATGCACACTGCCCCTTGCATTGCCCGCCCCGCCCACCCCGCCGGAACCCTCCTGAGTCAGGAAGCGGCTCGCGCGGATCTTTAGTCAGTCTGTCTCCGTTTCCTCAGCGTCTCAGTAGAGTGTATAAACAGACGTGGGAACCTTGTACCGCAACACGAATAACGATGACGCGACGTAGATACGCGCCGACGAGCGACCCCACGGGTCACCGACTTGGCTCTGCTGAGGAAACGCGTTCTCGCCGCCTGGAAGCCGCACATGAACGCTCTCGGTTTTACGTAACGTGATGCCCCGGTGACCCCATGTTTCCACGAGCCGTCCCACATACGCGCGACGAGGTCTCTCGTAATTGAAAGCACAAGAAACAAGGCTCCTCTCGTGGAGCATGTTTCGGCTGGCAGACAGGTGGCCTATGGTAACGTGGGTTAAAGCTTTTCAAACAATGCAAAAATATTCAATAATTAACACGTTGACTATTCATTTTAAAAATAATACAGGCATAATAACTTATTCGACAAATAATTATAAGAATTTAATTATCTCCAGGCATCACATAAAACTGATGAGGATTTATAATTACGATGCAATTCAAAACAGTGTCCACCCTTAGAGGCTATTGCTCACTGGAATGGATTCCAGATATCGCACAAAAAACAAAAATGTTAACACTAGGCACAATCACATATATTGCGAAATGCTAAAATATGAAATCATTTAACACCTCGTTTAGAGAGGTTATGTTTAACATCTATTGCAAGTTGGTTCGTTGTCACTGCCTCATTGATACAAATACACACACAACACAAGAAAATTTAGATCTAATGCAAAACTGTTTAAATAATATTAAGTCCACGGCCTTACTTGAAATTCGCACTCCACGATTTCAGTATCTTCCAGTAAACGCACAGTACATTTATAAACAACATTAATGTCACTTTTGCTTCCGAACTTTAACATCGTTGAACCTCAAGCTCATGAGATCAAAAAGTTAATTTTCCACGTTTCAAAACAGCACTGTATTCTGACACAAACCCCCACACCAAACACTTGACAGCAACACTTCCAAGTCACAAGGAACGACTAAGGAAGGAACATAAGGAACGTTGGTCATGAACCATCCATTACTCCAAAAAATAAGTATATTCTGTCATATTCAGAAATGACAACTTGCAAAGGAAGCATAACCCTTAAACTCGGAATGTGTCAGACACATAACTGCAGCATTTGAAGCTGAAAAGTTAAGACTAATGGTCCAAAATAGCACTTTACATTGATCACGATAAAACTGCCGGAGGAGCTTCTCATGATACCGTCCTGCCAGTGGGAACGAACCGGGTATGAGAAATTCATGAGTCAAGCAGCATTTCCACAGAGCTTTCGCAAAAGTTTATGTGCCACTGTAATCTCTTCATTCTTCTTAATTTCACATAATTATTAACTAAATAAATATTATTACGTTTCTTAAATACCAATACTGATACATTATAAAAATATAAGATTCTAATAAGTTGACATTCCGAACGCGTAATTTCTCATAGTCACCCAGCTATCAATTAACAAAGGGTGCCGAACAGGCGGTTTTAGATTCAAACATGGCAGCGGCGACGAGTGTTGTTGTTCTTGACAGGGGAAATAACACAACGTGCACCATAAATCTGCACGGTAAGTAACATTTTCTCTGCTTTAGTTTGAATATAATTGTGAGTACTTTAATATTCCATTAATTATATCAAAATTTAAGGTCATATTTTTCATAAAATAATAAAAATTAGTGACAAGTTTTAGCAGTCATGCCCTAGTGCATGAGGCGCCTCGCGTTAGTTTTCGTACAACCGATGCTCGGATTTTTTATGTTTTGACCGTCCTCGAGGGATATTTCAAGTGAAAAATATGTTTTTCAGGTGCCACCGTTGTTTCATGGCGTGTCAATAACCAGGAACAATTATTTGTGAGGTAAGTCTATTGAATATTGCGACAATCTCTGCATGTTTGAGTACATTTATGTTTCTTGTTGTGGCACGGCAATCCTCCGTCTCTTAGCCCGCAGCATTTGAGTTGAGCGTATAGTCCAGAATTGTTTTTTTTTATCATCCGTGCATAATTTTTTGTTCGTGATGCAGAAAATATCCAAAAAATGTAAATTATACACACCACTTAATCATATTATATTGTAAGTGGTTGTAAATTACTTTGTAGCGTAAAATTTTAATATTTTATAATTTTCATTACGTATATTTTCTTATGACAATTGATTAAATTCAAAGTTTCTAAAGTAATGAAGGAAGTAGATTGTGTCATCTGGTTGACCCCTTAGATCGCGATCCCCCGTTAGCATTTTTTCTTGGTCTGGGTGCCTGAAACGAGTCCCCTACACAGGGGACCATCTCTCTCCTTGGGTCTGGGATGGTGGGATCGTGCATCCGGGGGTACAGCTGCGCCTGGAAGCTTTGGGGGCCCTCGTCGCGCCCTTCCCCCCTCCATTCCACCGTCTGGGGGGTGGGTCACCCCGCCCGAGCA
Source organism: Teleogryllus oceanicus (assembly GCA_964035755.1). NCBI lineage: Eukaryota > Metazoa > Arthropoda > Insecta > Orthoptera > Gryllidae > Teleogryllus > Teleogryllus oceanicus. The sequence goes on from CAXIVR010000007.1 coordinate 105,716,484, forward strand.
GCCCAGCCCCTACGTCTTGGCAGAGTGCCGGGGCTGCGATATCTCACCCCTTAATGATGTCCTGAGCTATAGTCGGGCAACTGTAGCGAGCGCCGCTGACCTTGCGCGCCCTGTCTGCCGACAGCCGCGGGTCGTAACAGCACAAATGAACCGCGGGCGGCGGCCGCGGCGCCGCCGCCACCTCCCTCGCACCCGGACGCGCGTTGAGAGTCTTTGCTAATTGCTCGTTAATCGATATCGGCGGCCCGGGCCGTGACGCGGCGCCTCGCGCGCGCTATTCGGGCGGCGGCGGCGGCCACGCTCCATGGCCGACGCTCCCGCGGCTCACAGAACGCCGTCACCACCACCGCTGCCGCCAAAAAACAGCGCCGAGCTCGAGCAGGGCAACAAAGCGGCGGTGCGGCGCCGGCACCTGCGCCCGTTCGCTCGCCCGCCCACCCGACGCGCACCCTTTTACTGCCCGCGTTCCGCGCCGCTTTATCGCGCGCAAAAACTCCCCCGCCGCCGCTGCCGCCGCCGTCGCCGCTTCGCGCGGCTTTGAATCGGCTCAGCTCTCGGACGAGCCTACCGCCGGGGCTGTTCGGTCGTGCACGCTTCGCATAGATAGGGTCCCCGCGTCGGAAGCGCCGGGCAGGGGCGGGTTGCGGTGGGCTCGGGGGCGTTCGCCCACCATACACCAGAGCGGCGAGGGAACCCTGGCTAGGGCGAGCCCAGGGGAGGATGGGCGGACGATGAGGGAGGAAGCGAGAGCGCCGCTGCCACCCCGCGGCCCCGGCCTCTCCCGCAGTTGCCGAGCTCTAGCAGGCTCCCTCGCTCGCTCGCCCGGCCGCACGCAAAAACAGGCGCGCGCTGGTTGGCTGCCGCCGGCTGCCGGCCGGGAATGAATGCGGCTTGCAGAGCTGGCAGGGGCAACTTTTTTGTGGGCCGTCGCCGAGCCGAGCCGCGCCGAGCCGCGCTGCGCCGCGCCGTGCCGCGTCCTTCTGCCGCCGCCGGCAGCCGCTGCCGCCCGCCGCCGCCGCCACTAATGACTCAGCCGGCGGCGGCGGCGGCGGCGGCGGCGGCGGCGGCGGCGGCGGCGGCGCGGCGTCCTGGCCCGCGCGCGCGGAGGGCGGCGGGGGAGGCGAGGCTCGCCGCGGGCTGTCGTCCGTGACGCCTGCTGCACCCGCAGCCGTCGCCCCGCCTCGCCCCGCCTCGCCTTGCTCCGCCTTGCCCCGCCCGGCGTCGCCTACGCCGCCGGGCGCGATCTTCCCGATCTTGCTCATTGAGGCGGGACGCCGCCCTGGTGGGTTCCGGGATGCGCCGCGGCTCCCCGGCCTCGCGGCCCGCTCCGCCCTTCGATGCCCGCAGGCAGGCGGCTGTGCCCTCGCCGACTCCGCCCCCCGGCTGTGCTTTCGCGCTGGTTACAGGGCACGAAGTCGAGTCACGCATTCTCCCTCCCATCCGAAAATATGTATTAAAATTCGTATAACGTAATAGTATGAGATTTCTGGGGAAAGCTGAAATACAAGAACAGAAAATGTATTGTGGAGAAAAGACTGGAAAATGACTTTTCCTATCAAAAAAATATGGATTTCACGGAAGACTACGCTCTAGCGAAAGGAAAGAATGGTGATACCCGGCGTCGGCAAATCCATGGAGAATTTTAGGATAAAACCAGCTCTCGACTGGTTTTCTGGGAAATCCTTCCGTTTATCCTGGCTCTCAGTCCACCATTGCTTCATTACCATTCACCTCATCATCGGCATCAAATGCTCAGCAGATCACTCACTCGCTCCCACAACCTCAGCCCTTGAATTATCCTTAAGACCCATGTACAGATGTCTCAGAATAAATAATACTCTATGGATATAGAGGGGTCGAAAATCTCTTGTCATTGAACATATAAGAAACGTCATTTAACAGAGTTACACTTGTGACATTTGCCTCTATTGGTTAGGCAAGTTATTATACACAAGTATTCTACAGGTCATGTTCTGACACAGACAAGGGGACTTCATGTACCTGCCGAACACCTGTGCATGCGGGTGTCCTAATATTCAGGGGCAAATAAAACAACAAACTCCTTAATATGATAATTCCGACTACATGTTCATTTGCAAAAGGGGATAATTTTCTACTCCTACACATGTCTTGGAAGATTGTAACATTATTCTGAGCATTTTGTACATGCACGCGGAAAGTAGCAGTGAGAGGAATGAAATCCATTTGATTGATTAGTGATTCCGGGCTCGTCCACTGCTAAGGTCAATAGTAACAAGTGTAAGGCATGTTTGTATCGCGGGAGGTGGCTGTGATCTTCCCCCGTTGGATGGCAAGGTACGGCGTGCGGGGATTTTCCCTATCCAGGTATCACCCATCAGCGTGGCACCGCCCCAGCCGGGACAAGCTCTAAGCTTCCTACTAGTCTCCCGGCAAGTGTGGTAGTGTAGTGTAAGTAAGGGGTGAGGATAGGACAAGGAAGAGGAAGGAAAGACCGCGCGATCTGTTGCCCGTTTGATAGGATTCTTGCTCCGGCATTCGCGTGGATCGTAGAAACCAAAACTACCGATCAGAGCATCCGGCCGCTAGAATTCTCCTCCAGACGTGGCTAAATTCGACCTAGCTGTCTAGGCCAGAGGCATTGCAATGTCATCAGTTAATGCCCTGAGACACCTTTGCCGGTGAACTCCCTTTGAAAATTCGTGTAATGTGCGCAGTAAGAGATGTCCCATCACTTACGGCATTAAGGTAGAAGATTTGTGAAGATAAGTGAAGATTTGTTGTGGTTTGTTCTTTTAATTTTAATTTTTTTTTACATCGATAAACATTGCCGAGCCTTACTCGAGTACCACAGATCGCAAAATTTAAGGTAGTCCAATCCAATCACCTGGTGCTCGAAATGGCCCAATTCAGGAAAGAATTCCGGAAGGTTTTTCTCACCGGTTCCATGTTTTTTTGGGAACGGAATTCGAATGTGAGGTTTCTCACTCGAAGAAATGTAGGTTTCACAAAGAAATTGAAAAAAATGTCGCAAAATATTTCAGATTTTCGAAAACTGCGACTTAACGAAATTACTAATTACTACTTGAAGTAATTTAACTATGCCTCTGGCCTAGACAGCTAGGTCGAATTTTGCCACGTCTGGAGCAGAATTATAGCGGCCGGATGCTCTAATCGATAGTTTTGGTTTCTACGATCAATACCAGGCGAATACCGGAGCAAGGATCCTATCAAACGAGCAACAGACCGCGCCCAGTCTTTCCTACATATACTTTAATTAATTTAATTAATTACTTTAATTAATTTAATTAAAGGACATGTAGTAGGATTCTTTTCGAAATGCATATATTGACTTAAATTTTGGAGACTCAATGAAAGATTGATAGAGTTCAGAAATAAGTACCTACAACTTGGTCAAAGAACGCGTAACTCCCGTTTACCGAAGTTATCCTTCCAATTTAGGCCAAGAGAACAGTAGAGAGATATAAGATGGTCATGAAAGAGATGGAAAGAGTTATGTGAAGCCAAATCCTTGAAATTAAGTTTATTTTTCCTTGAAATGAAGTTTACGTAGGTCTAGAGCGTGCTGATGAAGGCGACTTTTTGGCTCTTTGGCTAAAGCGGGATAAAAAAAGCCCTATTATGAATGAATTATTTGCATTATTAAATGATTTACACTTCGTTACTCAGGGAACCTGTGGGAACACATGTGAGAATATCGAAATAGTGGATAAATGTTGTCCATGCATGTAATAAATTACTTCGTCTATATAACACGTGTCGTCAGAAAACAACTTTTTGTGTATCAACTGATGCCACTGCAGTACATCTGACCTGGAGATCCTAGGACTCGAGACCCGACGGTGGCAGGATTTTCGGCACTAGCTAGATGGCTAGGTCGAATTCAACTGCTGTCTGTAGGAAAATTCAAGGGGCCGGCAGCTCTGATTGCTAGTTTTCCGTGGTTTCTCCGGTCCTCACCAGGCGAATGTCGGAGCAGTATCCTTACAAAACGGGCCACAGACCGCGCGCGATCTTTCCTTCCTCTTTGTTCTTTCCTCGCCCCTTACTTACACTCACATGCAGTGCACTACCACAAATGTCTGGAGGTCAGTGCATGTCCCGACTGGGTGGGAGATACCTGGTTGAGAGAAAAGACGAACTAGGTCCGCCGGGTCTCGCCACCTCCCGTGATAAAAAACATGCACTGCACTTACTGGATTAATGACGTTAGCCGTTGATGTGACCGGAATCACTAATGAATCAATCAATCAAAAAAAAAAAGATTTGTGGATCCTTCTTCCTGAAAAATTAGTTTACGGAAAGATGTCTGTCCGACCGCGTGTTGTCAGCACAAGCGCAAATTGTCTTGTACACTTTTTTAAAGAATGTAAGTAATTTTAACCTAATTTTGATTGAAGTAGGGACAAATCTTACTTTCTCAAATTATTAATGTAATGTTAATTTGTAATGTTTAGGTAATATTACAATACTACTTAAAACCGCTGGTTTCCAGATCAATAAAGTTTGGCCACGCTATGATTCGATGTGTGAGCGTAGCAGTGAGGTTTTGCCAGCTACGACATATCTACTACACCAAATGACTCAAACCGAATAATAATCTTCCCGACGCTTTAAAAAGGAAGTTTAATTAATAAAACAACACGTTAAAAAAATGCATGACATATAAAGATTTACTTTTGAAGAACAGGTTTCCGTTAGAAAGTAACTTAAATTCGTAGGTGCAGGAAGTCAACCATAAAGCTTCTGCAGTTTTCGAAAATTCTGAGTTCAACAAAAGTCGACCTGTGCCATTTTTATGATGTTCTTCGTTCTATGCGAGAAAAGGATTTAAAGAAAACATTTGAGCCCTTTTGTTCTTAAAGTTGCTTTTATTTCACGCAAAATTACACGAAGACTGCTCATATTTTGAAAAACATTCATTTAATAATAATAATAATAATAATAATAATAATAATAATAATAATAATAATAATAATAATAATAATAATAATAATAATAATAATAATAATAATAATTTTTGAAGAACAGATTTCGTTGAAAGGAGACCTTTATATCTTCAGTATGTATGAAGACACCGAAAAAAATTTTAACCTTTCCTATTTTGGAAAATGTTGAGAGTGCAACGAAAATTGAACGCCACTTTCACATGCGTTCTTCGCTCTATTAGAGAAAAAAGAAAAAAAGTTTCACTTAGAAATGGAAAATCTAGAAAATATCTATGGTTCATGTAAAGTGCCCCCAAAATCAAAATATCAATTTCAAATTAAAGGGGTTTTCTGCCTTTGGTTTATCCGCAAACGTTGTTCATGGACAGACTGACGGACTAACATTCATTTTAACATACATCAAATTTTCATTATTAAGGATCAACAGAACGTAGAATTTGACTACACAACGTATTAGAGGAAGTAATTTAGAACATAGAAGTGTAAGAATTGTCCTCTTTTTCGATATCAGGGGTTTGAATATACCAGTTTTCTGCCGAAAGATCGCCGTTTTTCCCCTGCAACATAACAATACTTTTTCTTCGCGTTAGTACGTAGTGGGTACGTAGTGGGACGTTCAAAGTTCCACATTTTCAGAAACGCTCAAACGACATATTCTCAAAAATGGTTCCAATTTTTTTTCTTCAAACTTTTACAATCGATTGTGCTAATTGCACTGTTTAATATGACATGAAGCTCATTTTGGTGTATTCTTGTGTTATTAAAAAATTACACAAATGATTTTTTAATATCTCTCACACGTTAATATGCACATTTCCAACAATTTGTGTACATTATTGCAATTGTGGAGTGAAGTGCTTCAAATTACTTTAAATGAAGTTTTTTGAAAACATAATTGATTTCTCTCAAAAAGAACTTCACATGTCGCATTTACAGTAATGCTTAATCGCCATTTTCTTAAAACGGCTACATAGTAAAGCCAGCCCACACCAAGGAAATTAGAAAACTTTACTACAAGAAAGTCTGTGCCATTCTGTAGCACCACTAGTTACTTTCTCGTATACCTACATATATACGAAGTATAGAGAAAATTGTGTAATGCTGCGGAAAATCGATTTCGAGATTTCAACGGAAATATACGTTTGGGGTCCCCTGATACCATCCACCATATACATATATATATATATATATATATATATATATATATATATATATTATATTTCAAAACATCCGTCCGTCCATCTTTCTGTCGGGTGTACGTGAACAACACTAGCGCCTGAACTTCGATTTTTTTCAAAGTGAGTAAACCCTTGCCGATCTGGCGTAAGTTTAAGTTCTGCGATTTTGAGAAACTTATTAATTTTTGGCGGTACTTTACATAAATTCCCTGGGACATCTTCAAAATTTTCTCAGAAAATGTCTCCAAATTTTTTCTTTAATTTTTTTTGTAAGAATAAAGTAAAATACAATTTGGACCAATTTTCGAAAATTGCAAAAGTTTGATTTTTTGGCAACTTCCTACACCTACAACATTGAAAATAGAGATTCTTCCTGCTAGTAATATTTTTCTCCATATTCAGCTCTTTCATTAAGGTCGTGTACTTTATTATTATTATTATTATTATTATTATTATTATTATTATTATTTATTTTAGTTGTTTTCGCGCAATACTGCGTGCAATATGTGCAGGTTCAAAATTCAACAAAAACAGATTTTCTTGAAAACGGATCCAAATTTTTTCTTTAAACTTTTATTAGGGATAGTGCTAAATGTACCCTATAATGACCATAAACGCCAAATTGCTTTGTTCTTTTGTTTTTCAATAATTACAAAATTGTATTTTTTTACTTGTTTCTCGCATCGTTACTATTTACATTAGCGGAAATTTCACATACATAATTTTTAAGTACATGGGCTTTAAATAATGACATAAGATTTTTCGAAAACGCAACAGGTTTCTGTGAAACTGAACTGATATTTCCGCAATTTGAGATACGCTCAAATGCCATTTTCTCAAAAATAGCTCCAAATTTTCCAAGGGGTAGTGCTATAACACTTATATATGACGAATAGTTTGTTTTGGTGTTTGTTTTGTTTTTCAAAATTACAGAAATCTATTTTTTCTGAAATATCTCTCAAGCCGTTAATATGCAAATTTTTAGCAATTTGTAAACTCTATTGCATTTGCGAGTTGAAGTGCTTCAACTCTACTTCAAGTGTCTCATTTACAACGCTTAAACGCCATTTTCTTAAAAACGGCTCAATTTTTCAATGAAAATTGCTATTCTGGACGAGGTTTTCGTCTTCCTTGATATTCTTAATGTTATATTTCGGTTCTACTATTAGGAAACCGAAAAGTTGGGAAAATATTTTTGTTAATGTACTTTGGGCGGCGAGAGATGGCAGCTAGCAAGAGGATTGGGCAAGACAATACAGCCAGTCCATGTAAAGGAAATATGAAAACTCAACCACGAGAAAGTCTGTGCCATTCTGTAGCACCACTAGTTGTTCTTAATGAAATGTGTTAATCAATAATGGATCTTCAAATAAGGTCAGACATTTTTTGAAAATATGAGTATTTTTTTAGTAATTTGGCGTCAGCATAGTCGCTCGCTCCGAATATCCTGCGCTGCGTGAACGTAATATGTGTTGTTCCAGGCAGCTGGATGCTACGTAAGTTAGAATTTGTGTATTATTTCGTATATCGTTGTTCGTTTCTTACATTCGAGCTTTTGTTTTACGTTTACAAATTAATCTTTCAGAAATTCTTTAAAACCTGTTTGAAATATATGAAAGAAAAATTGCTAGCCTTCAGGGAATATCAGATCTAACGGCGTCGAGCCCCTGGCCGAAGGGATAAAAGGCACTGACTGACTGCGTGACGAGACTTGACAAATATAGTAATTATTCAGTGTAATAATTACACAGTAACGGAGGATTGCTCCAGAAATAAAGCACATTAATGGAGGATTACTCCCCAGTGCAAAGCGCTCAACGCCCCTTTAGGGGCTTGGAGAGGCGTTGCGTCAAGTTGTAGACGCAACAAAACAAAACAACAACAACAACAACAACAACAACAACAACAACAAAAGATTGGAATGCGACAATGGTATTCCGTGTCGCGACTCGGCAGCTGAATTTTCGTGAATTACGTCTCATTATTGGGGCATGATTTAGCTGTATGAAAAGCAGTTATAATTGTCAAATTTGTGTTGATATTTGCTTGAAAATATTTAGTTTTCGTACCGAATGTTCTATGATTTGTAATGAGTTTTACAAAAAAATATGACTGAGATGTGTTAATTTGGAGAGAATTTGTGGTATAAACCGTATTACGTAACCATTACTAAGGACAAGGAAGTAATGCTGTTTTAGCACTAGTTTCTAAATAATAGTTATCGTGTAATTTTGAATGACAATTTTCCACAGGTACGAAAACAAGATTTTCTCAAAAAAACACTCCAGTGTTTTGGTTGCGCTTTTTGATAGTGCAAGTGCCATTATCATTACAAGTTTTCAAACAGTTTGCGTTCGAGAGCATTATAGTTTAGTGTCTTGGCCCACATGTTTGCGGTCACCAACGCTTCAAATAATATTTCATGAAGTTACTCGAAATCTCAATAATTTCCATGTGTAAATACAGTGGACTCTGGATGCAGTGAACGTAAATCAGTGGTCTGGGACCCCCAAACTACATTACAAACAAGCACTAGAAGTTTGTTAGTGAATTCTCAACGTCCGTTATAGTGATCAAACGTACAGGAGAAAAAAATATTTCGCTTCAGTACCGCAAATTCACACAGCTCAAAAAAATGCAAATGTTGGCAAATGGTCTCGTATTTGTGTAAAATTTACGGCGAATGAGGATTAAGGGAACGTACTATTTCTGTGCGTTTTGCTGTAAAATACTAACAATTTAAAGTCCCATGCAGAAATATTGAGCCATGCTGCCTCTATAACCGACCATAATTGCGGAAGTGTTGCCGGTGCAGGGTTTTGTGCATGAAGACGATTATGTCCTATAAATGACCTCTCGATTATGTCCCGTAAATGGTCGATGGGGTTTATGTCGCGCGTTCTGGGGGTGACCAAATCATTGTTCTTCCAACCAATTATGGCCCGGTGTCATGGCGCATTGTCATCCATAAAAAATTTCATCGGTGTTTGGGAACATGAAATCCATGGATGTCTGCAAGTGGTTTACAAGAAGCTCAGTATAACTATTTCCATTCAATTATCGGTTCAATCATCGATGCGTCTAATAGCTCCAACTACCATTCCGCATTCAAAGTCTGTCAATTCCCGTCGCGCTGCCAATAATCACGTCAGAAACCTTTTCACTTTATTCACTTGAGAAAAAAATGAAAGTTCTGCCAATGCACTGCCCTTTTATACCTTATATATGCAATACTACCGTCATCTTTGTATTTGCATATTTCTATCCCATGACTTTTGCCACCTCAGTTATATAACGATAATGCAGAATATACGCACAAGATAATGTACGATACGTAATGATACCGTAGTTACTATATATGCATTCTTACGGCGATGGCGTTCAGTTCTGGGTATTTAATTTAAGTGTGAAATTAACCTTGCTCGCCTGCGTAATGCGCTGCAAATAGTGCAACAGTTGAGATTTGCTCGTTTCATTCATTTGTAGAAATAAGAACTGAGTTCTGTTCCTCATTATCGAAATATTTGCAGATATGCATCGAAGGCACTTTGTTTGAATTTGTTTGGACTGTTTCAATGATGACTGAAGTGAGGACAGAACTTGCATTATTATATTATCATGTTGCCTTACGTTCCCAATTGAAAGTATGTGCTGTTGTAGCGCCTCTAGTTTCGAAACATGTCTGTCCGTCTGTAAACAACACTAGTGACTAACAACTATTCATAGAATTTTTCCCCCAAAAAATGAATTATCTCCGCTTGATTTGGCCGACTCAACCCACGGTAATTTTGAAAAGAATTCCTTGACAAACGGGAGTACTTTAAATGAAGCCCCTGAGACATTCCATTTTTTTTCTTTAAATTTCTTTTAAGAGGGTGAAATTCACTTACAAATACACTTATATATGTCCGATTTTTGCTGTTAACTCTAAATTTTCAAAAATTGCTGAAGTTAGAATTTTTTTCGCCGATTTCCTATATTACAATTTTGAAACTAGAATTTTGTTCTTCAAATGAAACTTAATCTCCACAATTAATTCTTTGAAAATGGCATGTACAATCTTTTGAAAACTATATTTTTATTTTCAGTGAAATATGGGCTATATTGTTTAAAAATATTAAAATCAAATTTTTCTCAAAAACGACAGAAAATTGTTTCTTCTTTTTGTACGGACAGTGCTTAATTCTATGTGTTCGATGACTTAAACGCCATTTTTTTCTTTTCAAAAATTACATAAATTTAATTTTTATGTAATATCTCGTACGTAGTGTTTACATGTCCGGCGATTTGTATAAATATTGAAATATTGAATTCAAATGCTGTCTTTTAAAGATCCTCAAAAACTCAAAATGTTTTCAATGCTCAGAATTACGCAGTTTCAGAAACGCTCAAACGACGTTTTGTCAAGAACTGCTCCAAATGTTTCAATGAAAATGTGTGTATAGATTTATATGTGTATAAATTTGTGTGTGCGGCTGCGTGCGTGCGTGTGGGTTTTACTCTTCTGCAATATTCTTAAAGTCATATTTCAATTCTACTATTTCGGGGCCGAAAAATTGAGAAAATATGAAGATGATGATATAATAATAATAATAATAATAATAATAATAATAATAATAATAATAATAATAATAATAATTTGGCGCCGAAAGATAATTGCTGGGAAGAGGGTGGAGCGACACCGAAAAGCTAGCCTAGCGTAGCCTAAAGAAATTAGAAAACTAACTAGTGAGAAAAAGTCGGTGCCATTCTGTAGTACCATCAGTTTAACTAACTACTGGTTGCATAATTTTCAGTTATAAAGCGTTTGTTGTTGTGTGTTAATAGATGAGTTATGATGTTGAAGTGTTTAATTGGACAAAAGTTACATTATTACGTAACCATTACCAATAATACGAGAAAGCATGCGTTGTAACATCACTAGTTTCAAAAATCTGTATCTGATATGCCTTCTTCAAATAGAATATAAAGAATATTCTCCCGAATATAAAGAAGTGAATATTTACTTCTCAGTTCTTGCCAAAAACGCTCCTTTCCATCTGTATTCATAATTCAACATATATGAGATACGGTAGGGAACCAAGAATTTAAGAAAACGTGCACAGAATACATTTCTCGCTATTGTATGTCACACACATGTTTTTAACATTAATAAATAAAAATAAGCACGCTTTTCTCGCGATATTGTTAATGGCTATGTAATATTATAATATGACAATTTCTGTCTTACACTTCAACTACCATTTGAAAAATTCTTAAAGAAACGAAGCGTGAAATATACATATATTATTTAAATTCAAATGCTTAAACGAAAAAAACTTTCTGTCATTGAATTCATTGTATTCACGTTCTACATAAATGTACCAATGAAGCACGATGCGTATTTTAACCGTAAATAAAATAATTAGTTTATATTAAAGCGAAAGAAAAGGCAGCAGTCATTATTGCCTCATCAGTGCGGCGTTACAACATTGGGTTACAAGCAACAATGACCGCTAATTCGTATGGAATACACATTTTGCCAATTAGCACTGTTGGTACCGCTAGCAAGAAAATGAAAATGGATAGAAAAATATAATTAAATATTATATTTTTATATTCGTCAAAATTTACTCGATTTTTACATGCATTACTTTTAATTCCCACATCTTACTACTTTCTAAAAGATTCATTTTAAAACTTGTAACAAAATCTCCAAGAAGAAACTAACAAAGAAATATGAAACAATACACCAATTCTAACTTACTTAAGCACGCATCCAACTGCCTAGCATTACTATTTATCTTACGTTCACGAAGCGCAGTAAATTGGCGACTTCGTCATCAAATTACTCATATTTTTAAAAAATTCAACATGACCTTATTTGAAGATCTGTTTTGATGAACACATTCCATTAGGAAAAAAATTGTATCATAGTTGTATTTGTAGGAAGACGCCGAAAATATTGGAATATTTTAATTTTCGAAAAATCAGGGTTTTCAACCAACATGGGACGTACGTACGCCATTCTTTTAAGCGTCCTTCGGACTATCCACCAACAAAATTTCATTAAAAACGATGGAGCCGTTTTTTAGAAAAAAAGTTTAAACAAAAATTAAATTACGCGAAAAATACTCAAATTTCCAAAAAAAATTGAACATTACCTAATTTTAAAATCCATCTTTTAGGAACAGATTCTATTTAGGGAAAAAATCTCTACCCTTAATTTTTAGGTGTAGGAAGGCGTTTGTTTGTTTTTTTCTTGTTTTTTTTTTAGTTTTTGCAATTTTCGAAAATTCGGTTTTCAACAAAAATTGACCTGCACCATTGTCTTAAACGTCCTTTACACTATCTAACAACAAAATTTAATCAAAAAGACTGGAGCCGTTTTTACTCGTATACGTATCTCGTATACGGCGTAATATACGTAGTATAGAGAGAAATGCTGCGCGAAAAAATGGCGAATTATCGGCGGAAAAAAATCAATGCCGGGCTCTGGTGACGAAAAACTACATAAAACCAGTTGCTAAATTGAGAGAAAAAAATCCTCTAACACGTGGTGTAGCCAGAATCCCTGTTTTGTGGGTCCTTAATGCCGCAAAACCAATTGGAAGCAAAACGTCCGTCCTTCCGTCTGTGGTATATGAACACACCTAGCGCCAAAATCACACGTACGATCTTCTCCAATTTGAAGAAATCCGTCAATCTGATTCTAATTAAAGCTTTGAAATTTTGAAAACCATTCTTTACAATTTGGCGGTACTTTACACAAAGCCCCGGGACATTTTCAAAATTTTCTCAAAAACGGCTCCAAATATTTTCTTTAAATTTCTTGCAAGAATAGAGTAAAATAAACCTATAAAGGTGGCGTTAGTCTCATTTTCATGGTTAACTCTGAATTTTCGAAAATTACATAAGTGGATTTTTTTGGGGGGGTGTCTTCTACAACTATAAAATTGAAGAGACATATTTTTCCTTCAAATGAAATTTGTTACCCATATATACTTCTTTCTTTAAGGTCACGTAGACGTTTTTGAAAATTTTAGTAGTTTTTGTGCAATAGAGCATGCAATATTTGCAATTTTAAAAATTACAAAAACATGATTTTCTCAAAAACGGTTCCATTTTTTCTTGAAATAATAACATAAACGTCATATTGCTCTATTCTTTTGTTATTTTTTTCAAAATTACAAAAAAATTATTACTTTTTTCGTCTCTCACGTCGGTAATATTTACCTTAGATGCGATTACTTCACACTAGTATTAGATTTGTGATTACATGTGCTTTAAATAACGTCAAATAAAGTTTCTCGAAAACTCAACAGTTTTCTGTAAAAAAGAGCTCAAATTTCTCCAATGGATAGCGCTAAATGGACTGTTGAATATGACGTAAAGTTAAATTTCGTGTATTCTTTCGTTTTCTCAAGTTATGCAAATGTAATTTTTTAAATATTTCTCATGCCGTTAATATGCACATTTCCATCGATTTGTATACATTATTACATCTGTGAGTGGAAGTGCTTGAAAGGACTTCAAATAAAGTTTTTGAAGAAAGATGAAAAAGAGCTTCAAAATCGCATTTACAGCAATGCTTAATCGCCATTTTCTTAAAAACTGCTTCAAAATTTTCAATGGAAATTTATATTTTGGACGACATTTTACTCATCTTTAACATTCTTGAAGTAATATTTCGGTTCTACTATAAGTTACCGAAAAGTTAAGAAAACGTCAAGAAAATGTACTACTTTCGGTGACGATAGAATGGTCAGAGAATGGAGGTAGACCTCAAAGCCAGTCCACGCCAAGGAGACTAGAAAAAATTGCTACGAGAAAGTCTGTGTCATTCTGTAACACCTCTAGTTTTCTTTCTAAATTTAGCTTCTGGATTTATCCATTTTTTCGGTACCAGGATCCAGTACTGTTTTTTTTCTGCCGAAAATTCATTGTTTTTTTCGTGCATTACATAACTTTCTCTCTACCGCGGTAGCGAGAAACTAAAATGTGTGTGATGTCTAACAATGCAGAAATAAACAATAATTTTTAAACCCGCAAATTAAAATTTGGCGCAAGAACGTTGTAAATGGGAAGATTTGTAAGACATTTTATCGCATTCCTAACAAAAAATTAACATTGAATATTGGGAATTGTATACAAATTCGGGTTGTTTTCAGGGGACATTCATATAGCGCTCGATTTTCAACCATATCGTATTTCTCTGTTAGTAATTGTTGAACCCCACTAAAAAATACAACTTTTAAAAATTGTTCTGTTTAACCCTGAAGAAAGATGTGTATACTTCAATAAATGTTAAATGCTAATTAGTTTTGTATTATATTTCAGTAAACAAGCAATCTTTGATGGCAAGAAACCAATTCGGGGAGGTATCCCTTTTGTTTTCCGTGAGTATTTTTTTAACTTTATTATTATTTTTTTATGCACAAATATCATATCTAAAGTTATTTTCAATCCTCAGCCCAATTTGGACCGTGGACGTTCGGTCCTCAGCATGGCTTTGCCCGGATCGTTCGCTGGAATTTGGAGAAAGCACCAGAGCGTCTCCCTAGCGGCGATGTCGAAGCCATATTTTCTATTATGGATAGCGAATTCACCCGATCCATGTGGAACTATCCGTACGATAATATTTTACCTACTTCATTCCTTAGTTTGTAGTAATAATCGTATTTGTCCTCTCATTATGTTTCTCCCCCCCACAGTTTTCGGCTCACGTACAGGTTGATTCTACGTGAAAAGGAACTGCATTTCAATATAGGTGTGTACAACCCAAGTAAAGACCTCACCTTCAGCTTCAACTTGCTGCTTCATACATATTTTAAGGTTCCTGATGTCCGACGCTGTCAAATCACGGGGCTACACGGGTGTACGTTTATCGATAAGGTGAGACTCCCATTGGTTCAATGCATTGTGCGTGTTCCTAAGGTACCACACCATTCTTTTTCACATTGTTTTTAATTTAAATGTATTTCCAAGTTTAATTAAATTGATGCACCTCTCATTAATGTTTAAGAAAAGTTGAAATAGAGTAAAATTATTTTAATCTAATTTTTTCTTTGGAAATAATTGGAATATTTTGGAATTCTATTTTTCACAAATATCTTTAAAAAGGGGAAGCCAATTTATTTTTCTCAAATAACTTTCAATACCAAATTATTTTTTTGAATCTTAATATCCAAACAACCAATACTGCTGAGATTATGCTTAGTATATACTTTATATGTACATGTTATGATGTGTATTTCATATTCACTGAAGGTTGCTCATTAAATGAATAAGTGAAATTATTTATTTGCAGTCACGAGATGGCACCGTTTTTCAAGAAGGTAGAGATGTTGTAACTATTTCTGAATGGACAGATCGTTTATACCAAAACACTCCACAGGAACACATTATAACAAATGTAGTGTCAGGTCGCAAAATGAGAATACAGAAATACAACTTCCCAGACACAGGTAAGTTTGCAAAATTATTTGCTTTTGTTACCTAGCATCTACTTTCACATTTACGTATTTTTTTCTATTGCTAATAGTTGTGTGGAACCCTTGGATTGAAAAGGCAAAAGAAATCTCAGACTTTGGTGATGATGAGTTTCCCAACATGGTGTGTGTGGAATCAGGGCATGTATCCAGTCCTGTTATTCTGTTGCCCGGTACCGCTTTTGAAGCCAGTCAGATCTTGCAGGTGTGTAATGCTACATTTCCAAACATCTTTTTAGTATTTTGAAGACCCAATTTATATTTCCACTTCATTCTACTGTCCTTTATAATAATGAATGAAAACTTGTACTGATGGAACAAAAACTGGAGTTCTATTCAGGAAAAACTATTTTTTATGTTTATGCAGCTACTAACTGTGTATCGGATAATAAGTTTTTCTCATTCTACAAAACGTTTAGAAAACGATTACCTAAATAAGCAAAATATTTTGATAATGAATGATAAAACAAAGAACAGCATAATGTAGGTATCAATTGCCTCTAACGACATTTAGTAGATATATCAAGACAACAAAGCCCAGCATAACAAAAGAATAATTTGGGATAAGAGCCCAAATTAATTGCTGATTTACCCTTGAGAATAGATTTTATTACATTGGAGCGAATATTTTTGTTAACAATCCTTGCAAAAAACGCTCATTTCCTTTCTGTATTCAAAATTCAAGTAGTATATGACTCAGGGTAGGGATCAGAATTTTTGAAAACGTGCACAGAAATCATTTCTCTTCATAGCATGTCACATACAGTTTTTAACTATTTTTGGCGTAAAAAAATAAATAAATAAATACATTACTTTCCAATAACCAAGACAAACAAAATATAAATTATTTTCATGTATAGTGAACACTCTTCAAATTCTTTGCTTTCTATGTTTCTTTTATTTTTCCCACAGAATTTTTCAATATCCGTGACATTTATTTAAATACATATTTTAATGTTTTAAATATTTATATTTCTACTGGTTCTTGACAGTATTGGTAAGGAAACATGTCTTGATATTGTTTTGTCATAACTTTCTTGAAGAGCATTGTAATTCATTGAGTAATGCAAGTCAGAAACATTTTCAGGTAAGATACGAAGTGTTTAAATGTAAAGGTATACGACTTTGGACAAAAATTATGTTATTGGCATTATAAACAAGAGATAGTAGTGCAGTATCAATTCTAAGTCATTTCAAAACCTGGCAACAAATGGCAGAGATAATATGCTCATGCCGCTCATTACATAGAAAGTCACATTGAATTTTCCTGCAAGAATGAAAAACCTTTTACAGTGTGTGTGTGTGTTGTTGTTGTTGTTTTTGTTTTTTTTACACCTGAACACCTTCATATATTGGGTGTCCCACCAACAGTGGGCCACCCTCATACCTTCTAAACGATTCACGATATGGAAATGCAGTTTTCACTCAACAATGTGGAATCATGGGTCAAGTTAAATGCTGCACAGATATTGTTCGTAATATTTTTAGTTTTCAAGAAATTTAATTATCTTTGATTTTTTAAATGGAATATATTTTTCTCACTTGAAATGGGAAAATGCAATGATGTTTCATTTGTTAAGGTTTTCTCAGTAGTTTCAATATAAAATAATACTTTCTGACACGTGATTTTAAACTAAATTGAAAAAGTTTCTTTTAGTACCCCTTGCAACTGTCGCCTTTGGGGAAGGTGGTTTTCACTTCGTGTTGCAGCCTCCCGTATCAGCCTCGACACCGTAAAGGCCACTTTCACCAAAGGCGACTGTTGTAAGGGCTGGTACAAGAAAATAGTCTGTTTAAATTAAAATCGTATATCAAAAACTATTTTTATACTCAAATTTCTATCAAAATACTTACACATAAAACATCACTGCATTGCTCTTTATATTATCTCTCCATTGCTGGTGAGAAAAATATACAGTTCTATTTAAAAATTCGAAGATAATTAAACTTCTCATAACTAGAAATATTGCAAACAATATCTGTACAGCATGTTACTTGCCCCATGATTCTGCATTGTTGAGCAAAAACTGCATTTCAATATCATGAACCGTTTAGAAGTTATGAGGGTGGCCCATAGTTGGTGGGACACCTGTATATTGAAGTAAAATTCAAGAATAACAAGTACATTAGATTACCCACTTCAATTTTCCTCTGGTTGTAATTCATGGAAGTTCATGAAAGACCTGCCAAATTTGGCACAACAGTATGTCTAGATAAATCAAAACTTCAAAAGTCTGACAATGAGTAATTTTGCTAAAATAATTAAAAGTGAGATAAGTTTCATAAGAAACAATAAGATTACAATAATATTTAAATATAATAAGAAATACAATAGAAAAATATGCTTGTTTCACAATTTGTTAGACAGGTAAATATTTTTCAGAGACGAAACAGGTAATATCAAACGAGAAAAATCATACTAATAACCAAACGTTAGTAAAAAATTAACTTGTTTCTGTAAAGGTATATATTAACTCCAAAGCTGAACGACATGCCATCAATTGCAGGTGATGTGAGTGGAGGGTGGGGCTGCAGGTGGAGCAGGAGGGCGAAGAGGGGGAATCGGGCGGTCGCCAAACGTTCAGCCCCCTCCTCCGCCACCACCACCACAGCAGCAGCAACAGCTCCAGCAGCAGCCACCACAAGCCCTCTCTGGGGGCCACATGGGACCTGGTCCATCCTCCTCCGGAGCCTCGGGAGAACTTCTGCCCACAGGGTCTGTGTGGCCCACATCCCCTTGGTTAGCATTTAACAATGTCTATGTTGGAGAAATGTTGCACCACAGGCTGCTTCTGGAGCAAGGCGGCACCGGGCGCAAGAACAGCAACAATGGGCACATGGCATCCGAGAGTCACATACCGCACCACCAGTGCTCTTCGCCCTGCAGCATCTGCTCCCTTAATCTGTAGCCCTGTAATACATGCAAATAAGTGGTTGAAATCGAAATATTGAACCAGACCTGTTGAAAACTAGAATCTTCTAGGCGTTTCAAAACATTTAGAATGGAATTTTCCAAATACATGACTCAG
Organism: Teleogryllus oceanicus; assembly: GCA_964035755.1. NCBI lineage: Eukaryota > Metazoa > Arthropoda > Insecta > Orthoptera > Gryllidae > Teleogryllus > Teleogryllus oceanicus. Next base: position 105,735,110 of record CAXIVR010000007.1, read on the forward strand.
TTAACAGGCGAAGTTATTTCTCTGAATTGCAGCAAAAAAACAACAACAGAATAAATGATTTAATATCAAAAAGGAATTCAGAACAATTGGTTCTCTTTAGAAACAACCAACAGGGCCTGGTGTGTAAATTCTCTTTCATCCACTTTGTAAAATGAGCCACTTTGCATTCTCTAGCTATAGAATAGCCTTACAGTTTTGTTTCGAGTAGGGGAAGGGTTAAGGGTTTCATTATACATACCCACGGATTTCTTTTATGTGAACTGTCATAGTACATAATTATCTGCAATGTACTACAAGCATTATAAGACTTTGACTGAGAACATGAAGAGTAGTGTACATTCTCTAATTTCAGCAGTATTCACTTGCACTTCTTGCCACAAATAGTTTTAATATGATGGTAACGATAGTATAGGAGAATTTTATATTCATAAAGCAAGGGTTCAATCTAGTTGCAACTAGAAAAGTGGGCAGACAAAGTTATGTCCCTGTCTGTGTCAGTGCATAACTAGAATGTTTTTTAATAAGTAGGACCACAGTAAGCTTTATAGTTGAATCAATATTTTATATTATATTAAGGAACACCTTTGTGAATTTATTATAGCATTCAGCCTAAAATTGAATGGGCTGCTTGAACTTATGTTACTGAGCTAGTGCATATGATACTCATTATAAGATCTTGCTAGAGCTTAAAGCTCCTTATTCCGTCTACTTTATGATGTAGGTGTTGTTTCTTTTAAGTGTTTTACAATTTGTTGTTCTATTCTGTTTAGGGATTGTGAAGTTTTGTCAGTTTTTAGAAGTTTTATATACCTGAAAATACATCAGTGAAAGTGTTGTGAAAGCTGTTAGTCTCATTGTTGTCACTATATATCTGTAACTGTAAAAGTGAGATTGTTGTTATTTAAGGAAGAGTTTGATCTCGTCTATTCTCAATCTAAGAATGTATTTCCAACACTTACTTTATTTCTGTCAGATCTGTGTAATTGCATTTACAGTCTAGACACAAGTTGGATTAGCTCAATTTTAATAGCAAAATAAATTCTACATGTAAGTGTGAAAGGTGTCATCTACCTTAGCGTTAATTAGTAGTACACTTCATAAATTACATTTCACCAGTAATAAAACCAGATAATTAAAAAGGAATGACCAATTTCATGTTACATAATGATATCTATAAGAATCAGACATTATAGTAGAATAAGTAATATATAATTTCTAAATGCATTTCTCATTTTGTTGCTTCTGAAGATAAAAAGCTTTAAAATTTCACAAGGAACTGTTCAGAAACCACAATTTTTCACATAACATTCCTTAATAGTTAAATATTTCAGAATTCTTTCATCCAGTTGTTGGTCATTTTCCTCCCAAAAGCGTTGGTGCTCTCCCAATAACCATGGCCTGCTCTATATAGAAGTTCCATGAAGTTGTCATTTAGTAACCTAATCCCTTAAGAATTCATCTTGCCTTAAACAATGTATACGAAAATAATGGCAATAATATTGGAATCCAATCAATGTCTGTAGGATTCAGATATCGACTGTGAAATGTAGTTGAAATGTTAAAGAATGTGATTACATAACAAATTAGCAGCATGTTTCAAGTTTTATAGGTATATTAGATAATTAGATGGGAGCTGAAGGGTGAGCGTTTATGATATTTTTCCATCTGTCCATTTCTTAGGATTGTTACATGCTTGACAAATTACCAAAGGACCCATCCCCAAACAGGATTACTGCACCTTTCACCTCCCACCTTCACCACTTGCTATATTGATTGCAAGTTCTCCAAAGCTTTCCCTGCATTTTACAAATTTGAAAGAAGTTATCACTTGTGTATTGCATGTGACATACCTGAATTAATCAATAAATATGCAGCTTAAAAGTATTTTAGTTCAACTCTCTATGTATAATTGTAGTTTCCTTGCAACATAACTGTCTTCCACATGTAAATGTTGCAAGACTTGAGCCTTGAACCTTGCCAACTGTATTGCAAAATAAAAATTCAATAGTCAGGCTGTGCTCAGGCAACCACTGTAGATGGGAATGGTGCAATAAAGTGGTCTTGTACTGGGTGCTGTATTTTTACTGAATCCTAGGCATTCTCACACATGTCAGTTTTCTCCTGCTCAGATATGTTTTCACGCTTCAGTTATGAATCAACTAATATTCATAACATGTTACACAAACTCTTGCTCAAGATAAAAGGGAAAGTGAATGCCATTACCTTTCACAATACATTAGGGAAACATGAAGGTCATATCTAATATAGCCCAGTCACAAACAATTCATGCATAACACTCAGTGAAGGGGAGTACAGGCAAACGGCAACGGATTTGAGAAAAATTTGACCTTCAGTTTCTTCAAACATACAAAAGTCTTATTTCAAATAAAATACATTTATTAAGATATTCACACAATATTACAAAATTTAAACACCAGTACAAATAACACTTCAGTACCGAGGAAATAATGGCAGTTCCTGCATAATGAAATGTGTTTGGTAATGGAGAGGGAAAATCTCCACATAGCTTACTAATCTAGTTGTGCTTTACAACAAAATCCTATTTGAATGAATAACTTTATTTCAGATTTATCCTGTTACATCTTTTTCAACAATGAAAGCCACAATATCTACAGCTGATTATTCGCCTTTCCCCAGACATCTAGGCCAAAGGGAGGGGGGCTACAGTTAATTTTTGAATCGGAATTTACTTTGATGTTAGTGAAGTCATGTGCTACTGCCTTCACTTTCCACAAATTATTTCACAAATGTTCATGTCACCAGTTATGTTGTATTGAAAAGACCCTGCCATTTTGTTAGTAAACAACAAAATTCATAATGCAAGAAGTCAATGTGCTTGCCTTTACGTGGCAGATGAATTATTTTCTTTATTCTGAGCCTTCATTTGTTTCTGACGCATCAAATCAGCATCTCTGTGAAAAATATTTCAAAGTTTTATTTAGAATAATTAAATGATCGATAACTCAACATACTTTGTTTCACTTCATAACCCAAATTTAAATTACACTCTTAATAACTCTTAAATTACATCCCAAAATCAACTTTCAAATGACTACTTTCACAATGAAAACATCAGGTTTTTAATTATACCTCTGCTTGCGCTGCTCCAAGGTTAGTCCTTTGTTTGAATCTTTCGCTTGTTGCCCTTTCTTTTTATTCTGTTCATTCTGTTTCTTCTGATTTTTCTGGCGAGCTAACTCTCTCTGATTTCCCCCTAAAAATATTCAAAATTTTTCCAGGTTAATACATGAATCTATATCACTAACATTCAAAGAACTAATATTAATTAAAAAAATTATGTCCAATAAACTAGTTAATACCTTCGGATGTTGTTTACACAATATCCGTTCAAAAAAAACCGTGTTGTACCATTTAGATCCATTAAAAAGAACGGATGATTAACGGAATATGTTTTGATGTTGGCTACGACGGAAGTGAAGTTTCCGGGTAATCATTTCTAATCAGTCAAAAGTGATCTTTTATCATTTCAAAAATAATACCGCATTATCTCATTAGGTACAATTCTGACTGACAAAGATAAGAGACGTTCGCGAAATATTAGTGTCAACGTCAAAACTTCCAACAAACGACTAGTGCGACAAAATGCTTAAATACTCACAAACAACTTCAAATACATTTATAAAAATACTTACGAGTCATTGATATGTCAGTCTTGGACACCAATTGTCAAGTACTGAGATCAATGCGGGGAAAACCGCAACTTTTAGTTGTAACCCACTTGCAGCAACGAAGAGAAACAACAGAATAACACCTTTTCCTGATAGGTAGTACGTAGAGTCGTAGACCTTTTCAGGGAGAATGCGAGAACATTCCACCACGGAACATACATAAGTCGGGAAGACTGTCAAACTTGATTTTTATTGAATTAAAATATTTAGTTTGGTATTTTTTCACAATAATTTTGAATTAATTGAACTAATTATAAAAAGTTTGTTAAACCACATGGCGAATTCTTGAGAAATAAAACAAACGAAACACAACAATCACGTACGTAATTGCGTCACTTGCAAGGTAGACAGTAACTTGTCGAGGTTAACGCTTAGTTGTAAAGGAAAAGGTCCCCTCGCTGGCACTCAGACGTTCGTCGACAAATTGCTAGAATTTAACGCGTTATTTAATAATTTATCTTCACAGGGGGTTGTTGATCTTAAGGGTACCAGTTTTCGCTATTTTATTAATAAACTTTTGTCTGCTTAAAATAATTTATTACTCATATAAAAATACCAGCAGTATCTAAATCCACTAAAGACAAACAAGTTGTAGGCAAAATATACTTAATACAATGTCATGTGTTGTACCAAATCAGAATATCACAAATCTGAATACACCAGAACAGTATCAAATCATTACCACTCATAACAGTATTTACATCAACTCTCAAAACAATATTTCCAATACCCAAACTATAATGCAACAAATTTACATTGTAATCTTTTGCAATAAAACAAGTAATACTGAACATATATGCAAGTTTTTTTTCCCCTTTGTCTTTTGGAACAATTTCGTGGATTTACAAATTTAATAATTTTAACAAATTACCAGTTTAGCCAAAAAAATATAACACTCCTAAGATCATTTAAGTTCTCAGCTTCATTCTTTTCTTGAAATCTTAACCATCCAATTTCTTACTTACTAATAACTGACATTTATTATTTCCAACTTTAAATTTCTTAAAAATTTGGAAAAAAAATTCTTAAATTTTTAATTAAAAAAAAATGAAAATGAGCAAATATGAACGTTATCTAAATAAACAGTAACTTCAACTTGAACTTTCAAAGATCTAAGAGAAGTAACTTCCTAAGCATCAGCATCTTTCTCCACTCGGTAAAATATATTTCCAATGCTCACTGAACCTACGTTAATAAAAACAAAAACCTTAACAAAGAAACTAATTGAAAGGGAAAATTTGTGTGGTTTTCTTAAGTTAAACATTAAGATATAATAAGAACACACTAATACATCACACTATTGACAATGAATCAAAATGCCCAAGTTGATTATGTGGTAAATAGAACACACCAAAGCCTTTTCAGAGAGAAAATTTATTATTCATCCAAAAACTTCCTCAGCTCAACTCCCTTCTATCAGCAGCTCTCAAACAGACTGACATGCAGTCACTAGTGAAATCTGTTAACTTTAAAGCTATTGTACATTTTCTACTCATGAGTGAGACATCAGTGTAAGCAGAGTGCAGATTATGTGGAATAAAATATTTATGATTTCTACGATTTCAGATAAATTTTCCTTCAGACACAATTACTATGAAATCTTAAGCTCACCAACGATTATATGCAAGTTTACAAATATATCACAGATGTTAATGTACGCATGTTAATTCATAATAATAAACATACAATGATCATCTGTAAAGATTTGAACATTTGCAGCATGAAGCCATTAAATTTGAAATTGCCTTATAACCTCTCCCCTAAAATAATTTTTCAGTGGTGCAAAAAACATATCTCACTATTTCTATTAAAAAAAACCTTTAACATCAATCTCATACTTTAATGGATATTAAAATAATTTAGAATTGTATGAAATAACCTCAAGTCAATTTAATGCTACTGAGTTCCTTCAGCTTTATTGAGCCACATGTCAATTATTGAAGACCCATTCCTATGTTTATTTATTACATTTACAAAAATTGAGAAGTAAACATTTTCAGCAATGCCAAAAACCACAGTTTTAACACCTCGGAAAACAATATAAGAACCTATTTAAATGTTTATTCTATGATCAGTATGTAACGGGTGTAGGAGCAATATTGAATCTTCACATTTAACTGTCCTTCTTCAAAAATTCTTGTGTTGCCAAGCCTGCAGCTGTAAAAGAAAAAGAAAAAAAAGTATTATTTAATGAGTACTATAAAATGGATAATACAAAATGATTTAAATTAAAATTTAACACTGATCAATTAAGAAATTTTATATTTAGCCCACTACAAAATAAGTGAAGGTCTTTTTTTTTCATTTCTCACTCATTACCAGAAGACTAACAATTAAAGAAAAAAATTCAAATTATAAGTACTGTTGACAACTGCCAACAAAATGTTCATTGAAATTTTATTCTACTCAAGAGCTGTCTAGTTCATTTATTTTATTCAGAGCTGCTCTAGTGCCCACTTGGCATGCCCCAGTCCAGTGCTTATTTGCAGGCAATGAGGCCTGTAGCTTGTAAAGCCAGCCTGGGGAAGAGGAGGGGGAAATGGGTTGGTCGTGCTCATTTTGCTGATAGAGGGGAAACGACAGGAAAGGAGTCTTGTTTAATGAAATGGAATTTAAGTGGGGGCCACTGCACCTTGCACCCGCAGGCAGTTTGGCACAAAATCTTTTATTTGAGCAGCCCTGGTCTAGTCCAGATATCAACTCCAGTTGTTAATTTTCTTGAGTGCACAAACCAGGTAATATAATTACTAGTGTCCCTCATGGATCAATTTTAGGACCACTTATTTTGTACATGAATATTTGTGACAAGTCCTGCCAGAAGATTCAATAGTATCCTATGCTAACCCCATGATCTTACTAGTTCAGATAAAATTTGACAGATACACAGATAGAATGATTTATTTAAATACTGAATTAGCTATCATTGAATCAACTTTCCCTAAATGTTCAAAAATTTGCATTTGGTTCTTTAGAACATACTCTCATAAGAGAGTAAGAGACAAATCTATGAATGGAGTGCAATGCTCTAAATATATAGGGTTGTGTGATTTTGATTGTATGATAAGGGATGCACAAATTTAGTATGATAAAAGCAAAAACCATATTTATCTCTTTTAAAACTAGGTAAAATAAAGCACTCAAAACTCAAATAGACAATATATTACTCATAAGTTCTCTTTCATAGTTATTATTTCTTACCTCTTCAAAAATTACAAAATAATAAATAATTTTGCAAAATATAACTACCATGCAGAGACCTCAATATTTTTTAGACAATCATGCTCACTTTCTTATCAATTCATATTAAAATTAATAAATATTTACTACTAAAAACAATAATTATAAAAAATGGATTAACAAACAATATAATAAGTTATTAATACAGACAATGAATAAAAATTAATATGCATGTTAAAATTTAATGAAAAAATGATTGTTAAACTGTAAATTTTGTAAAATATTATTAAGTCTTTATGAAAATTTAAAGGTTGCTAATACTATAATTTCAGGGCATCCAAAAGTTATTTTACAACATCACTCAGTGTGAGCTCAAATCCACATTTAGATTTAATTTTGTTCATCCACACTTCAAAAAAGTGTATGCCTACACCACTGCAGAAAGCAATACAAATAGCATAATTTTAAAACAGGGTGGCCACCTTTTTTCTGAAACAAATTTTCCTAACTTTTCCTGGTTTTCCAGAGCATTTAAAAATTTTGTAATAAGATTAGTACAGATTTTCAAATTATATAATGTATTTGTATTGTTACTGTGTGCTACATGGTCTACATGAAATAATAAAATATATTAATTTTTTTTTTTACCTTTATATGCTGTTGATTTAACTGCAACAAAGAAAATACACAAGTAAATATACATCATAAGCTAGAAAAAATTTAATAAATGCACTCCCGGAAAAAATTAAGGAACATACAAATACATACATACATACATACAAATAAACAAGTTATGCTACAGAATGGCACAGACTTTCTGGTAGTAGTTAGTTTTCTGTGACATCTGAAGAACTATCAGGATATCTTAAAGTATCCACCACTTCTATTAGAAGTGGTGAAGACCATCTTTGCACACTCTGAACAGCAGGTGGACCTGTATCTTTACCTATTTCCCCATGATATCCTTCTCAATCTTCCCATCTCAATGCTAGTACAATTGTTCTTGTGCAAGTTTTGGAACACCCCCCCTTCACATCGTTTATGTCTTCGGTTGCAAACCCTCAGCCTTAGTATCCGCATAGGGGGTGGGAGGCTCATCTGCCCTCCACCATCAACCTCCTGCCTCAAGAGGCTCAATCACTTCGCGTAATATAAACACGTTACTATTATGAAATACAATAATTTGATCAATGTCAGATAAATAATGATTTGATGTGTGAAGGAGCTCGGCGCTTTTTGGCCTAAATACGGAAGTTGGGTGGCGCGTCCGAGTGGCCTGGTGTGAACCTGCCTTTTGCAACTGTTCTGTTGGCATTGGAGCGGCGCGTGTCTGCGTCGCTGGTGGCGGGAGGACACCACTCAGTTATTGCGCTGTCGTGCGAATATCCTCATATAATCCCATGCCAGAGACATTTGGAAGCGCTGCTGCGTGGCTTCGCGTGAAGGGGCCCTAATGACGTAAGGGCCCCTTCATACGGCACCATCGCCAGCAGAACCCGGTTGTAAATTGCAGCATTTACACCAAACCTTTTGGGCGCCAACGCCCGGAGCGACTTGACAAGTCTCCATTCCCAGTCTTCTCAATTTTACGAATAACCTGTTTAAGTAATTTTGCTGAGAAACTCTTCGTTACTGCGCAGCAGTTTCTTAACAGTTTTTCTTTTATAATGCCCAGGTTAAAATGAATAAAAGAGCTTAAGATATCTCTAAGTAACGACGAATTTGCGTAAAGTAACGCAAATTTGTGAATTGTCGGAGATGGGTTGCATATTACGACAGCCCTGACGCGTGCAGCCTTGCGATCGCGCCTGACCTCACCAGCCGGCCGTGAGAACTGCAGTGCACTCTGTTCGCATGTCTTTGGAGTATACAACAGCGCTTCGAGCTGGAAACGCGTATAATAGACTGCGACAAAATTGGAAAATTAAAAAAAAACTTTCTGCGGGATCTACGCTTCTGAAGTCAAAACCATAAGGGAATTATGTATTGCTCTATTCTGGGTAACACATTGTATTTACTTTTATTTTTATTTATTACCTCATCTTTTATTTCTGGACATGGAATAACATACGAGAGGGCAGTTCGAAAGTGTTCTGCTACAGGAGACCGCCATGTTCAACCAAGTTGCAGATTTAGGGCCAACTCTATCAAGAAATTACCGCATAGTTAATTACTGGAATAACCTCCTTCAAGAGATCTCAGCCAGCACTGTATACCAATTTAAAAGGCCTCTCTCGCCTCTGTGACATTAGATTGTATCATTAGTTTTTATATGGGTTCCCATTTTCTCTCGCAACGAGATTTATTTCGCCGGTTACGAATTCTGGTTCATATATAAAAGAATAGTTTAGAGTTCATTCGCTCTAGTCAAGTTCTAATCTACGGAGTCTAGCTTAGTGTGGTCCTCGCTATTCCATCGGGACGCGTATCGAATCCCGAGTACGAGTTCTGTGCTATTTTAAGAAAGTATTAGTGTTAATTTTGCCCTTTAATGGATGTAAAAAGAAAGATTGCGTCTTTTTATTCAATGAAAATCCAAAATTCTAGAGGAAGTCTTGAACTGTGCACGTATCGCGTTAGCTTAGTGTTGGGGAAGGATAACGGTATCCAATTTTACCACGTACGAAGAAACAAGGTCTCGGTAACTTGAAGTGTAATAAGCGGTAGCGAGAAAGTAAAAGGAAGTGGACAATTTTGCTAGAGCAAGAATGCCAGGTATTCTAAGTATATAAAGTTGGAGGAAATTCTGAAGAACGGTTTCCAAACGGCAAGCGCTTCGAAAATTCCCGTGAGTGGCGTGTTGCATCAAGAAGTCCTCCACGTAGCGCTTTCCATTGAGAATTTATTAGTGACTAGTTGGATCTCTCCGAAATACAGTAAACCCTCACTAAGACGAATTCCAAGGGACCGAAACAATCTGAGCTCGTATTTTAAAAATTCGTGTTACCCGAGTATTATGTCAGTATAACCGTAATCCCTTGCTGGGTCCGAAGTTTTGTTTGTTATAGCGAAATTCGTGTTATGCGAGTTCGTGCTAATGAAGGTTTACTGTATTTCGAGGGTACCGGTATAATGGTTGGCTTTATAGATTCAAACAGCCTGGGAATAGTGTTTATAAGGTAGTGTATGGGCAAGGATCCTGTCTCGATCAGGTTTTTGTCCAGTTTCCCTGATCCATAGAGCAAATGCTGAGATGGCCCCTTGTTTTGCTTCTGGACATAAATGTAACATTTTCTGTGCAAGTCTTCTAGAATTCAGTGGGAAATACAATTATTCAAATTATCGTTTCCATGTTGTTGCGGCAGGAAGTATTATTTTTAAGGACAACATAGATAAGAGCCAAAATTCATTGGCTTTTTATCCTTGAAAATAGATTTTATTACATAGGAGCTTGTTTTTTTTTTTTTTTAATTTAATTTAACTTAATTTAAGTAGTAAATGACTTAGTGTAGGGATCACAGAATTTTGAAAATGTGCACACAATTCACTTTTCCCCATAGCACATCATACAGTTTTTAACCTTTTTTTTTTAACGTAAAATAAATAAATAAAGGAATCGCGTGCCAGAAGAAAGTGTTTGGAAATGGTAAGAGGGGATACTGATGGACCTCGTGTCAGAGTATTCACCCAAGAATAACCAACATAGGTGAAACCGGTCTAGCATTTCTTAGCGTCCTCGCTGTTCCTTTTAAAGGTGAGAATTGCATGGAGCCAACAGTAAACTTAGGCTTACGGTAATGTTGGGAACAAATGCCGATGGTTCTCGAAAGCTTTGCCAGTTTGTTATAGAAAAGCCCAAGAAATCTTGAAGCTTCAACAACGTGAAAACATTGCACACGAAATAGGAGGTCAATGAAAAAGCTTGGATAACCTCTGACCTTTTGGTAGGGCAAATGTATACTTTTCATGCGAAGATGAGAGTGCAAAACAGAATAATTCTTCCATTTGTTGATCAGTGCTTTGCTTATCCAAAGCAAATTAACTTGAAAAATATTAGAATTTAATTCTTGCCAGCAAACTGCACCAGTAAGCTGCAGTCAATTGTTTTAGGAATAATCGATGCTTTCAAGACCTACTACACAAAAAATATTGTGCGGAGATTATTAGGTTTGATTAGGCGGGAAGGACTCAATGACATTTATAATGTCTATCCTTAAGGCACTGCATTATATTGTACAGGCATTGAAAGATGCAATCTGCAACAGGTTTAGAAAAGCTCGCTTCTTCCAAAAACATGAGAAAGAAGTAAGTGACGAAGAGAATCAAGATTATAGCATTCTTATTTCTGCATGGGAGAAGTTGAAAATGGATTGCCAAGTTAAGGACTTCCTCCATTTTGAGAAAATTGAACGCAAATAATTCTCCTGAACCTAAAGATATCTAAAGAAATTACGTTCGGTTAGGAAATTGGCACGTTGACTTCCAGTGGCAACCCATCAGTAAATACGATTACCAGAGTAGTTTCATTTGATGGGGTGTGAGGAAAAGGAGGTTAATTTACCTAATATACATTTTTCTAATTGTACTAATAATAGTACAATTAAGAATAATTATTCCCCAAACCAATGTCAATTACTTCTGAATTGTTTGAATCTGATGTTTTGTACATTGCCATGTTTTTCCTTAACAAACATTTGACTTACGATGAATTGATGGTTGTTTTTGTTACTCACGATGTTACATTTCGTAACATACAGGTAGGTACAAGTGCACCTAACAAACCTACAGGATTGTATGTTAACTGGGGTTGAAGACACATGTGACTGATAAAATCGATTTTCGACAGAATCACATTACCTTCTCTATACTATGTATGTAACTCCGTATATATGTATACGCGAAAGTAAAAAATACAGGTCCCTTGAGATTCCGCATTGAGGAAGTTTCATTTACTAACTTTTCATAAAGGGCAGCCGCTGTCAAAATCATTTCTAGTGCTCAAAAATCTTTACAGCTGACAGAGGGCCATTCAAAACATTAATACATTTGCAAAATTTAACTTTTTAACACACCCCTTTACCCAAGTGAACATTCGTTTTCATCAATGCTCCCATTCTAAAGTTGATTATTACAAAAGAGACTCTCATACCTGTATCTGCAAGATCCAGAACATTATCAACTTGCTGCTGATGTCGCAAAAATCTTGGGCGTATCAGACGATGGTAAATAACCAATGAGCCATTGCTATCAAGTGGTACAAAGCACCAAATGTAGAACAAACACTAAAACAATATTGAAAAAAAATGCATGTCATCAAAATAACATAATGAAATGATCAATAACAAAACAATTACTACACTACTAAAAATAATAATTTAAGCGAACACCAATGTTTCCGGCAAAAATTGGCCAATGGCCTACACACATGGCCACTTATTCAAGGTAATGAAGATTCTGGCAGTGTAAATCAAAACTAATTGTATTAATGTCTATGAAATGAACTATATTTTATTTACATTTTAATTATCACAAATGATAAAATACAATATCAATTAGTATTTAGGATTATCTGCCTCCTCTAGGATAATATTAAATCACACCATTGACCTGTTGTGAGAAAAGCTAATCTGGATTTTCTGGACGATTTGAAGTAATCTGACACAGCATCTCACTGGAGAAAGATATTAAATCAACAGTACTCTCCAGCACTTTCCTCCTTTTTATTACAATAGAGTTCAAAGTTGCTTGAGGTGGAATGTGCCTGGCTGTTGGCTGCTTAGTCAGGTGGGTAAAGGAGGGCTTTAGGAAAAATTAACTGATTCCAAAAAAAATGGATCATCAATTGAAGTGACCGGTTAACCTAGGTTAATGATTCAATACCTGAAAACTTTTAAACCAGGCACATTGGCATACACATTTATTTAATTTGAGCCCTCTGTTCTGAGATCTCATTCTTAATGGGCATGTCCAAATCATTTGTAATTGATCATCTATATCACTTTTTCATCATCTCCCTGCTTCTTAAAATGCCATGAAGGTCTACTTTTTTGAACAGGAGAGCAATGAAGCCTAATGCTTCTCAAAGATCTCCATATGTTATTACGCAGTATTACGAACTTTTTAACACTAGAAAGGGATATGCATAATTTTCTCTGGTACTCCTCTAGATCCATTACTGCCCCAAAAGCTCATTCTACCGAAATATAAGAACACACAATGAAACAAAGAATCAGAGAAGGCCTACGTATGACAGTGCACATTTTGAGCCAAATCCTCTGAAAAACGAACCTCAAATTCATTCCATAGTTTTCTTTCCTTAATTTAACCATCCTCTTTCACTGCACCAATTAGGAGGGAAACCTTTTCTCTGTGTACGTTTACCTCGTCCCCACAAGCATCATCACTGTTCTACATGTTCAATAGAATGTAAAGATAAGTAACCACTTCATTATTGAATCATTGAGAAAAATTCTCACATTGTACACTAATATCAAACTCTTATATTCCAAAATTCTTGTAAGTAGTAATGGCAACAATAAATCAAAAAACATTAAGAGATTAATTGGAATGATTTTATCAATTATATGATTTTTTTGTTGCAATTAATTGATTTAAATTCAATGAAACCACAAAACCGTATTTTAATTTTATAAATTCAATTGAATACATAATTTATTAAATTTGCTGAATGTATACAAGTAGGGCCTGATTACATAAAGAAAGCAACAAAACAGCATTCCAGAACCTCAGGAATAATTATTGAATTATATTCTCCATATATAATAATTTCTATTAAATTAATAGTTAAGTTAGGGCACATTCCAGGATCTAAAATTTTAGAAATCAAGCACTGCAAACTATAACGGAATTTAAAACCGTGTTGAACAATGAATTTACATTTATTGAAAACTCCATCCTTCTTGAGAGGACTGTCTGTTAAATAGTTTGATTTGCAGAATTGCCCCAATGTAAGGCATTCCCCCCCACCCTTTTTTTGCATAATGTTCCATAAAGTCAATGCAATATTTCCACTTTCCTCTTTACCACAATTCACCATATGTCTCAATATATATTTTATATTTCAATATATTATTAACAATGGAAGAAAAAGCATTCTTGAAAATAATATTTTTACTGATACTGCTAAAAAAAAAAGGTTTTAAATTATTTTACCAAACATTCTTATTCTCCTTTATGTGTAGAAAATACCTAATACAGATATGTAACATCAGCCTAGAGCAGGGGTTCCCAAACAATAGTACCCAAAAGCAATTCACGTGGTACACACACTAGTACAAGGAAAAACCTATACTGGGCTTGGGAATCTAAAGTTTAAGAGAATTTTGAAAACCATGAATTGAAATATTTGCCAATGAACAACCAACTTTAAACTGCAAATCCGAATTTGCCCAGATATATGTAGTTTATTTTATTACATTATTATATTACATATATTACTTTATATATGTAGTTAAACTTTTGCTATATCAGAAGTTTCCTTGTTTTCAGGTGTGTCAATTCAAAAAATTTTTAGTTAAACAATTCAGATGCCAGTTGCAAGATATTTGGATGGCTTTCAAAATGCCCAAGCCAGGCATTTACAGACTGAGCTTTCATTTAGTGTTATTTGAAAAGAAAATCTTTGCATTAGTGGCATTTCTGGATGGTGGTTAGCTAAAGTCCTGTAAATTTTAAGAGGTATCCTCGACAATGACTGGGAACTTCTATTTTAAAAAAGCTAAATTAGCCGTTACAAGAACAATACAATAATCCTCTACTTTCAGAAGTAATTCCATCTAGAATAACTATTCAAGGTCTTGACCTAAAAACAATCACTTCAAAAAAGTACATCAAATTATAAGAAAGCTCATAATAACCTGCAAAATATTCTCATGACTATATAAACCCAAGTAATTCTTCCACAACAGTACTCTGCATTTACATTATCTTCAAATACATTACATTTGAAGTTTACTAATATTTTCAGGTACTGTCTGAAAACTTCCCCAATGCATTCCCAGCAAAAGAAAAAGGATTTAAAGGTATTTTTAAAAACATAAAACAATTTGTCCAGTTTCTTTTAGAAAAAAATAATGTCAAATTAAAAATCAGAAATTGAAATTCAAGGAAAACCTTACATTTCTTACCTTAAATAGCCAATAAAATGGGATCCAATAAAGCAAGATATCTGAAAAGTATTCAAATGTTGAGAAGAAAGCAAACACAACCCAGTAAGTCAACCACTTAACATCATCATCCTTAGCAGGTGTTTCAAGGGCCTTCATTGATCGGTACGCAGGATACATGAATCCAACAACATTACTTATCAGCTGGCCGGCATAGCCAAAAACCAAATATAAAGCCATAAAGACCACAAAGCCTGAAAGAAATAGAAAAATGATCGTACATGAATTCTATACAATACCACAAGGAACAACAGATAAATGATTTCATTTAACCTTACCCAAAAATAGATACAGTCTGTTCACTCCTGTTTTGTTTTCTGCCCAAGCCATTACGGGAGTCCATTGATATTCCGGATTGTGAAGGGCCTCATTCAATGATTCCTTCAGGGCGGCAATTCGCGACGTCATGCTCGCATTTTGATTCTGCTCCTGAAATTTCAACAAATTATACGAAAAACATTGCTTACATTGTCCAAATGTTGGAAATAATCAACACTATTACATTCAGCGAACAAACCTTGATATTCATTGTTACAGGTTCTTGTTCACCAGCTGATAACAGATCGTCGCGAACTGACCAGAAAACACGCCTTCAGTGGTCGAGCGGTCGGCCGGCGAGCACAGGCAACCAACAGTACCAACTATAATTTTCAAGCCGTGAATTCACTTTAAACACAGAGCATGGGCTTCCCATTTAGTGACAATTAAAATTTTCGACTTCAATCAAATTCTCAGTGTTACATATGACGAGAAGGGACACAACACATTAATTTTAAGGAATACACAAACGGAAGTTGAAAGACATAATTGTATGATGTCGGTGGTGACGTTTTCGAAATTGCGGAAAGCGGGATTACTGCAATGATGGGCGTCAACGAAACAAGAGAACACTTCCAATATTAAAACCAAATGGCTAAATTCAAAAAATTCAAATTATTGTATGTATTTTAAATAGATATACTGTTAATTTCCGTTTTAAACACATTTTAAATTCAAATATTGTTTTACAAGAATCTTTTTCTAGAAAATAAATATTCCACTTGGCGCCAAGTGAAATTTAAGAAATAGGGACTTAACACATTTATGACCTTGCATACATACTAGGCACGAAAATAACATTTTAAAAACTGTAAGGAAAGACATTGGATATAGTCCCGTTCAGCAATAGATTCTACTCATGATCACGGATTGAAATGCAAGTGCCTCATATCATTCTACTTACACATCAAAGACTTAGTTGCCGAATTGAGTTTACCGTATTCTTGATGATAAAACACAACTTCCGTTGGCACACTTTCTACCTTCATGCCACGTATTGTCCCATAATCTATGTGGTGACAAAAGTATGTTATTTACAAACAATTGGCTGTCGCTTCCGTGAAGAAGGGTTGAGTTTTCACAGGTTATTCACACTTCATTGTTTCTTTCCTTTAAGAAAACTAAGAAAAACATTTAATTTAATCACAATTTAAACAAAAACAATGTCGTGATAACTTTACAAATACGTTGTGTCGCGGCAAATATAGTTCACACCTACAATATTGTATGAAAGGGTATAGCGGCGAAAAATGCCCCCAAACAAAATCGATAATTGCGATGCTGATATGAAAGACTACAAAATGACGTAGATTCACAAAAAATCAGCCTCCTAGGGTCATCTGTTGCAGAGATACAACGAGAAAGGAGTTTTGCATGCTTTATTTTTTCTCAGTATCTATTGCGTGTATCAGGCTGAAAAAAATACAGAAATTACATATATATATGCGCATCTTGTGAAATGTGGGCTCAAGAAAACGTGCGCGAATAATTGGCGCACGGGGTCCAACGGATTGACAGAGGATTTCTATGGGAGGGTACACCGCTTTCCGTTGGGTAATTTGAGTTCCAGGCACCGGCTGAGGTCGCTCAGGGCATCAGCAAATGTCATTACAGTATCTCTGACTGGGAGCCCTAAGGTTCGAGTCCCGACCGTGGTGGGATTTTCGACACTAGTTACGTGGCTTGGTCGAATTCAGCCGCTGTCTGAAGGAGAATTGTAGGGGGAGCTTTCTTTCATCGGCAGTTTTCTGTGGTGCCTCCGATCAACACCAGGTGAAAGCTGGAGCCGATACATTAACAAACGGGTGACGGATTGTGCGTGATCTTCCCTTCCCCACCTTTTTTACACACACACTTACGTGCACTACACTACCACACATGTTGGGAGCTTAGAGCTTGTCCTGGCTGGGGCGCTGACCACTTGGGGGAGATAGGAGGATGAGGGAAAACCCTACAAGCCGACACGCAGGATCTCGCCGTTCAGCGGGTGAAGAACACCGTGATAAAACATACACTACACTTCTAGACTAATGACCGTAGCAGTTGAAGAGCCCGGAATCATGAAATTCCATGCAAGGAACCGTGTCACTTCCCGGATTCTTTATCTAAGGACACCATAGGAATTGACATGCCCGGAAACTCAATCAACCGTGGCTTTTCCCGAGTTCCGATGTTCATTAGAGGGCAGCAGACAATTCCCTCGCTTACATTACGGCATTAAGGGAATTAGGTTTCTAAATAAGATGGAGAATTTATATTTTGTAAAATGCGCAAGTTTCTAAGAAAATTCTGAAATAAATTATTCATCTTCCAGTGCAATTTTTTTCAACGGTTTCTTCTCAACTCCCTAAGAATTCAATTTATTTTCTTCAAGAACCTCGTAAAGAAATAATAATGCTCTTCAAAGCAAATATCTGTTCATTAGCCAATGTAAAGTAGCTACCAAATTTTGAAATCCCTTCGTTACAGTTATCAGCACCCTTAGTTTTACATATTACCAAGAAACTACTTGAAAGATACATGTACTGATATTGCACAGGAGATGACAGAGAAATGAGTGAACCAAGAAAACTGAAGTCATTGATTACTCACCACCGTTATCACTGCTCTCAAAACCCGATGAAGTAACCAGGGAGATGGACTGTACACTTTGATACGAGGAGCAAGGTACACCAACATAGGCAAATTCAACAGGCGAAAAGCAGA